>CM068346.1:7667238-8377238 GCA_034769755.1 Odontamblyopus lacepedii | reverse complement strand
TGAACTAGGTCACTCTTAGTGAGAACGGAATCAAAGGCAAACCTGAAAAAATACAAATTCTTGCAAGACAAAATGAATAAACAGCGTCTAGAATAATTCTACCTTCAAAATCTTTAGGACGGTGACCCCATTTGATACAGCCCGCCTCTGTCTGCAACAGAGAAAGGTGGCAGACACGACTACGGCAAAGGTTTAAGTTCTCTGCTGGACTATTTATTAATAAGTTACAATAAATAAATGCAAATAGTGCTAAAGAGTGTTGTGGTGATCGGCTGATGGTGGGGCCAGGTGGAGCCGAGCCAGAGGAGCAGCCCTGGGTGTAGGAGGCGCGTCCCTTTTATATACAGCTGGATGCGCTGGGCCCTAGTGCATTCAGGTCACCTCAAAAGATGATATTTATTATCATACAACAACGGCGCTACAGGGGCCGTGACCGTGACTTTAACCATTACAGGTGTGGCCATGCCGGCTTGGCAAAGCCTGATCCTGTCAGATCTCAGAAGCTCAGCAGGGCCGGGCCTGGTTAGGACTTGGATGAGAGACACTGGGAACACCAGGAGACACAGGGGGCATCAGTAGCAAAAAAAAAGCTGCTGTGACCTTAGGCAAGACACTTCACCCACATTGCCTAATATGAAAGTGGTGTGTGTGTGAGGGATGATGATGGTGGTCGGAGGGGTGGATGGTGCAGACTGACAGCCTCACTTCCGTCAGTCTGTCCCAGGGCAGTTGTGGCTACAATAGTAATTTAAGCACAGAGTGTGAATGAATAAAGCTGTAAAACATCTTTGAGTGTACAGAAAAGCTATATAAAATGGCCACCTGCTTGTCTCCATGGAGATGCTTTGTTTAGAATGTTCCACAGTTTAGATAAAACCTGTCTATTACGAGGGAGACGAGCAGGTCACAGCACTACGCTACATCACAGGTCAGATCTGTGGAGAGGCGCTCTGGTTCACAGAAGGAATTATTGTAGTTTTCAGCAATAGAAACACTTGAATGAATAAATGCTAGATGGATATGTTTAATGTCACACCATGGAACATTACAGGCAAAGCAATAACAACCTGACACTGTGTCCATGGAAACACAGGGGCAAAGTGGATCTCATCAGGCAGGTACATGCTGACAGTTCAATGTACTGGCAACCACAGATCCACTATATGATTTAAAGTGCTCTTTGTCCACACACATTACAACAGTTTCAGAAACGTACTGGGAATTAAAGCGGTATCATCTTTAAAGGTGCACTGTGTCACCCGCTTGTTTCTATGGATACGTCATTGCTCTGCCTGGAATGTCCCACAGTGTGACATTAAACAGTTAAGCCAGGTATTCTGACTCTGAACGGGGCTCCTCCCCACAGATCTGACCTGTCACTTGGTCTGGTTTGGTCACCATGGAGATAGAAAGGTTTAATGCCAAACTGAGGAACATTCCAGACAAAGCAATAACATATCCACCAGAACCCTCCAGCTGAAAAGTTACACTATGCACCTTTAATAATGTTCAATAACAAACTAAGGCAACACTACGGCACCGATTACTGTATTTTTCGGACTATAAATCGTATACGTTTTTTCATGGTTTGAGTGGTGCTGCGACTTATACTCAGGTGTGACTTGTATATAAAATGTATATTTTCACACTGATGGCCACAAGAGGGTGCTCTTGTGGGCCAGTATCTGCTGCCCCTCAGGCTCTTCCTCCTGCACCACTGTCACTTCTCCACCTGCAGCACCTCAGACCTGTTTGCTCAGTTAAATCCACTGAATCTTGTCCTTTAGTCCGACAGAAGCTCACTGCATCAGCACCAGCTGTTTTTTTCAGCACTTACACTATATGCAAATGAGCCCTATGCCTTTAAGTTTCGTTTCTGTCAAAGTTAAACACATGTGCCCAAATTAAACACATTATTACTCAGTGTATATATGGAACGGAGCACCGGACACATATGTAGAGCGGTGGTAGAGAGGAGCAATCGAGCAGCAGAAAGAAAGTTTGGAGTGAGCGAGAAACTTGTGTTTGATGGAGAAAAGTGGAGGAAACTCAAACTGAAATGAAGAAAACAAAATCTTAATTGTGGGCTAAAAGCTGGATTTATCTGGAGTTGGTGGAGTTGCTCAGAAGTGACTCTGAGGATGAAGAATTCAGTGGATTTAGTGATCTGGAGTGAGATGGAGAGTTTGGTAAACTTGTTCTGTTGTTTCTGCTCTAGTTTTGTGAATAACTGTTCATATGTGACGTGAACACACCAGACACATGTTCAGCCTGTTCTTCTCTGTTCTGTTATTACTTATTACTCATTATTTCTGTTACATAATAATCTGTAGCTTCTTTAGGGTTTTCTTAGTGAACTTGGTCGACTAAAATGTGAAATGATGAAGTTTGAGAAAATCCACTTAAACCTGTAAGTGCCAAACTGAGGTGGCCTGACCCACATGGGTGAACTGGAAACTAGATGTAGGCACAAGATAAAGATAATCATAAACACAAACTACTTTTGTGTGATGAAATGTTTCTTAGGAAAGCTTTAATTAGATGTGAATCTAATCTCTCGTTTCCAGGTAAGGGTGTTGCTTCATTTGAGCTCAAAGATATTTTAAAACAAATGAACAGAAAACACAACGGTGCCAACCACAGCAAAAACACAATGGAGAACAACAAATGTATTTCCACTCAGCTGATCCTACGCAAACTGCATTAGACTTAGACAAACTCTTTTGATTCACAAGGGGAAATACAGGGTGTTTACACTGAAATGAATCACAGTAACAGTGTATTGCAAACGATTTGTCTGGATTGCCAGAAACGCCAGTCACATGATTCAGCTGGCATCACGTCGGCGCGATGTCATGACACCATATGTGCGGTAAAAACAAGGAGTGGAGCACCATATCTGAAATTTCCGTAGTTCTATGGAAGTTGCAGCAGCTGATTTCAAGGTGAGGAAGATGGAAAGCGTGAAAACAGTCTTTTCAACGATGTTTCGCGTTTGTTTAAACATTTCCACAATAGCGACACATGACCGATGCCACAAACACAGCGAATCAGGAACACAGTGATGTGGTCCAATAAGAACGGCAGCATTTTCAGCGTTTTCACTCGTCCACACAGCCGGATCAGATCTGTACTCAGGCGAATACGTGGGAGCTCCAGATCGTTCCGCTTCTGGAGCTGTTTTCCATCAGATTAGTGTGGACGAACACTGCATCCGCAACAAAAACTCGAATACGTACGAGTGTGGACGGGGCCTTACTCGGACACAGCAGCTCACACATCACAATACTGTATATTATAATAAGAAAGAGTAAAAAAATATAAATGCAATAATAATGTCAAGTGTTTTGCCGGTGCAAGCTTTCCCACACTTGAAAGGGAAGGGCCTCACTCTCTTTTTTAAAAACCAGACGCAGGACTTCACTCAATGCACTTAAGATTCTTTTAATCCATTCTTGGCACAGGTGAAAAACCTTTGACACAATAAAAAAAAAATAAAAAAAAAAATATCTAAATTAGACAGATTAACAGCACATACTGCTAATTATCACATATCACACTTGTCACTTTAATCTTTCAGAAATGTTTAGTGAAAAAAAAAGTATTTTAGCAGTAACAATTTTAGATTTTTTAATTAAATGTTTTAAACTGCATATTTTAACAGGTTTTAGAGCACACAGTGTCACAGTTTTACTGATATTTTCATATAATATATAATTATTTAACCAAATAATTAACAAATAGGCTAATCTGTTTAACACACCCCTTTTAACTGAAATATTTTAACAGTGCATTTCCATGAATAACATCCCCACGCGCTCGCTCGTATCTAGATCACAGATCAGCGGAGCAAACTTTAAGCAGATCAGTAAACCGCAAAACAAAGAAAGAGTCCGGGCTTAAGTAACGCTTACCGGCAGTCCTTTTAGAGTTTTTTAGACCTTTTCCTTGCCCGTTTTCCATGAAGCGTCCGTCAACGCTCAGCGTGCATGAAACAAAGACTTCCTACCCCGCTCCCCCACTCAGCTGATTACACCTCCGCCTCACCTGCGGAGCCTCACACACAGCGGAAAAGTTCGGCGGTGGTGGGCGTGCGTGCGCGCTCCCCGCTCTGTACACAGTGCACCAACAAACGCTCGGCGTTGCCTCTAACTCGCCGCAACAAATAAAATCTAAATAAGTAGCAATAAAAATAGGAAGAGACAGGTGTTAAATAAGACATAATTAGATAAATGTATACGGACAAGTAAAAGTCAAATAGAAAATATGTACTGTATAAGTCACACCAGGCAAAAAATGCACAATGAAGAAAAAGAACATATATACTGTAAGTCGCACTTTTTAGGGGAAATTTATTTGATCAAATCAGACTCCAGGAAGAGACATTTCCTCTTAAAGGTGAGTTATAGAAATAACACTAGAACAGAGAAGAACAGGCTGAACATGTGTCTGGTGTGTTCACGTCACATATGAACAGTTATTCACAAAACTAGAGCAGAAACAACAGAACAAGTTTACCAAACTCTCCATCTCACTCCAGATCACTAAATCCACTGAATTCTTCATCCTCAGAGTCACTTCTGAGCAACTCCTCCAACTCCAGATAAATCCAGCTTTTAGTCGCAATGAGCTTTTGTTTTCTTTAATGCAGTTCGACTTCTCTCCATCAAACACAAGTTTCTCGTTCACTCCAAACTTTCTTTCTGCTGCTCGATTCCCGTTTTCATCTACAGATTTCACTTGCAGCAGGACAGTCTCTTTCTGCAGGAGACATGTGCAGTAGAGCCAGAAATGATAGTGGTGGAGGAAGAGCATGAGGTGCAGCAGATACTGGCACACAAACCTATAGCGCCCCCTGTCAGTGTGAAAATAACATGTGAAATTGTATATGTTAATATATAAGTCACAGGTAGTGTTGCCTCCTGTCCCGGTTTTACCTGATTGTCCTGGATTTTAATGGTCTGTCCCAGGGGGAAAAAAAATTCTCCCAGGGACACTGAATGAAGTTTTCGGCGTCCATCCCTTCATTCCGACAACCCAACCTTTATAGTCCGTTCACACCGCAGCGTCAAAACGCCGGACACCTCTGTTTAGACCCTTTGCATTTGAGTTCAGATGCCCCCCGATGCGCGTTAGTAGACACCGTGACAAAACTGGAAGAAAATACTTGACGTGGGTCAGGGCGTCAGCTGTGGTCTGCGAGTGCTGTGTTTTCCTGGTCGAGAAAGTGACTGGGGATTTATTACATAAAACAACTGAGTCCCACAGCTGGCTCCAGGGCCTGGGGCCACGAGGACTGTGGTCAACAGATACCGATACTCAGTCCTGGTTCAGTCCTGGTTTAGACCTGGTTTAATCCTAGTTTAGACCTAGTTTAGACCTGGTTCAGTCTTGGTTTAGTCCTGCTTTAGACCAGGTTTAGACCTGGTTTAGACCAGGTTTAGGCCTGGTTTAGTTCTGGATTAGACCTGGTTTAGACCTGGTTCAGTCAGGAATAGCTGAGATGTCTGTAAATGTAAAACTTAGAAAATAAAGAATAAATTATTTTCATTCCACATGAGTAAAAACAAGCAGAACTCAGTCGTCTGTTTGGCTCTGGTACAAACAAACAAACAACAAAATCTGCCGCCACCTCGGCTCCTCTCAGTGATCCTATCAATAATAATAAACTCATCCGGTGACCTTAACTAGAGTAACGACTTAAAGCAACCAGTTTTGAATTGAAGCCCAAAAGTGCGTTACGTAATAATCTGTAGCTTCTTTAGGGTTTCCTTAGTGAACTTGGTCGACTAAAATGTGAAATGATGAAGTTTGAGAAAATTCACTTAAACCTGTAAGTGCCAAACTGAGGTGGCCTGACCCACATGGGTGAACTGGAAACTAGATGTAGGCACAAGATAAGGATAATGATAAACACAAACTACTTTTGTGTGATGAAATGTTTCTTAGGAAAGCTTTAATTACATGTGAATCTAATCTCTCGTTCCCAGGTATGGGTGTTGCTTCATTTGAGCTCAAAGATATTTTAAAACAAATGAACAGAAAACACACAACGGTGCCAACCACAGCAAAAACACAATGGAGAACAACAAATGTATTTCCACTCAGCTGATCCTACGCAAACTGCATTAGACTTAGACAAACTCTTTTGATTCACAAGGGAAATACAGGGTGTTTACACTGAAATTAATCACAGTAACAGTGTATTGCAAACAATTTGTCTGGATTGCCAGAAAGCAGTCACATGATTCAGCTGGCATCACGTCGGTAGCGATGTCACGACACCATATGTGCGGTAAAAACAAGGAGTGGAGCACCATATCTGAAATTTCCATAGTTCTATGGAAGTTGCAGCGGCTGATTTCAAGGTGAGGAAGATGGAAAGCGTGAAAACAGTCTTTTCCAACGATGTTTCGCGTTTGTTTCGGGTTTGTTTAAACATTTCCGCAATAGCGACACATGACCGATGCCACAAACACAGCGAATCAGGAACACAGTGATGTGGTCCAATAAGAACGGCAGCATTTTCAGCGTTTTCACTCGTCCACACAGCCGGATCAGATCTGTACTCAGGCGAATCGTGGGAGCTCCAGATCGTTCCGCTTCTGGAGCTGTTTTCCATCGGATTAGTGTGGACGAACACTGCATCCGCAACAAAAACTCGAATACGTGCACAGTGTGGACGGGCCTTACTCGGACACAGCAGCTCACACATCACAATACTGTATATTATAATAAGAAAGAGTAAAAAAATATAAATGCAATAATAAAATCTAAATAAGTAGCAATAAAAATAGGAAGAGACAGGTGTAAAATAAGACATAATTAGATAAATGTATACGGACAAGTAAAAGTCAAATAGAAAATATGTACTGTATAAGTCACACCAGGCAAAAAATGCACAATGAAGAAGAAAAAACATATATACTGTAAGTCGCACTTTTTAGGGGAAATTTATTTGATCAAATCAGACTCCAGGAAGAGACATTTCCTCTTAAAGGTGAGTTATAGAAATAACACTAGAACAGAGAAGAACAGGCTGAGCATGTGTCTGGTGTGTTCACGTCACATATGAACAGTTATTCACAAAACTAGAGCAGAAACAACAGAACAAGTTTACCAAACTCTCCATCTCACTCCAGATCACTAAATCCACTGAATTCTTCATCCTCAGAGTCACTTCTGAGCAACTCCTCCAACTCCAGATAAATCCAGCTTTTAGTCGCAATGAGCTTTTGTTTTCTTTAATGCAGTTCGAGTTTCCTCCACTTCTCTCCATCAAACACAAGTTTCTCGTTCACTCCAAACTTTCTTTCTGCTGCTCGATTCCCGTTTTCATCTACAGATTTCACTTGCAGCAGGGCAGTCTCTTTCTGCAGGAGACATGTGCAGTAGAGCCAGAAGTGACAGTGGTGGAGTAAGAGCATGAGGTGCAGCAGATACTGGCACACAAACCTATAGCGCCCCCTGTCAGTGTGAAAATAACATGTGAAATTGTATATGTTAATATATAAGTCACAGGTAGTGTTGCCTCCTGTCCCGGTTTTACCTGATTGTCCTGGATTTTAATGGTCTGTCCCAGGGGGAAAAAAAAGTTTTCCCGGGGACACTGAATGTCCCGGTTTTCGGCGTCCATCCCTTCATTCCGACAACCCAACCTTTATAGTCCGTTCACACCGCAGCGTCCAAAACGCGCCGGACACCTCTGTTTAGAGCCTTTGCATTTGAGTTCAGATGCCCCCGATGCGCGTTGTACACACCGTGACAAAACTGGAAGAAAATACTTGACGTGCGTCCAGGGCGTCAGCTGTGGTCTGCGAGTGCTGTGTTTTCCTGGTCGAGAAAGTGACTGGGGATTTATTACATAAAACAACTGAGTCCCACAGCTGGCTCCAGGGCCCGGGGCCACGAGGACTGTGGTCAACAGACCTCCGGGCCGTCCCGATACTCAGTCCTGGTTCAGTCCTGGTTTAGACCTGGTTTAGTCCTAGTTTAGACCTAGTTTAGACCTGGTTCAGTCTTGGTTTAGTCCTGCTTTAGACCAGGTTTAGACCTGGTTTAGACCAGGTTTAGGCCTGGTTTAGTTCTGGATTAGACCTGGTTTAGACCTGGTTCAGTCAGGAATAGCTGAGATGTCTGTAAATGTAAAACTTAGAAAATAAAGAATAAATGATTTTTCATTCCACATGAGTAAAAACAAGCAGAACTCAGTCGTCTGTTTCGCTCTGGTACAAACAAACAAACAACAAAAATCTGCCGCCACCTCGGCTCCTCTCAGTGATCCTATCAATAATAATAAACTCATCCTGTGACCTTAACTACAGTCACGACTTAAAGCAAAACTAATACAGCTTCATCACAAAGTTTTGTTCATTTTCACTGTAGAAGGACAGTTTCTGTCCTGGGTTAGACGTGTGAAGGGCGTCTCTGCTTAGCAGCAAAACGGTTCATTAGGTGGCCAAAATGTCTAGGTTTTTTGTCAGAAATCAGTAGCAACCCTAGTCGCAGGTCCACCCAAACCATGAATAAAAGTGTGACTTATTGTCAGAAAAATACAGTAATAAGTAAAACATCTCAGTTCCATACAAGAGGTCATAAGGAAAACACTTGTTTGACTTGTGGCCGGTGGTGATCTTGGGGAACTTTTGTCTGTTCTTTTCTTGCTTTTTCAAGCTGTCGAGGTTTTTGTTTGGCTGTCACACCCCCAGTGGAAATGTGACGTCACTGCAGTGCAAAGCATCAATAATGCTGCCATGGCAACAGAGTGGGCGAGCTGCTCTTGTGGCTGCCTGGCTCACACACTGAGCAGTTTTTGGAAGTTTGTTTTTGGAGCTCAGTTTTTCACATCATGGGATTTTGCAGCATGAATAAATGTAAAGTAGAGCTGTTTAATTCTAAACTAAAGTGCAGCATGAATAAAGGTAAAGTAGAGCTGTTTAATTCTAAACTAAAGTGCAGCATGAATAAAGGTAAAGTAGAGCTGTTTAATTCTAAACTAAAGTGCAGCATGAATAAAGGTAAAGTAGAGCTGTTTAATTCTAAACTAAAGTGCAGCATGAATAAAGGTAAAGTAGAGCTGTTTAATTCTAAACTAAAGTGCAGCGGGGACAGTTCAAAGGACACAAGTACAGGACGGTTGGACAGTTTGTTTTTCCTGTATCTCTGGAGACCTTTTAAGCAGCGAGCTAAGGGGCCAGAGCAGAGAGAGGCTTAGAGGAAACTTTCCTGCTCACCTGGCGCCCCCTGGCGGACATTTTACCACATAAATCTTACCCGCCTTCATCTCTTTTGTAATGGACAGTTTAGACCACGTGTTTTTGTATCAGGACAACCAGAATGAAGGACACACATTTTCACACACATCTTTTTTATTTTTACATTTTGTAGATTTTTTCAATGGCTAAAATAGAATATTTCTTTTAAAATAATGTCGGTTTACTGCACATGTGGATGGAGGAAACATGCAGCTGAGCACCTGAAAGGTCCAATGTACAAGGCCTATCCCAACCACAAACTGTGTAATCTCTGCCTCTTAATGTGAGGATGAGGAGGCTCTTGGTTGGTCAGGGGTTCAAATCCGTGAATGAATGAATAAATAAACAGAGGAATATGTTCGGAAGGGCATCTGGTGTAGGGATCATCTATGAACAATGTGAATGCCCCTGAACCGTTATTGTGATCACAGACAGTTTTATTGAGAAAGTTATTGTGTCAGGACGATCACAGTGTTGTCCTCAAATTTTGTTGAATATTTTCAGTGACAAATACTTACAAACTGAGGTCTGACTAAGAAATAGAAAAATATGGGGTTTCTTTTTAATACTGAAAATTCAAAAACAGATGCACAAATACACATCCACTAGAGGGCAGTGTTGGCATAGGCATTAAGTGAAGTTAAGAGAGACTCTGAGGTATGCTCACACATGTAATCATTTCATAACAACACATCATTATTAATAAAGAATAAGGAATTGGCCTTGAAGAGAATTCCTCAGGTTTCACACCTGTCTCATACCGCACATAGCAAGGCCAATTCCTTATTGATTATTTATAATGATGTGCTATTACAAAATGATTACATGTGTGAGCATTTGTCTAAGTCTAAGTGATAATTCCTGCAGCTTTTTGATTGTTCTGAACACAGAGGCATAACCAGCCTGATAAAAACAAACTTAAAGGAGGAAGGTACTTTTTGGGGCATAGATCAAATTGATATGATTTATTTTAGGAAAACAAGTGTCCAGAATAATTGATTATTCACGACTGGACTAACAGGTGAGGAAGCACCTTAGCTCCTCACCCTCTCACGTTGGATCACTCAGAGGCTTCGTTCACACTGCAGGTCATATGTGATTTTTTTACCCATATGACGTTAATGATTAATCGATAATTGATTATTAATTCTCCCGGCGATCAATGAAGAAAATATAATCAAACGCCCATCCCTACTGTGGACCATATGAAATGCTTCCAATTTATTCGGTGGAGAAAAGAGGTTTTCACAGCATGGGGAAAGTTTTGGATGCTCCCTATAGCGTTGAATCGAATCAAATCGTGAATTGAGTTTTTTATCTGGGGGATCGCCCAGTTCTATTGGTTCTCCATCCCCCAGCACATCCAATACAAACTCCTCACCACTGTGTACACGTCCCTCCATAACCTGGCCCCCACCTCCCTCTCTGAGCTCCTCCACTACCACACCCCACTCGTGCCCTCCAATCAGCTGACACCAACCTCCTGTCTCCCCCTACAGGACTAAACATGAGCCCTGGGATGACTGGGCCCCTGCTGCCCCCACCCTCTGGAACTCCCTGCCCAAACACATCAGACTTCTCCGCTCTTCCTGTGTTTAAAAAGGCCCTGAACCCAACTCTTTAAAACCACCTTTCACCGACTTTCTTATTTCTTTTGTTTGCCTTTATCTCTTCATGTAAAGGGTTGTTGAGTATCGTGAAAAGAACTATGTGTTATGTATTATTATTATTATTATTATTATTATTATTATTATTATTATTATTATTATTATTATTATTATTATTATTATTATTATTATTATTATTATTATTATTATTATAGCATGTCATCATTATGATGTGACAGAACAAGTCTGGGCAGGACAATAAAAACACACTATAGCTTTGCTATTAATGTTCAATGTTTTTTTTGTTTGTTTGACATTACAGAAATATATTTAATACAACCATGAGTAGTTCTTGATCTGGAATTCTGAACGTTCATATACAGAAATGGCACAGGGAGTGTCAGAGTTAGGGATGTTAACCGGTAACCGTTTGACCGGTGGCTGACCGAACCAACGTTAACCAGTCAAAATTTTTTGACCGTCAGTTAAATGGAACCCTATGTAATTGTGTTTGAGGACAACACGCTTCTACAGTCCGAGTGTGAGTTGCCCTAAATAATCACAGACAATACAATCGCCTAAACGCACATTTTTTGTGTTGTGAGGTGTTTGTGTTTGTTTATCCTTTCGACTTGTTGGTCCGAGGACGTTGCTGAGCAACATGCACTGACACGCCCCTTTTCCTGTGACGGACATGGAACTCAAGACGCAAGGTTACAGCCCGGATGATTAAGCAAAAGAAAAGTTTGGTGCGGCAGCATTTCAATGACGATGAATGACGGTGTCAAATGTAACCCAAAACTGTAGGTGCACTGTGCTGCAGTGTAGGTGTGAAAGTGGTGTGTGCGTGTGTGATGGTGGTCGGAGGGACTGTTGGCGCTGGTTGGCCTGGCAGCCGCGCCTCTTTAGTCTGCCCCAGGGCAGCTGGGGCTACAACAGTAGTTTATCACCACCGGGTCTCGAGTGAATGAATAATTCTCTTTTAATAATGCTGTGTAAAGCGTCTTTGGGGACATGTGTCTGTGTAAAACACTATAGAAATAAAGCTACCTTACCTTACTTACCTTGTGTGATAAAGTGTTCAAATACAGCAGTAGCACATCATCGATGATGTTTCACCTCAAAATGAGACAAGCCTCTTCTACAGGTGAGAAAAATCAGCCTACCGTGCTAACTATGCTAACCGTGCTAACTCTGCACGGCCGAGTGCTTTCTCTGTGTTTCTGTTTATCTCTACTGGCTTTAGAGCTGCTACGAGCAGGTGTTTGAGTTTCCACAGAAGTGCTTTTGTTGTGTAGGCGACTGTTGGATGTTTTGGTGTTTTATCCTCACAGTTTTGTGCATAATGTAGACTAAAGCCATGACTGCTGGGTTAAACTGAGCCTTACGTGCGTGTCCGTGTATAAATGCTTCATGTGCAGCGTTGACATGTGACAGCGCTGAAGATAAAGGTGTTAGTCAAGTGTTAGAAGCTTGTTTGAAACATCGCCGTGGCTCATTTCAGAAAATGACCAAAGAGACGCCGTTTATAGACTGCGGAGCACAAGTCAATTACAGGTGGTTTTATACCTTAGAGGTAACCAGAAAAACAGGAAAAACAGTATAAAAAATATTAAATTTGTGACGAAAGAGCATATAGGCAATCTGTAAACTGGAAACAACCGTGTCAAAAATGGTATAAGAACATTTGCCTTTTTGTAGTCTTATTCTCATACTTCTTATACTTATACTTCTTCACGTGGTCATATAGTGAAGTTGCTGGATGTAGAGATCGGAATCTGCTGAAATATTTTGCTGTACAGCCTTCAATGCATAAATTTATACTGTTGTTACAAAATGAAAGTACCAGAATCATTTCTTAAAGTAAAATACTTTTTTTTTTTTGGAATCTAAAAGTGACTTAATTATTATTATTTATATTTTGTGTTAAACAGAGAATAAGGAAGACAGTGGACAATACGCAATAAGCAAATTTAGTGGGGGAAAAAACTATAATAATAATAATAATAAAGTGCGTAGAGGCTTGAAGGTGGAAAGTGCTGTGAATTTTTTGGAATGTTAAAGTCACTTTATTATTATCTGTAGCTATAAAACCAAAACATAGTTCAGTCTAATGGATTTAAATGACCACTTTTCCCATCTGAATAATGGTGCTGACTCATTTTGATGAGAGATTATTCTGAATTTCAGCAGTTCTATTCACAGGACTAATATCAAGATTCTGAATTCCTTCAACCAATTTTGAATTGAAGCCCAAAAGTGCGTTACATAATAATCTGTAGCTTCTTTAGGGTTTTCTTAGTGAACTTGGTCGACTAAAATGTGAAATGATGAAGTTTGAGAAAATCCACTTAAACCTGTAAGTGCCAAACTGAGGTGGCCTGACCCACATGGGTGAACTGGAAACTAGATGTAGGCACAAGATAAGGATGATGATAAACACAAACTACTTTTGTGTGATGAAATGTTTCTTAGGAAAGCTTTAATTAGATGTGAATCTAATCTCTCGTTTCCAGGTATGGGTGTTGCTTCATTTGAGCTCAAAGATATTTTAAGACAAATGAACAGAAAACACAACGGTGCCACCCACAGCAAAAACACAATGGAGAACAACAAATGTATTTCCACTCAGCTGATCCTAAACAAACTGCATTAGACTTAGACAAACTTTATTGATCCGCAAGAGGACTTACTCGGGCACAGCAGCTCACACATCACAATATATATTTCTTCCTCTACACAAGCAACAAAACTGTAGCGCTGTAACAAAATAATTTAGTAAAATATACCTGAAATAATACTCTTGTTTTTATTAATGGTGTTTGAATAAAATATGGTCCTTGCTTCTTTGACGGCTTGCTGGTAAGACAGCCCCAAGAAAACCTTTGGCCTTTGTTAGAAACACAGTGGCTAGTGGGCTACATATGTCCTTACAAAGAATTTATGCTAGTGCAGCCTCTGCAGCTCAGTGAGTGAATTCTCAGTGAGTCATGTTGGAGGTTCTGAGCTTTCTCATACTGAGAACAACCTGTAACCTGCTCTATCTGCAGGTTAAGGCTCTGGTGGTTTGTTGTGGCCCTTTTTTTTATTGTAAGATCCACACAGTTCCTATTCTATCCAAACATATATTGGAGCACTAGATGTTCCTCTTACTTCACTCACAGCTCCATCATGACAAACACGAGACACCTTTAGTCCATAAAGTCCTGTTCTGTGACAACAGAGCTTAAAACAAAAGGAAAGACCCATTTTCCCCATAGACTCTCCTGGAGGCTGGAGTCTCTGCTCCAGGTGAAGTGGGACTCTGACAGGAGGATTGGTCAACTTTATTTGCACAAGTAAAGTTCAGTTGCACAAATTTACTGCTCCAAAATGTTTTGCTCAGCTGGCTGCCAGTAAATGTAACTGTAACTGTTCCTAGAAAGAGTTGTCTCCTCCCAGTTTCACCACCACCTCAAATCCAATAACCTGTATGAAAAATTCCAATCTTGTTTCCGCCCCTCCCACAGTACAGAAACAGCCCTCATCAGAGTCACCAATGACCTGATGAGGGCCTCTGACTCCGGTTCCACATCCCTCCTCATTCTTCTCGACCTCTCTGCTGCGTTTGACACCGTAGACCATCACATCCTCCTACACCGTCTCCAGCATTACACAGGTCTCTCTGGCACTGCCCTTCACTGGTTTCACTCCTACCTCGCCAACAGAACCGAGTACGTAGCTCTGGGGGAAGCAAGATCCAGACCCCACACTGTTTCCTCTGGGGTCCCCCAGGGCTCCGTGCTCGGCCCAACCCTCTTCACCATTTACATGCTTCCCCTCAGTCGTGTCGTCAGCAAGCATGGAATAAATTTCCACTGCTATGCTGACGACACACAACTCTACCTCACCATCTCTCCTTCTTGTACCCCCTCTGCCACAGTCTCCCGTCTCAGCTCCTGCCTGGAGGAGATAGAGGTGTGGTTGAGTCAAAATTTCCTGCAGCTAAATGGCTCCAAAACAGAAGCCATCCAAACTGGTACCTTTCATCAACTCCGCTCCTCTCCAATCACTTCTGTTTCATTTTTCGGACACACCATTCCCCTCTCTCCCTCTGTAACAAATTTGACCCCCACCTCTCCTTTGACAATCATGTCACCTCCATCTGCAAATCTGCCTTCTTTCACCTCCGTAACATCTCCAAACTTCGCTCTTCTCTCTCCCTCCCTGCTGCGGAAAAGCTCATCCATGCCTTTGTCTCCTCCAGGCTGGACTACTGTAACGCACTCCTCATCGGGATCCCTGGCAGGAGCATCCAAAAGCTCCAGTATGTCCAAAACAGCGCTGCCAGGGTCCTGATGAGGGTGCGTAAACACGAGCACATCACCCCTATTCTTCACTCCCTGCACTGGCTCCCCATCCACTTCCGTATTCAATACAAAGTCCTCTTGCACACCCATCACTGTCTCCACGGTGCGGCCCCCACTTACCTCACTGAACTGCTCACACCACACACCTCCACTAAGACCCGGTCAGGCCAACAGCACCGTCTGGTCATGCCCAGGACACGGCTCAAGACCATGGGCGACAGGGCTTTCTCAGTGGCTGCTCCCCGTCTGTGGAACGCCCTCCCAGACCACCTCAGGGCTCCACAGATGGTGGATGCTTTTAAAAAAGGACTAAAGACCTACCTTTTTACCCTGGATTACAGCTAATACCGGCTATTTGTTTTATTGCTTTTAAATTGATTTTTAATTGTCTTCTGTTTTTAAAGTCTTTTTGCACTGTAGCACTTTGAGATTTGTTTGTCAAATGTAAAGTGCATTATAAATAAAATTTATTATTATTAATTTATTAACAGTTAAAGCCCTTAAGACTTCAAAATAAATGTATATTTAATATAACAAAACATAAATGACAGGAAACTATTGTTACCATTTCAGCCCTCCTCAAAAATTATATGTTTCAATCCATTTTGACAGGTGAAATAACTGCTGTGTAGTAAGCGTGAGTGGCCTCTTGAGAACGCACTACAGCTGCTCTATGGATTTACTATGGTGAAACCATGATTAATATAAAAAGTGGCTGTTGATACAAAATCTAAACTCTGTGGAGAAGTGAAATGAATTTTGGAGGAGCTCAGTTTACAGAGATTCTTATGGGAGAATGCACAAGTGTCCAGTCCCAACATGGTGGACATTCAGTCAGAACACTCTCCAGGAGGTCCCTGGGAGGACACTTTTGGACTTGATCTTCTGGATCACAGACTCTCCAACAGACCAGCGTTTGTCCAGATGGAGCCTAAAATCCTCCACCCTGACCTGCAGCACTGGAGCTCCTCGGGGCACAGTGCTATGGCCACTCCTCTCCACCCTTTACACCACCACCATCCATCCATCCATCCATACATGCATGTATGTATGTATGTATGCATTTATATATGTATGTATGTATGTATGTATGTATGTATGTATGTATGTATGTATGTATGTATGTATGTATGTATGTATGTACATGTATTTATGTATTTATCACAGGTGAGTCCAAACAAAGAGCAGTTAAAAATAAACCCAGGTGATAAATTGAACTAGTAATAATAATAATAATGCATCAGTTTTATACAGCGCTTTTCAGGACATTCAAAGATGCTTTACAGAGCATTATTCATTCACTCCAGACCCGGTGGTGATGCTACTATTGTAGCCACAGCTGCAGACTTGGGGCAGACTGACGGAAGCGAGGCTGCCAATCTGCGCCATCGGCCCCTCTGACCACCACCACCATTCACGCACACATCACTTTCATACTAGGCAATGTGGGTGAAGTGTCTTGCCTAAGGACACAATGACAGTTTTTGTGACTGGCGCCCCCTGTGGCACCTGGAATTCCCAGTGTCTCCCATCCAAGTACTAACCAGGCCCTGCTGAGCTTCTGAGATCTGACGGGATCAGGCTTTGACGAGCCGGTATGGGCACAAAGTAGGAATATTTATTTTGCAGCATTACTCACTCTTTGCTTTTGTGATCGAGTCTTATTTACTTTAGTGATTTTTCCGGCCACATTTTCTGTAGAACTCAACTCCTGTGGACCAATGCCAAACCAAACACACACACACACACACACACACACGCACACACACACACACACACACACACACACACACAGGCTCAGAGCTCACGGATTACAAGCATCAGTTTCTATCCTGTTTTACTCACAGCTGACTCATGTAAGCTTTCAGTCATGGTATTATACTTGTACTTTCTCAAAAACATACCTGGGGTTGTGTTACGTGTGTCTGAGTAATATTGGATTATCAGGCTTTCATGTTAACAGCTATTTTTATACTCTAATCCAGTGATACTCAGTGTGCAGCTAACCAAGCTTTAATCGGTGGCTCACAAGCAGATACCAAAAATAGTAACAGCCAATATTTTTTTTTTCAAATGTGCTACATAAACATATAGTGAAGATTGCAATACGATCATCTGCGTTACACTAAGAATTGGGGATGGACATGATTAGTCGACTAATCGATCGTTAAGAATTTCGTTGATCACGTTAATTTTTAATGATGAACCCCTCTGCGGGTGGTGAGCCCACAGGAGGGTGGATGTCAAAAACATGCATTCTTACTGTGAGTGGGCTCGCCTCTCCACAGATCTCACATGTAACTTGGTGCTGCGGTGCCACGTGCTGTCTCCGAAGAAATAAATAAGCATAATGCCATATTGTGGAACATTCCAGGCAACATCTCCATGGAGAGAAGCAGGTGACTGACTGTCCACCAGAAAAGTTATGCAGTGCACCTTTTATTTTTGATCATTTTTGTTTGAGGTTTTTTCCAGTTGAGATTGAAGTTGGTGATATCTGCTGGTGAACTGAGGAGTGAAGTAGTTTGAATGAGGCTAAAACAAGAGCTGTGACTTTAAAGTGTGGCAAATACAGGAATGAAATGATCCAAATGATTCTAGTGAATGAAACACAGTGGAGCACTTCCTGTATCACCATTAATGACGTCACAAAGAGAAGCGAAGGGAGTGTTTTCTGTTCAAGAGAAGAACTCCGCCTAAATGTGCAGGTTTGTGTGTTAAACGTGTGAATGAAACAAAACACAACTCCAGGTCTGTTTGTGATGAGGAAACAACATTAGAACAGAGATAAAATAACTCTTTAAGATGTTTATGGCTTTAAATATTTTGCTGCTGCAGATGTTGCACACGTGTAGCTGACAATAAGAATCAGTATATTTGTTTTCATGGTAATAAATCCAAAAATGTGAGGTTTTTATGAACAGTCATAAATAAATGAAACTCACGGTGACTGTGTTGCATTATCCTGCCTGGAGACTCTAAAGCAGGGGTCACCAAACTGTTTTCTCTGAGGGCCACATTATTGCTCCTGACGGTGATGGGGGCCGGGGCTGGGGCCGTATAACAGAACTGACTCAGACCAAAATGACCACAAGCAGCCTCATTGTGCAGTAGAAATGAGCAGCCTGACACATTCACATTACTGCTGTATATCAACACATCATTCCTGGCACATGTTTGTTTATCGTTACTCGTGGTTTGCAAGTAGTAAATACTTCACACTTTGTTTTCATTTGAAATACCACAGATTCATCCATGTATTTATTTTCTAATAACAATAACATCAATGGTAAGAAACTGTCATGGTAAGAAACATCTGGTGATTGACACTGGCAAAGGAGAGTGAAAAAACTGTAGGTAAACCTGTTGATATTAACAATAATCATATTAAAAGTTTAATGACCCCTGCTCTAAAGTGACAAACATGATTTGCTTTGTCCACATGTTTAGCAGCCTTTTAGACATTTTGTTCATTTTGACCTGATTACAGCTAACAGGATGGCAGAGTGGTTAGCATTAGGTCAAAAGAAGCTCCGGGTCAAGAAGCGATCTCGACCTCTCAGCCTCTGTCCTGTACTGCTTTTGACCAGCAGAGGGAGACATTTTGCCATACTTTTGGCAGTGAAAATGATCTACATAAAATAACTATGGCAGATCTATACTAATATCAGTGATCAGATTCAAAATATATGAGTTCAGCAAGTGTCACACCACACCTGCTATGTAACTTTAAGCTAAAGTACAAAGCAGCTTCTTAAAACATTTACAAACTGATATGATACTTCTATTTTGTCATGTTTCATTTGTTCTCACGAATAATACAAACAAAATCCCGTAAAGCACAGCAAAAACATACAGAATGAATATACTGTACCCCTACATTCTCCCTTAACTTCTCTTCAAAAGCTTTCTGTACTTTGTTCCCACAGGTGAAAATCACAAATGTAAAGAAATGCAACAAGCACGAATGTAAAATCAGCACAATAACACAGCGTCTTCTATTACACTCAATTGTGAGCTTTACTTCATGTTAGAATGTGATGACCTCCTCACAAACACACCTGGAGTTGTGTTTTGTTTCACTCACACTTGTTTGAATAAGCCTTTATGATTAGTCTGTCCACATCTCCAACTTTCTGTATGTGAGTTTGTTATTTTCAGCCTCATGTCCATCATTTACCTTTATAAGTTTGGGGATGATAAGGTCAGAGGTGTATGACATTATGATGTTGTATTGTGTAGTGTGCATGTTTGTTGTGTTGTGTATTTGCTTTTTATTTCATTTTTTTCTCTTCTTTTCTGCAATTGCTCTTGTTCTTTTATTGTATTACACATGAGATGTTACACCTAAAGGGGCTGTTCTTCTAAATTTATAAATATGTGACCGATATGCACGAACAGTGAAAAATGAACAGTGTTATGGTCTTTAAAAAAATATTTTTGATGGACAATGGAAATGCACTGGATTCATAGACTGGATTCACCCACATCTTTGTAGTGGTAAACTTGGAGCCAGAGCTGCCCCGGGGCAACCAATGACTCTGCTCATCTGTGCCATGTGCGCCTTAAATGTCCCTCCAGCCTGTCCTGGGTGTGTCCTGGGACCTCTCCTCCGTGGGACATGGACAGAAGTCTGAGCCTTGCAAAATCTATTTGAATACATTAAAATCCTTCATTCTTGTCAAATAAATAACAACTCCATGGAGACAAGCAGTGAAATAAAGTTCTGAAATAAGTTCTCCATTTACAAATTTAGCTTCAGTGTAGTTTACAATTCACGTGTTGTTCCCAAACACATGTGCACAAGACAAATACAGGATCATTTGGTTTGTGGTTAAAGTTGGTTAGAGTACATAATGCATACCAGGGCATCTGGTGTAAATGACCGAAGCTAAAATCAGATTAGTGCTGTGAATGGTGTCTGAGTGAGATGAATCAGACTTTATTTGTTGGACCAAATCCAGGTTACATAAGGCGGATCCCTGCGGTTTCAACTGTAAAGACAAAAGTCTAACCTGGTTCAGGCTGTGATGTTCTTATATGACATACTACCACACAAAGAACATGATAATAATAATAATAATAATAATAATAATAATAATAATAATAATAATAATAATAATAATAATAATAATAATAATAATAGTTGTTGTTGTTGTTGTTGTTGTTATTGTTATTATTATTATTATTATTATTATTATTATTATTATTATTATTATTATTATTATTATTATTATTATTATTATTATTATTTGACCACAGCTCATTACAGAACATGTATGAACAGGAAGAACTTGTATCTGTAAGTCAGTTCTATTTATAGTGTGTACATTGTACTTTATGGGCGTGTGAAGAGTCTGTAAAATGAGTGTACGAACTGCTAAGAAAAGCTTTTCTGCTTCAGTGAGTGGAATTAGACGATGGAAAGAAGATCTAAATATAAAACAGTTCAAACAGAATTATATAAAAAACCCGTCTTTATGAAATATGAAAGAGATGGAGCTGTTATATAATGTAAAAGAGTAATAAATGTGTATGGATAAGATTTAACAGAAGAATAATGTAAAAATGAAGTGGAAACAGATTACAGATCTTATTTAACACGGGGGAAAGTGGAGGGAATAAATAAGTTTATACTTCCACTAACTCCTTTACGACCACGTTGTATAAACCTCATGAATCCACATTATAAGTCCGGGTTCTTAAACTATTATGTCTTGATACTGCTTTTTGATACTGTTTTCCTTTGCATGTTAAAAATGAACAACAACACAGCAGTAGCATTTAACTTAAATGATCTACCAGTGGAATCAGTTTTCTTAACTCAAGCAGCATTGGATTTGGTCTTATTTTAAGTGTAAAGAGTTGCCGTTTTTCTTATCTTAAGTGTAGCAAAGATGTATTTTCATATTTTAAGCACCAATTCTTGTCCCATTGGTCAATAATTTTACTTGTCAAGTGAAATTTACTCAAATCATGATAAAACTTTGTTAACTTGACTAGATTTTAGTTTTTGAAGTGCACAACAACATGAATACACTACAAAGAGTCATATCCAAGGAAGTTCACTTGACTCAAATTAAGATTTAACTTGATTTGATAAAATTTCACTTGACAAGTCAAAATGATCAACCAGTGGAAAACATGTTTTTTCTTAATTTAAGCAACATTAGATTTTGTTTCTTATTTTAAGTCCCAAGAGCTGGCAAAGGAGAAATTGAACCTGTTAACTGGACAAACATTTATTTCGACCAAATACCAAATAAACATTTGTCCAGTTGACAAATTCAATTTCTCCTTTGCCTTGGATTCTACCTGGACGACTGAGGGCTTCTACACACAGTCCAAAGTGGTGATGTCTTGTTCCAGTGGTGGATCATTTAACTTGTCAAGTGAAAATGACTGAAATCGTGATAAAACTTTCTTAATTCAAGTCATCTTAACTTGACTAGATTTTAGTTTTGAGTTGCAGTTTTTCTTTTTCATGTAACCTGTTTAGTAACCATAATTTATGTTAAAAAATAAATAAAAACACAACTGAATTCCAAAATCTTGTTGTCAGTCCCCTTTGAGTCCTGTTTTAAATGTGGGGTGGAACTGCCATATCAACTTAAAGCTGCACTGTGTAACTTTTCTGGTTCATCAAATGCTTTTCTAAATGGAGATGTTTATTGATTTGTGTGGAATGTTTCGCGGTACGGCATTAAACCTTTCTATCATGGAGACCAAACCAGACCAAGTCACAGGTCAGATCCGTGGAGAGGCGACCCCTATCACAGTCAGAACGTCTGTTTTTCTAGGGATTTTTGAGCTGTAAAACCACCTGTAAATGAATAAATGTAAAGTATTTCAGGCAGAGCGATGACATCTCCATGGAAACCAGCAGGTGCATTCTTTTGTGTTTCAGTCTAACAAATGATCAAGCATAAGATTTTATTTATTTTTTATCAAACCGCCCTTGTTAAAAGACGTTTCTACTGCAAAAAGATTTTTGTGGGGAAGGAATTAATCACCCCAAATTGCCGCCTGGTCTCAAATATTGAAACAAATAAACGCCCCGGCTCTTATTTGGTATTTTACGGTTTTTAAGATTATACAACCAATTCAGACCTAGTAAGTAAATAATAAATCTGAAAACAAGATGAATAAGCTGGGATGAGTTGTAAAATCTTGGCCAGATCAGGAGAATTTGCAGTGTGACTTGGTCTGATTTGGTCTCTGTGATGATAGAAAGGTTTAATGCTGCACTGTGGAACATTCTCAAGGAGTACAAATATTTTTCATGCCAAGATATATTTAGATGTTTTTTTCTCAAGGGGTTGTTATTTATTCAGGATTAATTTCAGCTCCTAATTGACAGCGGTTTCAGAGGGCGTGTCTCGTGTCCACGGAGCGACAATGGCCTTTGTGCAAAATCGATTGGCCTTATCCTTAGTTAAAATAAAGGCTTGGTGTGTTTTTTTGTAGTTGTGGTTATTTCCGTTTGTTTCTCGGGCGTCACACGTGGGGAGGATAAAGTGCCGAGGTCGGACCTGCTCAGGCACACGTCTCTGAGGACGCTGGACACACCTTCGGAATGTGAGCGGAAAAACACACTCCAGGTCAGCGACGGACGGACGACGGGCCAAAGGTTCTGTACTTCTGACAGACGAGACGTGAAAGAGATGGAGGTGTTCGAGAACGCACAAGGGGAAGAGTACTGGAGAGACGGAGAGAGAGAGAGAGATGGAGAGAGATACACATAGAGAAAGAGATAGAGAGAGAAAGATAGCGCGATAGAGAAAAAGCTATAGACAGATACAGTAGCTAGATATATAGAGATAGATAGATAGATGTAGAGAGATAGAGAAAAAGGTATATAGAGAGATAGATAGAGAGAAAGATATATATAGAGAGAGATAGAGAGAAAGATATATATAGAGAGAGATAGATAGAGAGAAAGATATATAGAGAGATAGATAGAGAGAAAGATATATAGAGAGATAGATAGAGAGAAAGATATATAGAGAGATAGATAGAGAGAAAGATATATAGAGAGATAGATATAGAGAAAGGTATAGAGAGAGATAGATAGAGAGGAAGATATATAGAGAGATAGATAGAGAGAAAGATATATAGAGAGATAGATAGAGAGAAAGATATATAGAGAGATAGATATAGAGAAAGGTATAGAGAGAGATAGATAGAGAGAAAGATATATAGAGAGATAGATAGAGAGAAAGATATATAGAGAGATAGATATAGAGAAAGGTATAGAGAGAGATAGATAGAGAGAAAGATATATAGAGAGAGAGATAGAGAGAAAGGTATAGAGAGAGATAGATAGAGAGAAAGGTATAGAGAGAGATAGATAGAGAGAAAGATATATAGAGAGATAGATATAGAGAAAGGTATAGAGAGAGATAGATAGAGAGAAAGATATATAGAGAGATAGATAGAGAGAAAGATATATAGAGAGATAGATATAGAGAAAGGTATAGAGAGAGATAGATAGAGAGAAAGATATATAGAGAGATAGATAGAGAGAAAGATATATAGAGAGATAGATATAGAGAAAGGTATAGAGAGAGATAGATAGAGAGAAAGATATATAGAGAGATAGATAGAGAGAAAGATATATAGAGAGATAGATATAGAGAAAGGTATAGAGAGAGATAGATAGAGAGAAAGATATATAGAGAGATAGATATAGAGAAAGGTATAGAGAGAGATAGATAGAGAGAAAGATATATAGAGAGATAGATAGAGAGAAAGATATATAGAGAGATAGATATAGAGAAAGGTATAGAGAGAGATAGATAGAGAGAAAGATATATAGAGAGATAGATAGATTAGATTAGATTAGATTAGATTAGCCTTTATTGTCTCCCTTGGGAGAAATTTGTCTTGGGACAGGGGTACTCCTGGCACATAGACATACAACAAACAGCACACACACAGTGGACACATCAATTCATACAGTTCAACATTTGATAATATTGCACCATTCCCATAATTAGCAGTAAAAGTCAGTATTGCACATTCCCTGAAACCTGTTCACTGTAAGTGCTCAAAAATATTGCACCTTCCCTGGAGCCTACCTATGAGCAGTATTGCATATTCCCCAAAGCCTATGTGCAAATAATATTGCACAGTCCCTGATGGCCATACAGTAATACAGTAGAGCATTATTTCTTCAAGTTCAGGAAGGAAATCGAAAGGGGAATAAAAGAGTGCTTGAACCTGTTTAGCCTGCTGGTTGGGATCCTGTACCTTCTTCCTGAGGGCATTAATTCAAATTGGTTGTGGAGGATGTGAGTCGGGTCATTACATATTTTGCTCCCCAGTTTCACTAGTGTCTCTTGAAAGATCTCCTGAAGGGGACGGGGGGTCAGATAGAGAGAAAGATATATATAGAGAGAGATAGAGAGAAAGATATATAGAGAGATAGATATAGAGAAAGGTATAGAGAGAGATAGATAGAGAGAAAGGTATAGAGAGAGATAGATAGAGAGGAAGATATATAAGGAGATAGATAGAGAGAAAGATATATAGAGAGATAGATAGAGAGAAAGATATATAGAGAGATAGATATAGAGAAAGATATATAGAGAGATAGATAGAGAGGAAGGTATAGAGAGAGATAGATAGAGAGAAAGGTATAGAGAGAGATAGATAGAGAGGAAGATATATAAGGAGATAGATAGAGAGAAAGATATATAGAGAGATAGATAGAGAATACTGTTGGACGTCACTTCCGGGTGAGTGAATTCTGTTTGCGAATTCTGTTTGCGAGCTGTTTTGCGAGCACTCTTACTAGCATCTCTCTACTGAATCTGTTAATCCACGAATCCATCTAAACTAGTGCCTGAGTACTTCGTCAAACCATCGAAGTTTATTCAGCACCTAGTGCTCCGTAATTCGTGGTCTAAGCCTCTCCCTCTCTGTAGTTTCAGCTTGTAGTTTCAGCCTGATCTAGCCTAGCCTAGCATCATGGCTAAAACTCGCCCCCTTTCCTGCTCTAGTTGCAACATGTGGAGTGAGAACCCTGGCTTATTTGATAGCATGTGGATAGTTGCGCTAAGTGCAGCGTAGTGGCAGTCCTCGAGGCCAGGGTTACAGAGTTAGAAACGCCGGATCCGCTCTTGGAGGCGCTGAAGCCCAGTTATAGTCAGGCAGTAGCAGGGACCGCGGACCGCATTAGCTTGGAGCGTAGGGGCTAGCGAGAGTAGCTCCCGCATCCGTGCAGCCGGGACCAGACCAGGACAGTTTTCAGTGACAGTTAGACGAGGCGCAGGGCCTAAGACCAGGACTGCAGATCAGGGACACATAGCTGAGTGCAGGACTCCAGGAGACCAGGGACACAGGGCTGAGAGCAGGGCGCTCCCCGTCGGAACAGGTTCGCCCCTTGAGCTGGACGCTTGGGACACTCTAGTGATAGGGAGCTCTATAGTCAGGACGGAACTGCCTGCAGCTTCCACACGGTGTTACCCTGGAGCCAGACTGGGTGACATCGAGGGGAATCTTAGGCTTTTAAAGAGAAGTAAGAACAGGTACCGCCGGATCGCTATACACGCTGGGGTAACGATACTCGCGCGGTCAGTCAGAGGTGGTGAAGTTGCAGATAGCGGCAGTTTGTGATTTGGCTAAGTCGATGTCGGAGTCCGCGTGTACTTCTCTGGCCCCCTTCCAAATTATGCCAATTGTGAAATGTTCAGCCGCTTTTCAGCTGTCAACCAGTGGTTGTCCAATTGGTGCCCGCAGAATGGTGTCGCTTCATAGATAACTGAGGGCATTTGAGGGGAAGCCCAGGCTTATACGTAGTGACGGCATCCATCCCACCGCCAAGGCTGGGTCCTCCTCCTAGCGCAGAATATTATGGTTAGTCTTAGATGACCATCAGGTAAGACTAGCACACAGACTAGCTCAGGAGTGTCAGTGACGCTTAGGGAGCAGAGTAGACTAGTGAGGCACTGCTCTGTTAGCTTGAGAACAGCTCCAAACAGGCTGAGACTGTGTGTGCGCCACGTACAGGGGCCTCCTCTGAGCCACCCTGCATGAACAATTCTCCCAGACTGGCTGAGGTTGTGTATGTCCCACGCACAAAAGCACAAACAAAACATACCTAAACTCTGATAGGAAAGATATCAGATCTCCTAACTCAATAGAAATAAATTCATGCATCGCAAATAAACAAAATAAATGTATAAAAAGCACAAATAAAACTCAACTAAAGTCTGATAGGAAAGGCGTCAGGTTTCATAACTTAATAAAAATAAATAATTGTGTTGCAAACAAACAATTTAAGCATGTAAAAGCACAAATAAAAGTCAACTGAACTCTGATAGGAAAGGCTCAGATCTCATAACTTAATAAAATAAATACATGTGTCGCAAATAAACAAAATGATAAGTGTGTAAAATGTGGACTGCTAAACATCAGGTCCCTCTCTTCTAAATCTCTTTTAATAAATGAATTAATTGGCGACTTTAATATTGATCTTCTAGCTTTAACTGAAACATGGCTTCAGGAAAATGATTATGTTAGACTAAACGAATCTACACCTCCAAGTCACGTGAACTTTCAAAGTGCCAGGAGCACTGGTCGAGGTGGCGGTGTGGGCCGTCATTTCACCCAGCCTAATTCTCAGCCTCAAATCTAATTATACATTCCGGGCTCCTTTGAAAGCCTCGCACTATCGATTACGTGCACCAACTGGAAAACTAAAAAGCTGTTATATTCATAACAATCTACCGAACCTCCTGGTCCTTATGCCGAGTTTCTGACAGAGTTTTCTGACTTTATTTCAAGTTTAGTTTTGGAATGGGAAAGGGATTGTTATAGTTGGAGATTTCAACATTCATGTTGATAACAGCAGTGAGTGCCTCAGCAGTGCTTTTGGTGCTCTCCTGATGGGATCGGTTTACCCAGAGTGTGAACAAGCCGACTCACTGTCACAATCACACTCTCGATCTCGTCCTAACTTATGGTATTGAGATTAGTGATTTACTTGTAATTCCTCAAAACCCTATACTCTCTGACCATTTTTAATAACCTTTCAATTGCACTAAAAGACTATCCAGCTCAGCAGGAGAAAACTATAATGAAAAGAACAATATCAGAAAAATCGGTAGCCGAGTTCAAAGAAATAATCGAGCCAGTATTAAAATGATATGCCATGTGACATTGAGAACAACTTTAATCCAATTATCATGGATCAGTTTGTGGATAGGACAATGCTCACCTTAAAATCTGCTCTCGATGTTGCAGCCCGCTTAAAACAGAAAAGCATTAAACCAAGACCTCCGGCTCCTTGGTATACTCCAGAATTGCGATCACTCAAACAACACGTAAGACGCACAGAGAAGCTCTGGCGCCGCTCGCCCGAGCAGTCTCTGAAGGCATGGAAGCTCTGCCTGCTCTCTTATAAGGCCGCTCTGCGAAAGCACAAACCAGATACTATTCAAACCTAATAGAAGTAAACAAAAGCAACCCCAGATTTCTGTTCAGCACTGTAGCCAGGCTGACAAACTCGATACTGCCCCTGAGTCTCTTCTCCTTCGAAGTTCAGTTGTGATGACTTTCTTGAATTCTTCGACACAAAAATTATAACCATTAGAGACAAGATCAACGAAGCCACTCCAAAAATCAGCCCCGAGCAAATTCAGCAAATCCAGTTTGTAACACCAATATCCCACATAAATCCTCTAATAGAATTAGACAAATTTACTCCTGTCGATGAGGCGGAGATTACTCTCAGTCATCATGTCGTCCAAACAATCAACTTGTTTGCTCGACCCTATTCCAGTCAAACTCCTCAAAGAAGCTCTCCACTTAATAATAGGTTCCATCCATAACATAATAAATATGTCATTAGAAAATGGCTTTGTTCCTCAGTCCTTTAAATATGCTGTAATTAAACCGCTTTTGAAAAACCTAGCTTAAATCCTGATGAACTAGCCAACTACAGACCTATCTCGAATCTTCCATTTCTCTCAAAGATTCTGGAACGAGTTGTGGTGAAACAGCTTTGTCACCATCTGCAGGGCAATAATTTATATGAAAAATTTCCAGTCTGGTTTCAGAGCTCACCACAGCACAGAAACTGCTCTGCTTAAAGTGACAAATGATTTGCTACTAGCTGCTGATAACGGGCTGGCTTCAGTCCTGGTCCTACTGGACCTCAGTGCAGCGCTTGACACCATTGATCACAACATTCTACTGCAGAGGTTAGAATGTGACATAGGTGTCAGAGGGACCGCCTCAAATGGTTTAAATCCTATCTATCAGATAGGTACCAGTTTGTTAGTGTAAACCAGTGCACCTCTCCCTGCTCTAAAGTAGCTTGTGGTGTTCCACAAGGATCTGTGCTTGGTCCAATCCTGTTTACTCTGTATATGTTGCCATTAGGGTAACATTATCAGAAAACATGGCATTAATTTCCACTGCTATGCTGATGACACTCAGCTGTACTTATCAATGAAACCTAATCAGACCGATCAAATCGATAAGCTCAGTGCCTGTGTGAAGGGACATCAAAACCTGGATGACCCTGAATTACCTCCTTTTAAACCCTGAAAAACAGAGGTCATTGTTGTCGGTCCTAAAGGTCAGAGAGATTCTCTGTCAGACCAGATAATCTCACTTGACAATGTGAGTATAGCCTCTAGCTCTACTGTAAAAAACCTTGGAGTCGTATTTGACCAAAATCTCTCATTCACAGCTCATATAAACCAAGCCTGTAAAACTGCATATTTTCACCTGCGAAACATAACTAAAATCAGAAAAATTTTGCCTAAAAATGATGCTGAAAAACTTATCCATGCATTTGTTACATCCAGACTAGATTACTGTAATTCTCTGCTCACCGCCTGCACTAAAGGTTCTTTAAGAAGCTTCCAGTTGGTCCAAAATGCAGCTGCCAGAGTCCTAACAGGAACTAAAAGACGTGATCACATCAGTCCTGTGTTAAAATCACTTCACTGGCTTCCTGTCGAGTTTAGAATTAAATTCAAAGTTCTCCTCCTGACATACAAAGCCTTAAACAATATGGCCCCATCATATCTTCAGGATGCCATTGTCCCCTATCAGCCAAATAGAGCACTTCGCTCTCAGAATGCAGGATTATTAGTGGTTCCTAGAGTGTCTAAAAGTACAGTGGGGGGGAGAGCCTTCAGTTACCAAGCTCCTGTGTTATGGAATCAACTCCCTGTTGATGTTAAACAGGCACCCACAGTCTCTTTATTTAAGACCAGGCTTAAAACCTTCCTCTTCGGAATAGCTTATGACCAGGTTACTTAGTTGATGTCACTAAGATAAGCTGCCGCAGGAGATAACAAGCTGGGGAAGTGTGGCAACCTGAGCACTGTCCTCTGTTTCCTCCTTTTTTCTCACCAGCATCACTCACTATGTTCTCATCTGTAGTTTGTTCATTGCTATTCACATGTTGTCCCTGTCCCACTCCCCTGTGGAGTGGAACTCTTTCAGACACCTGATGGCAGCTGGACCTCTCTCCTCCTCCTCGCCTGGCTCCTCCTCTTCGCCTGGCTCCTCCTCCTCGCCTGGCTCCTCCTCCTCGCCCGGCCCTCCTCCTCCTCCTCTCTCCTCCTCCTCGCCCGGCTCCTTCCCCACCTGGGTAGCTGTGGTCATACTGAACTGCCCACGGGCCTGGACATCTATAGCCTGTCTGTCCATGGGAGTGGATCCCTCCTTCACTGTAGTTCTCCCTGAGGTTTCTTCTTTTTCCCAGGACCCTGGGTTTTTTGGAGTTTTTCCTTGCTGAGAAGGAGGGTCTAAGGACAGGGGATGACTGGACAATGTTTCATTTGCTGCTTTACATGAATGTTGTTTATTCCTGTTTTGATATGTCTGTGTGTATGTTTTACTCATCCATATCTTGGAACGCCCTTAGAGGCTACTGTTGTTGCGATTTTGGGCGCTACAAAATAAATTGAATTGAAAATAGAGAGAAAGATATATAGAGAGATAGATAGAGAGAAAGATATATAGAGAGATAGATAGAGAGAAAGATATATAGAGAGATAGATAGAGAGAAAGATATATAGAGAAATAGATATAGAGAAAGGTATAGAGAGAGATAGATAGAGAGGAAGATATATAGAGAGATAGATAGAGAGAAAGATATATAGAGAGATAGATAGAGAGAAAGATATATATAGAGAGAGATAGAGAGAAAGATATATAGAGAGATAGATATAGAGAAAGGTATAGAGAGAGATAGATAGAGAGAAAGGTATAGAGAGAGATAGATAGAGAGGAAGATATATAAGGAGATAGATAGAGAGAAAGATATATAGAGAGATAGATAGAGAGAAAGATATATAGAGAGATAGATATAGAGAAAGATATATAGAGAGATAGATATAGAAAAAGGTATAGAGAGAGATAGATAGAGAGAAAGGTATAGAGAGAGATAGATAGAGAGGAAGATATATAAGGAGATAGATAGAGAGAAAGATATATAGAGAGATAGATAGAGAGAAAGATATATAGAGAGATAGATAGAGAGAAAGATATATAGAGAGATAGATAGAGAGAAAGATATATAGAGAAATAGATATAGAGAAAGGTATAGAGAGAGATAGATAGAGAGGAAGATATATAGAGAGATGGATAGAGAGAAAGATATATAGAGAGATAGATAGAGAGAAAGATATATAGAGAGATAGATATAGAGAAAGGTATAGAGAGAGATAGATAGAGAGAAAGATATATAGAGAGATAGATAGAGAGGAAGATATATAGAGATAGATAGATAGAGAGAAACATATAGAGAGATAGATAGAGAAAGATATAGATAGATAGATATAGATATAGATAGATAGAGAGAAAGATATATATATATATATATATAGAGAGAGAGAGAGAGAGAGAGAGATAAATAGAGAGAAAGTTATGTAGCGATAGAGAGAAAGATATATAGAGAGATAAATAGAGAGAAATATATAGAGAGAGATAGAGAGAAAGATAGACAGAGAGAGAGATAGATATATATATAAAGAGAAATAGATAGAGAGATAGATATAGATAACTTGATAGAGATATAGACAGAGAGGTAGCAAGATATAGAGATAAATAGAGATAGATGGATAGGTAGACAGAGAGATAGATATAGATAGATAAAAAGACAGAGACACAGAGAAATAGATGCATTATTGATTCAGAAGAAAATTTAAATATTTGTAATAATATAATATTGTTTGAATAAGATTTAATTGTAGAATAAAGTAAAAAAAAAAAAAAAAAAAACAGAATGCATAAAACAATACACTTTTTAACTGTGGAAAAGTGGCAAGAATAAATAAATAAAGTTTACACTTCCACCCAGGGGAGTCAGTGGGGAAGGGGGACAAAGGGGTCTGTTGTCCCAGGACCCAGGCTCTTAGGGGCCCAAAAGTGCAATCTCTACCTGTCAATTCATTTTAGATGGGGGCCCATGGGAGTCTACCTGCCCCGGGCTCAATGCTGCTGCTGCCCTCCACTCCTTTTCAAACACACGTACACATCCTTTTGTATAAGCGTTAGGAATCCCCGGTATCTGTTGCTTTTTCTCAAGTTACCTGCTCATGTTTTAACAGTGAGGCGGGACTTTCCGAGCTAAACGAATTGATATTAAAAGAATAAATAAAAAACAAAATCCTGTAGTCAGTGTTTCACCTTTGAATCCTGCTTTAAGTGTGGTGTGGAACTGCTTTATCAACTTAAAGCTGCATTGTGTAACTTTTCTGGTCGAGGGTCCTTCAAACGCTTCTTCTGATTCTTCTGTGCCCTTCTGCGTCCTCTCTATCTTTTATTCTTTTTACCTTGTACGCTTGTCTCCATGGAGATTCTATTGTTTTGTCTGGAATGTTTCACAGTATGGCATTAAACCTTTGTAACTCCATGGAGACCAAACCAGGCCAAGTTACGGGTCAGATCTGTAGAGAGAGGTTGTATCTGTTATTTGCCGTGCAGTGGAATTTAGATCTTTGTCTAAAGTAGATTCTCCTAATCCTGAGTTTTAAAAAAAGGCGGTGGAGCTGCATGTTGTGCTTTTTTTTTTTTTTTTTATTGTTGTGACTGTTTTCATTTGCTTCTCGGGCGTCACACGTGGAGAGGGTAAAGTGAAATCACGCACACATCTCTGAGGACTGTGGACACACCTGTGACATTACGGCCACATCAAGAAACAACATTCAAATCAAATAAACCAAGCAAACAATGTGGAAAATGGAGAGCTCCGAGCAGAGGAAGCCTAACCCTGCACCCATGTAATAATAATAAGAAGAATGCTTTTTATTGAAAGATACACTGTGTAACTTTTCTGCTGGAGGGTGCTTGTTTCTATGGATATGTAATTGCTCTTAAACTTAGGAAAATATTTGGACACAGTAGCTCACACATCATCAGATATTATTAAAACCTGGAACAGTCTGAACATGTGAGACAGACTCTGACTCTGTTTAAATCCAGGCTCAAAACGGTTCTGTTTATCTGCAAATGACTGAAACGTTTTAATTTTCCATTCCGCCCTCTACTCTACTCTTCTCTCTAACTCTCTCAAATTTAATGTCCCATCTCTATTTTAAAATTTTATGATGATTATTTATGTTTTCATTTGTTTGTATTGTGATTTTAATGTATTTCTTATTCTGTAAAGCACTTTGAATTACTTTGTGTACAAATTGTGCTGTACAAATAAACTCGCCTTGCCTATTATAATAACGAAGAGAAACATCTAAATGGTAATGATACATTCTAAATTAGTAGCACAAATAGCAAGAGACTGGTGTTAAATAAGGCATAATTATATAATAAATATATATGTACAAGTAAAAATAAATATGTATAAATATATTGATATATAGTAATAAAAATATCCCTCAGCTATATATAAGAGGTCTGGAATGTTCCACAGTGTGAAATTAAACAGCTCGACTTTACATTTATTCAATTACAGGTGGTTTTACAGCTCAAAAATACCTCGAAAAACAGACATTCTGACTGTGAGCGGGGTCGTCTCTCCACAGATCTGACCTGTAACTTGGTCTGGTTTCAACTCCGTGACGATAGAAAGGTTTAATGCCATACTGTGGAACATTCCAGACAAAGCAATAACATCTCCATGGGGACAAGTGTACATGGTAAAAACAATAAAGTCCAGTTCAGGTCACGGAGGCCAATTGGAAGAGTTTTCTTTTTTTTTCTTATAAGACTTTAAATGTAATGATTTTGATCATTTGTGTTAAATTTTGTTCAACAGAAATGTTTAAATCAATATTTTTTTCTTGCTATTTTATTATTTGTATTTTTTTTACGTTCTACCCCTGATCCTTTGTTTCAAATGGCAACACCATTGATCTGAAGGTCGGCGGTTCGAATCCTGCTTTCGATATAAATAAAACATCATCTGTCGAGCGGTCAGATCCACTGACCCACAGGTTGGTGGTGTGATTCCAGCTCCCGCAGATGAATGCTGTTGTTCTCTCTTTGGGCAAAACACTTAACCCACTTCGCCCCCAGTGTCTGCGTTCACTGGTGTATGAATGGGTGAGTGGTTCCTTGATGTAAAGCACTTTGAGCCTTGAAGGTGGAAAATTGCTCTATAAAAATGTGACCATTTACCATTTTACTCAAGCAGAAGTACCAAACACTAGAGGATGAGGAGAGTGAAGGAGACGATGAGAGGATGAGGAGAATGAAGGAGACAATGAGGGGATGAGGAGAATGAAGGAGACAATGAGGGGATGAGGAGAGTGAAGGGGACGATGAGGAGAGTGAAGGAGACGATGAGGATGAGGAGAGTGAAGGAGACGATGAGAGGATGAGGAGAATGAAGGAGACAATGAGGGGATGAGAAGAGTGAAGGAGACGATGAGGATGAGGAGAGTGAAGGAGACAATGAGAGGATGAGGAGAGTGAAGGGGACGATGAGAGGATGAGGAGAGTGAAGGAGACAATGAGAGGATGAGGAGAGTGAAGGAGACGATGAGAGGATGAGAGGATGAGGAGTGTGAAGGAGACAATGAGAGGATGAGGAGAGTGAAGGGGACGATGAGAGGATGAGGAGAGTGAAGGAGATGATGAGAGGATGAGGAGAGTGAAGGAGACAATGAGAGGATGAGGAGAGTGAAGGGGCGATGAGAGGATGAGGAGAGTGAAGGGGATGATGAGAGGATGAGGAGAGTGAAGGAGACGATGAAGATGAGGAGAGTGAAGGAGATGATGAGAGGATGAGGAGAGTGAAGGAGATGATGAGAGGATGAGGAGAGTGAAGGGGATGATGAGAGGATGAGGAGAGTGAAGGAGACGATGAGGATGAGAAGAGTGAAGGAGATGATGAGAGGATGAGGAAAGTGAAGGAGACGATGAGAGGATGAGGAGAGTGAAGGAGACGATGAGGATGAGGAGAGTGAAGGAGATGATGAGAGGATGAGGAGAGTGAAGGAGACGATGAGAGGATGAGGAGAGTGAAGGAGATGATGAGAGGATGAGGAGAGTGAAGGAGACGATGAGAGGATGAGGAGAGTGAAGGGGACGATGAGAGGATGAGGAGAGTGAAGGAGACAATGAGAGGATGAGGAGAGTGAAGGAGACGATAAGAGGATGAGGAGAGTGAAGGGGATGATGAGAGGATGAGGAGAGTGAAGGGGACAGTGAGAGGATGAGGAGAGTGAAGGGGACGATGAGAGTGAAGGAGACGATGAGAGGATGAGGAGAGTGAAGGAGACGATGAGGATGAGGAGAGTGAAGGAGACGATGAGGATGAGGAGAGTGAAGGAGACGATGAGAGGATGAGGAGAGTGAAGGAGACGATGAGGATGAGGAGAGTGAAGGAGATGATGAGAGGATGAGGAGAGTGAAGGAGACGATGAGGATGAGGAGAGTGAAGGAGACGATGAGAGGATGAGGAGAGTGAAGGGGACGATGAGAGGATGAGGAGAGTGAAGGAGACGATGAGGATGAGGACAGTGAAGGAGACAATGAGAGGATGAGGAGAGTGAAGGGGCGAAGAGAGGATGAGGAGAGTGAAGGGGACGATGAGAGGATGAGGAGAGTGAAGGGGACGGTGAGAGTATGAGGAGAGTGAAGGAGACGATGAGAGGATGAGGAGAGTGAAGGAGACGATGAGGATGAGGAGAGTGAAGGAGATGATGAGAGGATGAGGAGAGTGAAGGAGACGATGAGAGGATGAGGAGAGTGAAGGAGATGATGAGAGGATGAGGAGAGTGAAGGAGACGATGAGAGGATGAGGAGAGTGAAGGGGACGATGAGGATGAGGAGAGTGAGGAGAAGATGAGAGAATGAGGAGAATGAAGGAGACAATGAGGGGATGAGAAGAGTGAAGGAGACGATGAGGATGAGGAGAGTGAAGGAGACAATGAGAGGATGAGGAGAGTGAAGGGGACGATGAGAGGATGAGGAGAGTGAAGGAGACAATGAGAGGATGAGGAGAGTGAAGGAGACGATGAGAGGTTGAGAGGATGAGGAGTGTGAAGGAGACAATGAGAGGATGAGGAGAGTGAAGGGGACGATGAGAGGATGAGGAGAGTGAAGGAGATGATGAGAGGATGAGGAGAGTGAAGGAGACAATGAGAGGATGAGGAGAGTGAAGGGGCGATGAGAGGATGAGGAGAGTGAAGGGGATGATGAGAGGATGAGGAGAGTGAAGGAGACGATGAGGATGAGGAGAGTGAAGGAGATGATGAGAGGATGAGGAGAGTGAAGGAGATGATGAGAGGATGAGGAGAGTGAAGGGGATGATGAGAGGATGAGGAGAGTGAAGGAGACGATGAGGATGAGGAGAGTGAAGGAGATGATGAGAGGATGAGGAAAGTGAAGGAGACGATGAGAGGATGAGGAGAGTGAAGGAGACGATGAGGATGAGGAGAGTGAAGGAGATGATGAGAGGATGAGGAGAGTGAAGGAGACGATGAGAGGATGAGGAGAGTGAAGGAGATGATGAGAGGATGAGGAGAGTGAAGGAGACGATGAGAGGATGAGGAGAGTGAAGGGGACGATGAGAGGATGAGGAGAGTGAAGGAGACAATGAGAGGATGAGGAGAGTGAAGGAGACGATGAGAGGATGAGGAGAGTGAAGGGGATGATGAGAGGATGAGGAGAGTGAAGGGGACAGTGAGAGGATGAGGAGAGTGAAGGGGACGATGAGAGTGAAGGAGACGATGAGAGGATGAGGAGAGTGAAGGAGACGATGAGGATGAGGAGAGTGAAGGAGACGATGAGGATGAGGAGAGTGAAGGAGACGATGAGAGGATGAGGAGAGTGAAGGAGACGATGAGGATGAGGAGAGTGAAGGAGATGATGAGAGGATGAGGAGAGTGAAGGAGACGATGAGGATGAGGAGAGTGAAGGAGACGATGAGAGGATGAGGAGAGTGAAGGGGACGATGAGAGGATGAGGAGAGTGAAGGAGACGATGAGGATGAGGAGAGTGAAGGAGACAATGAGAGGATGAGGAGAGTGAAGGGGCGAAGAGAGGATGAGGAGAGTGAAGGGGACGATGAGAGGATGAGGAGAGTGAAGGGGACGGTGAGAGTATGAGGAGAGTGAAGGAGACGATGAGAGGATGAGGAGAGTGAAGGAGACGATGAGGATGAGGAGAGTGAAGGAGATGATGAGAGGATGAGGAGAGTGAAGGAGACGATGAGAGGATGAGGAGAGTGAAGGAGATGATGAGAGGATGAGGAGAGTGAAGGAGACAATGAGAGGATGAGGAGAGTGAAGGGGACGATGAGGATGAGGAGAGTGAGGAGAAGATGAGAGGATGAGGAGAATGAAGGTGACAATGAGGGGATGAGGAGAGTGAAGGAGAAGATGAGAGGATGAGGAGAGTGAAGGAGACGATGAGAGGATGAGGAGAGTGAAGGAGACGATGAGAGGATGAAGAGAGTGAAGGAGACGATGAGAGGATGAGGAGAGTGAAGGAGACGATGAGAGGATGAGGAGAGTGAAGGAGACGATGAGGATGTGGAGTGAGGTGATGAAGGCTGAGGAGCATGTAAACTCTGGAGAAACTATGAGGTAGACAGGAGCAAAGTTAGACCTTCTAGTCTGAATTTCCACTCGCTCCATGTGTCCTACACTGAGTGGACTTGCATCTCCTCAACCCTGACTCTTATTTGACCTGGAGGAGAGTCTCGTCCTACTTGTAAAGTCTGGTATACTGCTTGTAAAATGTAGTTTTATCTTTTTATTTACACTGAATCATGCAGGTGTGACTGAACGGGGATAATCTTTAACCTTAGTATTGAGACATTTAGTCAAAGTTCACAGGTGGCAAAGACCTAAACACATCTATCTTACATTTCATAATTGCAGGTGTTTCTATTGCTCAAAAATTCTCTCTGTGAATAGGGTCACGTCTCCATGAAGACAATCAGGTGAAGGACCCTGCACCAGAAAAGCTGTGAAATGCACCTTTACGTTTTGGTGTTACACATGAACTGTTATTTCTTACATACATTTACAGTTAAAACTATTTTCTAGTTGTTGCATCCCATGAAAGAGCCAAAAGTCCCATCACTGCTGCTTCTGCCGTTTGAACTGAGTAGATTTAACTAGACGAGCCAAACAGGGATGTAACAGTCACCAAAATATCATGATATCATATTGTCAAAAGTTTTACAATAATAATAATATCATGGACCTCTTTGCTTAAATCAGTGGTTCTTAACCTGGGTTCAATCGAACCCCAGGGGTTCAGTGAGTCAATCTCAGGGGTTCGGCAGTGGTCAGACTCACATCCAACTCATATGATTTGTGATGACACGCCCCGTTTAGCCGTTATTGGCTGCAGGACATTTTGTGCGCGCAATAGTCTTGTGACTGTCGTGATGCTGTCGTGTAATTTCTTTCTTAAAATTTTCCCTTACTATGTCGAGCAAAAAAAGAAAGTGGTCGGACGAATATGTCAAATATGGATTCACATGTGTGCACCAATAAAATATATATGCCTATATTTTGAATTTGAATAAAAATACATATTATTTTTCCAATTAAGAAGGGTTCGGTGAATGTGCATATGAAACTAGTGGGGTTCAGTACCTCCAACAAGGTTAAGAACCACTGGCTTAAATGAATAGTAATGGTGCACTAACAGCTAAAAAACAGAGAGAACTACATAGACCATGATCCTTTGCTCCGTTCCAGTTCAATCTACATGCTGCAATAACTGTTATGAAGCACTTAAAAATCTTAATGATTTGGATTATGATGAGAGAAAAGTAGCAGTTTCAGGTTGGTTTTTTTTTTTTGCTTGCAAAAAATATTGTAATAAATATCATATGGTGAGATGCATATCGTGAGAATATCGTATCGAGAGATTTGGATATTGTTACATCCCTAAAGACAAATGACCTGTCATGAAATTAAAACACACACACAACCACTTAGACATAGGCAGTAAAACAATGGTTTTACTTCACACATCAAATGAAAATATATAACTTATCTTATATTTTACATCTTTTTTTATAACAATGTTTTTATTTCATTTTTTGTACATTATCAAAGCATAATTACAAGCTATATGTTGTGTGCAAAAAAACAAAACAAGTCAATTAAATTTAGCCATCTCTCACTCATCTTCAGCACCATCCACCAAATTAAAATCCCCCACAAAAATTTTAAAGGACTAAAATAATATCTAATCCCTTTTGCAGTGTGCTCATATACTGAGGGCTAAACACATGCGGATGAAGCTTGTTTTCAGTTTTGATTGCAGGTCTTTGTCGTCTTTCTGACATTGTCTATGTTCCATGGGCCCAGACGCAAAGCCGAGGTCACAAAAGGAGCCTTAGCGTCATTCTGCCTGGACAAAGGAACAAACAAAGGCGTGAGAGATCAAACCAAATAAAAGGCTTTCCCCATGCATTGACTGCACAGCTCCAGGGAACTGTACTGCATGAAGAGGCAAAGGTGACAATAGATCAGAGATTGAGACGAGTAAAATGTCATTCCAAACAGTTTTCCGACTTGGCCTCCCATTTATTCATGTGCCCAAAAGCCATACCTTAAATGACAGTGTAGGATTTTTTTTCCCAGTGTGCATTTTGTATGTATGCCTAGCTTTGTGAGGTGCATTAAAACAGTGTGGTGTGTTTAAAAAAGGAGAGATTTTGGCGCATGAGAAGTTGAATAGGTCCTTGTTTTGCCAATTTGGTTTTGGTTTAAAATTTTAATCTATTTATTTTTGTTTTTAACCAAGATCACGGCCATAGCTAATATATTTGACAATGGCCATATCTTTGTGTCTTTCTCATTGTATGACTAGTTTGAGATACTGTCTTAGGTTAAACAAGGACCGCGCCACAACAATGGTATACAAGAAAACATTTATTGATGATACAGATAGATGCAGTGGGAGCGAGGGGGTCGATAGAACGGAGATAGACAGTGTCATAGGGATAGACTTATATAGACAGGGCCTGGGGGTACCTGAAGGTGTTGCTGAGCTGAGCTGTGGTTCGCTGGAGGAGGAGCAGGGGGGGTTGAGGCGTGGGCCTGCAACTGAATCTCAGTCATGTTAAATCCACTTTAATAAATTATCTTGACTTATTTTGGGCCTTGAAGTGCCAATAATCTCCCCCAGTGGTGCCAGTGGATTAGTGAATTACAATGTATGTAAAGTAAAATATGTATGTTCTTTGTCCTCTAATTGATGTACATGTATAAAATCTCCATGGCTCAAAGAACTGCCCTGGAAATTTTCGAAAAGCATTCCTTCTTTCAGCTTAGAATGTACACGTTTTGGTTTGTGAAATATAAGACAGGGACATGTTTTTTCTCTATTATTCTGTATTTATTTAACCTAATGTCTGCTCTTTTTTGTTGTGATTTTGAGGAACCCCTCAAAAATGATATGATGAGACATCTCAAAGGGCTTATTGTCCAAACAAATAATTGTTTTTATTGTTTTTTAATAATATTACTGCAACTCATTTTTTGAAAGGTTAGGTTAGGTTAGGTTGCTTTATTTGTACCCGTAGGTAAATTTGCTTTGCAGATTTGAGAGGCTGGTCCCACATTTCATTCATCGACATTCTGCACAATAAACACCAATAAAAACACAAATATAAATTTATAAATAAAGTGTTGCAATTCTCCAGTGCAGAGTGGTTGTTCCATAAATAAAAGAATTCATCTGAGTGAGCTAAAAGTTGCAATACATATCAAAAGCATGATAAATAAATAAATTACAATTTATTCATAAAAACAATAGCAGCTGGAACGAAACTCAAAAAAAGAGAAGCGGCTCTTTTATTTCTCTTTTGACATGAATTACTACATCAGTGTGTTGTGGCATGGATGAGATTAACCTGTAGCAGAGCTCATGTGGAATGGAAGCCCAGGTTGCTCTAATAGTGACTTCCAGGTCATCTGCACTGTGGCTCTAGTGTCTCTCATCTTCTGCCTGACAATATCCCAGAGATTCTCTATGGGGTTCAGGTCAGGCGAGTTTGCAGAGTTACAGTTACAGCACAGTCACTGAACCAGCTTTTGATACCTTTGGCTGTGTGGGAAGGTGTCAAGTCCTGCTGGAGAATAAAATCAGCATGTCCATAAAGCTTGTGAGCAGAAGTGCATGAAGTGCTCTGTAATGTCCTGGTACATGAAGACTTTGACTGGGAACTTGAGAAAACACAGTGGACCAACAGCAGCAGATGATATGGCAGCCCAAACCATCACTGACTGGAAACTTCACACTGGACTTTAAAAAAAAAAAAAATTAAGTTTTTAACCTGTATTTTACCAGGTAGGTCGGTTGAGAAACAATTCTCATTTTCAACGACGACCTGGGTGTGGCACCTGGAATTCCCAGTGGTCTCCCATCCAAGTACTAACCAGGCCCAGCCCTGCTTAGCTTCTGAGATCTGATGAAATCAGGATTTGACAAGCCGGTATGGCCACGTTGACTTCAAGCAATGTGGATTCTGTGCTTCTCCACTGTTCTTCCAGACTCTGGGATCTTGACTGGGACTGTTGTTTGAGATACTTTGGACCACTGAGCAACAGTCCAGTTCTTTTTCTCCACAGCCCAGGTCAGAATCTCCTGCCATGGTCTCATGCCCCATACAGGCTTCATCTGTGCGTAGTGGCTCCGGATGGGCTGACTCCAGCCTCAGTCCACTCCTTATGACTCTCCCACAAATTCTAGAGTGGATTTTGTTTGAGAATTCTCCCAAGGTGATTTTCCCTTTAGCTGGTGCATCTTTTCCTATCACACTTTTTTCTGCCATTCAAGTTTGTCTGCAAATGCTTGGATACAGCGCTTTCTGAACAACCATCTTCTTTCGTAATGACCTTTTGTGGCTTCCCCTCCTTGTGGAGGGTGTCAGTGTCTGCAGCCGTCTCCATGGTAGTGTAGCCCAGACCCAGACTCAGAGACCACCCAAAGGCTCAGGAAATCTTGGCAGGGGTTTTTACATAATTAGCCGATTAGAGTGTGACATCAGGACTTTCCAATATTGAAATTCTTAACAATATTCTAATTTTCTAAGATGCAGAATTTGGGGTTTTCATTATTTGTGAGCCATATTCATAAAGAAACTGAAGAATAAAGACTTGAAAACTTCATTCTGTGTGTTGTTAGACTGTATAATATACAATGTTGACTATCTGAAATGAGACAATACATATTAAACTGTCTGACATGATAGTTCATGATTTTTTTTAGATGTAGGCCTACCTGTTTATATTTGTACATTTGTGTGTAGTGCAGAAAACTGTACCGTACGTTAAAATAGTGGCAAAGTGACAAGTGCAATGTTATTTATTTATTTATTTGTTTATTAAACATTAAAGAGGCAAATAATTTAACATTAACACATATTTATATCACACATATCTAAACTGGCCATTTTGGACAAAGCTTTTTCACAGACCATGACAAAAACGTTTATGGCCTATGGTCTATGGCCCCAGTTTGTACATTTTCTAGTAAATTTCCACTTTCTGGGAAATAAGGTAAATAATTCTATACACATCAGTTCAAATAAACAAGAATAATATTATCATTGAAAACTTTTAATAATTTATTAAGTGCTTATATATGACAACAGTGCAACAGGAAATAAAAAGAATACAAATGATAATAATGTAACATTGGAGATCCACTCTTTAAATCAAAAGGGGAAATACTGTGAGGGCAAGAACAAAGAAAACAGAATATGCTTTGTTGATGGAAGAAGAATCTGCAGTGGTAGTTGTTGTTGTGGTGGTTGGGGCAGTTGTTGTGGTGGTTGGGGCAGTTGTTGTTGTGGTGGTTGGGGCAGTTGTTGTTGTGGTTGTGGTAGTTGTTGTGGTAGTTGGGGTTGTTGTGGTGGTTGGGGCAGTTAACGTGGTGGTTGGGGTAGTTGTTGTGGTGGTTGGGGCAGTTGTTGTGCTGGTTGGGGCAGTTGTTGTGGTGGTTGGGGCAGTTGTTGTGGTGGTTGGGGTACTTGTGGTGGTTGGGGCAGTTGTTGTGGTTTGGGCAGTTGTGCTGGTTGGGGCAGTTGTTGTAGTGATTGGGGTAGTTGTTGTGGTGGTTGGGGCAGTTGTTGTGGTGGTTGGGGTAGTTGTTGTGGTGGTTGGGGTAGATGTTGTGGTGGTGGGGGCAGCTGTAGTGGTTGTGGCAGCTGTAGTGGTGGTGGGGGCAGCTGTTGTGGTTGGGGCAGCTGTAGTGGTGGTGGGGGCAGCTGTCGTGGTAGTGGGGGCAGCTGTTGTAGTGCTTGGGGCAGCTGCAGTGGTGGTGGGGGCAGCTGTAGTGGTTGTGGCAGCTGTAGTGGTGGTGGGGGCAGCTGTTGTGGTTGGGGCAGCTGTAGTGGTGGTGGGGGCAGCTGTTGTAGTGGTTGGGGCAGCTGTAGTGGTGGTGGGGGGAGCTGTAGTGGTTGGGGCAGCTGTAGTCGTGGTGGGAGCAGTTGTTGTAGTGGTTGGGGCAGCTGTTGTAGTGGTTGGGGCAGCTGTTGTTGTGGTTTGGGCAGTTGATGTGGTGGTTGGGGTAGTTGTTGTCGTTGTTGGGGCAGCTGTAATGGTTGTTGGGGCAGCTGTAGTGGTGGTGGGGGCAGCTGTTGTAGTGGTTGGGGCAGCTGTAGTGGTGGTGGGGGCAGCTGTTGTAGTGGTTGGGGCAGCTGTCGTGGTGGTGGGGGCAGTTGTAGTGGTTGGGGCAGCTGTCGTGGTGGTGGGGGCAGCTGTTGTAGTGGTTGGGGCAGCTGTAGTTGTGGTTGGGGCAGCTGTAGTGGTGGTGGAGGCAGCTGTAGTGGTTGGGGCACCTGTAGTGGTTGGGGCAGCTGTAGTGGTAGCGGGGGCAGCTGTTGTAGTGGTTGGGGCAGCTGTAGTGGTGGTGGGGGCAGCTGTAGTGGTTGGGGCAGCTGTAGTGGTGGTGGGGGCAGCTGTAGTGGTTGGGGCAGCTGTAGTGGTGGTGGGGGCAGCTGTTGTAGTGGTTGGGGCAGCTGTAGTGGTGGTGGGGGCAGCTGTAGTGGTTGGGGCAGCTGTAGTGGTGGTGGGAGCAGTTGTTGTAGTGGTTGGGGCAGCTGTTGTAGTGGTTGGGGCAGCTGTTGTTCTGGTTTGGGCAGTTGATGTGGTGGTTGGGGTAGTTGTTGTCGTTGTTGGGGCAGCTGTAGTGGTTGTTGGGGCAGCTGTAGTGGTTGTTGGGGCAGCTGTAGTGGTGGGGGCAGCTGTTGTAGTCGTTGGGGCAGCTGTAGTGGTGGTGGGGGCAGCTGTAGTAGTGGTTGGGGCAACTGTCGTGGTGGTGGGGACAGCTGTTGTAGTGGTTGGGGCAGCTGTAGTGGTTGTTGGGGCAGCTGTAGTGGTTGTTGGGGCAGCTGTAGTGGTGGTGGGGGCAGCTGTTGTAGTGGTTGGGGCAGCTGTCGTGGTGGTGAGGCCAGCTGTTGTAGTGGTTGGGGCAGCTGTAGTGGTAGTGGGGGCAGCTGTAGTGGTTGGGGCAGCTGTAGTGGTGGTGGGGGCAGCTGTTGTAGTGGTTGGGGCAGCTGTAGTGGTGGTGGGGGCAGCTGTTGTAGTGGTTGTGGCAGCTGTAGTGGTGGTGGGGGCAGCTGTTGTAGTGGTTGGGGCAGCTGTAGTTGTGGTTGGGGCAGCTGTAGTGGTGGTGGAGGCAGCTGTAGTGGTTGGGGCAGCTGTAGTGGTTGGGGCAGCTGTAGTGGTAGTGGGGGCAGCTGTTGTAGTGGTTGGGGCAGCTGTAGTGGTGGTGGGGGCAGCTGTAGTGGTTGGGGCAGCTGTAGTGGTGGTGAGACCAGCTGTTGTAGTGGTTGGGGCAGCTGTCATGGTGGTGGGGGCAGCTGTTGTAGTGGTTGGGGCAGCTGTAGTTGTGGTTGGGGCAGCTGTAGTGGTGGTGGAGGCAGCTGTAGTGGTTGGGGCAGCTGTAGTGGTTGGGGCAGCTGTTGTAGTGGTTGGGGCAGCTGTAGTGGTGGTGGGGGCAGTTGTAGTGGTTGGGGCAGCTGTAGTGGTGGTGGGGGCAGCTGTTGTAGTGGTTGGGGCAGCTGTAGTTGTGGTTGGGGCAGCTGTAGTGGTGGTGGAGGCAGCTGTAGTGGTTGGGGCAGCTGTAGTGGTTGGGGCAGCTGTAGTGGTAGTGGGGGCAGCTGTTGTAGTGGTTGGGGCAGCTGTAGTGGTGGTGGGGGCAGCTGTAGTGGTTGGGGCAGCTGTAGTGGTGGTGAGACCAGCTGTTGTAGTGGTTGGGGCAGCTGTCATGGTGGTGGGGGCAGCTGTTATAGTGGTTGGGGCAGCTGTTGTAGTTGTTGGGGCAGCTGTAGTGGTCGTTGGGGCAGCTGTAGTTGTGGTTGGGGCAGCAGTTGTAGTGGTTGTTGGGGCAGCTGTAGTTGTTGTGGGGGCAGCTGTAGTTGTGGTTGGAGCAGATGTAGTTGTGGTTGTGGCAGCTGCAGTGGTTGGGGCAGCTGTTGTAGTGGTTGGGGCAGCTGTTGTAGTTGTTGGGGCAGCTGTTGTAGTGGTTGGGGCAGCTGTAGTGGTGGTGGGGGCAGCTGTAGTGGTTGGGGCAGCTGTAGTTGTTGGGGCAGCTGTAGTGGTGGTGGGGGCAGCTGTTGTAGTGGTTGGGGCAGCTGTAGTTGTTGGGGCAGCTGTAGTGGTGGTTGGGGCAGCTGTTGTAGTGGTTGGGGCAGCTGTAGTGGTGGTGGGGGCAGCTGTAGTGGTTGGGGCAGCTGTAGTGGAAGTGGGGGCAGCTGTAGTGGTTGGGCGAGCTGTAGTGGTGGTGGGGGCAGCTGTAGTGGTTGGGGCAGCTGTAGTGGTGGTGGGGGCAGCTGTAGTGGATGGGGCAGCTGTTGTGGTGGTGGGAGCAGCTGTTGTAGTGGTTGGGGCAGCTGTTGTAGTTGTTGGGGCAGCTGTTGTAGTGGTTGGGGCAGCTGTAGTGGTGGTGGGGGCAGCTGTTGTAGTGGTTGGGGCAGCTGTAGTGGTGGTGGGGGCAGCTGTTGTAGTGGTTGGGGCAGCTGTAGTGGTGGCGGGGGCAGCTGTTGTAGTGGTTGGGGCAGCTGTAGTGGTGGTGGGGGCAGCTGTTGTAGTGGTTGGGGCAGCTGTAGTGGTTGGGGCAGCTGTCGTGGTGGTGGGGGCAGCTGTTGTAGTGGTTGGGGCAGCTGTAGTGGTGGTGGGGGCAGCTGTAGTAGTGGTTGAGGCAGCTGTCGTGGTGGTGGTGGCAGCTGTAGTGGTGGTGGAGGCAGCTGTAGTGGTTGGGGCACCTATAGTGGTTGGGGCAGCTGTAGTGGTAGTGGGGGCAGCTGTTGTAGTGGTTGGGGCAGCTGTAGTGGTGGTGGGGGCAGCTGTAGTGGTTGGGGCAGCTGTAGTGGTGGTGGGGGCAGCTGTAGTAGTTGGGGCAGCTGTAGTGGTGGTGGGGGCAGCTGTTGTAGTGGTTGGGGCAGCTGTAGTGGTGGTGGGGGCAGCTGTAGTGGTTGGGGCAGCTGTAGTGGTGGTGGGAGCAGTTGTTGTAGTGGTTGGGGCAGCTGTTGTAGTGGTTGGGGCAGCTGTTGTTGTGGTTTGGGCAGTTGATGTGGTGGTTGGGGTAGTTGTTGTCGTTGTTGGGACAGCTGTAGTGGTTGTTGGGGCAGCTGTAGTGGTTGTTGGGGCAGCTGTAGTGGTGGGGGCAGCTGTTGTAGTGGTTGGGGCAGCTGTAGTGGTGGTGGGGGCAGCTGTAGTAGTGGTTGGGGCAGCTGTCGTGGTGGTGGGGACAGCTGTTGTAGTGGTTGGGGCAGCTGTAGTGGTTGTTGGGGCAGCTGTAGTGGTTGTTGGGGCAGCTGCAGTGGTTGTTGGGGCAGCTGTAGTGGTGGTGGGGGCAGCTGTTGTAGTGGTTGGGGCAGCTGTCGTGGTGGTGAGACCAGCTGTTGTAGTGGTTGGGGCAGCTGTCATGGTGGTGGGGGCAGCTGTTGTACTGGTTGGGGCAGCTGTTGTAGTTGTTGGGGCAGCTGTAGTGGTCGTTGGGGCAGCTGTAGTTGTGGTTGGGGCAGCAGTTGTAGTGGTTGTTGGGGCAGCTGTAGTTGTGGTGGGGGCAGCTGTAGTTGTGGTTGGAGCAGATGTAGTTGTGGTTGGGGCAGCTGCAGTGGTTGGGGCAGCTGTTGTAGTCGTTGGGGCAGCTGTTGTAGTTGTTGGGGCAGCTGTTGTAGTGGTTGGGGCAGCTGTAGTGGTGGTGGGGGCAGCTGTTGTGGTTGGGGCAGCTGTAGTTGTTGGGGCAGCTGCAGTGGTGGTGGGGGCAGCTGTTGTAGTGGTTGGGGCAGCTGTAGTTGTTGGGGCAGCTGTAGTGGTGGTGGGGGCAGCTGTTGTAGTGGTTGGGGCAGCTGTAGTTGTTGGGGCAGCTGTAGTGGTGGTTGGGGCAGCTGTTGTAGTGGTTGGGGCAGCTGTAGTGGTGGTGGGGGCAGCTGTAGTGGTTGGAGCAGCTGTAGTGGTGGTGGGGGCAGCTGTAGTGGTTGGGCGAGCTGTAGTGGTGGTGGGGGCAGCTGTAGTGGTTGGGGCAGCTGTAGTGGTGGTGGGGGCAGCTGTAGTGGTTGGGGCAGCTGTAGTGGTGATGGGAGCAACTGTTGTAGTGGTTGGGGCAGCTGTTGTAGTGGTTGGGGCAGCTGTAGTGGTGGTGGGGGCAGCTGTTGTAGTGGTTGGGGCAGCTGTAGTGGTGGTGGGGGCAGCTGTTGTAGTGGTTGGGGCAGATGTAGTGGTGGTGGGGGCAGCTGTTGTAGTGGTTGGGGCAGCTGTAGTGGTTGGGGCAGCTGTCGTGGTGGTGGGGGCAGCTGTTGTAGTGGTTGGGGCAGCTGTAGTGGTGGTGGGGGCAGCTGTAGTAGTGGTTGAGGCAGCTGTCGTGGTGGTGGTGGCAGCTGTAGTGGTTGGGGCAGCTGTAGTGGTGGTGGGGGCAGCTGTTGTAGTGGTTGGGGCAGCTGTAGTTGTGGTGGGGGCAGCTGTTGTTGTGGTTGGGGCAGCTGTCGTGGTGGTGGGGACAGCTGTTGTAGTGGTTGGGGCAGCTGTAGTGGTTGTTGGGGCAGCTGTAGTGGTTGTTGGGGCAGCTGTAGTGGTGGTGGGGGCAGCTGTTGTAGTGGTTGGGGCAGCTGTCGTGGTGGTGAGGCCAGCTGTTGTAGTGGTTGGGGCAGCTGTAGTGGTAGTGGGGGCAGCTGTAGTGGTTGGGGCAGCTGTAGTGGTGGTGGGGGCAGCTGTTGTAGTGGTTGGGGCAGCTGTAGTGGTGGTGGAGGCAGCTGTTGTAGTGGTTGCGGCAGCTGTCGTGGTGGTGGGGGCAGTTGTAGTGGTTGGGGCAGCTGTAGTGGTGGTGGGGGCAGCTGTTGTAGTGGTTGGGGCAGCTGTAGTTGTGGTTGGGGCAGCTGTAGTGGTGGTGGAGGCAGCTGTAGTGGTTGGGGCAGCTGTAGTGGTTGGGGCAGCTGTAGTGGTAGTGGGGGCAGCTGTTGTAGTGGTTGGGGCAGCTGTTGTAGTGGTTGGGGCAGCTGTTGTAGTGGTTGGGGCAGCTGTAGTGGTGGTGGGGGCAGCTGTTGTAGTGGTTGGGGCAGCTGTAGTGGTGGTGGGGGCAGCTGTTGTAGTGGTTGGGACAGCTGTAGTGGTGGTGGGGGCAGCTGTTGTAGTGGTTGGGGCAGCTGTAGTGGTGGTGGGGGCAGCTGTTGTAGTGGTTGGGGCAGCTGTAGTGGTTGTTGGGGCAGCTGTCGTGGTGGTGGGGGCAGCTGTTGTAGTGGTTGGGGCAGCTGTAGTGGTGGTGGGGGCAGCTGTAGTAGTGGTTGAGGCAGCTGTCGTGGTGGTGGTGGCAGCTGTAGTGGTGGTGGAGGCAGCTGTAGTGGTTGGGGCACCTATAGTGGTTGGGGCAGCTGTAGTGGTAGTGGGGGCAGCTGTTGTAGTGGTTGGGGCAGCTGTAGTGGTGGTGGGGGCAGCTGTAGTGGTTGGGGCAGCTGTAGTGGTGGTGGGGGCAGCTGTAGTAGTTGGGGCAGCTGTAGTGGTGGTGGGGGCAGCTGTTGTAGTGGTTGGGGCAGCTGTAGTGGTGGTGGGGGCAGCTGTAGTGGTTGGGGCAGCTGTAGTGGTGGTGGGAGCAGTTGTTGTAGTGGTTGGGGCAGCTGTTGTAGTGGTTGGGGCAGCTGTTGTTGTGGTTTGGGCAGCTGATGTGGTGGTTGGGGTAGTTGTTGTCGTTGTTGGGACAGCTGTAGTGGTTGTTGGGGCAGCTGTAGTGGTTGTTGGGGCAGCTGTAGTGGTGGGGGCAGCTGTTGTAGTGGTTGGGGCAGCTGTAGTGGTGGTGGGGGCAGCTGTAGTAGTGGTTGGGGCAGCTGTCGTGGTGGTGGGGACAGCTGTTGTAGTGGTTGGGGCAGCTGTAGTGGTTGTTGGGGCAGCTGTAGTGGTTGTTGGGGCAGCTGCAGTGGTTGTTGGGGCAGCTGTAGTGGTGGTGGGGGCAGCTGTTGTAGTGGTTGGGGCAGCTGTCGTGGTGGTGAGACCAGCTGTTGTAGTGGTTGGGGCAGCTGTCATGGTGGTGGGGGCAGCTGTTGTACTGGTTGGGGCAGCTGTTGTAGTTGTTGGGGCAGCTGTAGTGGTCGTTGGGGCAGCTGTAGTTGTGGTTGGGGCAGCAGTTGTAGTGGTTGTTGGGGCAGCTGTAGTTGTTGGGGCTGCTGTAGTGGTTGTTGGAGCAGATGTAGTTGTGGTTGGGGCAGCTGCAGTGGTTGGGGCAGCTGTTGTAGTCGTTGGGGCAGCTGTTGTAGTTGTTGGGGCAGCTGTTGTAGTGGTTGGGGCAGCTGTAGTGGTGGTGGGGGCAGCTGTTGTGGTTGGGGCAGCTGTAGTTGTTGGGGCAGCTGTAGTGGTGGTGGGGGCAGCTGTTGTAGTGGTTGGGGCAGCTGTAGTTGTTGGGGCAGCTGTAGTGGTGGTGGGGGCAGCTGTTGTAGTGGTTGGGGCAGCTGTAGTTGTTGGGGCAGCTGTAGTGGTGGTTGGGGCAGCTGTTGTAGTGGTTGGGGCAGCTGTAGTGGTGGTGGGGGCAGCTGTAGTGGTTGGGGCAGCTGTAGTGGTGGTGGGGGCAGCTGTTGTAGTGGTTGGGGCAGCTGTAGTGGTGGTGGGGGCAGCTGTTGTAGTGGTTGGGGCAGCTGTAGTGGTGGTGGGGGCAGCTGTAGTGGTTGGGGCAGCTGTAGTGGTGGTCGGAGCAGTTGTTGTAGTGGTTGGGGCAGCTGTTGTAGTGGTTGGGGCAGCTGTAGTGGTTGTTGGGGCAGCTGTAGTGGTTGGGGCAGCTGTTGTGGTGGTTGGGGCAGCTGTTGTAGTGGTTGGGGCAGATGTAGTGGTGGTGGGGGCAGCTGTTGTAGTGGTTGGGGCAGCTGTAGTGGTTGGGGCAGCTGTCGTGGTGGTGGGGGCAGCTGTTGTAGTGGTTGGGGCAGCTGTAGTGGTGGTGGGGGCAGCTGTAGTAGTGGTTGAGGCAGCTGTCGTGGTGGTGGTGGCAGCTGTTGTAGTGGTTGGGGCAGCTGTTGTGGTGGTGGGGGCAGCTGTTGTAGTGGTTGGGGCAGCTGTAGTTGTGGTGGGGGCAGCTGTTGTTGTGGTTGGGGCAGCTGTCGTGGTGGTGGGGACAGCTGTTGTAGTGGTTGGGGCAGCTGTAGTGGTTGTTGGGGCAGCTGTAGTGGTTGTTGGGGCAGCTGTAGTGGTGGTGGGGGCAGCTGTTGTAGTGGTTGGGGCAGCTGTCGTGGTGGTGGGGGCAGCTGTAGTGGTTGGGGCAGCTGTAGTGGTGGTGGGGGCAGCTGTTGTAGTGGTTGGGGCAGCTGTAGTGGTGGTGGGGGCAGCTGTTGTAGTGGTTGGGGCAGCTGTAGTGGTGGTGGAGGCAGCTGTTGTAGTGGTTGCGGCAGCTGTCGTGGTGGTGGGGGCAGCTGTTGTAGTGGTTGGGGCAGCTGTAGTGGTGGTGGGGGCAGCTGTTGTAGTGGTTGGGGCAGCTGTTGTTGTGGTTGGGGCAGCTGTAGTGGTGGTGGGGGCAGCTGTTGTAGTGGTTGGGGCAGCTGTAGTGGTTGGGGCAGCTGTAGTGGTAGTGGGGGCAGCTGTTGTAGTGGTTGGGGCAGCTGTTGTAGTGGTTGGGGCAGCTGTAGTGGTGGTGGGGGCAGCTGTTGTAGTGGTTGGGGCAGCTGTAGTGGTGGTGGGGGCAGCTGTTGTAGTGGTTGGGGCAGCTGTAGTGGTGGTGGGGGCAGCTGTTGTAGTGGTTGGGGCAGCTGTAGTGGTGGTGGGGGCAGCTGTTGTAGTGGTTGAGGCAGCTGGTGGTGGCAGTGAGTGGTGGGGCAGCGTAGTGGTTCAGAGTTGGCTAGAGTGGTGGTGGGGCAGCTGTTGTTGTGGTTGGGGCAGCTGTAGTGGTGGTGGGGGCAGCTGTTGTAGTGGTTGGGGCAGCTGTCGTGGTGGTGGGGGCAGCTGTAGTGGTTGGGGCAGCTGTAGTGGTGGTGGGGGCAGCTGTTGTAGTGGTTGGGGCAGCTGTAGTGGTTGTTGGGGCAGCTGTAGTGGTTGGGGCAGCTGTTGTAGTGGTTGGGGCAGCTGTAGTGGTGGTGGGGGCAGCTGTTGTAGTGGTTGGGGCAGCTGTCGTGGTGGTGGGGGCAGCTGTTGTAGTGGTTGGGGCAGCTGTAGTGGTGGTGGGGGCAGCTGTTGTAGTGGTTGGGGCAGCTGTAGTGGTGGTGGGGGCAGCTGTTGTAGTGGTTGGGGCAGCTGTAGTGGTGGTGGGGGCAGCTGTTGTAGTGGTTGGGGCAGCTGTAGTGGTGGTGGGGGCAGCTGTAGTGGTTGGGGCAGCTGTAGTGGTGGTGGGGGCAGCTGTAGTGGTTGGGGCAGCTGTAGTGGTGGTGGGAGCAGTTGTTGTAGTGGTTGGGGCAGCTGTAGTGGTGGTGGGGGCAGCTGTTGTAGTGGTTGAGGCAGCTGTTGTGGTGGTGGTGGCAGCTGTAGTGGTTGGGGCAGCTGTAGTGGTGGTGGGGGCAGCTGTTGTAGTGGTTGGGGCAGCTGTAGTTGTGGTGGGGGCAGCTGTTGTTGTGGTTGGGGCAGCTGTCGTGGTGGTGGGGGCAGCTGTTGTAGTGGTTGGGGCAGCTGTAGTGGTGGTGGGGGCAGCTGTTGTAGTGGTTGGGGCAGCTGTAGTTGTGGTGGGGGCAGCTGTTGTAGTGGTTGGGGCAGCTGTAGTGGTTGTTGGGGCAGCTGTAGTGGTTGTTGGGGCAGCTGTAGTGGTGGTGGGGGCAGCTGTTGTAGTGGTTGGGGCAGCTGTTGTAGTGGTTGAGGCAGCTGTTGTGGTGGTGGTGCCAGCTGTAGTGGTTGGGGCAGCTGTAGTGGTGGTGGGGGCAGCTGTTGTAGTGGTTGGGGCAGCTGTAGTGGTTGTTGGGGCAGCTGTAGTTGTTGTTGGGGCAGCTGTAGTTGTGGTGGGGGCAGCTGTTGTAGTGGTTGGGGCAGCTGTAGTGGTTGTTGGGGCAGCTGTAGTGGTTGTTGGGGCAGCTGTAGTGGTGGTGGGGGCAGCTGTAGTGGTGGTGGGGGCAGCTGTTGTAGTGGTTGAGGCAGCTGTTGTGGTGGTGGTGCCAGCTGTAGTGGTTGGGGCAGCTGTAGTGGTGGTGGGGGCAACTGTTGTAGTGGTTGGGGCAGCTGTAGTTGTGGTGGGGGCAGCTGTTGTTGTGGTTGGGGCAGCTGTCGTGGTGGTGGGGGCAGCTGTTGTAGTCGTTTGGGCAGCTGTAGTGGTGATGGGAGCAGCTGTTGTAGTGGTTGGGGCAGCTGTAGTTGTGGTGGGGGCAGCTGTTGTAGTGGTTGGGGCAGCTGTAGTTGTGGTGGGGGCAGTTGATGTAGTGGTTGGGGCAGCTGTTGTAGTGGTTGGGGCAGCTGTTGTAGTGGTTTGGGCAGCCGTAGTGGTGGTGGGGGCAGCTGTTGTAGAGGTTGGGGCAGCTGTAGTTGTGGTGGGGGCAGCTGTTGTTGTGGTTGGGGCAGCTGTCGTGGTGGTGGGGGCAGCTGTTATAGTGGTTTGGGCAGCTGTAGTGGTGGTGGGGGCAGCTGTTGTAGTGGTTGGGGCAGCTGTAGTTGTGGTGGGGGCAGCTGTTGTAGTGGTTGGGGCAGCTGTAGTGGTTGTTGGGGCAGCTGTAGTTGTTGTTGGGGCAGCAGTAGTGGTGGTGGGGGCAGCTGTTGTAGTGGTTGGGGCAGTTGTCGTGGTGGTGAGGCCAGCTGTTGTAGTGGTTGGGGCAGCTGTAGTGGTAGTGGGGGCAGCTGTAGTGGTTGGGGCAGCTGTAGTGGTGGTTTGGGCAGCCATAGTGGTGGTGGGGGCAGCTGTTGTTGTGGTTGGGGCAGCTGTCGTGGTGGTGGGCGCAGCTGTTATAGTGGTTTGGGCAGCTGTAGTGGTGGTGGGGGCAGCTGTTGTAGTGGTTGGGGCAGCTGTAGTGGTGGTGGGGGCAGCTGTTGTAGTGGTTGGGGCAGCTGTAGAGGTTGTTGGGGCAGCTGTAGTTGTTGTTGGGGCAGCTGTAGTGGTGGTGGGGGCAGCTGTTGTAGTGGTTGGGGCAGCTGTCGTGGTGGTGAGGCCAGCTGTTGTAGTGGTTGGGGCAGCTGTAGTGGTAGTGGGGGCAGCTGTAGTGGTTGGAGCAGCTGTAGTGGTGGTGGGGGCAGCTGTTGTAGTGGTTGGGGCAGCTGTAGTGGTGGTGGGGGCAGCTGTAGTGGTTGGGGCAGCTGTCGTGGTGGTGGGGGCAGCTGTTGTAGTGGTTGGGGCAGCTGTAGTGGTGGTGGGGGCAGCTGTTGTAGTGGTTGGGGCAGCTGTAGTGGTGGTGGGGGCAGCTGTAGTGGTTGGGGCAGCTGTAGTGGTGGTGGGGGCAGCTGTAGTGGTTGGGGCAGCTGTAGTGGTGGTGGGGCCAGCTGTTGTAGTGGTTGGGGCAGCTGTTGTAGTGGTTGGGGCAGCTGTTGTAGTTGTTGGGGCAGCTGTTGTAGTGGTTGGGGCAGCTGTAGTGGTTGTTGGGGCAGCTGTAGTGGTTGGGGCAGCTGTAGTGGAGGTGGCGCCAGCTGTTGTAGTTGTTGGGGCAGCTGTAGTCGTGGTTGGGTCAGCTGTTGTAGTGGTTGGGGCAGCTGTAATAGTTGTGGGGGTAGCTGTAGTAGTTGGGGCAGCTGTTGTAGTGGGTGGGGCAGCTGTAGTCGTGGTGGGGGCAGCTGTTGTAGTGGTTGGGGCAGATGTAGTTGTGGTTGGGGCAGCTGCAGTGGTTGGGGCAGCTGTTGTAGTGGTTGGGGCAGCTGTTGTAGTTGTTGGGGCAGCTGTTGTAGTGGTTGGGGCAGCTGTAGTGGTGGTGAGTGCAGCTGTAGTAGTGGTTGGGGCAGCTGTCGTGGTGGTGGGGGCAGCTGTTGTAGTGGTTGGGGCAGCTGTAGTGGTTGGGGCAGCTGTCGTGGTGGTGGGGGAAGCTGTTGTAGTGGTTGGGGCAGCTGTAGTGGTGGTGGGGGCAGCTGTTGTAGTGGTTGGGGCAGCTGCAGTTGTGGTGGGGGCAGCTGTTGTAGTGGTTGGGGCAGCTGTCGTGGTGGTGAGGCCAGCTGTTGTAGTGGTTGGGGCAGCTGTAGTGGTTGGGGTAGCTGTCGTGGTGGTGGGGGCAGCTGTTGTAGTGGTTGGGGCAGCTGTAGTGGTTGTTGGGGCAGCTGTAGTGGTTGTTGGGGCAGCTGTAGTGGTTGTTGGGGCAGCTGTCGTAGTTGTGGGGGCAGCTGTAGTGGTGGTTGGGGCAGCTGTTGTGGTTGGGGCAGCTGTTGTAGTGGTTGGGGCAGCTGTAGTGGTGGTGAGGGCAGCTGTTGTAGTGGTTGGGGCAGCTGTAGTGATGGTGGAGGCAGCTGTTGTAGTGGTTGGGGCAGCTGTCGTGGTGGTGGGGGCAGCTGTTGTAGTGGTTGGAGCAGCTGTCGTGGTGGTGGGGGCAGCTGTTGTAGAGGTTGGGGCAGCTGTAGTGGTTGGGGCAGCTGTAAGAGTGGTTGGGGCAGCTGTTGTAGTTGTGGGGGCAACTGTAGTAGTTGTGTGGGCAGCTGTCGTAGTTGGGGCAGCTGTTGTAGTGGTTGGGGCAGCTGTAGTGGTTGTTGGGGCAGCTGTAGTTGTTGGGGCAACTGTAGTTGTGGTTGGGGCAGCAGTAGTAGTGGTTGTGGCAGCTGTTGAAGTGGTTGGGGCAGCTGTAGTAGTTGTGGGGTCAGCTGTCGTAGTGGTTGGGGCAGCTGTAGTAGTTGTGGGGGCAGCTGTAGTAGTTGTGGGGGCAGCTGTAGTAGTTGTGGGGGCAGCTGTAGTTGTGGTTGGGGCAACTATAGTGGATTGGGCAGCTGTAGTATTTGGGGCAGCTGTTAAAATAATAATTATCAATTTATTATTTCAATTTTTTCCAACAAGTTTAGTAAATTTTCTCTACTCACCAAAAAGTATCAGCAGAACGACATGCACTCTTGACAACATTTTGGGAACCGTATCTGTTCAAAAATAAAGTCCTTTATTTTGGAATTCATGGGTTTTTATTGTGATTTCAGTGATTTTGCATCTTTGACTTTGCATTAGAGCCTTTTGAAGCTCTGGTGTCACTCCATGATATGACTGAGGCATCGTCAGAACGTAAGTGTCACTGTCAATACTGTTTCAACAGATGAATCATATAATCATCTATTCAATCACACACTTTTGTTAAGAAAACTGGGAATTCAGTGTAATCCGTGTATCATTCGTTCATTCGTTTTTCAATATAAAACCAAAAATAAGAAAATGAAAAAAACTGCTTTTTTCATTATTTGTCTCCAAAACCAGAATGAAAAAACGGATAACGACTCGTTTTTTTAGTTTTCGATTTTGTGTTTAAATGAAAAATGGAAAAAACGGATAACGACCGTTTCCCGTTTTGTCAAAATTTGATCCTTGAGCGAGTTGCGTAAACCGGAAGTGAACCTTTAGTGTGAGCGACACGCGTGTATAACGAGGGGGGTGAGCAAAACAAACCTAAGGGCCGCTGGACTTGAGGATCATTATCATGTGATTAAACAGCTTTTTAAGGTTGGAAAAACGCACGCTGAGATTTCTAACACGTTGCGACAGTTCGGTATTAAGAGATCTCCGGAAATGTCGGTGAGAAGGTTCTGTATTCAACACCAACTCCGGCGTAAAAGACAAACTGCTCCTGTCATCAGCACATAAGGTAAAAAGCAGACACGTGAGTACACACTTTTAACTATTGGAAAATACGGCCATAACTCCCACAAAACTGTCAAAAAGTTTGTTTTTAACTGCGTGAACTTTGGAGCTTTGAGCTAAAAGTTTGGCTAGTAATTTACAGCTAAGCAAGTCCGCTCAGATTTTCATATTTGGACAGATTTCCATCAAACACTAATTTTTTTTTTTACTGTTAGGGGAAAAGACCATGGAGTGATTAAAGAGGAAGAATCGCCACGTTTTCACGGACAGGGGTAGCTCGGAAGTAAGGTAAAAACAGGCATTATTTCCTGCAGTATAATAATATTTACTTGTAAATCACGTAATATAAGCCTCCCACACATGCATTTCATTCTGGGAATACATTATATTGACACCTGTGTCTGTTAGGCCAGTCACATTTAATATAACAATGAGAAAACTGTTTGAAATGTTTTATATGAATTTTCTTTTCTCATCTGCAACTTCCTGGATGAGGACATAACACACTTTGGATGTGAATGTACTTTGCTCTGTGGACCTCATTTTCCTGTAATAGTTGGTAGTTTTCTTAATGTGTCATTACAGGTTTTCACTCTGCAGGACGGGACTTTGAACCAACAGAACCAATCAGACATAAGGTTCATTCTGCTCTTCCTCCTTCAGAAGATAAAAGATGTCTCCACTGTCCATGTCCAGAGTCACTGAGGACTTCTGCAGAGTCACAACGTCTGAGTCACAACCTGCAGAAGACCTGTGGGGCCTCTGGTTGCATCTGGCTTCCTGCACCCGCTGTCTGCTGCTGTCCTGAATGTGTCCTAATAGTGATGTCTCCATGCAGTTTAGGTTCAGAATAAGTTTATCTGAACGTTTTTTACTGTGACATTTGATTCATGGTGAGATGTCCCAGTTATCTGATGTGTCTTTTAAGAGTAACTATAATTACATGTACTATAAGAATGGACTATTGTACTGCAGTTAAGCAGTATTCAATCTGATCATATTTGACAAAGATAATTTGTTCATTTTGGATTGGCACCTGCTTCTGTTAAAAAAAAAAAAAGTTACACAATGGGAGTACACTGACATGTTTTATTTATTTATTATTAACCTATGAATGCATTGTGTGCGTGTGTGATGGGTTTAATGTTTGACTATTCATATTATGACAAAGTATTTCCAGAATGAAAATACAAATAAAGAATTGTTGTTTAATAAATTGATTGTTTAATAAACCATTTTTTCTCAAAGGAGAGTCTTTATAAAATGACTTAAATGCATTCCCTGTATACATGTAATCCCTTATCAATTTAAAAATACTTAATGCATATCTCATCACTGTTTTTGAAACTTGAAGGTAATTTAGCCTATTTTAGATGTATTGGAGACACGACAATATTTTAGCCATAAAATGTGGATTAGAATTATCAGAATAACTTGTTCTCAAAATGTGACAGTTTGATTACCCGTGCGTAATCTTTGTTAATGATCTGTGCGCGTAATCTGCAGGTGCGTGTTGTTAGCATTAGCATTAGCAGCGTGTCTCGGTTGCTGGGCGACGGGCGCGGCTCCGTGGGCTGGACCTGTCCAGTTTCGACACAGCCATGCGGTCCACGGAGGTGTGTTCGAAGGCTGCAGCCTATGCGGCTTCAGGAGGCTGCAGCCTTCTGAAGTGGGACACGGTACAGTTTTCCATCTCGTAGCGGCTCCTCCGCTGCGCGCGCATTGCTCCCACTAAAGGTTCACTTCCGGTTTACGCAATTTGCTCAAGGATCAAAGTTGGACAAAATGGGAAACAGCCGTTATCCGTTTTTTCCATTTTTCATTTAAAAACAAAATCGAAAACTGAAAAAACGAATCGTTATCCGTTTTTTTCATTTTGGTTTTGGAGACAAATAATGAAAAAAACTTTTGTTTTTTCGTTTTCTTATTTTTGGTTTTATATTGAAAAACGAATGAACGAATGATACACGGATTCAGTGTTTAAGTCTTTACTAAATTGGTCAGTGTAAAATGTCAACTCCATCACGCATTCAGCTTGATGTTATAAAATGTGTTATTTATGCTATAGGAATAGATATTATATTCAATTTACACCACCCCCTCCAGTACTGCTTAAATAAAAAATCTGAATTTTCTGATGGAGTTGGCCCTTTCCAGCTGTGACGGCATAACTGTCATCGTTTTCTGTATTAAATATGAAAAAACTGTGTGCTAGTGCTGCATTCAGGGGATAAGGGTAACAAACAGGACCCCACAGGACATTTTGGGAATATTTAAAGCCTTCTAATATAATCTAATGCCATTTTATTTATGTAAAGAGTAGCTGAAATCTCTGAACCCTGGTGGAAAACAAAATAATACTAAATAAAAAATGTACAGTTACATTTAGGGTAAAATTGGGAAAGAAATGTCTAAAATATTTTCAAATAAATGTCTCCAGTACACAGATTTCCCTTAGATGCAACTTTGTAAGTGTGACAATCATGATATTTTAACAATATTTGTTTCTGTTTTGTCCTGACTCCCAAGAAGTTAAGGAAGAATCTGAAGATTTACCGAACCAAACAATTTATTTTCAAATATCGATATTTCTATTTAACTAAGAAATGCCATCTCTGTTCAGATATTATTTTAAATGAATATTACTTACAGTTTTCCCTTTTGCAGTGGCTTGATGCAAAGTCAATAATCCTGTAGGTGTTCAGCCACACAATGTTCTCTCCATTCTTGTGCTTTGTCTCTTTATATTGGGCCATTTGCTTTTACATCACAGTGCAAACAAAGGTTTGCATTTTGTAAATCATTTTTATGGGTGGAGTTGCAAGTCATTCAGTGTAATTTTTCTAACTTGTACAAATAACAAATGAATACTGGTTTGTTGACATTGTATTTTAAATTCTTATTGCTCATTGATATTGTATTTTGCATAGCTGAGGGACTTACTTGGCTTTTGTAATGCTTTTACTGCCGTTGGACCTGCGTAACACAAAATGTGGATGAATAATTAGGTAAACATTAAAAACATACCTACCACCTTTGAAAAACAACTCTGCAACAACAATAAAACTTATAAATGATTTCTGATGTCACAATGTCTTTTGCGTCAGTTCTAAACCAATATTCCAGGATATTAACTAACAATATTAAATGCTGAATTGGAATCTTAAATATACACATAAAAAATTAATATAAAACTATACCATCCAATATACTTTTGGTTTACTATTTTTATTATTGAATGTCTTATCAAACCATGATTTTTAAATCATGACCATTCTGATAAATTGTTATTGTCCTAATTGAGAGCTGAAGATAAGGAAGGGATATTTATTGAAGGTACAGAGAGATGTGGTGGCTGGGTAGAGCCTCAGGACCCTTTGCAGATGATGAGGTCTTGAACAAGAACACAGACAGATGCTGTCAATGGGATAGACTTATATAGCCAGGGCTTGTGGGTAATTGAAGGTGTTGTTGAGCTGAGCTGTGGTTTGCTGGGAGAGGAGCGGGGGGTTGAGGCTTGGGCCTGCAACTGAATCTCAGTGAATCATATTAATTCCACTTTAAAACATATATGTGTTTCTATAAATCAAAACAAAATGGGAACAGAAATTAAGAATATCAATTTAAGAAGATCATTGGTACCAAATGTGTAATTCACTCCAAACTTCTACAAGCTCACAGCAGTGGCAGGAGTTTAATTGGAAATGCTTAATGAGATTGTTCATCACACTCCACATTAAAAGTGAACAGCTTGGAACCCAACAGGCCTGTTGGAGGAACTGTGGCCACCTTGACGCAAACCACTCACACATTTTCTGGATTTGTCCAAAGATCCAAGCATTTTGCTTGGATATCAACAAACTGCTTCAAAAAGTCCTGAGATATGGCCTTCCCAATGACTGCACCGTTATGTACCTGGGAAACATGGCGGATAATGTACAAAAGGAGAACCTCTATCTGACAAAGATTCTGCTGACAGCACCTAGAAAGGCAATTACAAAACTTTGGCTTAACCCCTGAAGACTTAAGGGCAATTTTAGCACATTTCTCCTCGCCTGTATTTTTTTTCTCAATTTCGCTTTTAAAACTGCCCCTTTTACCCTATAATGAAGTGTTATATATCTTTTTTTTTTATTTTTTATTTCACAATCTGCTGCTGTAGTTGAAAAAAATAAATAAATAAAATTCACACTCTTTTATACAAAACACACAGCAAACGTGTATAAAAACCTTTTTGGACATAAAAAAAGCTTAATTTAGGGCCTTAGCTACAAAAATGCAAAATATCAAGTCTGTAAGTAAATTAAAAATCTCCTTATTGCCCTAAAAACAAAAAAGTGTAATTGCTCCATTACTTTTCTGGTGCCGTCATGGAAACAGCTCCTGTAAAGTCCAGGGCCAGAGCATAGAACAGAGTCACATCACTTGTACTGCATTTCCATGGCATTTATTACATTTGTATTTGTTCATTTTGAGTGAAATAAACCTTTCAATTAAAAATAGAAAGGGATAAGATAAGATAGAGATAAGATAGGACTTTATTGATCTCACAGTGGAGAAATTCAACAGTCACAGTAGCTCCAGGACAGTTTAGTGCAAAAAAGGGGGGGAAAGTGTGATGCAATCAAGATAAACAATAATAAAAATAGAAATAATAATAAAAATAATAATTAAAAGTGAATAAGTATATGTACAAAATTTACAAAGAGAGTTGAAATATAAATGCTATATATATAAAATAAAATAAAGAAAGTACAAAAACAGTGCAAGTTGTCACACACATGGTTATTGCACAAAGGAGTTGTACAGTCTGACCGCAGTGGGGATGAATGATCTGCGGTAGCGCTCCTTCCTGCACTGAGGGAGTCTCCTCAGGAAGGAGCTGCTCAGCTCATCCACAGTCTGGTGCAGGGGGTGAGAGGTGTTGTCCATGATGGATGTAAGTTTGGACAACACTCTCCTCTCAGCCACCTCCTCGACAGAGTCCAGGGGACAGCCCAGGACAGAGCCAGCCCTCCTGACCAGCTTGTTCAGTCTTTTCCTGTCCCGTTCAGTGCTGCCTGGGGCCCAACAGACCACCGCGTAGAGGAGAGCAGAGGCTACCACAGAATCATAGAAAGTCCTGAGCAGGGGCCTGCACACGCCAAAGGACCTCAGTCTCCTCAGAAGGTGGAGGGGACTCTGGCCTTTCTTGTACAGGGCATTGGAATTATGGGACCAGTCCAGTTTATTGTTGAGGTGAACACCCAGGTACTTGAAGCTGTCCACAGTCTCAACGTCCTGCCCCTGTATGTTCACTGGTGCATGGGGGGGTGTCCTTCTCCTGAAGTTGATCACCATCTCTTTGGTCTTGCTGGTGTTAAGGCACAGGTGGTTGCGCCCCCACCAGTCCACAAAGTCTCTGATGACCGAATGTTACTCCAGCTCTTTCCCCTCAGACACACAGCCAACAATGGCTGAGTCATCCGAGAACTTCTGGAGATGACAGGTGTCTGTGTTGTAGGTGAAGTCCGAGGTGTATATGGTGAAGAGGAAGGGGGGAGGACAGTTCCCTGGGGGACCCCGTGCTGCAGACCACCACCTCAGACTCACAGCTGCGCAGCCGCACATACTGCGGTCGGTCAGTCAGGTGGTCCATGGTCCAGGCAGCCAGGTGTTCGTCCACTCTGGTGTCCTCCAGCTTCCCCCTCAGCACCTCTGGCCTGATGGTGTTGAAGGCACTGGAGAAGCCAAAGAACATGACTCTCACAGCTCTCCCGGCGGTCTCCAGGTGGGTGAGCACCCGCTGCAGCAGGTAGATGACGGCGTCCTCTACCCCGATGTTGGGCCGATAGGCAAACTGCAGCAGGTCCAGGGTGGGGCTCACCACGGAGCGGAGGTGGCTGAGGATCAGTCTCTCCAGGGTCTTCATCAGGTGGGAGGTCAAGGCGACTGGTCTGTAGTGGGCTGGTTCCCTGGCGTGTGGTGTCTTTGGAACTGGAACCACACAGGAGGTCTTCCACAGGACAGGCACCTTCTCCAGGCTGAAGCTCAGGTTGAAGATGTGGAGGACCTCACAGAGCTGGTCTGCTCAGGTCCTCAGCAGCCTGGGGCAGATTCCATCTGGTCCAGCAGATTTCCTCTGTTTCAGTCGCCTCAGCTCTCTCCTCACCTGGTCCGGTGTGATGGAGAGGGGGGAGTAAGGGAGGGCCTGGTGTGGAGTGTGGGGGGTGGGGGGCAGAGGGGAGCTGGTGCTGAGATCAGTCCGTTTGAAGTGTGTGGGGGAGCGGGGGGGCCAGAAGATGAAGTCAGTCCGGGGAGGGGGCAAGTGTCCACTGGCCTGGAGAGGGGTGAAGAGGGGGGAGCTGGAAGAGGGGCAGGGGGGGTGGGGTGTGAATCAAACCTGTTGAAGTACAGATTTAATTCATCAGCCCAGCGCTGGTCTCCATCAGCTTCCCCTCTGGCACTCTGACCAAGTCCGGAGATGGTCTTCAGTCCTCTCCACACATCCCTCACATTGTTCTGGGCCAGCTTCTCCTCTATCTTCTTCCCATGGTCCTTCTTGGCCTGCCGTATTCTCCTCTGGAGCTCCCGCTGGACCCTTCTCTGCTCCTCTCTATCTCCGGAGTTGAAAGCCCTCTTCTTCTGGTTCAGGAGGGCTTTAAGCTCAGGAGTGACCCAGGGGTGGTTATTGGAGAAGCACTGTACCCTCCGTGTTGCTCTCCACACAGAAGTTGATATAGTCTGTGATGCAGTGGGTCAGGCCATCGATGTCCTCTCCATAAGAGCTGCTGAACATGTTCCAGTCTGTGGTCTGGAAACAGTCCCTCAGACTCTCACTGGCCTCTTCAGTCCACCGCTTCACTGACACCTTCTGCGTGGGTCCTCTTCGCACCTTTGGTGTGTATTGGGGGAGCAGATAGACAATGTTATGGTCCGGTCGTCCGAGCGGGGGGAGGGGGACAGAGGTGTATGCGTCCTTTGTATTTGCATACAGCAGGTCAAGAGTCCTATTGTCCCGTGTGGGACACGTAAAGTACTGCGTGAATGTGGGGAGAGTGGCGGAGAGAGAGGTGTGATTGAAGTCACCGTTGATCAGGAGCAGGGCGTGCGGATGGCGCGTCTGCATCAGAGTCACGGTGCTGTGGAGCTGCTCACAGGCCGCCGCAGTGTCGGCCGAAGGCAGGATGTAAACACAGAACACAATCACATGTGAGAACTCCCTCGGGAGGTAGTAGGGCCGCATTCCCACTGCAAGCAGCTCTAGGTCCGGGGTGCACAGCTGTTGTTTCACGTGCACGTGTGCCGGGTGGCACCAGTGCTCGCTCACATACACCGCCAGTCCGCCTCCCTTTTTCTTGCCGCTCCCCACGGTAGTACGGTCCGCGCGCCTCAAGGTGAATCCATCCAGGGAGATTACATAGTCCGATGTATTCTCATTCACCCACGTCTCGGTGAAACACATCAGGCTGCAGTCCCGGTATTCTCTCTGCTGCCGGGTCAGCGCAGTGACCTCCTCGCTCTTGTTGGAGATGGAGTGGACATTTCCCATAATTACCGACGGTAAAAATGATCTCCGTTTCTTGCGTCCACCTCTGCAGCCTCTTCTTTTCCTCCGTATGTCCACTGGAACGTCAGGTTTCTCAGCGTAGAGTAAAGAAGGGCCGCGTAGGGCAAGGAGGACCTCCCGCGCGTAAGTGGTGCGCTCCGAGCCGCGGTTGGATGAGTTCCCCGATGCAGATCCGCAAAGTGCAAGAAACACTACAGTTAACAATAAAACTGTTGTCAAAGTAGGCTTCCCATGTGCAAAACTGCAGAATGTTCCACCTACTGTACACAAAAAACAAAAAAGATGTCTATAAAAAACTAAAAAGAGAAAAAGAAGGAAAAGAGGGTTCGGAGCGTCAGTGACACGCAGCTGGCCACCCAGCGCCATCTTGAAATACACATTTACGCACAATTACGCACACCAAGATGCATAATTTGCTATGTTTGTGAGAATTAACTCCACTTAGAGCACCTTTTTTAATGGCTAAAAACAAACACAGTCGAGAGGAGTTGACCATCTTGACTCACTTCACAATTTGGCAAAGTTTTGGACAATCAAAATGGACGGAGCGCATGAGTTTGGGGAAAACAAAGTTCCTATTGGACACTCGTTTTGCGCACGTCATCACTCAGCGTGTGTGACGTAGGGCAAAACCACAGAAATGTACAGAAACTCCTATGTCTGCGCTTTCGGAGGGAAAAAAGTAAGTTTCTATCTCCTACGGTTAGAAAGTTATGCACGGGTATATAAAACATATTTCTCGGTATCGTATACGATACCACAGGTCTTCGAGGGTTAACCCGGTTGCTTCAAATCAACGAGGGTCTTAAAGTGCCAATAATCTCCTCAGTCGTGCTCATGGTGAATTTCCTTAAACAGTGAAAAGTGCATGAGCTGGATCTGTTCAAAAGACTGGCTCTTTTTATGTGTATTTGTGTTCCGAAATCCAGAGTGATAACTCATCCAATAAATCTGTAGTCTCTGGACAGATGGTAAAATGCTCACTCGAAAAACAAGTGGAGTTCCTCAAAACATCGCAAATATACAAAACAGTTCAGTTCACCACAGACATTAATGACCATTAAATACAATGAACAAACAGAGAAATCAAACATCCCCAGGACAGCAGAGACAGAGACTATGTACATGTGTATGTACAAGTACATTTCTGTGTAAAAAGTCTTCACACGCTTTGTTTGTTCTGTTTCCTGTAGTTTGTGGAGTTTGTTATTTGTGCAAATAACAGCCAAAGGTATCAAAAGCTGGTTATTTGTTATTTGTGCAAATAACAAACTAAAGAAACCTTTAGTTCATGAACTTGCCATTGCTAATGACCGACTTGTAGTTTTCTGATTCTACAATGTCATACTCTCAGATGGGGGTTATTGATTATATTCTGCTTTGCTGTGAAATATCCAAAAGGTCAGATAATTTCTGTTACTGACTAGACCAAGTAACTTGTCTTCTTTTTAATAGTATTCATTATAGCTGCCCCCATCTGTATTAAATATTATGATTATATCTCCTGTTTATGGTTGTTGGATTCAATACATTCATAAAGTAAAATTGGATATTTACTGGCTGCTCTTTTTTGTTGTGGTGATTTTGAGGACCCTCTCAAAACCAAGATGATGAGACATCTCAAGGGGCTTATCCTTCAAACCAATTATTGTATTTATAAATTTTTTTTATAATATCACATAAGATCAATAAAAAAACAATATTTTAAATTTAAGTTATGTTAAATTTTATGCACTCAGTACTTGGCTTGACCTCCTTTGACATGAATTACTACAATGCCCCATGGATGAGATTATCCTATAGCAGAGCTCATGTGGAATGGAAGCCCAGGTTGCTCTAATAGTGACCTCCAGGTCATCTGCACTGTGGCTCTAGTGTCTCTCATCTTCCTCCTGAAAATATCCCAGAGATTCTCTATGGGGTTCGGGTCAGGCGAGTTTGCAGAGTTACAGTTACAGCACAGTCACTGAACCATCTTTTGATACCTTTGGCTGTGTGGGAAGGTGTCAAGTCCTGCTGGAGAATAAAATCAAGCACGTCCATAAAGCTTGTGAGCAGAAGTGCATGAAGTGCTCTGTAATGTCCTGGTACATGAAGACTTTGACTGGGAACTTGAGAAAACACAGTGGACCAACAGCAGCAGATGATATGGCAGCCCAAACCATCACTGACTGGAAACTTCACACTGGACTTCAAGCAATGTGGATTCTGTGCTTCTCCACTCTTCTTCCAGACTCTGGGATCTTGACTGGGACTGTTGTTTGAGATACTTTGGACCACTGAGCAACAGTCCAGTTCTTTTTCTCCACAGCCCAGGTCAGAATCTCCTGCCATGGTCTCATGCCCCATACAGGCTTCATCTGTGCGCAGTGGCTCTGGATGGGCTGACTCCAGCCTCAGTCCACTCCTTATGACTCTCCCACAAATTCTAGAGTGGATTTTGTTTGAGAATTCTCCCAAGGTGATTTTCCCTTTAGCTGCTGCACCTTTTCCTATCACACTTTTTTCTGCCATTCAAGTTTGTCTGCAAATGCTTGGATACAGCGCTTTCTGAACAACCAGCTTCTTTCGTAATGACCGTTTGTGGCTTCCCCTCCTTGTGGAGGGTGTCAGTGTCTGCAGCCGTCTCCATGATAGTGTAGCCCAGACCCAGGCTCAGAGACCACTCAAAAGCTCAGGAAATCTTGGCAGGGGTTTTTAGATAATTAGCCAATTAGAGTGTGACATCCGGAATTTCCAATATTGAAATTCTTAACAAAATTCAAATTTTCAAAGGTGCAGAATTTGGGGTTTTCATTATTTGTGAGCCATATTCATAAGGAAACTGAAGAATAAAGACTTGAAAACTTCACTCTGTGTGTCATTAGACTGTATAATATACAATGTTGACTATCTGAAATTAGACAATACATATTAAAGTGTCTGACATGATAGTTCATGATTTTTTTTTAGATGTACCTGTTTACATTTGTACATTTGTGTGTAGTGCAGAAAACTGTACTGTACGTTAAAACAGTGGCAAAGTGACAAGTGCCATGTTATTTATCTCATGTTTATTAAACATTAAAGAGGCAAATAATTTAACATTAACACATATTTATATCACACATATCTAAACTGGCCATTTTGGACAAAGCTTTTTCACAGACCATGACAAAAACGTTTATGGCCTATGGTCACAAGGTCTATGGCCCCAGTTTGTACATTTTCTAGTAAATTTCCACTTTCTGGGAAATAAGGTAAATAATTCCATACATATCAGTTCAAATAAACAAGAATAATATTATCATTGAAATCTTGTTATGAATTAATAATAATTTATTAAGTGCTTATATATGACAACAGTGCAAGAGGAAATAAAAAGAATACAAATGAAAATAATGTAACATTGGAGATCCACTCTTTAAATCAAAAGGGGAAATAATGTGAGGGCAAGAACAAAGAAAACAGAATATGCTTTGTTGATGGAAGAAGAAGCTGCAGTGGTAGTTGTAGCTGTTGCTGTCGGAGCAGCTGCCGTGGTTGTGGTTGGGGCAGTTGTTGTGGTGGTTGGGGGAGTTGTTGTGGTGGTTGGGGCAGTTGTTGTAGTTGTTGGGGCAGCTGTTGTCGTGGTTGGGGCAGCTGTTGTAGTGGTTGTGGCAGCTGTAGTAGTGGTTGTGGCAGCTGTAGTAGTTGTGGGGGCAGCTGTAGTTGTGGGGGCAGCTGTCGTAGTTGGGGAAGCTGTTGTGGTTGTTGGGGCAGCTGTAGTTGTGGTTGGGGCAGCTGTAGTAGTTGTTGGGGCAGCTGTAGTCGTGGGTGTGGCAGCTGTAGTCGTGGTTTGGGCAGCTGTAGTTGTGGTTGGGGCAGCTGTTGTAGTTGTTGGGGCAGCTGTTGTCGTGGTTGGGGCAGCTGTTGTAGTGGTTGTGGCAGCTGTAGTCGTGGTTTGGGCAGCTGTTGTAGTAGTTGTGGGGGCAGCTGTTGTAGTAGTTGTGGGGCCAACTGTTGTAGTGGTTGTGGCAGATGTAGTAGTTGTGGGGGCAGCTGTAGTAGTGGTTGGGGCAGCTGTTGTAGTGGTTGGGGCAGCTGTAGTAGTGGTTGGGGCAGCTGTTGTAGTGGTTGTGGCAGATGTTGTAGTGGTTGTGGCAGCTGTAGTAGTTGTTGGGGCAGCTGTTGTAGTGGTTGTGGGAGCTGTAGTAGTGGTTGGGGCAGCTGTAGTAGTTGTTGGGGCAGCTGTTGTAGTGGTTGTGGCAGCTGTAGTAGTGGTTGGGGCAGCTGTTGTAGTGGTTGTGGGAGCTGTAGTAGTGGTTAGGGCAGCTGTTGTAGTGGTTGTGGCAGCTGTAGTAGTTGTTGGGGCAGCTGTTGTAGTGGTTGTGGCAGCTGTAGTAGTGGTTGGGGCAGCTGTTGTAGTGGTTGTGGCAGCTGTAGTAGTTGTTGGGGCAGCTGTTGTAGTAGTTGAGGGGCCAGCTGTTGTAGTAGCTGTGGGGGCAGCTGTAGTGGTTGTTGGGGCAGCTGTAGTTGTGGTTGCGGCAGCTGTAGTAGTTGCTGGGGCAGCTGTCGTAGTTGGGGCAGCTGTTGTGGTTGTTGGGGCAGCTGTAGTTGTGGTTGGGGCAGCTGTAGTAGTTGTTGGGGCAGCTGTTGTAGTGGTTAGGGCAGCTGTAGTTGTGGTTGGGGCAGCTGTAGTAGTGGTTGTGGCAGCTGTAGTAGTGGTTGGGGCAGCTGTTGTAGTAGTTGTGGGGGCAGCTGTTGTAGTGGTTGTGGCAGCTGTAGTTGTTGTGGGGGCAGCTGTAGTTGTGGGGGCAGCTGTCGTAGTTGGGGCAGCTGTTGTGGTTGTTGGGGCAGCTGTAGTTGTGGTTGGGGTAGCTGTTGTAATTGTTGGGGCAGCTGTAGTCGTGGTTGGGGCAGCTGTAGTAGTGGTTGTGGCAGCTGTTGTAGTTGTTGGGGCAGCTGTTGTAGTAGTTGTGGGGGCAGCTGTTGTGGTTGTTGGGGCAGCTGTAGTTGTGGTTGGGGCAGCTGTAGTAGTTGTTGGGGCAGCTGTTGTAGTTGTTGGGGTAGCTGTAGTCATGGTTGGGGCAGCGGTAGTAGTGGTTGTGGCAGCTGTTGTAGTAGTTGTGGCAGCTGTAGTAGTGGTTGGGGCAGCTGTAGTAGTTGTGGGGGCAACTGTAGTAGTTGTGGGGGCAGCTGTTGTAGTAGTTGTGGGGGCAGCTGTAGTAGTGGTTGGGGCAGCTGTAGTAGTTGTGGGGGCAGCTGTAGTAGTTGTGGTTGGGGCAGCTGTAGTAGTTGTTGGGGCAGGTGCTGTAGTTGGGGCAGCTGTTATGGTTGTTGGGGCAGCTGTAGTTGTGGTTGGGGCAGCTGTAGTAGTTGTTGGGGCAGCTGTTGTAGTGGTTGGGGCAGCTGTTGTCGTGGTTGGGGCAGCTGTAGTAGTTGTGGGGGCAGCTGTAGTAGTTGTTGGGGCAGCTGTAGTAGTTGTGGGGACAGCTGTAGTTGTGGTTGGGGCAGCAGTAGTAGTGGTTGGGGCAGCTGTAGTAGTTGTGGGGGCAGCAGTAGTAGTGGTTGGGGCAGCTGTAGTAGTTGTGGGGGCAGCTGTAGTAGTTGTTTGGGCAGCTGTAGTAGTTGTGGGGGCAGCTGTAGTTGTGGTTGGGGCAGCAGTAGTAGTGGTTGGGGCAGCTGTAGTAGTTGTGGGGGCAGCTGTAGTAGTTGTGGGGGCAGCTGTAGTAGTTGTGGGGGCAGCTGTAGTAGTTGTTGGGGCAGCTGTAGTTGTGGTTGGGGCAGCAGTAGTAGTGGTTGGGGCAGCTGTAGTAGTTGTGGGGGCAGCAGTAGTAGTGGTTGGGGCAGCTGTAGTAGTTGTGGGGGCAGCTGTAGTAGTTGTTGGGGCAGCTGTAGTAGTTGTGGGGGCAGCTGTAGTTGTGGTTGGGGCAGCTGTAGTAGTTGTTGGGGCAGCTGTTGTAGTGGTTGGGGCAGCTGTTGTCGTGGTTGGGGCAGCTGTAGTAGTTGTGGGGGCAGCTGTAGTAGTTGTTGGGGCAGCTGTAGTAGTTGTGGGGCAGCTGTAGTTGTGGTTGGGGCAGCAGTAGTAGTGGTTGGGGCAGCTGTAGTAGTTGTGGGGGCAGCAGTAGTAGTGGTTGGGGCAGCTGTAGTAGTTGTGGGGGCAGCTGTAGTAGTTGTTGGGGCATCTGTAGTAGTTGTGGGGGCAGCTGTAGTTGTGGTTGGGGCAGCAGTAGTAGTGGTTGGGGCAGCTGTTGTAGTGGTTGGGGCAGCTGTAGTAGTTGTTGGGGCAGGTGTAGTAGTTGTGGGGGCAGCTGTAGTTGTGGTTGGGGCAGCAGTAGTAGTGGTTGGGGCAGCTGTAGTAGTTGTGGGGGCAGCTGTAGTAGTTGTGGGGGCAGCTGTAGTAGTTGTGGGGGCAGCTGTAGTAGTTGTTGGGGCAGCTGTAGTAGTTGTGGGGGCAACTGTAGTAGTTGTGGGGGCAGCTGTTGTAGTAGTTGTGGGGGCAGCTGTAGTAGTGGTTGGGGCAGCTGTAGTAGTTGTGGGGGCAGCTGTAGTAGTTGTGGTTGGGGCAGCTGTAGTAGTTGTTGGGGCAGGTGTTGTAGTTGGGGCAGCTGTTGTGGTTGTTGGGGCAGCTGTAGTTGTGGTTGGGGCAGCTGTAGTAGTTGTTGGGGCAGCTGTTGTAGTGGTTGGGGCAGCTGTTGTCGTGGTTGGGGCAGCTGTAGTAGTTGTGGGGGCAGCTGTAGTAGTTGTTGGGGCAGCTGTAGTAGTTGTGGGGGCAGCTGTAGTTGTGGTTGGGGCAGCAGTAGTAGTGGTTGGGGCAGCTGTAGTAGTTGTGGGGGCAGCAGTAGTAGTGGTTGGGGCAGCTGTAGTAGTTGTGGGGGCAGCTGTAGTAGTTGTTGGGGCAGCTGTAGTAGTTGTGGGGGCAGCTGTAGTAGTGGTTGGGGCAGCTGTTGTAGTGGTTGTGGCAGATGTTGTAGTGGTTGTGGCAGCTGTAGTAGTTGTTGGGGCAGCTGTTGTAGTGGTTGTGGGAGCTGTAGTAGTGGTTGGGGCAGCTGTAGTAGTTGTTGGGGCAGCTGTTGTAGTGGTTGTGGCAGCTGTAGTAGTGGTTGGGGCAGCTGTTGTAGTGGTTGTGGGAGCTGTAGTAGTGGTTAGGGCAGCTGTTGTAGTGGTTGTGGCAGCTGTAGTAGTTGTTGGGGCAGCTGTTGTAGTGGTTGTGGCAGCTGTAGTAGTGGTTGGGGCAGCTGTTGTAGTGGTTGTGGCAGCTGTAGTAGTTGTTGGGGCAGCTGTTGTAGTAGTTGAGGGGCCAGCTGTTGTAGTAGCTGTGGGGGCAGCTGTAGTGGTTGTTGGGGCAGCTGTAGTTGTGGTTGCGGCAGCTGTAGTAGTTGCTGGGGCAGCTGTCGTAGTTGGGGCAGCTGTTGTGGTTGTTGGGGCAGCTGTAGTTGTGGTTGGGGCAGCTGTAGTAGTTGTTGGGGCAGCTGTTGTAGTGGTTAGGGCAGCTGTAGTTGTGGTTGGGGCAGCTGTAGTAGTGGTTGTGGCAGCTGTAGTAGTGGTTGGGGCAGCTGTTGTAGTAGTTGTGGGGGCAGCTGTTGTAGTGGTTGTGGCAGCTGTAGTTGTTGTGGGGGCAGCTGTAGTTGTGGGGGCAGCTGTCGTAGTTGGGGCAGCTGTTGTGGTTGTTGGGGCAGCTGTAGTTGTGGTTGGGGTAGCTGTTGTAATTGTTGGGGCAGCTGTAGTCGTGGTTGGGGCAGCTGTAGTAGTGGTTGTGGCAGCTGTTGTAGTTGTTGGGGCAGCTGTTGTAGTAGTTGTGGGGGCAGCTGTTGTGGTTGTTGGGGCAGCTGTAGTTGTGGTTGGGGCAGCTGTAGTAGTTGTTGGGGCAGCTGTTGTAGTTGTTGGGTTAGCTGTAGTCATGGTTGGGGCAGCGGTAGTAGTGGTTGTGGCAGCTGTTGTAGTAGTTGTGGCAGCTGTAGTAGTGGTTGGGGCAGCTGTAGTAGTTGTGGGGGCAACTGTAGTAGTTGTGGGGGCAGCTGTTGTAGTAGTTGTGGGGGCAGCTGTAGTAGTGGTTGGGGCAGCTGTAGTAGTTGTGGGGGCAGCTGTAGTAGTTGTGGTTGGGGCAGCTGTAGTAGTTGTTGGGGCAGGTGTTGTAGTTGGGGCAGCTGTTATGGTTGTTGGGGCAGCTGTAGTTGTGGTTGGGGCAGCTGTAGTAGTTGTTGGGGCAGCTGTTGTAGTGGTTGGGGCAGCTGTTGTCGTGGTTGGGGCAGCTGTAGTAGTTGTGGGGGCAGCTGTAGTAGTTGTTGGGGCAGCTGTAGTAGTTGTGGGGACAGCTGTAGTTGTGGTTGGGGCAGCAGTAGTAGTGGTTGGGGCAGCTGTAGTAGTTGTGGGTGCAGCTGTAGTTGTGGTTGGGGCAGCTGTAGTAGTTGTGGGGGCAGCTGTAGTAGTTGTTTGGGCAGCTGTAGTAGTTGTGGGGGCAGCTGTAGTTGTGGTTGGGGCAGCAGTAGTAGTGGTTGGGGCAGCTGTAGTAGTTGTGGGGGCAGCTGTAGTAGTTGTGGGGGCAGCTGTAGTAGTTGTGGGGGCAGCTGTAGTAGTTGTTGGGGCAGCTGTAGTTGTGGTTGGGGCAGCAGTAGTAGTGGTTGGGGCAGCTGTAGTAGTTGTGGGGGCAGCAGTAGTAGTGGTTGGGGCAGCTGTAGTAGTTGTGGGGGCAGCTGTAGTAGTTGTTGGGGCAGCTGTAGTAGTTGTGGGGGCAGCTGTAGTTGTGGTTGGGGCAGCTGTAGTAGTTGTTGGGGCAGCTGTTGTAGTGGTTGGGGCAGCTGTTGTCGTGGTTGGGGCAGCTGTAGTAGTTGTGGGGGCAGCTGTAGTAGTTGTTGGGGCAGCTGTAGTAGTTGTGGGGGCAGCTGTAGTTGTGGTTGGGGCAGCAGTAGTAGTGGTTGGGGCAGCTGTAGTAGTTGTGGGGGCAGCAGTAGTAGTGGTTGGGGCAGCTGTAGTAGTTGTGGGGGCAGCTGTAGTAGTTGTTGGGGCATCTGTAGTAGTTGTGGGGGCAGCTGTAGTTGTGGTTGGGGCAGCAGTAGTAGTGGTTGGGGCAGCTGTTGTAGTGGTTGGGGCAGCTGTAGTAGTTGTTGGGGCAGGTGTAGTAGTTGTGGGGGCAGCTGTAGTTGTGGTTGGGGCAGCAGTAGTAGTGGTTGGGGCAGCTGTAGTAGTTGTGGGGGCAGCTGTAGTAGTTGTGGGGGCAGCTGTAGTAGTTGTGGGGGCAGCTGTAGTAGTTGTTGGGGCAGCTGTAGTAGTTGTGAGGCAACTGTAGTAGTTGTGGGGGCAGCTGTTGTAGTAGTTGTGGGGGCAGCTGTAGTAGTGGTTGGGGCAGCTGTAGTAGTTGTGGGGGCAGCTGTAGTAGTTGTGGTTGGGGCAGCTGTAGTAGTTGTTGGGGCAGGTGTTGTAGTTGGGGCAGCTGATGTGGTTGTTGGGGCAGCTGTAGTTGTGGTTGGGGCAGCTGTAGTAGTTGTTGGGGCAGCTGTTGTAGTGGTTGGGGCAGCTGTTGTCGTGGTTGGGGCAGCTGTAGTAGTTGTGGGGGCAGCTGTAGTAGTTGTTGGGGCAGCTGTAGTAGTTGTGGGGGCAGCTGTAGTTGTGGTTGGGGCAGCAGTAGTAGTGGTTGGGGCAGCTGTAGTAGTTGTGGGGGCAGCAGTAGTAGTGGTTGGGGCAGCTGTAGTAGTTGTGGGGGCAGCTGTAGTAGTTGTTGGGGCAGCTGTAGTAGTTGTGGGGGCAGCTGTAGTTGTGGTTGGGGCAGCAGTAGTAGTGGTTGGGGCAGCTGTAGTAGTTGTGGGGCTGCTGTTGTTGTTGTTGGGGCAGCAGTAGTAGTGGTTGGGGCAGCTGTAGTAGTTGTTGGGGCAGCTGTAGTAGTTGTAGGGGCAGCTGTAGTAGTTGTGGGGGCAGCTGAAGTCGGAGTTGGGGCAGCGGGAGTAGTGGTGGGGGCAGCTGTACTTGTGGTTGGGGCAGCAAGTAGTAGTAGTGGTTGGGGCAGCTGTAGTAGTTGTGGGGGCAGCAGTAGTAGTGGTTGGGGCAGCTGTAGTAGTTGTGGGGGCAGCTGTAGTAGTTGTTGGGGCAGCTGTAGTAGTTGTGGGGGCAGCTGTAGTTGTGGTTGGGGCAGCAGTAGTAGTGGTTGGGGCAGCTGTTGTAGTGGTTGGGGCAGCTGTAGTAGTTGTTGGGGCAGCTGTAGTAGTTGTGGGGGCAGCTGTAGTTGTGGTTGGGGCAGCTGTAGTAGTTGTGGGGGCAGCTGTAGTAGTTGTGGGGGCAGCTGTAGTAGTTGTGGGGGCAGCTGTAGTAGTTGTTGGGGCAGCTGTAGTAGTTGTGGGGGCAGCTGTCGTAGTTGGGGAAGCTGTTGTCGTTGTTGGGGCAGCTGTAGTTGTGGTTGGGGCAGCTGTAGTAGTTGTTGGGGCAGCTGTAGTCGTGGGTGTGGCAGCTGTAGTCGTGGTTTGGGCAGCTGTAGTTGTGGTTGGGGCAGCTGTTGTAGTTGTTGGGGCAGCTGTTGTCGTGGTTGGGGCAGCTGTTGTAGTGGTTGTGGCAGCTGTAGTCGTGGTTTGGGCAGCTGTTGTAGTAGTTGTGGGGGCAGCTGTTGTAGTAGTTGTGGGGCCAACTGTTGTAGTGGTTGTGGCAGATGTAGTAGTTGTGGGGGCAGCTGTAGTAGTGGTTGGGGCAGCTGTTGTAGTGGTTGGGGCAGCTGTAGTAGTGGTTGGGGCAGCTGTTGTAGTGGTTGTGGCAGATGTTGTAGTGGTTGTGGCAGCTGTAGTAGTTGTTGGGGCAGCTGTTGTAGTGGTTGTGGGAGCTGTAGTAGTGGTTGGGGCAGCTGTAGTAGTTGTTGGGGCAGCTGTTGTAGTGGTTGTGGCAGCTGTAGTAGTGGTTGGGGCAGCTGTTGTAGTGGTTGTGGGAGCTGTAGTAGTGGTTGGGGCAGCTGTAGTAGTGGTTGGGGCAGCTGTTGTAGTGGTTGTGGCAGCTGTTGTAGTGGTTGTGGCAGCTGTAGTAGTGGTTGGGGCAGCTGTTGTAGTGGTTGTGGCAGCTGTAGTAGTTGTTGGGGCAGCTGTTGTAGTGGTTGTGGCAGCTGTAGTAGTGGTTGGGGCAGCTGTTGTAGTGGTTGTGGCAGCTGTAGTAGTGGTTGTGGCAGCTGTTGTAGTGGTTGTGGCAGCTGTAGTAGTGGTTGGGGCAGCTGTTGTAGTGGTTGTGGCAGCTGTAGTAGTTGTTGGGGCAGCTGTTGTAGTAGTTGAGGGGCCAGCTGTTGTAGTAGCTGTGGGGGCAGCTGTAGTGGTTGTTGGGGCAGCTGTAGTTGTGGTTGCGGCAGCTGTAGTAGTTGCTGGGGCAGCTGTCGTAGTTGGGGCAGCTGTTGTGGTTGTTGGGGCAGCTGTAGTTGTGGTTGGGGCAGCTGTAGTAGTTGTTGGGGCAGCTGTTGTAGTGGTTAGGGCAGCTGTAGTTGTGGTTGGGGCAGCTGTAGTAGTGGTTGTGGCAGCTGTAGTAGTGGTTGGGGCAGCTGTTGTAGTAGTTGTGGGGGCAGCTGTTGTAGTGGTTGTGGCAGCTGTAGTTGTTGTGGGGGCAGCTGTAGTTGTGGGGGCAGCTGTCGTAGTTGGGGCAGCTGTTGTGGTTGTTGGGGCAGCTGTAGTTGTGGTTGGGGTAGCTGTTGTAATTGTTGGGGCAGCTGTAGTCGTGGTTGGGGCAGCTGTAGTAGTGGTTGTGGCAGCTGTTGTAGTTGTTGGGGCAGCTGTTGTAGTTGTTGTGGGGGCAGCTGTTGTGGTTGTTGGGGCAGCTGTAGTTGTGGTTGGGGCAGCTGTAGTAGTTGTTGGGGCAGCTGTTGTAGTTGTTGGGTTAGCTGTAGTCATGGTTGGGGCAGCGGTAGTAGTGGTTGTGGCAGCTGTTGTAGTAGTTGTGGCAGCTGTAGTAGTGGTTGGGGCAGCTGTAGTAGTTGTGGGGGCAACTGTAGTAGTTGTGGGGGCAGCTGTTGTAGTAGTTGTGGGGGCAGCTGTAGTAGTGGTTGGGGCAGCTGTAGTAGTTGTGGGGGCAGCTGTAGTAGTTGTGGTTGGGGCAGCTGTAGTAGTTGTTGGGGCAGGTGTTGTAGTTGGGGCAGCTGTTGTGGTTGTTGGGGCAGCTGTAGTTGTGGTTGGGGCAGCTGTAGTAGTTGTTGGGGCAGCTGTTGTAGTGGTTGGGGCAGCTGTTGTCGTGGTTGGGGCAGCTGTAGTAGTTGTGGGGGCAGCTGTAGTAGTTGTTGGGGCAGCTGTAGTAGTTGTGGGGACAGCTGTAGTTGTGGTTGGGGCAGCAGTAGTAGTGGTTGGGGCAGCTGTAGTAGTTGTGGGGGCAGCAGTAGTAGTGGTTGGGGCAGCTGTAGTAGTTGTGGGGGCAGCTGTAGTAGTTGTTTGGGCAGCTGTAGTAGTTGTGGGGGCAGCTGTAGTTGTGGTTGGGGCAGCAGTAGTAGTGGTTGGGGCAGCTGTAGTAGTTGTGGGGGCAGCTGTAGTAGTTGTGGGGGCAGCTGTAGTAGTTGTGGGGGCAGCTGTAGTAGTTGTTGGGGCAGCTGTAGTTGTGGTTGGGGCAGCAGTAGTAGTGGTTGGGGCAGCTGTAGTAGTTGTGGGGGCAGCAGTAGTAGTGGTTGGGGCAGCTGTAGTAGTTGTGGGGGCAGCTGTAGTAGTTGTTGGGGCAGCTGTAGTAGTTGTGGGGGCAGCTGTAGTTGTGGTTGGGGCAGCTGTAGTAGTTGTTGGGGCAGCTGTTGTAGTGGTTGGGGCAGCTGTTGTCGTGGTTGGGGCAGCTGTAGTAGTTGTGGGGGCAGCTGTAGTAGTTGTTGGGGCAGCTGTAGTAGTTGTGGGGGCAGCTGTAGTTGTGGTTGGGGCAGCAGTAGTAGTGGTTGGGGCAGCTGTAGTAGTTGTGGGGGCAGCAGTAGTAGTGGTTGGGGCAGCTGTAGTAGTTGTGGGGGCAGCTGTAGTAGTTGTTGGGGCATCTGTAGTAGTTGTGGGGGCAGCTGTAGTTGTGGTTGGGGCAGCAGTAGTAGTGGTTGGGGCAGCTGTTGTAGTGGTTGGGGCAGCTGTAGTAGTTGTTGGGGCAGGTGTAGTAGTTGTGGGGGCAGCTGTAGTTGTGGTTGGGGCAGCAGTAGTAGTGGTTGGGGCAGCTGTAGTAGTTGTGGGGGCAGCTGTAGTAGTTGTGGGGGCAGCTGTAGTAGTTGTTGGGGCAGCTGTAGTAGTTGTGGGGGCAACTGTAGTAGTTGTGGGGGCAGCTGTTGTAGTAGTTGTGGGGGCAGCTGTAGTAGTGGTTGGGGCAGCTGTAGTAGTTGTGGGGGCAGCTGTAGTAGTTGTGGTTGGGGCAGCTGTAGTAGTTGTTGGGGCAGGTGTTGTAGTTGGGGCAGCTGTTGTGGTTGTTGGGGCAGCTGTAGTTGTGGTTGGGGCAGCTGTAGTAGTTGTTGGGGCAGCTGTTGTAGTGGTTGGGGCAGCTGTTGTCGTGGTTGGGGCAGCTGTAGTAGTTGTGGGGGCAGCTGTAGTAGTTGTTGGGGCAGCTGTAGTAGTTGTGGGGGCAGCTGTAGTTGTGGTTGGTGCAGCAGTAGTAGTGGTTGGGGCAGCTGTAGTAGTTGTGGGGGCAGCAGTAGTAGTGGTTGGGGCAGCTGTAGTAGTTGTGGGGGCAGCTGTAGTAGTTGTTGGGGCAGCTGTAGTAGTTGTGGGGGCAGCTGTAGTTGTGGTTGGGGCAGCAGTAGTAGTGGTTGGGGCAGCTGTAGTAGTTGTGGGGGCAGCTGTAGTTGTGGTTGGGGCAGCAGTAGTAGTGGTTGGGGCAGCTGTAGTAGTTGTTGGGGCAGCTGTAGTAGTTGTGGGGGCAGCTGTAGTAGTTGTGGGGGCAGCTGTAGTAGTTGTTGGGGCAGCTGTAGTAGTTGTGGGGGCAGCTGTAGTTGTGGTTGGGGCAGCAGTAGTAGTGGTTGGGGCAGCTGTAGTAGTTGTGGGGGCAGCAGTAGTAGTGGTTGGGGCAGCTGTAGTAGTTGTGGGGGCAGCTGTAGTAGTTGTTGGGGCAGCTGTAGTAGTTGTGGGGGCAGCTGTAGTTGTGGTTGGGGCAGCAGTAGTAGTGGTTGGGGCAGCTGTTGTAGTGGTTGGGGCAGCTGTAGTAGTTGTTGGGGCAGCAGTAGTAGTGGTTGGGGCAGCTGTAGTAGTTGTGGGGGCAGCTGTAGTAGTTGTTGGGGCAGCTGTAGTAGTTGTGGGGGCAGCTGTAGTTGTGGTTGGGGCAGCAGTAGTAGTGGTTGGGGCAGCAGTAGTAGTGGTTGGGGCAGCTGAACTAGTTGTGGGGGCAGCTGTAGTAGTTGTTGGGGCAGCTGTCGTAGTTGGGGCAGCTGTTGTGGTTGTGGGGGCAGCTGTAGTAGTTGTGGGGGCAGCTGTAGTAGTTGTGGGGGCAGCTGTAGTTGTGGTTGGGGCAAATATAGTGGATTGGGCAGCTGTAGTATTTGGGGCAGCTGTTAAAATAATAATTATCAATTTATTATTTCAATTTTTTCCAACAAGTTCAGTAAATTTTCTCTACTCACCAAAAAGTATCAGCAGAACGACATGCACTCTTGACAACATTTTGGGAACCGTATCTGTTCAAAAATAAAGTCCTTTATTTTGGAATTCATGGGTTTTTATTGTGATTTCAGTGATTTTGCATCTTTGACTTTGCATTAGAGCCTTTTGAAGCTCTGGTGTCACTCCATGATATGACTGAGGCATCGTCAGAACGTAAGTGTCACTGTCAATACTGTTTCAACAGATGAATCATATAATCATCTATTCAATCACACACTTTTGTTAAGAAAACTGGGAATTCAGTGTTTAAGTCTTTACTAAATTGGTCAGTGTAAAATGTCAACTCCATCACGCATTCAGCTTGATGTTATAAAATGTGTGATTTATGCTATAGGAATATATATTATATTCAATTTACACCACCCCCTCCAGTACTGCTTAATTAAAAAATCTGAATTTTCTGATGGAGTTGGCCCTTTCCAGCTGTGACGGCATAACTGTCATGGTTTTCTGTATTAAATATGAAAAGACTGTGTGCTAGTGCTGCATTCAGGGGATAAGGGTAACAAACAGGACCCCACAGGACATTTTGGGAATATTTAAAGCCTTCTAATATAGTCTAATGCCATTTTATTTATGTAAAGAGTAGCTGAAATCTCTGAACCCTGGTGGAAAACAAACAAAATAATACTAAATAAAAAATGTACAGTTACATTTAGGGTAAAATTGGGGGGAAAAAATGTCTAAAATATTTTCAAATAAATGTCTCCAGTACACAGATTTCCCTTAGATGCAACTTTGTAAGTGTGACAATCATGATGTTTTAACAATATTTGTTTCTGTTTTGTCCTGACTCCCAAGAAGTTAAGGAAGAATCTGAAGATTTACCGAACCAAACAATTTATTTTCAAATATCGTTATTTCTATTTAACTAAGAAATGCCATCTCTGTTCAGATATTATTTTAAATGAATATTACTTACAGTTTTCCCTTTTGCAGTGGCTTGATGCAAAGTCAATAATCCTGTAGGTGTTCAGCAACACAATGTTCTCTCCATTCTTGTGCTTTGTCTCTTTATATTGGGCCATTTGCTTTTACATCACAGTGCAAACAAAGGTTTGCATTTTGTACATCATTTTTATGGGTGGAGTTGCAAGTCATTCAGTGTTATTTTTCTAACTTGTACAAATAACAAATACATACTGGTTTGTTGACACTGTATTTTAAATTATTGCTCATTGATTTTGTATTTTGCATAGCTGAGGGACTTACTTGGCTTTTGTAATGCTTTTACTGCCGTTGGACCTGCGTAACACAAAATGTAGATGAATAATTAGGTAAACATTAAAAACATACCTACCACCTTTGAAAAACAACTCTGCAACAACAATAAAACTTATAAATGATTTCTGATGTCACAATGTCTTTTGCGTCAGTTCTAAACCAATATTCCAGGATATTAACTAACAATATTAAATGCTGAATTGGAATCTTAAATATACACATAAAAATGAATATAAAACTATACCATCCAATATACTTTTGGTTTACTATTGTTATTATTGAATGTCTTATCAAACCATGATTTTTAAATCATGACCATTCTGATAAATTGTTATTGTCCTAATTGAGAGCTGAAGATAAGGAAGGGATATTTATTGAAGGTACAGAGAGATGTGGTGTCTGGGTAGAGCCTCAGGACCCTTTGCAGATGATGAGGTCTTGAACAAGAACACAGACAGATGCTGTCAATGGGATAGACTTATATAGCCAGGGCTTGTGGGTAATTGAAGGTGTTGTTGAGCTGAGCTGTGGTTCGCTGGGAGAGGAGAAGGGGGGTTGAGGCTTGGGCCTGCAACTGAATCTCAGTGAATCATATTAATTCCACTTTAAAACATATATGTGTTTGTATAAGTCAAAACAAAATGGGAACAGAAATTAAGAATATCAATTTAAGAAGATCATTGGTACCAAATGTGTAATTCACTCCAAACTTCTACAAGCTCACAGCAGTGGCAGGAGTTTAATTGGAAATGCTTGATGAGATTGTTCATCACACTCCACATTAAAAGTGAACAGCTTGGAACCCAACAGGCCTGTTGGAGGAACTGTGGCCACCTTGACGCAAACCACTCACACATTTTCTGGATTTGTCCAAAGATCCAAGCATTTTGGTTGGATATCAACAAACTGCTTCAAAAAGTCCTGAGATATGGCCTTCCCAATGACTGCATCGTTATGTACCTGGGAAACATGGCGGATAATGTACAAAAGGAGAACCTCTATCTGACAAAGATTCTGCTGACAGCACCTAGAAAGGCAATTACAAAACTTTGGCTTAACCCCTGAAGACTTAAGGGCAATTTTAGTACATTTCTCCTCGCCTGTATTTTTTTTTCTCAATTTTGCTTTTAAAACTGCCCCTTTTACCCTATAATGAAGTGTTCTACATCCTTTTTTTATTTCACAATCTGCTGCTGTAGTTGTGTCATGTGGCTGTAATAAAAGCTATAGGACCGGAAATATAGATGAAAAAAATAAAAATAAAATAAAATTCACACTCTTTTATACAAAACACACAGCAAACGTGTTTAAAAAAACTTTTTGGACATAAAAAAAAGTTAAATTTAGGGCCTTAGCTACAAAAACGCAAAATATCAAGTCTGTAAGTAAATTAAAAATATCCTTATTGCCCTAAAAACAAAAAAGTGTAATCGCTCCATTACTTTTCTGGTGCCGTCATGGAAACAGCTCCTGTAAAGTCCAGGGCCAGAGCATAGAACAGAGTCACATCACTTGTACTGCATTTCCATGGCGTTTATTACATTTGTATTTGTTCATTTTGAGTGAAATAAACCTTTCAATCAGAGCAATTTTAGTACATTTCTCCTCGCCTGTATTTTTTTCTATTGGACACTCGTTTTGCGCACGTCATCACTCAGCGTGTGTGTGACGTAGGGTAAAGCCGCAGAAATGTACGGAAATGCCTATGTCTGCACTTTCGGGGGGAAAAAAAGTAAGTTTCTATCTTCTATGGTTAGAAAGTTATGCACGGTTATATAAAACATATTCCTCGGTATCGTATACGATACCACAGGTCTTCGAGGGTTAACCCGGTTGCCTCAAATCAACGAGAATGGATAAACATTATACAGAATATTTACATCATGGAAAAGTTAACATATTACATTAGATTGAAGGTCTCAAACTTTATGAAGCTCTGGGGGAAGTGGATTACATTTATCAGCAATAGAGATCGACCTTATACATAATACCAGTGGTTTTGGGTATTTTTCTGTCCTTTTAAATCAGGGGTCCTCAACCTTGTTTTTGGGGTGGCTATTGTTGAGATATCTACAAAAGTACTAACATAAGACTGAACTAATCTGATCGAAAATGGGGTAAACTACAGTTATGTTGCATGGTGAAAATGAACATTTTTTAAACTGATACCTCATTGTGAGTAACTAATGGGAGTCTGTCTCGCAGTCTCTCAGAGCACTGGCTGAGGATCGCTGCTCTTTTGACATCATAATTATAATTGTTGGTCACCATATACATCTCTTGGCACTGGTGGTACTCCTCCTCCCAGTACCTCAAGTTTCCTATTGTCTTATGTTGTGTTTTTTCTCTGTTAATAAGCAAATAAAAATAAAGTTGCAAAAAAAAAAAGTCTTTACTTATTTTGGGTCTTAGGCCATGTACACACGTAGCCGGGTATTTTTAAAACCGAACATTTCCCCCCATCCATTTATAAAAATTGTTTTATCCACACCACCTCGTCTTCGAAAAAAATACCTTCTACACATAACCGAACATCTGCGTTTTCAACCACATTCATACGCATTCCAAACCTGTAGATGACGTTATTTACATTGAGCCCTCACTTCGCCGTCACTTCCGCCTAAACTTAAACAATAGAAAACATGGCGCCAAGCTCCTTTGTCTGGACAGACTTGGAGTCAGAATTGCTCCTAAACACAGTTTAGGAGCAATTCTGCTCTCAACACACACACAGCTCTCAAGAAACAACTCCGATCCATAGTCTGCTTTGGCTTTGGCTTTTGCAGTAGCCTAAACAAAGGTCGCACGTTTGACGTCAGGGTAGATTTATATTTTTTGGCGCAGACAGTGACGTTTTAAAACACAAAACCCCAGTTATCTCTGTCCACACAAACAGGCATGTAACAAACAGCCTGGTTTGTTACTAGTAAGCACTCAGCACCTTCACCCTTCACTAGAGCACTTTAAATAACTGCACATTTTATAGCACACAGCACTTTAAACATATTTGCACTTTTTTAAAAGACATTGCACATAATTGGTTTTAAAATATCTTTATTGTCTTCTTTTTACCATTTTTAATCCTGATGCACAGTGGCACTTTGATTGGCAGCTGCTGGGCTCTGGAGGGAAAGGAGACAAGTGTTAATTAGGTATTTTAAATTGGTTAGTGCAATATTTTGTGCAATAAATCTGTTTTAGAATGTTTTAAGTGTTGATGTGTGTGTAGTGTGTTTTATTGTGTTTTTAGTGAAGTAGTGTGTGCTGTGTCTTACCTCCTTTCTGCTCTTCTGTCCAGGTCCCAAAAGAGTCCCCCGGAAACAACCTCCTCCTTTTATGGTTCCGGCCTGGACCAAAGTGTAGATTTGTACAGGGGTAGTGGTAGTGGTGTTTTATTGGTTTATGGGTTTTAGAGTTTATATGGTAATGGTTTTAGGGTTTTTATGTACATAGTGGGTGTTTTAATAATAATTGGGTTTTGGTTTATTTTATGGAGGGTCAGGCCACGGTTTTAAAAGCTAATGTTAATTTGATCTATCCTGCTTTTATCCAGTAGTTTTTACCAATTAGTCAGAACACTTAAAAGCCACCTGGAGAGAGCACTCGGTGTTCTGCTGTTGGAGAGGAAATACTGCCTGCCTCCTATTTATTTGCACCTTTTTGCACCTGCACTTTGTAACTATTGGAACAAAGTAAACCTGTGGACTGCCTGTCTGAGTATTTTTTAACCCTTTGTCAAAACTCAACCCGCTCACGGCAAGCCTACGTCACAAGGCATAAACAGAGTTTTCAAAAATCTTCACTTTGGCCGGAGTTTTCCCTGAATACTCAGTTTTTGATGCGTGTTCGTGTGGATGACAGGTCAAAACGCAGCAAAACATCTTTGGTTTATCAGATACCCGGCTACGTGTGGACAAGGCCTTAAAGTGCCAATAATCGTGCTCGTGGTGAATTTCCTTCAACAGTGAAAAGTGCATGAGCTGGATCTGTTCAAAAGACTGGCTCTTTTTATGTGTATTTGTGTTCAGAAATCCAGAGTGATAACTCATCCAATAAATCTGTAGTCTCTGGACAGATGGTAAAATGCTCACTCGAAAAACAAGTGGAGTTCCTCAAAACATCGCAATTATACAAAACAGTTCAGTTCACCACAGACATTAATGACCATTAAATACAATGAACAAACAGAGAAATCAAACATCCCCAGGACAGCAGAGACAGAGACTATGTACACGTGTATGTACAAGTACATTCCTGTGTAAAAAGCCTTCACACGCTTTGTTTGTTCTGTTTCCTGTAGTTTGTGGAGTTTGTGATATTTGTGCAAAAAGAAAATTTGGTCCGGTTCATATTAAAGAAACCTTTAGCTCATGAACTTGCCATTGCTAATGACCGATTTGTAGTTTTCTGATTCTACAATGTCATACTCTCAGATGGGGGGTGTAAACTTCTGACTCCTTGAGGCACCTTAAAACAAAGACGTGGAAGTCGTAGAGCAGTTTTAAGAAGATCTTTATTTTTGCCACAACAGGATTCAACAGGATACCGGCCTTTATGATGGGTCTTTGCTCCCCCGTCTCTGCAAAGCCCTTTCTGCGAGACCTTTTTATAGCAGGACTTGCTGATTACAACACTTGCTGATGCATGCAGGTGTAATTCTATCGTTGTTGCTTACGTAAAATTCACGAAATTGAGCGTCTAGCCCAACGTCTAGGCCATGTTTAAAGCAGGCCCTTGCAGAGACGGCACATCTATTTAAATAGACAAGGGTCACAAGGTTAACATGCTCCTATGGCATTTGAAGTTGAGCATAGGTTATACAGTCAGAATAAGAAAGAAGCATATATGTACTCATTTAATTATTCCTTAATATTAACACAAAGAGAATAATTCACAGTTTCCCCCTTTTGATCATTTTTATGATCACAAAATCAAAATCAGAGGAGCAAAAGCTTCCTTCACATAATGTTCTATTTTAACTTTAAACTCTGATACATGAATAAAATAAATTTAGCCTTAGCTGTTTTCCATAATAACACATCCCAGCCCATATGCAAATATAACACATGAATTAATATATGACTCTCGGACAGCAAAATAAGAAACAAGGAACGCTCACTGGGACCTTAGAATTATAAATTTTACCTTCTTTAAGTCAGAAGGTCAAACAGTGCAGTTTAATCAATACTTAGGGACTTTAAGACTCTACAGAGAGTAACAAAATCTGAGACGTAGGAGTTTCCTGTGTCAGGGCAGTAGCAATCAATCGCTCTACCAATAATCGAAGGCAAGGGATAATGCAGCATCCGATTATTATTAATATAGCGATAACTGTTAATATTGTAACAACTACAGATATTATGGCATCAGTCCAAGGTCCAAATATTTGTCCAAGTGTTTTCAGACACACCAGAGTTCTTAACAAATTCTGCAGACAATAACTTAAGTTTGTTCAAAGCTTTAGCAATACTTCCATCGGGGGAAGTATTATTCGGAATGTAGGTACAACATTCTGCTCCGAACATGCTGCATACTGATGACTCTTTGGCGAGTAACATGTCAAGGGCAATTCTATTTTGCCAAGCCATAAGTGATGTAGGACCCACTTGCTCCACAATGCCTTCTATTGCCTCAATTGTATAATTAATAAATCTCTGCTGATTGTAATAGAGGTAATTTATCCAAACAACATTTTTAGTAGCAGTTACCCCTGCAAATAAAACTGAGGTAAACCCAGCTGTAATTACATTTTGTGCTTTGAATTCGTCTGGAACTCCTACAGGTGTACCAATAGCACTGAGGTAGATGTCCTCATTAAACGATCCATGAGGTTTGGGCTTAGACTGAGATGACAATGACCTCTTGTTCACATGGTTATGTCTAGAATTAGCTCTGTATGTTAATTGAGTTTGTGTAAGGCTTAGTGAATTTGATGGGCCTATAGTGAACGGGATAATTAACATTACTGGTGCACAAATGCCTGACCATGTTTTTGATAAAATAGCATACAAACGTAAATTTGCACACAACCACCAAATATCAGCACGAGCAGTAGAATGATTAATCAGAAGGGAAAAATCTTCATAGTTGTCTGAAGACAAAGTCTGATTACAGAAATTATCAGCAAAACTTTCTATTTCGTTCCTGTCAGTACTTTGTGTATCTGTGTATAATGGTGTCCTTAAGAAAACAAGTATATTTAGCTGTTCCCATAGTCCAAAATGTAGGTACATCTTTGGAGGTTACCACTGGCAATTTAAGGTGAAGGCGGAAACATGCATCAGTTTTATCAAACTCCTTTTTAGTGAAGAGTTTAAGTATGCAGGTCAGGTCTTCCTTATTAGAGTATGGTATGGATGCAGTAGTTAACCTTGGTCTGGCTGCAGAACACACAATGCAATCTTCCGTAGTTAAAGTGTGTGCAGTGTACTGTACCCATTTCAGCCAAGTATTTTCATTCATTTCTCGATTTTTATTGCTTCGGTCAAGGAAATTAAATCATTTTCTGGAGCAGGTCTATTAGCTTTTAAAATTGTCGTTTGGATATAACCTTCAAAATTCAAATTTGTCTTTCTATTACATGGTATAGAAATAATTTTGGAGCACAGGAACCCTATAGAATATATTCCAGAATCATTGAATGTTGGATTTTTTATAGATAATATCAAAGGATTACAACGTTGAGTAATTGATTTACGCCCTTTACAATGTTTTAGATCTGCTTGAAAGGATGCATCATCCTTTCTGTTTTTTGTTAAGGTAATTTTCTGCTGTAGATCAATTTTAAAAATGTTTTCTTCCTTCTTTTGTTGCCCATCAGTACTTGTTATAACTCTGGCAGTCTCTATAACTCTTTGTCCATAGTCATCTGTTTTTGACAAACAAGTATCCCTACAGACAATTTGTACATTTAGCACATGATCTATAGCAGGTATATCTAGCATACAATCTAGTACTTCACATACATCAAAAAGTATGTTACAAGTTTGTCCCTCATAGCAATATTTTACAATCTTTGGGGTGTGTCTACTGTCCCTTTTTTGTCTGTTCAGCGCTACTTGTTCCTTACCTGTATTTTTGTTGCCGAATTGAAGTCGGTTGTAGTGGCTCATCATTTTGATTGTTGGCTGTCCGAGGCCAGTCTCAATACTTCTATGGGTATGTGAAGTGTACCAGTACACTAGAACGATAGAAGGTATTACAATTAGCATAATCAAAAATGCACATTGAAATATTTTCAAAAAGCATGGCTTATACTCTCCTTTTTCGTCTCTTCTTTCTCCCCCCTTTCCCCTCCTTATTCTCTGGAGCCCCAGTGGCGGAGGGTGGTCGGGGTTGCTCTTCTGGTGCACTGTTATCAGCAACGTCTGGCTTTGGTCTGCTTTCTTCATCCTGGATAGCAGATGTGACGGCAATGTCAGTTCGGATTTGGGTTAAACTTCGTTCATTTGGGTCTACTGGTGCCTTGAAGCAGTGTGATAGATGATACCACACTTTAGATGTTTCTTTTTGGACTTGCACTGATCTCCCAGTAGACTGTAGAACTTGGTATGGTCCAGTTTGATATGGTTGAGTCCAGTTGTTTCGTTTATGCACTTTTACATACACCCAAGATCCCGGAGAGACATCTACATCTGGATCAACTCCATCTTCTAGATCATGTGTTCTCTGTCTGCATTTATGCAACTGCATCACTATTTCTATTTCATTCAATGAATGGAGTATCTTCGGTAAATGGTCCCCTTGGTTTTTGCATTTCTCTGCTCGTTAATAGTAGATGAGGAGAATATGACGTGGTTTTATTCACACTGTTTCTAATATCCATCAAGACGAAAGGTAAGGCAGTTACCCAATCAAGTTTAGTGGTTTTTCAGACCTTTGCAAGTTTTCTCTTGACAGTGGCATTCATTCGTTCACAAACTCCTTGACTGGCAGCATGATAGACAGTCCCAAAACGTTGAGTGATATTTAGAGCCTTCAGCACATCACGGACTATTTTAGCAGTAAAGTGTGTCCCGTTATCAGATCTTATGACATGTGGAATGCCAAATCGTGGAAAAACATCAGTAGTTAAGTGTTTGACTACTTCCTTAGCCGTTCCGTCTTGCAGGGAAATGCTTCAACCCATCTTGTATATTCACAGACTATGACCAGTAGATAGCGAAATCCTCGAACTCTCATCTCCGGACCCATGTCTGTGAAATCCATAACAATTCTTTCAAAAGGCTTATTGGGAAGAGTATAAGTTCCCGGAGGTGGTTTGTAGGCCTTCTTTGGATTCATAGTCTGACAGATGGGACAATCATCAATCCAGTATTGCATAATAGACTTCATGTGTGGATGCCACCACAAATCAATGTGCTTTGAGATGGCTTCATAACTTCGATGAGTGGGAGTGTGGTATTCATCATAAAGCATCTGAAGCAGTGCAACTGGAGCTACGATTTTTCCTTCATGATTTCTCCAAATTCCTGTAGCATCTTTTGTAGCACCACGTTGTTTCCAGGCACTATGTTCATATGCCCCGGCTGCTTCTTGAATTTCTTTTATATATGTTGCATCCATCACATTTGCATCAGGAAGCATCTCAATCTCTTCATTGGTGTGGATGAGCATATTTCTTGCATTGTAATTTGCAACTTTCTTTGCGGCGTGGTCTGCTGCTTGATTTCCCAGGGATATAGAATCTGTTCCCTTGGTGGGAGCTTTGCATTTTATGATGGCAAGTCTTGATGGCAGTTGGACAGCATCTATCAGTTGTTTTATTAGTTGTTCATGTTTTATTGGAAGGCCGGTCACCAGTTTGAAACCATTTCTGATCCAACCAGCCAATGACATCGTCACAGTCTTGTATGCATAGACTGAGTCTGTGTAGATGTTTACTGCCTTGCCCTCTGAGAGTTGCAGTGCTCGTAACATTGCTGTTATCTCCGCCACTTGTGCAGATCCTTTTGCTATCTGTTGAGCTTCCATCAAACGATATTGGTTAGAAGGGAGCTGTTTCACTACTGCATATGATGACACAATATGACCTCCTTCCGCTCTGTATGAACAACCATCACAGAAAATAGCCATATCTGGATCTGAAAGTGGTGTAGTATGTAGATCTGTTCTAACATACAATTCAGTTCTGACTTTTTCTTCACAAACATGTGGAATTCCTTCGGTCTCCATGTTTGCTGCCATATTGATGTTTCCTCCTTCATATGTGATGTGTGGCTGTTTTAAAGTCTTTGAAATATTACTGGATCTTCGTGCAGTAGTAATGAACAGGCGAGAGTTGAGATAAGCAAGTATTCCATGTTGAGTATGTATCACCAGTGGATGATTTTGCACAATATGCGAAGTCTTCTCGACTGTCCTTGCCAAAGCAGCCAGGTAACGTGCACAACCAGATTGAGTCTGTTCATGAGAATCCAGCTTACAAGAATAGTGTTTTAGCACCCTTCTGCTCTGATGATGCTTCTGATAAAGAACGGCTTGGACAAATGATTGTCTTTCTGACACATCCAAATGGAAAGGAATGTCATAATTTGGAGCACACAGGCTACATGCTGCACAAATAGCTTGCTTTGTCTTGATGAATGCCTCTTCAGCCTCTGTCGTCCAGACTAGTTCGGCAGAGAGATTATGCATACCATGAGGCTTAATGAGTTCTCGAAGGGGTGTCGTAAGTTCAGTGTAGCCAGGACGATTTCTCGAGAGTAATTACAGAGTCCCAAAAAACTGAGCATTTGACGTACTGTAATTGGTTTTGGAGTATTCAAGATAGCGTCTTTGTTACTGTCCGTCACTCCTTGGGTACCGTTTGATACTTCCCGTCCGAGGAAATGCACAGTTTGTCTTGCAACTTGTATCTTCTGCTTTTTGACCTTGTACCCCTTTTTTGACAAATGTGTGAGCAATAGTACTGAGGCTTCTAAGACTTCTTTTGCCGTTTTTCCAGCAATGAGAATGTCATCCACATAAGTGATCAGAGTACACATCTCTGGAAATTTCAAATCTGCTAGGTCTTGTCTTAAGAAGTGGCTGAAAAATCCAGGACTATGTTTCCATCCCATGGGCATTCTTCTGTACGAATAGACCTTATTTCTGTGTCTGAAAGCGAAGTATTTCTGAGAGGAGGTCTCCAAGTTGATTGTGAAGAATGCATTGGCCAAATCAATCACAGTATAATACCTGTGCATTATCTGTACTACTTATTTCCGCATAGCCATGGGGAAAAGAATTACACAAACATCCAGTTTTCGAACGTACCGGCCTATCATACCAGGTACATTGAAGTGTGATTTCAGTAACATTGAAATCTGTATGTGCCGAAGTGCTATTAACTGAATCACAAACTTTGGAGTGAATTCCATAATATGGTGAGTATGTAGCAATTTCCTGTTTGCCTGCCGTTTGACCTGTCAGATTGATCCCAGCAATTAACGCCCCTGTTTCACAAGGTTCATAAATAACGCCTATCTGCGAGATCAACCCACTGTTAACTTTACAACGACAAACAATTTCATGTTCATATTGTATATAAAACACTTGAACGAGGTCCCGGGAACCCCCTATGTTTCTAAAAAACAATAGTAATAATATTATTACATATAGTTTTTTACACATTTTAAATCTATTATTTTTATTTTTTATATGTATATATTAGGCCTGTATTTTTATATAAACTTAATTAAAAGTTTCTGTTTTTATTTTTTTTTTATAAAACCGTTGCTTTCTCTCTTTTAACGTGCCAGGTAGCATAATACACGAAAATGTTGCTTTCTCTCTTTTAACGTGCCAGGTAGCATAATACACGAAAATGTTGCTTTCTCTCTTTTAACGTGCCAGGTAGCATAATACACGATACAAAAATTAATCTACTAAGCCTAAATACGGCACTACACTGTTTTCTTTTTATCACGTGATAAACATAAACACGGCTCATTTACATAGTTCAAAATGATCACTTAATATTACACAAAGTCCCCAAAAATTCACCACATTTGTAATTTTAGCATTAAGTCAATTGACAGGAATTTTAGAACAAAAGGCTACTGTCGTACCGTAGCCTATGTTTCTGGAGTGCTCGTTTGTGATGTCTTTTCAAGGGGTTTGCGGAGAGACGATAAGAGATGATAAGGCCTGACTTCCAAGATTACGGATCATTGATCACGTCGGCGGTCACCATCTGTAAACTTCTGACTCCTTGAGGCACCTTAAAACAAACACGTGGAAGTCGTAGAGCAGGTTTAAGAAGATCTTCATTTTAGCCACAACAGGATTTAACAGGATACCGGCCTTTATGATGGGTCTTTGCTCCCCCGTCTCTGCAAAGCCCTTTCTGCGAGACCTTTTTATAGCAGGACTTGCTGATTACAACACTTGCTGATGCATGCAGGTGTAATTCTATCGTTGTTGCTTACGTAAAATTCACGAAATTGAGCGTCTAGCCCAACGTCTAGGCCATGTTTAAAGCAGGCCCTTGCAGAGACGGCATATCTATTTAAATAGACAAGGGTCACAAGGTTAACATGCTCCTATGGCATTTGAAGTTGAGCATAGGTTATACAGTCAGAATAAGAAAGAAGCATATACGTACTTGTTTAATCATTCCTTAATATTAACACAAAGAGAATAATTCACAACAGCCATACCAGTACCAGCCTCAATTTGTTCTCCAGTCACATCGTGATATAAATTAGTGGCACGTTGTTTGTAGCTGTAATAATCTTCTTTGTCTCTCATCTGCATAGACAACAATTCATCAGTGATAATACATGGAAATCTTGTCCTGAGTTCTCCCTCTAGAGCTTCACGGAAAATATGAAGAGCGTGATTGTTCCGTAGCTGTATTCTTAATCTCCTTTCCACAGCTCTTTTGATATTTTCGGCAATTGTTTCATCAGTGGCTTTGGTTATGGCAGCTTGTATGTCTCCCCAACACAATTTATCTCCGGCAGTCTGTTTTATCAGGGCTCTCATCTATGGAATTCCACCCTTTGTTAACCTCGGAAGTGTGAGCATTAAAGAACTCCAGTCCTTCAGTGAAAATGGCTGATATACTACTTGTTGACCATCCATTCTTATTGGGTAGACAGTTGCATGGTCTTCTTGATCAAAGTCTTTTTCTTGCCTCCTCATGTGTCTCCCCTCATCACTTTTCCTCATCTCTTTCTCGGTTTCCACAATATGAGTCAGAAAAGTCACTTGTTTTTGAATTGCTTCTATTTTTTCTTGTAGTTCTCTCGAACGTGTTTCAACAGATGTTAATGCCAACTCTCCTCCAATTATCTTATGAGTTGTCTTTGGGGTTGGACATTGTTAGAATAAAATGCTTATAATGATGAAGTTATTAAAAATGTACATAAAGCTAAATGCAGTATTCAAGAGAGATAAACCAGGCTCAGGTCTGGAATGAGCCTTTGCTAAGAATCTGTGTGGCATGACAGCACTATATCTGAAAACCAGACATTTGAACTTTTGCCCTGGGTTGATGAGTGACAGGGGGGATTTAAGACACAGCTGTAATGACTTTTCAAATGCATATATCTGCACTTATCTGATGAAATGTAAACCTAACGCATGATATATTTTGACCATGATGTATGTTGTAAACCTAACACATGATGTATTCTGACCATGATGTATTTTGATGACACAATGCCTTCAATAAATAGCTGAGGGAGAGAGAGGATCGGTGAGAGATATTGGTCTGGGACCAGGTGGGACGTGCTGAGGCAGCGCCACTCTCTCCCGTGCACGTAAAAGCTGAGACTGGCTCAGGTGATTTAATCCTTAGGTAGGAGATTGGCATTTATAAATTGTTGAAGTACTTTCACTGGTTGTGATTTTATTTTATGACAGACATACACCCAGATCTGGTAGCAGCAGAGAAGCAGGGCGTGTGCTATGTTTCTGACCTCTAGGGGTGACACCGGAATATGGAGGAGGATCATCTTTCCTTGACACATCATAGCCATATTCTCCATCTTCTGGGGATGGACTTGTTGGATATCGTAATGTACTCTCTAGTCGGGGAACATCTTCTGATTTTTGAGATTCTTTGCAGGAATTTCTGTCTTTAGAGCGTGTGAAATATTTATGTGGTAGTTTATCTTCTCCAAGCTTTGGAAGCTTTGGATATATTGGATATATTTTCACAGCAGGTTCTCTTAAAGTGTCTCTCTGGAGCTCCTCCTTTAGAGTCACACCCTCCTCTTTTTGTTTGAGAACTAAGATGGAGGACAAATTTCTTGTCTCTTGCATTACATTCATTTCTTTTGCCCATTGGTACATCTTTTTGGCCATATTCATCTCATTCTCGTACTTCTGTATTTTTGATTGGTTCATCTTCCTCATTATAGCATTTCTGGTGGACTTCAGTTTATATTGCTTAATCTTTTTCCCCATTGTCTCTCTGTAGGGACAATGGCCATTTTGCCCCCATGGATTAGCTTTTTCTTGATATATTTCTTGACCATATCTTGAATTGCAGACTGATCTTTTCGCGCCTTCTTCGGGTCTGCCTCTTCTTCAAGTGCCTTGCCATTCCAAAACTCCATTAATTGACTTAATGTGGTGAATTGGGACATTTGTGGTATATTAATATTTACCCTCTCAGCTACTGTTTATTATGAATTGGATGTTGTTTTAATTTGATTGGGTCACTGTTTAAACGAACTGTCTATTTCCTGCAATCTACCTGTAGGCACTAAGAGTTTTAAATCCCAAAAAGCTTCTCTCCTGTTCCCACTTCCTGTCCTTAGACTGATTTCTATAAAGAGCAGAAATTTAACTTTAGATAGTATTTGAAATCTGTTTAAGAGTCAACATTAAATTAGTTTGAACAATTTTAATATTCTACCTGAAGAACAGTTTTATTTTTCATTACTAAATTAATTACTCATAGGGTAAAGTCAGATTGAGTGGGACATCAGGTTGACTAAGACACAAACTTGTCTGTTATATAAAAAAATATTTTATTGGCCAATCACAACAATTGTCACTGTTTTATTGCTGAATGTCTACTGGATATGAAACAAGGATTGTGATTGGTCAAGTTGACCTCTGGAACTATGTTATGTGTAGAATAACTCTGTTCATTATATTATAGCAATATATATTTTAGCTTTTTAACACATTATACTTTCAGTGTCTTTATAAATGACTATTAATTAATTGAATGTAATATACATTATACATTTATGAAAATTTGATTTTTAGCACTGTCCCACTTTACCTGATTTCAGCCTACCTTCTACTATCATTTAACGACAACTACTGGTTTCCAAATTCTTATCTAGTTAATTCATTATACTAATACTTTAATAATGTCTACACTCCACCTAACCTCATGAACAAACACCCAACCAGGAGTCACACAAAACCCAGTAACCACCTCGCTATCTCAACCAGCACTCAAAAGTATCCTGAGCGTCTACAGCACAGGCCAGACAGGTGCACGTTTAAGCACTAATTTAAGACCACAACCACGCAGCCACTGGTCTCTGAACCACTCCTGACCAGACCCACTACTCCTATCTCCTACTTCGCAGGGTTATCTTCTGTTTATGTTGCGCAACTCACAAGTTCTATCTCTTGGAGCTCCCTTTGTTTCTAAAAAACACTAATAGTATTACATATAGTATTTTCTAGGGTCACATTCTAGATCTGTTTCTATCCTTTTTTATATGTATATGTAGGGCCTGTATTTTTATATAAACTTAATTAAAAGTTTCTGTTTTTATTTTTTTATAAAACCGTTGCTTTCTCTCTTTTAATGTGCCAGGTAGCATAATACACGATACAATAAATAAATCCACTAAGCCTAAATACGGCACTACACTGTTTTCTTTTTTCTCACGTGATAAACATAAACACGGCTCATTTACATAGTTCAAAATGATCACTTAATATTACACAAAGTCCCCAAAAATTCACCACATTTGTAATTTAGTATTAAGTCAATTGACAGGAATTTTAGAACAAAAGGCTACTGTCGTACCGTATCGTTTCTGGAGTACTCGTCTGCGATGTCTTTTCAGGGGGTTTGCGGAGAGACGATAAGAGATGATGAGGCCTGACTTCCAAGATTACGGATCACTGATCATCACGTCGGCGGTCACCATCTGTTGATATTGGGTTTTTGAAGGCACTTGAACAAAAATTCAGAAGGCATAATGCGGTCCACAGGAAGATCTTTATTCTTGGTTTGAGTAGTACAGGCCTCGAATCAACTGGTCCTAAACCCCCGTCTCTGAAAAGCTCTTTCTGCAAGACCCTTTTTATAGCTGGACACAACACTTGCTGATGCATGCAGGTGTAATTCTATCCTTGTTGCTTACGTAAAATTGCCGAAATTGAGCGTCTAGCCCAACGTCTAGGCCATCGTTTAAAGCAGGCCCTTGCAGAGACAGCACATTTATTTAAATAGACAAGGGTCACAAGGTTAACATGCTCCTATGGCATTTGAAGTTGAGCATATGTTATACAGGCAGAATAGGAAAGAAGCATATATGTACTCGTTTAATCATTCCTTAATATTAACACCAAGAGAGTAATTCACACCTCCTTTGACATGAATTACTGCAATGCCCCATGGATGAGATTAACCTGTAGCAGAGCTCATGTGGAATGGAAGCCCAGGTTGCTCTAATAGTGACCTCCAGGTCATCTGCACTGTGGCTCTAGTGTCTCTCATCTTCCTCCTGAAAATATCCCAGAGATTCTCTATGGGGTTCAGGTCAGGCGAGTTTGCAGAGTTACAGTTACAGCACAGTCACTGAACCAGCTTTTGATACCTTTGGCTGTGTGGGAAGGTGCCAAGTCCTGCTGGAGAATAAAATCAGCATGTCCATAAAGCTTGTGAGCAGAAGTGCATGAAGTGATCTGTAATGTCCTGGTACATGAAGACTTTGACTGGGAACTTGAGAAAACACAGTGGACCAACAGCAGCAGATGATATGGCAGCCCAAACCATCACTGACTGGAAACTTCACACTGGACTTTTTAAAAACATTTTATTTAACCTGTATTTTACCAGGTAGGTCGGTTGAGAACCAATTCTCATTTTCAACGACGACCTGGGTGTGGCACCTGGAATTCCCAGTGGTCTCCCATCCAAGTACTAACCAGGCCCGGCCCTGCTTAGCTTCTGAGATCTGACGGGATCAGGCTTTGACAAGCCGGTATGGCCACGTTGACTTCAAGCAATGTGGATTCTGTGCTTCTCCACTCTTCTTCCAGACTCTGGGATCTTGACTGGGACTGTTGTTTGAGATACTTTGGACCACTGAGCAACAGTCCAGTTCTTTTTCTCCACAGCCCAGGTCAGAATCTCCTGCCATGGTCTCATGCCCCATACAGGCTTCATCTGTGCGTAGTGGCTCTGGATGGGCTGACTCCAGCCTCAGTCCACTCCTTATGACTCTCCCACAAATTCTAGAGTGGATTTTGTTTGAGAATTCTCCCAAGGTGATTTTTCCCTTTAGCTGGTGCATCTTTTCCTATCACACTTTTTTCTGCCATTCAAGTTTGTCTGCAAATGCTTGGATACAGCGCTTTCTGAACAACCAGCTTCTTTCGTAATGACCTTTTGTGGCTTCCCCTCCTTGTGGAGGGTGTCAGTGTGTCATGGAATAAGATCACAAACCAGTGATAAATCTTACAGTTTTACATTAAACCAGTCTCTGCCTCATTGAGATTAAAAACCACCTGAGTCAGTCTTTTCATTTTTACGTGCCACGGAGGAGAGAGCTGCTGATGTCTGCCTGTTACTGGCCATACACATCCCAGGTCTCCTGCCCCTTCTTCTGCAGCACGTCCCTTTATTTCTTCTCATCAAATCAATCATGTCAGTACAAAGCATAGTCAGAGAATACATAGTTTACAACATAGTGAATACATAGGTTACAACATAGTGAAGTATATCATGGCTTTGTTTTACATCTGCTGAGATAAACCATAAGTTACGACCTGTGAATTGTCTGCAAGGAGGGAAAAGGTCATAAGAGGTCAGGCATCTGGTCTCTCAAAGCATTCCTTTTTAACAAAGAACTCTTTTAACCACATGTACATTTTTAATAACTCCATTACAAGCATTTTATTCTAACATTTTACCCCCTGTTTATAAAAATTACATCATATAAGATCAGAACATGAGCCTTCTATATCAATAACTTTAGCACATGTCGCCATAAAAATGTGTAAAATCGTACACTCGGGGATAATGTTGGCTCTTAGTCATTTTACCTGTGTTTCAGTTTGTCTATTTGTGTTCAAAGTTTAGGTCTGGGCTGTCCTTGTCAGAGTCAAAAGTTAAGGTATCTGTTAAGAGAAGTTGAAACTCCTCATTGTTTAAGGTCATTGTACTCTGAATAGACTTTTGCATTAGTGTTTTGAAGATTGGAATACAACAACATCCACACACTAGAAGCAAAAGTGCACACATTATTAAGGAGGTTAATATAGTTGCTGCCAATTTCCTGTATCGGCCAAATATATCAAACCAACTGTACCATGAATCAAAATTTCCTCCCTGATCTTTAGCTTGTGCCAATTCCTCTTTGAGGGTGGAAACTCTGTCATGTATTTCAGACCAATTTCCAGCAGAGTCTGGAATAAAGGTACAACAGTGTTCAGAACCAAATTTAGTACAGATTCCTCCATCTGATGCAAACAGGAAATCTAGAGAGAGCTGGTGTAACATCAGCATTTCTCTCATAGCTTTGCGCTCTGGATCATCACGGAGTTGAGTAGTAATATCATCTAGTATACCAGTTATGTTTTCTAACGCCCACCATACGTCGTTCATTCTTTTTCCGAGATACGCTGTTCCGTAATTTGGCAAGAGTGTCATAAAAAACCCTCTTGTGCCACTTATCAGTGGGGTATGGGTGTTAGATTGCTTTGGCGGTGTGTATGCCCTTTTTACCTTGTTGTGGTGCGGGTTTTGGTCAGTTGAGACTAACTGGAAAACTGTTGGTTGGAGAGAAGCTAAATAACAGCCTCCACACCAGTCTGGTGGCAGGATGAGGTGAGCAGTTTTCCACACATCCATACCGCTCCTACAGGAGCTGGAATGGCCCAGATGGGTACATTAAGTCTAGTCCAGTCGGCTGGCAGCCCAACTAAGTTTAGGTCTTTAGCTACCTGCGTCAAATTAAATGTGAATATGCCTATTGTGGGTCCAACTGTTTCACCTCTGTGAGTAAGAGGCAGTGCATACCATGGCCCCCCCTTATAGGCTGTGGTTCTCCATCCGGGACTGGGAGCTCTTTACGACCTTGAGTGTTCCCCACCCACTGGAAACCCCTGTCACATTCTCTGGTCACTGTCAGTCCGGGAACTCAGGCCCCTTTCTAACCTGGACACCTTTCCATATGGTCTGGTTAGTGTTGTCAGTCCACTTAGCTGGATCCCTCCAGTCTGAGGCATTTGTCAAATAACCATCACATAGAGGCAGTTTAACACTCGTTCGCATCGACCAGTACCCTACCAGTGCACAAAACATGTCTTTAGCTGAAAGAGGGACAGGTGTAAACACCGGTACCTCATTGGCATGGTGAGGGATAAGGGAACAGATATAACAGTCCTTTGTGATGTTAAGGTGTTGTGCTGTTATGTTCATGAGGTTAAACCATTTATTATTTAGTATGTGATGTACTTGATGTGGATTTATCACTTCTCTACGAGTAAGTATATATCGGTTATGCATCAATACTTGGGTCAATTCTGTCTTGTCTTTTTTTGTCATTTCAGTCGTAGGATGTGTCACAGTCTCAGAGACAGTGGAGTCGTTGTATTTGGTTTGTGTGACCTGTGTACTCACTACCAAGTCAGTGTGTGTATGTTTGATATATATCAAAAACATTATTGCTATGTACACCATGAATAAAATTATGACAAATAACACCTTATTTAACCATTTTAACTGGGTGTTTTGTGGTTGTTTTACTTCTCTTTTCTCAGACAGTTGCTTCTCCCTTGGGATGAATGGAGCTGTCATCTTTTTCAGTGCCCGAGGGTCAACTTCCTCGTAAGAACACCGTTGGAGTGAACAGTTGTTTACCTACTGCTCACTCTTGTTGTGGAGTCCTGGTCTAGGAGTATTCTAGGCGTTCTCTGAAGGCCTGAGTCAGAGATGTCCTGAGTCTAGGAGGTCTTGGAGATCTCTGAAGGCCTGAGTCAGAGATGTCCTGAGTCTAGGAGGTCTTGGAGGCTGGGCCTGGATCTGTCAGGTCCAACTGGTTCCTCAACTTACAGTGTGATTGATGAATCCAGGTGGCTTTGCCCTCGACCTTTACTGCAGTGGGTGTAGCCAAGATGACTCGGTACGGTCCCTCCCACCTTGGACTGGTCCAATTCTTCCTCTTTAGAGTCTTTATGAACACGTGGTCTCCTGGTTTTGCCGTGTTGCCCTGTAGAGAAATAGTTCCTTCTGGCAGTTTATTGCTGTTTACAACATCTCTTGTTAACAGGGTTTTTCTCATATAGTCAATAAGATCTTGATCAGAGTCTGGTTGATCTATTGTCTTTAATTGTAAATCCGGAATAGTATATGGTCTTCCATATAATATTTCAAATGGGCTCAACGTATGCCCTTCTGCTGGCAAAATATGCATGTTTAGTTTAACTAGTTCAATGCAATCAGGCCATGGTCTGTTGGTTTCCTTCATTGTCTTGACCAACTTGTTTTTATTGTCCCATTCGTCCTCTCCACTAGGCCTGCTGACTGTGGGTGATATACACAGTGTCTCTTCAGATCTATGTTAAATCTCTCCCCTATCTTTGTGATGACTTCATTAACAAAATGGGTTCCGTTATCTGATCTTATAACTTTTGGAATGCCAAATGTGGGAATTATGCTCTTGCATATTGCTTTCGCCACCGTTAGTGCATCCGGTTTAGCTGTTGGGAATATTTCCACCCATTTGGAGAATGCGTCTATAATCACTAGACAATACTCTACACCTTTAGATTTCGTTAATTGAATGAAATCCATGTGTAGTGTATGGAAAGGATGTTCTGGATTAGGAAAGCTCCTCTTTAGGTCTCAGCTGTCCCTGTGCATTATTTTTCATACAGATTAGGCATTGTTTACAAAAATTTTTTGAATATGTATTAAAGCCTATTGTATTATAATGCTTTTCCACCATATCAATCATACCCCTGTTGACACATGACATAGTCCATGCGTCAATCTAGCTGCCCAATTAAATAATGATTTTGGTAGCCATGGTTTATCAGCAGGGCCTACATATAGGTTATTTTTTATTGTAGCTCCTTTCCCTATCCAGGCATCTCTCTCAGATTTGGGAGCATTTTGTTGATAATTTAACAACAAATTTTCGTCTTGATTCGTTATTTCTTCTGAATGTAACATCTGTGTGCTTTGTGCCACAGCTTTAGCTGCGGTATCTGCTAATCTGTTGCCTACCGAGATAGGATCTGTGTTTGATTTGTGTGCTTCACATTTGCAGATGGCTAGCCTTTTAGGTAATTTTATGGCTTCTAAAAGATTTTCTAGTAGGACTTTATGTGCCACTGTTTTGCCGCTGGATGTTTTAAAACCTCTTCTGGCCCATTGTGTACAGAAGTGATGTGTTGATCCATAAGTATATTGACTATCTGTCCATATGGTCAACTCTTCATCTTTGAACAATTTACAAGCTTCCGTGACTGCTATTAATTCTGCAGCCTGTGCTGATAAGTTTGAAGGCAGTTTCATTTGTTTTAAAATTTTATCCATAGTAGTAATGGCATATCCTACTTGATTTTGGCCTATCTTGTTCTTACTTGCTGAGCCATCTACAAATACTATTGCACCTGCATTCAGTGGAGTATCTTGTAAATCAGGTCGGGGTTTGTGTATTATTTCAGTTTCTTTTATGCAATCGTGTTTCTGCCCATCCTCCGGCAGGGGGAGGAGTGTGGCAGGGTTTAACGCACTGCACCTCTCTATGGTTAAGTGTGGTTGTGATAATAGCACTGTCATGCACATTAAATGTCGTGCAGGTGACAAAAATGCCATATTCGTTTGCATTAAAAGCGCTGATACGGTATGTGAAACCTTAAGGGTCAGCGGGTGAAACAGAACCACTTCTGCTGACTCCTGTATGGCCATTGCAGCAGCTATCACTGCCTGTACACAAGGTGGTGTGGCTCTAGCTACAGGATCTAATTGTTTTGAGTAATAGGCTACTGGTCTTAGTTTTGAGCCATATTTTTGCATTAACACTGAAGTCATAAACCCATTTCGGGTATCACATGTTTGAATGAAAGGTTTTGTGTAATCAGGAAGTGCCAGTACAGTGGTAGTTGCCAATGCCTGTTTCAATTTACAGAAGGCTGTTTCTGCCTCTGCTGTCCAATGTATATGATCTGTCATTGTCATTGGAGTCTCATAAATTAGATTTTGTAAGGGTCGGACCATTTCTGCGTAATCTACAACCCATGCTCTGCAATAATTACAGAGGCCTAAAAACGACATCATCTGTTTTTGTGAGTGGTTTTGGGGCAGCTAAAATGGTTGCTTTTCTGGATTCACAGATGGTTCTGCCCTCTGAAGTGAGATTGTGGCCTAAATATTTCACTTCTTTTCTCCATAGTTGTAATTTATCACGGCTCACTTTATTGCCTGTTTGGCCTAGGTATTCAAGTAAGGCTAATGTATCTTGTTTGCATTTTTCCTGATCTGCATTCGTCACTAAGATGTCATCTACATAGACAATAATTTGGCTATCATTTTTTGGGTTAAAACCACTTAGGCAATTTGCAATGTTTTGAGAAAACACTGTGGGAGAAATAGCCAATCCTTGTGGGAGTCGAGCAAAGGTATATTTCTGGCCTTTATAAGTGAATCCAAACCAATCTTGACTCTCTTTTGCAACTGGAATGCTGAAAAGCGTTTGCTAAGTCTATAACTGAGAAGAATTTGCTTTCTGGGTTAATAGAATTTAATAAAGTGTGCGGATTAGGCACATTTGGTGTAGTCTGTTGCATTGCATCATTTACTGCACGTAGATCTTGAATCATTCTCCACGAAGTGGAGGGTGGAGCTTTTTTTATTGGAAAAATTGGTGTATTGCATTTAGCCTCTGGGCATGGAATTATTACACCTGCCTTTTTTAAATCTTCTATTACTGGTTCTATCCCTTTTTCTGCATCTGGCTTTAGGGGATATTGTTTAATTCTTGGCCTAAACTCAGTTTTGCCTGTGATTTTTACAGGTTGGGCACCATGCATTAGACCTACATCTGCTGGGCCTGTGCTCCACACTTTTTGTGAGATCTGTTCTAAAGCTTCATTCTCTTCTGGAGTTAGCACGAATGTTTCTGCATCTACATGTCATATTTCACAGTCTATTCCTCCCTCTGTCAAATGTGTCTGTGGTTTTGTTGTCACTCTATAATGTAGTTTTTCCTTTTCCATCTAGTACTCAGGCTTTTTTCTACACTAGGATCTTCAGTTTCAGTCCAGTCTGTAATTGAACGTACATGTCTCATATTTATTGCATTGTCTCTCCATTCGTCATTTTTCCCTTTTGTCAGTGACACGTGTCTTGTGTATGGGGACTGCATTAGTCTAGTCACAGCTTCAGTTACATTTATGTCACAGAAGGAACACCCATCTTTGGCATAAATGTAAGGTAAGGTCACGCTTTGGGGACCTAATTTGTGCACTTCGTCATTATAGGGTTGGTCTGGTCCTGGGGTGCGTTTGTACCTAAGTGTACAATGTAATTCGTCTCTTTCTTTTCTGTCATACTCCCCCTGTATCATCCCTTCTGCTATCTCTATAAGTGATTTAGCAGTTTGTTGTAGATCCTTCTCTGGGAGATCTAAACTCCACCAATAGTGGAGGGCCCCTGTGCTCTCAACGGGTGGACCCCTGTGTAATTCAGGGCATCTGCTTTGATTATCATTAGACGTCCCTCTGGCGTAGGAAGCAATGCTAAACCTAACATTAATATTAGATCTCTGCCTAGGAGATTATGTGGACATCTTGGTGATAATACTACTTCTAACTGTAGTCTCGGCTCTGCTGCTGTCAAACTAAACCCTATTGGGGTACTTATTTTTTGGGATTGTATATTGCCATTTGCTGAAATAATTCTTATAGTTTTATTTGAGGGCGTAAATGACTTTGTGTCTCTCATAACAGTTCTTTCTGCACCTGTGTCTACCAAGAACAACATAGGTTGTCCATTCACATAAATCGTCATTTCTGGTTTCGTCCTATAATCTATCTCATTAAATGACAGATACATTTCTGCACTTTGGGGATCTTCTTCCTCTCCTGTGTTATTTTGAATCTGTATTTCTGTAGGCATAGGTCTTTCAGCCACGTGTATTTCTTTTTGGTTTATTACTTTCCCTCTTCTGTCTTCCTGACATTTATCCTTGTATTTCTTATCTAGTCATGCTCTACTGGGCTTCTGTCTTTGATTCTCTCTTTCATTCTCTTCCTCTCCTTCACTGCTACTATCTTCTCCTCTCAGCCTACAGTTTTTAGCAAAATGTCCTCTCTTGTGGCATATAAAACATTTGCCCTCCTCCTTATCTCTTTCCTGCTTATCATTTCTTTTGTATCTTTGTTCAGCTTTTTTATATTGTTTTTTTCTTCTTTTTTCTAAGACATACGTCTCTATTCCCGATTCAGAAATAAGCACTTTGTTTGCTTGCTGCATTTTCTTTTTCTGCACTACACCCTCAGCGTGTATTGCATATGTCATAAAATCTGTCAATGTTGCTGTAGGAAAGCCTACGTACGTCTTTTGGAGCCAGTTTTTAATTGGTTCTTTAAGTCCTCCTAATATAGCCATTTTTAGTTGTTGTTGATAAGGCCCATTAACATCTGCATTCTCTGTGATGCCACTGTTTGCTTTAAACACTTCTGTCATTCGGACCTGAAATTCCTGCACCGTTTCCCCATCTTTCTGTTTGGTGTTTTGGATTTTATTATAATCTGCTCTACGCTGAAACTGTGTACGCATCCTAGCGAACACTCCATTTGCATGGTCTAGAACAGGTACTATTTCTTCTGCGGGAATCACACGTCTTCCATTTCCATGCGCTTGAGTTGGGTCAAAATCTCCTCTAACTAAAGCCCATTTATGTCCTAAATGCAACATTAGAACTCGTTGACACTCCATCGCGTCAAGGCCATAAGAATTGATTAGATCTTTTAAGTCTGAAATGCATGTCTCTATGTCAGCTTCAGCTCTAGTAACGCCTTCCAATGCTTTTTTTATGTCTGCTACAGCCCATGGTCTGTAAACCTGTATCGTTGCCCCCTGTGTGTGCGGGTCTGGAAGCGAAATTAAAGGATACCCTTCAGCTATTTCTTCTTCTTTCGTGGGACAATCTATTTGAACCCATGTCTGGTCTGTGCTATATTCAACTAGACCTGGCATCTCTGTCTTACTTCTGGTACGGTTTGATATAGGAGATGGGAGCTGCCAGGGGGGTGGAGTTTTAGGAGATGGGAGCTGCCAGGGGGGTGGAGTTTTAGGAGATGGGAGCTGCCAGGGGTGGAGTTTTGTATCATATGCGGGTGGAGGGCTCTGCTGGGCCTCTGGGGCAGTGGGAGGAGCCCAAAATGGGTTTTGGCTGGCTTGTTTTTTTCGTACTACTCCCATTTCTGGAAGTTTTGGATAAAGGCCCAAGGTCCTAAACTCCTCCTTCTTTTCTTTCTCACCCAATTCCTCATTTTCACCTTGTTCCTCACCACCCTCTGCCTGCTCTGCCTGTAGAGGGCGCCTTTGCACTACTGTGCCATCATCGTCCTCCGGACGAGACACAGTTAATGCAGATATTTTTAGGGTTCACATTTTTACGTTTTTTACTTTCTGCTATCCATAGTCTAGCTGTAGTTACCTGTTTACCAGGTGTATATTTTGTCTTTCCTTTAAATTGATCATGAATTGATAAGTTCAACATTAACTGACTTAATTTAATTTCATCAAGAGTTCCATCAAAATTATATTTTACTTTCCATTTTTTTAGGAATTTGCAACTTTCTGGATAAATTCGCTTCATATATTCCGAATCTGTTTCTATTTTTACTGTTTTTTCTGCCATGTTGTACTATGTGTCTAGGTCTGCTTACTGTTGATCTTCTGGAATCTTCTCTGTGTTTTATGACAAGCTTCTACCACGATGGGCGGTCATAAACTTGGTGTTAATTCACACACCGAGAAGGACACTGGATCAATTTTCAGCACACCATCAACCTATGTCCTTAATGAGATTCAACCTTGATACACCTTAACAGTGTTCAATTTGAATCCCCATTCAACAGCTCATTCAACAGTTCATTCATACTCTATACTAGATTCATCTCTAGTTCTGCTTAACTTCACTCTTTAGAAGTTAAATTTCTGACCTCAGGTGTTATAACTGGCTCTGGTCGTCCGGGTCCTTCCACGAAGAGGATGCCCAACAGGGGTTGCCGTCGAGAAAAGACGGATTTCTCAGCTGAATGCTGGGTGCGCGCACACTTCCAATCTCTGTTGTTCACCCTCCAGCAGAAGCACACGGATCCGGCTCGTACTGGACCATTTACTGCCCTGGAATAAGATCACAAACCAGTGATAAATCTTACAGTTTTACATTAAACCAGTCTCTGCCTCATTGAGATTAAAAACCACCTGAGTCAGTCTTTTCATTTTTACGTGCCACGGAGGAGAGAGCTGCTGATGTCTGCCTGTTACTGGCCATACACATCCCAGGTCTCCTGCCCCTTCTTCTGCAGCACGTCCCTTTATTTCTTCTCATCAAATCAATCATGTCAGTACAAAGCATAGTCAGAGAATACATAGTTTACAACATAGTGAATACATAGGTTACAACATAGTGAAGTATATCATGGCTTTGTTTTACATCTGCTGAGATAAACCATAAGTTACGACCTGTGAATTGTCTGCAAGGAGGGAAAAGGTCATAAGAGGTCAGGCATCTGGTCTCTCAAAGCATTCCTTTTTAACAAAGAACTCTTTTAACCACATGTACATTTTTAATAACTCCATTACAAGCATTTTATTCTAACACAGTGTCTGCAGCCGTCTCCATGATAGTGTAGCCCAGACCCAGACTCAGAGACCACCCAAAAGCTCAGGAAATCTTGGCAGGGGTTTTTAGATAATTTGCCAATTAGAGTGTGACATTCGGACTTTCCAATATTGAAATTCTTAACAAAATTCTAATTTTCTAAGATGCAGAATTTGGGGTTTTCATTATTTGTGAGCCATATTCATAAAGAAACTGAAGAATAAAGACTTGAAAACTTCACTCTGTGTGTCATTAGACTGTATAATATACAATGTTGACTATCTGAAATGAGACAATTCATATTAAACTGTCTGACATGATAGTTCATGATTTTTTTTTAGATGTAACTGTTTACATTTGTACATTTGTGTGTAGTGCAGAAAACTGTACCGTACGTTAAAACAGTGGCAAAGTGACAAGTGCCGTGTTATTTATCTCATGTTTATTAAACATTAAAGAGGTAAATAATTTAACATTAACACATATTTATATCACACATATCTAAACTGGCCATTTTGGACAAAGCTTTTTCACAGACCATGACAAAAACGTTTATGGCCTATGGTCTATGGCCCCAGTTTGTACATTTTCTAGTAAATTTCCACTTTCTGGGAAATAAGGTAAATAATTCCATACACATCAGTTGAAATAAACAAGAATAATATTATCATTGAAAACTTGTTATGAATAAATAATAATTTATTAAGTGCTTATATATGACAACAGTGCAAGAGGAAATAAAAAGAATACAAATGATAATAATGTAACATTGGAGATCCACTCTTTAAATCAAAAGGGGAAATACTGTGAGGGCAAGAACAAAGAAAACAGAATATGCTTTGTTGATGGAAGAAGAAGCTGCAGTGGTAGTTGTAGCTGTTGCTGTCGGAGCAGCTGCCGTGGTTGTGGTTGGGGCAGTTGTTGTTGTGGTGGTTGGGGCAGTTGTTGTTGTGGTGGTTGGGGCAGCTGTAGTAGTGGTTGGAGCAGCTGTATTGGTGGTGGAGGCAGTTGTAGTGGTTGGGGCATCTGTTGTAGTGGTTGTGGCAGCTGTTGTAGTTGTTGGGGCAGCTGTAGTAGTGGTTGTGGCAGCTGTTGTAGTTGTTGGGGCAGCTGTAGTAGTGGTTGTGGCAGCTGTTGTAGTTGTTGGGGCAGCTGTAGTAGTGGTTGTGGCAGCTGTTGTAGTGGTTGTGGCAGCTGTAGTAGTTGTTGTGGCAGCTGTTGTAGTTGTGGTTGGGGCAACTATAGTGGATTGGGCAGCTGTAGTATTTGGGGCAGCTGTTAAAATAATAATTATCAATTTATTATTTCAATTTTTTCCAACAAGTTCAATACATTTTCTCTACTCACCAAAAAGTATCAGCAGAACGACATGCACTCTTGACAACATTTTGGGAACCGTATCTGTTCAAAAATAAAGTCCTTTATTTTGGAATTCATGGGTTTTTATTGTGATTTCAGTGATTTTGCATCTTTGACTTTGCATTAGAGCCTTTTGAAGCTCTGGTGTCACTCCATGATATGGCTGAGGCATCGTCAGAACCTAAGTGTCACTGTCAATACTGTTTCAACAGATGAATCATATAATCATCTATTCAATCACACACTTTTGTTAAGAAAAGTGGGAATTCAGTGTTTAAGTCTTTACTAAATTGGTCAGTGTAAAATGTCAACTCCATCACGCATTCAGCTTGATGTTATAAAATGTGTTATTTATGCTATAGGAATATATATATTATATTCAATTTACACCACCCCCTCCAGTACTGCTTAAATAAAAAATCTGAATTTTCTGATGGAGTTGGCCCTTTCCAGCTGTGACGGCATAACTGTCATCGTTTTCTGTATTAAATATGAAAAGACTGTGTGCTAGTGCTGCATTCAGGGGATAAGGGTAACAAACAGGACCCCACAGGACATTTTGGGAATATTTAAAGCCTTCTAATATAATCTAATGCCATTTTATTTATGTAAAGAATAGCTGAAATCTCTGAACCCTAGTGGAAAACAAACAAAATAATACTAAATAAAAAATGTAGTTACATTTAGGGTAAAATTGGGGAAAAAAAATGTCTAAAATATTTTCAAATGTCTCCAGTACACAGATTTCCCTTAGATGCAACTTTGTAAGTGTGACAATCATGATGTTTTAACAATATTTGTTTCTGTTTTGTCCTGACTCCCAAGAAGTTAAGGAAGAATCTGAAGATTTACCGAACCAAACAATTTATTTTCAAATATTGATATTTCTATTTAACTAAGAAATGCCATCTCTGTTCAGATATTATTTTAAATGAATATTACTTACAGTTTTCCCTTTTGCAGTGGCTTGATGCAAAGTCAATAATCCTGTAGGTGTTCAGCAACACAATGTTCTCTCCATTCTTGTGCTTTGTCTCTTTATATTGGGCCATTTGCTTTTACATCACAGTGCAAACAAAGGTTTGCATTTTGTACATCATTTTTATGGGTGGAGTTGCAAGTCATTCAGTGTTATTTTTCTAACTTGTACAAATAACAAATAAATACTGGTTTGTTGACATTGTATTTTAAATTCTTATTGCTCATTGATATTGTATTTTGCATAGCTGAGGGACTTACTTGGCTTTTGTAATGCTTTTACTGCCGTTGGACCTGCGTAACACAAAATGTGGATGAATAATTAGGTAAACATTAAAAACATACCTACCACCTTTGAAAAACAACTCTGCAACAACAATAAAACTTATAAATGATTTCTGATGTCACAATGTCTTTTGCGTCAGTTCTAAACCAATATTCCAGGATATTAACTAACAATATTAAATGCTGAATTGGAATCTTAAATATACACATAAAAAATGAATATAAAACTATACCATCCAATATACTTTTGGTTTACTATTGTTATTATTATCTTATCAAACCATGATTTTTAAATCATGACCATTCTGATAAATTGTTATTGTCCTAATTGAGAGCTGAAGATAAGGAAGGGATATTTATTGAAGGTACAGAGAGATGTGGTGGCTGGGTAGAGCCTCAGGACCCTTTGCAGATGATGAGGTCTTGAACAAGAACACAGACAGATGCTGTCAATGGGATAGACTTATATAGCCAGGGCTTGTGGGTAATTGAAGGTGTTGTTGAGCTGAGCTGTGGTTCGCTGGGAGAGGAGCAGGGGGGGTAGAGGCTTGGGCCTGCAACTGAATCTCAGTGAATCATATTAATTCCACTTTAAAACATAAAATGTGTTTCTATAAGTCAAAACAAAATGGGAACAGAAATTAAGAATATCAATTTAAGAAGATCATTGGTACCAAATGTGTAATTCACTCCAAACTTCTACAAGCTCACAGCAGTGGCAGGAGTTTAATTGGAAATGCTTGATGAGATTGTTCATCACACTCCACATTAAAAGTGAACAGCTTGGAACCCAACAGGCCTGTTGGAGGAACTGTGGCCACCTTGACGCAAACCACTCACACATTTTCTGGATTTGTCCAAAGATCCAAGCATTTTGGTTGGATATCAACAAACTGCTTCAAAAAGTCCTGAGATATGGCCTTCCCAATGACTGCATCGTTATGTACCTGGGAAACATGGCGGATAATGTACAAAAGGAGAACCTCTATCTGACAAAGATTCTACTGACAGCACCTAGAAAGGCAATTACAAAACTTTGGCTTAACCCCTGAAGACTTAAGAGCAATTTTAGTACATTTCTCCTCGCCTGTATTTTTTTCCTCAATTTTGCTTTTAAAACTGCCCCTTTTACCCTATAATGAAGTGTTCTACATCCTTTTTTTATTTCACAATCTGCTGCTGTAGTTGTGTCATGTGGCTGTAATAAAAGCTATAGGACCGGAAATATAGATGAAAAAAATAAAAATAAAATAAAATTCACACTCTTTTATACAAAACACACAGCAAACGTGTTTAAAAAAACTTTTTGGACATAAAAAAAAGTTAAATTTAGGGCCTTAGCTACAAAAATGCAAAATATCAAGTCTGTAAGTAAATTAAAAATATCCTTATTGCCCTAAAAACAAAAAAGTGTAATCGCTCCTTTACTTTTCTGGTGCCGTCATGGAAACAGCTCCTGTAAAGTCCAGGGCCAGAGCATAGAACAGAGTCACATCACTTGTACTGCATTTCCATGGCGTTTATTACATTTGTATTTGTTCATTTTGAGTGAAATAAACCTTTCAATCAGAGCAATTTTAGTACATTTCTCCTCGCCTGTATTTTTTTCTATTGGACACTCGTTTTGCGCACGTCATCACTCAGCGTGTGTGTGACGTAGGGTAAAGCCGCAGAAATGTACGGAAATGCCTATGTCTGCACTTTCGGGGGGAAAAAAAGTAAGTTTCTATCTTCTATGGTTAGAAAGTTATGCACGGTTATATAAAACATATTCCTCGGTATCGTATACGATACCACAGGTCTTCGAGGGTTAACCCGGTTGCCTCAAATCAACGAGAATGGATAAACATTATACAGAATATTTACATCATGGAAAAGTTAACATATTACATTAGATTGAAGGTCTAAAACTTTATGAAGCTCTGGGGGAAGTGGATTACATTTATCAGCAATAGAGATCGACCTTATACATAATACCAGTGGTTTTGGGTATTTTTCTGTCCTTTTAAATCAGGGGTCCTCAACCTTGTTTTTGGGGTGGCTATTGTTGAGATATCTACAAAAGTACTAACATAAGACTGAACTAATCTGATCGAAAATGGGGTAAACTACAGTTATGTTGCATGGTGAAAATGAACATTTTTTAAACTGATACCTCATTGTGAGTAACTAATGGGAGTCTGTCTCGCAGTCTCTCAGAGCACTGGCTGAGGATCGCTGCTCTTTTGACATCATAATTATAATTGTTGGTCACCATATACATCTCTTGGCACTGGTGGTACTCCTCCTCCCAGTACCTCAAGTTTCCTATTGTCTTATGTTGTGTTTTTTCTCTGTTAATAAGCAAATAAAAATAAAGTTGCAAAAAAAGTCTTTACTTATTTTGGGTCTTAGGCCATGTACACACGTAGCCGGGTATTTTTAAAACCGAACATTTCCCCCCATCCATTTATAAAAATTGTTTTATCCACACCACCTCGTCTTCGAAAAAAATACCTTCTACACATAACCGAACATCTGCGTTTTCAACCACATTCATACGCATTCCAAACCTGTAGATGACGTTATTTACATTGAGCCCTCACTTCGCCGTCACTTCGCCTAAACTTAAACAATAGACAACATGGCGCCAAGCTCCTTTGTCTGGACAGACTTGGAGTCAGAATTGCTCCTAAACACAGTTTAGGAGCAATTCTGCTCTCAACACACACACAGCTCTCAAGAAACAACTCCGATCCATAGTCTGCTTTGGCTTTGGCTTTTGCAGTAGCCTAAACAAAGGTCGCACGTTTGACGTCAGGGTAGATTTATATTTTTTGGCGCAGACAGTGACGTTTTAAAACACAAAACCCCAGTTATCTCTGTCCACACAAACAGGCATGTAACAAACAGCCTGGTTTGTTACTAGTAAGCACTCAGCACCTTCACCCTTCACTAGAGCACTTTAAATAACTGCACATTTTATAGCACACAGCACTTTAAACATATTTGCACTTTTTTAAAAGACATTGCACATAATTGGTTTTAAAATATCTTTATTGTCTTCTTTTTACCATTTTTAATCCTGATGCACAGTGGCACTTTGATTGGCAGCTGCTGGGCTCTGGAGGTAAAGGAGACAAGTGTTAATTAGGTATTTTAAATTGGTTGGTGCAATATTTTGTGCAATAAATCTGTTTTTAGAATGTTTTAAGTGTTGATGTGTGTGTAGTGTGTTTTATTGTGTTTTTAGTGAAGTAGTGTGTGCTGTGTCTTACCTCCTTTCTGCTCTTCTGTCCAGGTCCCAAAAGAGTCCCCCGGAAACAACCTCCTCCTTTTATGGTTCCGGCCTGGACCAAAGTGTAGATTTGTACAGGGGTAGTGGTAGTGGTGTTTTATTGGTTTATGGGTTTTAGAGTTTATATGGTAATGGTTTTAGGGTTTTTATGTACATAGTGGGTGTTTTAATAATAATTGGGTTTTGGTTTATTTTATGGAGGGTCAGGCCACGGTTTTAAAAGCTAATGTTAATTTGATCTATCCTGCTTTTATCCAGTAGTTTTTACCAATTAGTCAGAACACTTAAAAGCCACCTGGAGAGAGCACTCGGTGTTCTGCTGTTGGAGAGGAAATACTGCCTGCCTCCTATTTATTTGCACCTTTTTGCACCTGCACTTTGTAACTATTGGAACAAAGTAAACCTGTGGACTGCCTGTCTGAGTATTTTTTAACCCTTTGTCAAAACTCAACCCGCTCACGGCAAGCCTACGTCACAAGGCATAAACAGAGTTTTCAAAAATCTTCACTTTGGCCGGAGTTTTCCCTGAATACTCAGTTTTTGATGCGTGTTCGTGTGGATGACAGGTCAAAACGCAGCAAAACATCTTTGGTTTATCAGATACCCGGCTACGTGTGGACAAGGCCTTAAAGTGCCAATAATCGTGCTCGTGGTGAATTTCCTTCAACAGTGAAAAGTGCATGAGCTGGATCTGTTCAAAAGACTGGCTCTTTTTATGTGTATTTGTGTTCAGAAATCCAGAGTGATAACTCATCCAATAAATCTGTAGTCTCTGGACAGATGGTAAAATGCTCACTCGAAAAACAAGTGGAGTTCCTCAAAACATCGCAATTATACAAAACAGTTCAGTTCACCACAGACATTAATGACCATTAAATACAATGAACAAACAGAGAAATCAAACATCCCCAGGACAGCAGAGACAGAGACTATGTACACGTGTATGTACAAGTACATTCCTGTGTAAAAAGCCTTCACACGCTTTGTTTGTTCTGTTTCCTGTAGTTTGTGGAGTTTGTGATATTTGTGCAAAAAGAAAATTTGGTCCGGTTCATATTAAAGAAACCTTTAGCTCATGAACTTGCCATTGCTAATGACCGATTTGTAGTTTTCTGATTCTACAATGTCATACTCTCAGATGGGGGGTGTAAACTTCTGACTCCTTGAGGCACCTTAAAACAAAGACGTGGAAGTCGTAGAGCAGTTTTAAGAAGATCTTTATTTTTGCCACAACAGGATTCAACAGGATACCGGCCTTTATGATGGGTCTTTGCTCCCCCGTCTCTGCAAAGCCCTTTCTGCGAGACCTTTTTATAGCAGGACTTGCTGATTACAACACTTGCTGATGCATGCAGGTGTAATTCTATCGTTGTTGCTTACGTAAAATTCACGAAATTGAGCGTCTAGCCCAACGTCTAGGCCATGTTTAAAGCAGGCCCTTGCAGAGACGGCACATCTATTTAAATAGACAAGGGTCACAAGGTTAACATGCTCCTATGGCATTTGAAGTTGAGCATAGGTTATACAGTCAGAATAAGAAAGAAGCATATATGTACTCATTTAATTATTCCTTAATATTAACACAAAGAGAATAATTCACAGTTTCCCCCTTTTGATCATTTTTATGATCACAAAATCAAAATCAGAGGAGCAAAAAGCTTCCTTCACATAATGTTCTATTTTAACTTTAAACTCTGATACATGAATAAAATAAATTTAGCCTTAGCTGTTTTCCATAATAACACATCCCAGCCCATATGCAAATATAACACATGAATTAATATATGACTCTCGGACAGCAAAATAAGAAACAAGGAACGCTCACTGGGACCTTAGAATTATAAATTTTACCTTCTTTAAGTCAGAAGGTCAAACAGTGCAGTTTAATCAATACTTAGGGACTTTAAGACTCTACAGAGAGTAACAAAATCTGAGACGTAGGAGTTTCCTGTGTCAGGGCAGTAGCAATCAATCGCTCTACCAATAATCGAAGGCAAGGGATAATGCAGCATCCGATTATTATTAATATAGCGATAACTGTTAATATTGTAACAACTACAGATATTATGGCATCAGTCCAAGGTCCAAATATTTGTCCAAGTGTTTTCAGACACACCAGAGTTCTTAACAAATTCTGCAGACAATAACTTAAGTTTGTTCAAAGCTTTAGCAATACTTCCATCGGGGAAGTATTATTCGAATGTAGGTACAACATTCTGCTCCGAACATGCTGCATACTGATGACTCTTTGGCGAGTAACATGTCAAGGGCAATTCTATTTTGCCAAGCCATAAGTGATGTAGGACCCACTTGCTCCACAATGCCTTCTATTGCCTCAATTGTATAATTAATAAATCTCTGCTGATTGTAATAGAGGTAATTTATCCAAACAACATTTTTAGTAGCAGTTACCCTGCAAATAAAACTGAGGTAAACCCAGCTGTAATTACATTTTGTGCTTTGAATTCGTCTGGAACTCCTACAGGTGTACCAATAGCACTGAGGTAGATGTCCTCATTAAACGATCCATGAGGTTTGGGCTTAGACTGAGATGACAATGACCTCTTGTTCACATGGTTATGTCTAGAATTAGCTCTGTATGTTAATTGAGTTTGTGTAAGGCTTAGTGAATTTGATGGGCCTATAGTGAACGGGATAATTAACATTACTGGTGCACAAATGCCTGACCATGTTTTTGATAAAATAGCATACAAACGTAAATTTGCACACAACCACCAAATATCAGCACGAGCAGTAGAATGATTAATCAGAAGGGAAAAATCTTCATAGTTGTCTGAAGACAAAGTCTGATTACAGAAATTATCAGCAAAACTTTCTATTTCGTTCCTGTCAGTACTTTGTGTATCTGTGTATAATGGTGTCCTTAAGAAAACAAGTATATTTAGCTGTTCCCATAGTCCAAAATGTAGGTACATCTTTGGAGGTTACCACTGGCAATTTAAGGTGAAGGCGGAAACATGCATCAGTTTTATCAAACTCCTTTTAGTGAAGAGTTTAAGTATGCAGGTCAGGTCTTCCTTATTAGAGTATGGTATGGATGCAGTAGTTAACCTTGGTCTGGCTGCAGAACACACAATGCAATCTTCCGTAGTTAAAGTGTGTGCAGTGTACTGTACCCATTTCAGCCAAGTATTTTCATTCATTTCTCGATTTTTATTGCTTCGGTCAAGGAAATTAAATCATTTTCTGGAGCAGGTCTATTAGCTTTTAAAATTGTCGTTTGGATATAACCTTCAAAATTCAAATTTGTCTTTCTATTACATGGTATAGAAATAATTTTGGAGCACAGGAACCCTATAGAATATATTCCAGAATCATTGAATGTTGGATTTTTTATAGATAATATCAAAGGATTACAACGTTGAGTAATTGATTTACGCCCTTTACAATGTTTTAGATCTGCTTGAAAGGATGCATCATCCTTTCTGTTTTTTGTTAAGGTAATTTTCTGCTGTAGATCAATTTTAAAAATGTTTTCTTCCTTCTTTTGTTGCCCATCAGTACTTGTTATAACTCTGGCAGTCTCTATAACTCTTTGTCCATAGTCATCTGTTTTTGACAAACAAGTATCCCTACAGACAATTTGTACATTTAGCACATGATCTATAGCAGGTATATCTAGCATACAATCTAGTACTTCACATACATCAAAAAGTATGTTACAAGTTTGTCCCTCATAGCAATATTTTACAATCTTTGGGGTGTGTCTACTGTCCCTTTTTTGTCTGTTCAGCGCTACTTGTTCCTTACCTGTATTTTTGTTGCCGAATTGAAGTCGGTTGTAGTGGCTCATCATTTTGATTGTTGGCTGTCCGAGGCCAGTCTCAATACTTCTATGGGTATGTGAAGTGTACCAGTACACTAGAACGATAGAAGGTATTACAATTAGCATAATCAAAAATGCACATTGAAATATTTTCAAAAAGCATGGCTTATACTCTCCTTTTTCGTCTCTTCTTTCTCCCCCCTTTCCCCTCCTTATTCTCTGGAGCCCCAGTGGCGGAGGGTGGTCGGGGTTGCTCTTCTGGTGCACTGTTATCAGCAACGTCTGGCTTTGGTCTGCTTTCTTCATCCTGGATAGCAGATGTGACGGCAATGTCAGTTCGGATTTGGGTTAAACTTCGTTCATTTGGGTCTACTGGTGCCTTGAAGCAGTGTGATAGATGATACCACACTTTAGATGTTTCTTTTTGGACTTGCACTGATCTCCCAGTAGACTGTAGAACTTGGTATGGTCCAGTTTGATATGGTTGAGTCCAGTTGTTTCGTTTATGCACTTTTACATACACCCAAGATCCCGGAGAGACATCTACATCTGGATCAACTCCATCTTCTAGATCATGTGTTCTCTGTCTGCATTTATGCAACTGCATCACTATTTCTATTTCATTCAATGAATGGAGTATCTTCGGTAAATGGTCCCCTTGGTTTTTGCATTTCTCTGCTCGTTAATAGTAGATGAGGAGAATATGACGTGGTTTTATTCACACTGTTTCTAATATCCATCAAGACGAAAGGTAAGGCAGTTACCCAATCAAGTTTAGTGGTTTTTCAGACCTTTGCAAGTTTTCTCTTGACAGTGGCATTCATTCGTTCACAAACTCCTTGACTGGCAGCATGATAGACAGTCCCAAAACGTTGAGTGATATTTAGAGCCTTCAGCACATCACGGACTATTTTAGCAGTAAAGTGTGTCCCGTTATCAGATCTTATGACATGTGGAATGCCAAATCGTGGAAAAACATCAGTAGTTAAGTGTTTGACTACTTCCTTAGCCGTTTCCGTCTTGCAGGGAAATGCTTCAACCCATCTTGTATATTCACAGACTATGACCAGTAGATAGCGAAATCCTCGAACTCTCATCTCCGGACCCATGTCTGTGAAATCCATAACAATTCTTTCAAAAGGCTTATTGGGAAGAGTATAAGTTCCCGGAGGTGGTTTGTAGGCCTTCTTTGGATTCATAGTCTGACAGATGGGACAATCATCAATCCAGTATTGCATAATAGACTTCATGTGTGGATGCCACCACAAATCAATGTGCTTTGAGATGGCTTCATAACTTCGATGAGTGGGAGTGTGGTATTCATCATAAAGCATCTGAAGCAGTGCAACTGGAGCTACGATTTTTCCTTCATGATTTCTCCAAATTCCTGTAGCATCTTTTGTAGCACCACGTTGTTTCCAGGCACTATGTTCATATGCCCCGGCTGCTTCTTGAATTTCTTTTATATATGTTGCATCCATCACATTTGCATCAGGAAGCATCTCAATCTCTTCATTGGTGTGGATGAGCATATTTCTTGCATTGTAATTTGCAACTTTCTTTGCGGCGTGGTCTGCTGCTTGATTTCCCAGGGATATAGAATCTGTTCCCTTGGTGGGAGCTTTGCATTTTATGATGGCAAGTCTTGATGGCAGTTGGACAGCATCTATCAGTTGTTTTATTAGTTGTTCATGTTTTATTGGAAGGCCGGTCACCAGTTTGAAACCATTTCTGATCCAACCAGCCAATGACATCGTCACAGTCTTGTATGCATAGACTGAGTCTGTGTAGATGTTTACTGCCTTGCCCTCTGAGAGTTGCAGTGCTCGTAACATTGCTGTTATCTCCGCCACTTGTGCAGATCCTTTTGCTATCTGTTGAGCTTCCATCAAACGATATTGGTTAGAAGGGAGCTGTTTCACTACTGCATATGATGACACAATATGACCTCCTTCCGCTCTGTATGAACAACCATCACAGAAAATAGCCATATCTGGATCTGAAAGTGGTGTAGTATGTAGATCTGTTCTAACATACAATTCAGTTCTGACTTTTTCTTCACAAACATGTGGAATTCCTTCGGTCTCCATGTTTGCTGCCATATTGATGTTTCCTCCTTCATATGTGATGTGTGGCTGTTTTAAAGTCTTTGAAATATTACTGGATCTTCGTGCAGTAGTAATGAACAGGCGAGAGTTGAGATAAGCAAGTATTCCATGTTGAGTATGTATCACCAGTGGATGATTTTGCACAATATGCGAAGTCTTCTCGACTGTCCTTGCCAAAGCAGCCAGGTAACGTGCACAACCAGATTGAGTCTGTTCATGAGAATCCAGCTTACAAGAATAGTGTTTTAGCACCCTTCTGCTCTGATGATGCTTCTGATAAAGAACGGCTTGGACAAATGATTGTCTTTCTGACACATCCAAATGGAAAGGAATGTCATAATTTGGAGCACACAGGCTACATGCTGCACAAATAGCTTGCTTTGTCTTGATGAATGCCTCTTCAGCCTCTGTCGTCCAGACTAGTTCGGCAGAGAGATTATGCATACCATGAGGCTTAATGAGTTCTCGAAGGGGTGTCGTAAGTTCAGTGTAGCCAGGGACGTATTCTCGAGAGTAATTACAGAGTCCCAAAAAACTGAGCATTTGACGTACTGTAATTGGTTTTGGAGTATTCAAGATAGCGTCTTTGTTACTGTCCGTCACTCCTTGGGTACCGTTTGATACTTCCCGTCCGAGGAAATGCACAGTTTGTCTTGCAACTTGTATCTTCTGCTTTTTGACCTTGTACCCCTTTTTTGACAAATGTGTGAGCAATAGTACTGAGGCTTCTAAGACTTCTTTTGCCGTTTTTCCAGCAATGAGAATGTCATCCACATAAGTGATCAGAGTACACATCTCTGGAAATTTCAAATCTGCTAGGTCTTGTCTTAAGAAGTGGCTGAAAAATCCAGGACTATGTTTCCATCCCATGGGCATTCTTCTGTACGAATAGACCTTATTTCTGTGTCTGAAAGCGAAGTATTTCTGAGAGGAGGTCTCCAAGTTGATTGTGAAGAATGCATTGGCCAAATCAATCACAGTATAATACCTGTGCATTATCTGTACTACTTATTTCCGCATAGCCATGGGGAAAAGAATTACACAAACATCCAGTTTTCGAACGTACCGGCCTATCATACCAGGTACATTGAAGTGTGATTTCAGTAACATTGAAATCTGTATGTGCCAAAGTGCTATTAACTGAATCACAAACTTTGGAGTGAATTCCATAATATGGTGAGTATGTAGCAATTTCCTGTTTGCCTGCCGTTTGACCTGTCAGATTAATCCCAGCAATTAAAGCCCCTGTTTCACAAGGTTCATAAATAACGCCTATCTGCGAGATCAACCCACTGTTAACTTTACAACGACAAACAATTTCATGTTCATATTGTATATAAAACACTTGAACGGGGTCCCGGGAACCCCCTATCTTTCTAAAAAAAACAGTAGTAATAATATTATTACATATAGTTTTTTACACATTTTAAATCTATTATTTTTATATGTATATATTAGGCGTGTATTTTTATATAAACTTAATTAAAAGTTTCTGTTTTTATTTATTTTTTTATAAAACCGTTGCGTTCTCTCTTTTAACGTGCCAGGTAGCATAATACACGAAAATGTTGCTTTCTCTCTTTTAGCGTGCCAGGTAGCATAATACACGAAAATGTTGCTTTCTCTCTTTTAACGTGCCAGGTAGGATAATACACGATACAAAAATTAATCTACTAAGCCTAAATACGGCACTACACTGTTTTCTTTTTATCAGGTGATAAACATAAACACGGCTCATTTACATAGTTCAAAATGATCACTTAATATTACACAAAGTCCCCCAAAATTCACCACATTTGTAATTTTAGCATTAAGTCTATTGACAGGAATTTTAGAACAAAAGGCTACTGTCGTACCGTAGCCTATGTTTCTGGAGTGCTCGTTTGTGATGTCTTTTCAAGGGGTTTGCGGAGACGATAAGAGATGATAAGGCCTGACTTCCAAGATTACGGATCATTGATCACGTCGGGCGGTCACCATCTGTAAACTTCTGACTCCTTGAGGCACCTTAAAACAAACACGTGGAAGTCGTGAGAGCAGGTTTAAGAAGATCTTCATTTTAGCCACAACAGGATTTAACAGGATACCGGCCTTTATGATGGGTCTTTGCTCCCCCGTCTCTGCAAAGCCCTTTCTGCGAGACCTTTTTATAGCAGGACTTGCTGATTACAACACTTGCTGATGCATGCAGGTGTAATTCTATCGTTGTTGCTTACGTAAAATTCACGAAATTGAGCGTCTAGCCCAACGTCTAGGCCATGTTTAAAGCAGGCCCTTGCAGAGACGGCATATCTATTTAAATAGACAAGGGTCACAAGGTTAACATGCTCCTATGGCATTTGAAGTTGAGCATAGGTTATACAGTCAGAATAAGAAAGAAGCATATACGTACTTGTTTAATCATTCCTTAATATTAACACAAAGAGAATAATTCACAACAGCCATACCAGTACCAGCCTCAATTTGTTCTCCAGTCACATCGTGATATAAATTAGTGGCACGTTGTTTGTAGCTGTAATAATCTTCTTTGTCTCTCATCTGCATAGACAACAATTCATCAGTGATAATACATGGAAATCTTGTCCTGAGTTCTCCCTCTAGAGCTTCACGGAAAATATGAAGAGCGTGATTGTTCCGTAGCTGTATTCTTAATCTCCTTTCCACAGCTCTTTTGATATTTTCGGCAATTGTTTCATCAGTGGCTTTGGTTATGGCAGCTTGTATGTCTCCCCAACACAATTTATCTCCGGCAGTCTGTTTTATCAGGGCTCTCATCTATGGAATTCCACCCTTTGTTAACCTCGGAAGTGTGAGCATTAAAGAACTCCAGTCCTTCAGTGAAAATGGCTGATATACTACTTGTTGACCATCCGTTCTTATTGGGTAGACAGTTGCATGGTCTTCTTGATCAAAGTCTATTTCTTGCCTCCTCATGTGTCTCCCCTCATCACTTTTCCTCATCTCTTTCTCGGTTTCCACAATATGAGTCAGAAAAGTCACTTGTTTTTGAATTGCTTCTATTTTTTCTTGTAGTTCTCTCGAACGTGTTTCAACAGATGTTAATGCCAACTCTCCTCCAATTATCTTATGAGTTGTCTTTGGGGTTGGACATTGTTAGAATAAAATGCTTATAATGATGAAGTTATTAAAAATGTACATAAAGCTAAATGCAGTATTCAAGAGAGATAAACCAGGCTCAGGTCTGGAATGAGCCTTTGCTAAGAATCTGTGTGGCATGACAGCACTATATCTGAAAACCAGACATTTGAACTTTTGCCCTGGGTTGATGAGTGACAGGGGGGATTTAAGACACAGCTGTAATGACTTTTCAAATGCATATATCTGCACTTATCTGATGAAATGTAAACCTAACGCATGATATATTTTGACCATGATGTATGTTGTAAACCTAACACATGATGTATTCTGACCATGATGTATTTTGATGACACAATGCCTTCAATAAATAGCTGAGGGAGAGAGAGGATCGGTGAGAGATATTGGTCTGGGACCAGGTGGGACGTGCTGAGGCAGCGCCACTCTCTCCCGTGCACGTAAAAGCTGAGACTGGCTCAGGTGATTTAATCCTTAGGTAGGAGATTGGCATTTATAAATTGTCGAAGTACTTTCACTGGTTGTGATTTTATTTTATGACAGACATACACCCAGATCTGGTAGCAGCAGAGAAGCAGGGGGTGTGCTATGTTTCTGACCTCTAGGGGTGACACCGGAATATGGAGGAGGATCATCTTTCCTTGACACATCATAGCCATATTCTCCATCTTCTGGGGATGGACTTGTTGGATATCGTAATGTACTCTCTAGTCGGGGAACATCTTCTTCTTCTGATTTTTCAGATTTTTCCAAGGAATTTCTGTCTTTAGAGCGTGTGAAATATTTATGTGGTAGTTTATCTTCTCCAAGCTTTGGAAGCTTTGGAAGCTTTGGATATATTTTCACAGCAGGTTCTCTTAAAGTGTCTCTCTGGAGCTCCTCCTTTACAGTCACACCCTCCTCTTTTTGTTTGAGAACTAAGATGGAGGACAAATTTCTTGTCTCTTGCATTACATTCATTTCTTTTGCCCATTGGTACATCTTTTTGGCCATATTCATCTCATTCTCGTACTTCTGTATTTTTGATTGGTTCATCTTCCTCATTATAGCATTTCTGGTGGACTTCAGTTTATATTGCTTAATCTTTTTCCCCATTGTCTCTCTGTAGGGACAATGGCCATTTTGCCCCCATGGATTAGCTTTTTCTTGATATATTTCTTGACCATATCTTGAATTGCAGACTGATCTTTTCGCGCCTTCTTTGGGTCTTCCTCTTCTTCAAGTGCCTTGCCATTCCAAAACTCCATTAATTGACTTAATGTGGTGAATTGGGACATTTGTGGTATATTAATATTTACCCTCTCAGCTACTGTTTATTATGAATTGGATGTTGTTTTAATTTGATTGGGTCACTGTTTAAACGAACTGTCTATTTCCTGCAATCTGCCTGTAGGCACTAAGAGTTTTAAATCCCAAAAAGCTTCTCTCCTGTTCCCACTTCCTGTCCTTAGACTGATTTCTATAAAGAGCAGAAATTTAACTTTAGATAGTATTTGAAATCTGTTTAAGAGTCAACATTAAATTAGTTTGAACAATTTTAATATTCTCCCCGAAGAACAGTTTTATTTTTCATTACTTAATTAATTACTCATAGGGTAAAGTCAGATTGAGTGGGACATCAGGTTGACTAAGACACAAACTTGTCTGTTATATAAAAAAAAAAAAAAATTTATTGGCCAATCACAGCAATTGTCACTGTTTTATTGCTGAATGTCTACTGGATATGAAAAAAAATATTTTATTGGCCAATCACAGCAATTGTCACTGTTTTATTGCTGAATGTCTACTGGATATGAAACAAGGATTGTGATTGGTCAAGTTGACCTCTGGAACTATGTTATGTGTAGAATAACTCTGTTCATTATATTATAGCAATATATATTTTAGCTTTTTAGCACATTATACTTTCAGTGTCTTTATAAATAACTATTAATTAATTGAATGTAATATACATTATACATTTATGAAAATTTGATTTTTAGCACTGTCCCACTTTACCTGATTTCAGCCTACCTTCTACTATCATTTAACGACAACTACTGGTTTCCAAATTCTTATCTAGTTAATTCATTATACTAATACTTTAATAATGTCTACACTCCACCTAACCTCATGAACAAACACCCAACCAGGAGTCACACAAAACCCAGTAACCACCTCGCTATCTCAACCAGCACTCAAAAGTATCCTGAGCGTCTACAGCACAGGCCAGACAGGTGCACATTTAAGCACTAATTTAAGACCACAACCACGCAGCCACTGGTCTCTGAACCACTCCTGACCAGACCTACTACTCCTATCTCCTACTTCGCAGGGTTATCTTCTGTTTATGTTGCGCAACTCACAAGTTCTATCTCTTGGAGCTCCCTTTGTTTCTAAAAAACACTAATAGTATTACATATAGTATTTTCTAGGGTCACATTCTAGATCTGTTTCTATCCTTTTTTATATGTATATGTAGGGCCTGTATTTTTATATAAACTTAATTAAAAGTTTCTGTTTTTATTTTTTTATAAAACCGTTGCTTTCTCTCTTTTAATGTGCCAGGTAGCATAATACACGATACAATAAATAAATCCACTAAGCCTAAATACGGCACTACACTGTTTTCTTTTTATCACGTGATAAACATAAACACTATCAGGCTCGGCACAGGAGACCCAAATGCGTGGCTTCAACAAAGTGGTTTTAATTCCATGACACAATAAATGCTGCACGGGGAAAAAGACAATCTGCACGAGGAAAAAGCACGAGGAAAAAGCACGGGGAAAAAGAAAAGACAATCTGACAAAGACAAAGGGGAAGACTGACACTATATATACTAAAGGCTGGGGAAACAAATGAGACACAGGTGTAACACATTAGGGGTGGAGCAAGCAATTACACAGGAGGGGCGAGCAGGCAATCACACACGAGGGGAGGAGCAGGCAGACACAGAAGGGAGGGGGAACACAAACACCAAACCCTGACAGTACCCCCCCTCAATGGACGGCTCCCAGACGTCCCAAACAACAACACGAACACGGGAGGGCGGAGGGGGCCTGGACGGAGGGACACAGGGAAACCGGCCCCCAGGATGGAGAGGAGCGACCAGCAGCAGCCCAGGAAAGGACACAGCCACCCCGGACGGAAACGAGTGTCCAGCAGCGGCCGAAGAAGGGATACGGCCACCCCAGACGGAGACAAGTGTCCAGCGGCAGCCCAGGAAGGGAGTTGACCACCCCAGACCGAGACAAGTGTCCAGCGGCAGCCCAGGAAGGGAGTTGACCACCCCAGACGGAGAACAGTGTCCAGCGATGGTCCAAGAAGGGGATCTACCACCCTGGACGGAGAACAATGTCCAGCGATGGTCCAGGAAGGGAGTTGACCACCCCAGACGGAGAACAGTGTCCAGCGGTGGTCCAGGAAGGGAGCTGACCACCCCAGACGGAGAACAGTGTCCAGCGATGGTCCAAGAAGGGGATCTACCACCCTGGACGGAGAACAATGTCCAGCGGTGGTCCACAAAGGGAATCTACCACCCTGGACGGAGAACAATGTCCAGCGATGGTCCAAAAAGGGAATCTACCACCCTGGACGGAGAACAATGTCCAGCGATGGTCCAAAAAGGGAATCTACCACCCTGGACGGAGAACAATGTCCAGCGGTGGTCCAGGAGGGGAATCGACCACCCCAGACGGAGAACAGTGTCCAGCGATGGTCCAAAAAGGGAATCTACCACCCCAGACGGAGAACAGTGTCCAGCGGTGGTCCAAAAAGGGAATCTACCACCCTGGACGGAGAACAATGTCCAGCGATGGTCCAAAAAGGGAATCTACCACCCCGGACGGAGAACAATGTCCAGCGATGGTCCGTAAGGGAATCTACCCCCCTGGACGGAGAACACTGTCCAGCGATGGTCCAAACAGGGAATCTACCACCCTGGACGGAGAACAATGTCCAGCGATGGTCCAAAAAGGGAATCTACCACCCTGGACGGAGAACAATGTCCAGCGATGGTCCGGGTAAGGGAATCTACCACCCTGGGCGGAGAACAATGTCCAGCGGTGGTCCAGGAGGGGAATCGACCACCCCAGACGGAGAACAGTGTCCAGCGGTGGTCCAAGAAGGGAATTTACCACCCTGGACGGAGAACAATGTCCAGCGGTGGTCCAGGAAGGGAGTTGGCCACCCCAGACGGAGAACAGTGTCCAGCGGTGGTCCAGGAAGGGAGTTGGCCACCCCAGACGGAGAACAGTGTCCAGCGGTGGTCCAGGAAGGGAGTTGGCCACCCCAGACGGAGAACAGTGTCCAGCGGTGGTCCATTAGGTTAGCATCAGATCCAGAAGCAATTGGCACGGGAGAGCAGTGCCCTTGTCTTCACTGATGAGCCCGTGCTTTGCTGGACAGGTGGCTTCGAGGCCGCTGGGTTCATCTTGGTCAGATTGTGCTATCAGGCTCGGCACAGGAGACCCAAATGCGTGGCTTCAACAAAGTGGTTTTAATTCCATGACACAATAAATGCTGCACGGGGAAAAAGACAATCTGCACGAGGAAAAAGCACGAGGAAAAAGCACGGGGAAAAAGCACGGGGAAAAAGAAAAGACAATCTGACAAAGACAAAGGGGAAGACTGACACTATATATACTAAAGGCTGGGGAAACAAATGAGACACAGGTGTAACACATTAGGGGTGGAGCAAGCAATTACACAGGAGGGGCGAGCAGGCAATCACACACGAGGGGAGGAGCAGGCAGACACAGAAGGGAGGGGGAACACAAACACCAAACCCTGACAAACACGGCTCATTTACATAGTTCAAAATGATCACTTAATATTACACAAAGTCCCCAAAAATTCACCACATTTGTAATTTAGTATTAAGTCAATTGACAGGAATTTTAGAACAAAAGGCTACTGTCATACCGTATCGTTTCTGGAGTACTCGTCTGCGATGTCTTTTCAGGGGGTTTGCGGAGAGACGATAAGAGATGATAAGGCCTGACTTCCAAGATTACGGATCACTGATCATCACGTCGGCGGTCACCATCTGTTGATATTGGGTTTTTGAAGGCACTTGAACAAAAATTCAGAAGGCATAATGTGGTCCACAGGAAGATCTTTATTCTTGGTTTGAGTAGTACAGGCCTCGAATCAACTGGTCCTAAACCCCCGTCTCTTAAAAGCTCTTTCTGCAAGACCCTTTTTATAGCTGGACACAACACTTGCTGATGCATGCAGGTGTAATTCTATCCTTGTTGCTTACGTAAAATTGCCGAAATTGAGCGTCTAGCCCAACGTCTAGGCCATCGTTTAAAACAGGCCCTTGCAGAGACAGCACGTTTATTTAAATAGACAAGGGTCACAAGGTTAACATGCTCCTATGGCATTTGAAGTTGAGCATATGTTATACAGGCAGAATAGGAAAGAAGCATATATGTACTCGTTTAATCATTCCTTAATATTAACACCAAGAGAATAATTCACACCTCCTTTGACATGAATTACTGCTGTGTGGGAAGGTGTCAAGTCCTGCTGGAGAATAAAATCAGCATGTCCATAAAACTTGTGAGCAGAAGTGCATGAAGTGATCTGTAATGTCCTGGTACATGAAGACTTTGACTGGGAACTTGAGAAAACACAGTGGACCAACAGCAGCAGATGATATGGCAGCCCAAACCATCACTGACTGGAAACTTCACACTGGACTTTTAAAAAACATTTTATTTAACCTGTATTTTACCAGGTAGGTCGGTTGAGAACCAATTCTCATTTTCAACGACGACCTGGGTGTGGCACCTGGAATTCCCAGTGGTCTCCCATCCAAGTACTAACCAGGCCCGGCCCTGCTTAGCTTCTGAGATCTGATGGGATCAGGCTTTGACAAGCCGGTATTGCCACGTTGACTTCAAGCAATGTGGATTCTGTGCTTCTCCACTCTTCTTCCAGACTCTGGGATCTTGACTGGGACTGTTGTTTGAGATACTTTGGACCACTGAGCAACAGTCCAGTTCTTTTTCTCCACAGCCCAGGTCAGAATCTCCTGCCATGGTCTCATGCCCCATACAGGCTTCATCTGTGCGCAGTGGCTCTGGATGGGCTGACTCCAGCCTCAGTCCACTCGTTATGACTCTCCCACAAATTCTAGAGTGGATTTTGTTTGAGAATTCTCCCAAGGTGATTTTCCCTTTAGCTGGTGCACCTTTTCCTATCACACTTTTTTCTGCCATTCAAGTTTGTCTGTAAATGCTTGGATACAGCGCTTTCTGAACAACCAGCTTCTTTCGTAATGACCGTTTGTGGCTTCCCCTCCTTGTGGAGGGTGTCAGTGTCTGCAGCCGTCTCCATGATAGTGTAGCCCAGACCCAGACTCAGAGACCACCCAAAGGCTCAGGAAATCTTGGCAGGGGTTTTTAGATAATTAGCCAATTAGAGTGTGACATCCGGACTTTCCAATATTGAAATTCTAATTTTCTAAGATGCAGAATTTGGGGTTTTCATTATTTGTGAGCCATATTCATAAAGAAACTGAAGAATAAAGACTTGAAAACTTCACTCTGTGTGTCATTAGACTGTATAATATACAATGTTGACTATCTGAAATGAGACAATACATATTAAACTGTCTGACATGATAGTTCATGATTTTTTTTAGATGTACCTGTTTATATTTGTACATTTGTGTGTAGTGCAGAAAACTGTACCGTATATTAAAATAGTGGCAAAGTGACAAGTGCCATGTTATTTATCTCATGTTTATTAAACATTAAAGAGGTAAATAATTTAACATTAACACATATTTATATCACACATATCTAAACTGGCCATTTTGGACAAAGCTTTTTCACAGACCATGACAAAAACGTTTATGGCCTATGGTCTATGGCCCCAGTTTGTACATTTTCTAGTAAATTTCCACTTTCTGGGAAATAAGGTAAATAATTCCATACACATCAGTTCAAATAAACAAGAATAATATTATCATTGAAAACTTGTTATGAATAAATAATAATTTATTAAGTGCTTATATATGACAACAGTGCAACAGGAAATAAAAAGAATACAAATGATAATAATGTAACATTGGAGATCCACTCTTTAAATCAAAAGGGGAAATACTGTGAGGGCAAGAACAAAGAAAACAGAATATGCTTTGTTGATGGAAGAAGAAGCTGCAGTGGTAGTTGTAGCTGTTGCTGTCGGAGCAGCTGCCGTGGTTGTGGTTGGGGCAGTTGTTGTTGTGGTGGTTGGGGCAGTTGTTGTGGTGGCTGGGGCAGCTGTAGTAGTGGTTGGGGCAGCTGTAGTAGTTGTGGGGGCAGCTGTCGTAGTTGGGGCAGCTGTAGTAGTTGTGGGGGCAGCTGTCGTAGTTGGGGCAGCTGACGTTGTGGTTGGGGCAGCTGTAGTCGTAGTTGGGGCAACTGTAGTCGTGGTTGGGGCAGCTGTAGTCGTGGTTGGGGCAGCTGTAGTAGTTGTGGGGGCAGCTGTAGTAGTTGTGGGGGCAACTGTAGTAGTTGTGGGGGCAGCTGTTGTAGTAGTTGGGGCAGCTGTAGTAGTTGTGGGGGCAGCTGTCGTAGTTGTGGGGGCAGCTGTCGTAGTTGGGGCAGCTGTAGTAGTTGTGGGGGCAGCTGTCGTAGTTGGGGCAGCTGTAGTAGTTGTGGGGGCAGCTGTCGTAGTTGTGGGGGCAGCTGTCGTAGTTGGGGCAGCTGTTGTGGTTGTTGGGGCAGCTGTAGTTGTGGATTGGGCAGCTGTAGTATTTGGGGCAGCTGTTAAAATAATAATTATCAATTTATTATTTCAATTGTTTCCAACAAGTTCAGTAAATTTTCTCTACTCACCAAAAAGTATCAGCAGAACGACATGCACTCTTGACAACATTTTGGGAACCGTATCTGTTCAAAAATAAAGTCCTTTATTTTGGAATTCATGGGTTTTTATTGTGATTTCAGTGATTTTGCATCTTTGACTTTGCATTAGAGCCTTTTGAAGCTCTGGTGTCACTCTATGATATGGCTGAGGCATCGTCAGAACCAAAGTGTCACTGTCAATACTGTTTCAACAGATGAATCATATAATCATCTATTCAATCACACACTTTTGTTCAGAAAACTGGGAATTCAGTGTTTAAGTCTTTACTAAATTGGTCAGTGTAAAATGTCAACTCCATCACGCATTCAGCTTGATGTTATAAAATGTGTTATTTATGCTATAGGAATATATATTATATTCAATTTACACCACCTCCTCCAGTACTGCTTAAATAAAAAATCTGAATTTTCTGATGGAGTTGGCCCTTTCCAGCTGTGACGGCATAACTGTCATCGTTTTCTGTATTAAATATGAAAAGACTATGTGCTAGTGCTGCATTCAGGGGATAAGGGTAACAAACAGGACCCCACAGGACATTTTGGGAATATTTAAAGCCTTCTAATATAATCTAATGCCATTTTATTTATGTAAAGAGTAGCTGAAATCTCTGAACCCTGGTGGAAAACAAACAAAATAATACTAAATAAAAAATGTACAGTTACATTTACGGTAAAATTGGGAAAAAAAAAAGTCTAAAATATTTTCAAATAAATGTCTCCAGTACACAGATTTCCAGTACACAGATTTCCCTTAAGTGCAACTTTGTAAGTGTGACAATCATGATGTTTTAACAATATTTGTTTCTGTTTTGTCCTGACTCCCAAGAAGTTAAGGAAGAATCTGAAGATTTACCGAACCAAACAATTTATTTTCAAATATTGATATTTCTTTTTAACTAAGAAATGCCATCTCTGTTCAGATATTATTTTAAATGAATATTACTTACAGTTTTCCCTTTTGCAGTGGCTTGATGCAAAGTCAATAATCCTGTAGGTGTTCAGCAACACAATGTTCTCTCCATTCTTGTGCTTTGTCTCTTTATATTGGGCCATTTGCTTTTACATCACAGTGCAAACAAAGGTTTGCATTTTGTACATCATTTTTATGGGTGGAGTTGCAAGTCATTCAGTGTAATTTTTCTAACTTGTACAAATAACAAATAAATACTGGTTTGTTGACATTGTATTTTAAATTCTTATTGCTCATTGATATTGTATTTTGTATAGCTGAGGGACTTACTTGGCTTTTGTAATGCTTTTACTGCCGTTGGACCTGCGTAACACAAAATGTGGAAGAATAATTAGGTAAACATTAAAAACATACTGTTAGAATAAAATGCTTATAATGGAGTTATTAAAAATGTACATGTGGTTAAAAGGTGATTTGTTAAGAAAGGAATGCTGCTCTGAGAGACCAGATGCCTGACCTCTTATGACCTTTTCCCTCCTTGCAGACGGTTCACAGGTCGTAACTTATGGCTTATCTCAGCAAATGTAAAACAAAGCCATGATATACTTCACTATGTTGTAACCTATGTATTCACTATGTTGTAAACTATGTATTCTCTGACTATGCTTTGTACTGACATGATTGATTTGGTAAAGGAAATAAAGGGACGTGCTGCAGGAGGAGGGGGAGGAGACCTGGGGTGTGTATGGCCGAGTAACAGGCAGACATCATCAGCTCTCTCCTCCGTGGCACGTAAAATGAAAAGACTGACTCAGGTGGTTTTAATCTCAATGGGGCAGAGACTGGTTTAATGTAAAACTGTAAGATTTATCACTGGTTTGTGATCTTATTCCATGACACATACCTACCACCTTTGAAAAACAACTCTGCAACAACAATAAAACTTATAAATGTTTTCTGATGTCACAATGTCTTTTGCGTCAGTTCTAAACCAATATTCCAGGATATTAACTAACAATATTAAATGCTGATTTGGAATCTTAAATATACACATAAAAAAATGAATATAAAACTATACCATCCAATATACTTTTGGTTTACTATTGTTATTATTGAATGTCTTATCAAACCATGATTTTTAAATCATGACCATTCTGATAAATTGTTATTGTCCTAATTGAGAGCTGAAGATAAGGAAGGGATATTTATTGAAGGTACAGAGAGATGTGGTGGCTGGGTAGAGCCTCAGGACCCTTTGCAGATGATGAGGTCTTGAACAAGAACACAGACAGATGCTGTCAATGGGATAGACTTATATAGCCAGGGCTTGTGGGTAATTGAAGGTGTTGTTGAGCTGAGCTGTGGTTCGCTGGGAGAGGAGCAGGGGGGGGTTGAGGCTTGGGCCTGCAACTGAATCTCAGTGAATCATATTAATTCCACTTTAAAACATATATGTGTTTCTATAAGTCAAAACAAAATGGGAACAGAAATTAAGAATATCAATTTAAGAAGATCATTGGTACCAAATGTGTAATTCACTCCAAACTTCTACAAGCTCACAGCAGTGGCAGGAGTTTAATTGGAAATGCTTGATGAGATTGTTCATCACACTCCACATTAAAAGTGAACAGCTTGGAACCCAACAGGCCTGTTGGAGGAACTGTGGCCACCTTGACGCAAACCACTCACACATTTTCTGGATTTGTCCAAAGATCCAAGCATTTTGGTTGGATATCAACAAACTGCTTCAAAAAGTCCTGAGATATGGCCTTCCCAATGACTGCACCGTTATGTACCTGGGAAACATGGCGGATAATGTACAAAAGGAGAACCTCTATCTGACAAAGATTCTGCTGACAGCACCTAGAAAGGCAATTACAAAACTTTGGCTTAACCCCTGAAGACTTAAGAGCAATTTTAGTACTTTTCTCCTCGCCTGTATTTTTTTTTCTCAATTTCGCTTTTAAAACTGCCCCTTTTACCCTATAATGAAGTGTTCTACATCCTTTTTTTATTTCACAATCTGCTGCTGTAGTTGTGTCATGTGGCTGTAATAAAAGCTATAGGACTGGAAATAGAGATGAAAAAAATAAAAATAAAATAAAATTCACACTCTTTTATACAAAACACACAGCAAACGTGTTTAAAAAAACTTTTTGGACATAAAAAAAAGTTAAATTTAGGGCCTTAGCTACAAAAATGCAAAATATCAAGTCTGTAAGTAAATTAAAAATATCCTTATTGCCCTAAAAACAAAAAAGTGTAATTGCTCCATTACTTTTCTGGTGCCGTCATGGAAACAGCTCCTGTAAAGTCCAGGGCCAGAGCATAGAACAGAGTCACATCACTTGTACTGCATTTCCATGGCGTTTATTACATTTGTATTTGTTCATTTTGAGTGAAATAAACCTTTCAAATAAAAATAGAAAGGGATGCACTATTACACACACCAAGATGCATAATTTGCCATGTATGTGAGAATTAACTCCACTTAGAGCATCTTTTTCAATCGCTAAAAGCAAACACAGTCGAGAGGAGTCGACCATCTTGACTCACTTCACACTTTGGCAAAGTTTTGGACAATCAAAATGGACGGAGCGCATGAGTTTGGGGAAAACAAAGTTCCTATTGGACACTCGTTTTGCGCACGTCATCAGAAATGTACAGAAACGCCTATGTCTGCGCTTTCGGAGGGAAAAAAAGTAAGTTTCTATCTTCTACGGTTAGAAAGTTATGCACGGTTATATAAAACATCCATCCATCCATCCATACAGGCCTGGCCCTAACCATTTTGACACCCTAGGCAAGATTTCAGGTGGCGCCCCTTGGATTGCAAAAAAAAAAAAAAATACTGCCAGAGTACAGATACTCACAAGAAATCAAACAGTTCATAGTGACGATGTTTTAGACAGTGGAGGATTTTATCCCCCATCGCCGATTTTTGCGCTCGGCGCCCCCTAGTGGAGCGGCGGCGCCCTTAGCATTTGCCTATGTTGCCTAATGGGGGGGCCGGCCCTGCATCCATACATCTTCTTCCGCTTATCCGGGGCTAGGTCGCGGGGGCAGCAGTCTAAGCAGGGGCTCCCAAGCTTCCTTCTCCCCAGCCACTTCCTCCAGCTCCTCCGGACGGACCCCGAGGCGTTCCCAGGCCAGCCGAGAGACATAGTCCCTCCAGCGTGTCCTGGGTCTTCCCCGGGGCCTCCTACCGGTGGGACATGCCCGGAACACCTCCCGAGGGAGGCGTCCAGGAGGCATCCGGACCAGATGCCCGAGCCACCTCAGTTGGCTCCTCTCGACGTGGAGGAGCAGCGACTCTACTCCGAGCTCCTCCCGTGTGACCGAGCTCCTCACCCTATCTCTAAGGGAGCGCCCGGCCACTCTGCGAAGGAAACTCATTTCGGCCGCTTGTATCCGCGATCTTGTCCTTTCGGTCATTACCCAGAGCTCATGACCATAGGTGAGGGTAGGAACTTAAATTGACCGGTAAATCGAGAGCTTCGCCTTTCGGCTCAGCTCCCTCTTCACCACAACAGTCCGATACAGCGACCACATCACTGCCGACGCTGCACCGATCCGCCTGTCAATCTCACGCTCCATCCTCCCCTCACTCGTGAACAAGACCCCGAGATACTTGAACTCCTCCACTTGAGACAGAGACTCCCCACCCACCCGGAGAGGGCAATCCACCTTTTTCCGGTCGAGAACCATGGCCTCGGATTTGGAACAGCTGATTCTCATCCCAGCCGCTTCACACTCGGCTGCAAACCGCCCCAGTGCACGCTGCAGATCCTGGTTCGATGGAGCCAACAGGACAACATCATCCGCAAAAAGCAGCGATGAAATCCTGTGGCTCCCAAACCGGACCCCCTCCGGCCCCTGGCTGCGCCTAGAAATTCTGTCCATAAATACAATGAACAGAACCGGTGACAAAGGGCAGGCCTGGCAGAGTCCAACATGCACCGGGAACAGGTCTGACTTACTGCCGGCAATGCGAACACAGCTCCTGCTCCGGACAGCCCTTAGCAAAGGGCCCCGGACCCCATACTCCCGGAGCACCTCCCACAGGGCACCACGAGGGACACGGTCGAATGCCTTCTCCAAGTCCACAAAACACATGTGGACTGGTTGGGCAAACTCCCATGAAACCTCGAGCACCCGATGGAGGGTGTAGAGCTGGTCCAGTGTTCCACGGCCAGGCCGAAAACCACACTGCTCCTCTTGAATACGAGGTTCGACTATCGGCCGAACTCTCCTCTCCAGTACCCTGGCATAGACTTTGCCGGGGAGGCTGAGGAGTGTGATTTCCCTGTAGTTGGAACACACCCTCCGGTCCCCCTTTTTATACAGAGGGACCACCACCCCGGTCTGCCAGTCCAAAGGCACTGTTCCCGACCACCACGCGATGCTGTAGAGACGTGTCAGCCAAGACAGCCCCACAACACCCAGAGACTTAAGGTACTCAGGACGGATCTCATCCACCCCCGGAGCCTTGCCACCGAGGAGCTTTCCGACCACCTCAGTGACTTCGGCCAGGGTGATGGATGAGTCCGCCTCTGGGTCCCCAGCCTCGGCCTCCTCTTCAGAGGACGTGACGGTGGGATTGAGGAGATCCCCAAAGTATTCCTTCCACCGCCCGACAACATCCCCAGTCGAGGTCAGCAGCTCTCCCCCCGCACTGTAAACAGTGTTGGTGAAGGACCGCTTCCCCCTCCTGAGGCGCCGGACGGTTTGCCAGAATTTCCTTGGGGCCGTCCGATAGTCCTCCTCCATGGCCTCCCCGAACTCCTCCCAGACCCAAGTTTTTGCCTCTGCAACCGCCCGGGCTGCAGCACGCTTGGCCCGACGGTACCCGTCAGCTGCCTCAGGAGTCCACCGGGCCAGTAAGGCCCGGTAGGACTCCTTCTTCAGCTTGACGGCATCCCTTACTTCCGGTGTCCACCACCGGGTTCGGGGATTGCCGCCGCGACAGGCACCGCAGACCTTACGGCCACAGCTACGAACGGCCGCATCGACAATGGAGGCCGAGAACGAAACCCACTCGGGCTCCATGTCCCCAGCCTCCCCCGGGATCTGGGAGAAGCTCTCCCGGAGGTGTGAGTTGAAGGCCGCACTGACAGAAGGTTCCGCCAGACGTTCCCAGCAGACCCTCACGATACGCTTGGGCCTGCCAGGTCTCTCCGGCTTCCTCCTCCGCCAGCGGACCCAACTCACCACCAGGTGGTGATCAGTTGACAGCTCTGCCCCTCTCTTCACCCGAGTGTCCAAGACACACGGCCGGAGGTCAGATGACACGACAACAAAGTCGATCATCGACCTCCGGCCTAGGGAGTCCTGGTGCCACGTGCACCGATGGACCCCCTTGTGCTCGAACATGGTGTTCGTTATGGACAAACTGTGACTAGCACAGAAGTCCAATAACAGAACACCGCTCGGGTTCAGATCAGGGAGGCCGTTCCTCCCAATCACCCCTCTCCAAGTGTCACTGTCGTTGCCCACATGGGCGTTGAAGTCCCCCAGTAGAATAACGGAGTCCCCGGTCGGCGCACTATCCAGTACCCCTCCGAGAGACTCCAAGAAGGCCGGGTACTCTGCACTGCTGTTCGGCCCATAGGCCGACACCACAGTGAGAGACCTGTCCCCGACCCTCTCGTTCACCGGGGTAAACTCCAACACGCAGCGGCTGAGCTGTGGGGCTATGAGCAAGCCCACACCAGCTCGCCGCCGCTCCCCGCGGCCAACGCCAGAGAAATGGAGAGTCCAACCCCTCTCAAGGAGTTGGGTTCCAGAGCCCAAGCTGTGCGTGGAGGTGAGGCCGACTATATCTAGCCGGTAACGCTCGACCTCCCGCACAAGCTCAGGCTCCTTCCCCCCCAGCGAGGTGACATTCCATGTCCCCAGAGCTAGTCTCCATGTCCGGAGATCTGGTCGCCGAGGCCCCCGCCTTCGACTGCTGCCCAGATCTCTCTGCACCCGGCCCCTATGGCTCCTCCCGCGGATGGTGGGTCCAGGGGAGGGCGGTCCCACGTCGCTTCTTCGGGCTGTGCCCGGCCGGGCCCCGTGGAGAAAGGCCCGGCCACCAGGCGCTCGCCCACGTGCACCCACCCCAGGGCTGGCTCCAGGGTGGGGCCCCGGTACCGCCTTTCCGGGCGACATCACTGACCTCGTTTTTAATGTCATCATAGGGGTCTTCTGAACCGCTCTTCGTCTGACCCGTCCCCCCGGACCTGTTTGCCTTGGGCATAAAGCCCCCGACAACATAGCTCCTGGGATCATTCGGGTACTCAAACCCCTCCACCACGTTAAGGTGGCGGTTCGAGGAGGGGTATATAAAACATATTCCTCGGTATCGTATACGATACCACAGGTTTTCGAGTGTTAACCCGGTTGCTTCAAATCAACGAGGGTCTTAAAGTGCCAATAATCTCCTCAGTCGTGCTCGTGGTGAATTTCCTTAAACAGTGAAAAGTGCATGAGCTGGATCTGTTCAAAAGACTGGCTCTTTTTATGTGTATTTGTGTTCAGAAATCCAGAGTGATAACTCATCCAATAAATCTGTAGTCTCTGGACAGATGGTAAAATGCTCACTCGAAAAACAAGTGGAGTTCCTCAAAACATCGCAATTATACAAAACAGTTCAGTTCACCACAGACATTAATGACCATTAAATACAATGAACAAACAGAGAAATCAAACATCCCCAGGACAGCAGAGACAGAGACTATGTACATGTGTATGTACAAGTACATTTCTGTGTAAAAAGCCTTCACACGCTTTGTTTGTTCTGTTTCCTGTAGTTTGTGGAGTTTGTGATATTTGTGCAAAAAGAAAATTTGGTCCGGTTCATATTAAAGAAACCTTTAGTTCATGAACTTGCCATTGCTAATGACCGATTTGTAGTTTTCTGATTCTACAATGTCATACTCTCAGATGGGGGTTATTGATTATATTCTGCTTTGCTGTGAAATATCCAAAAGGTCAGATAATTTCTGTTACTGACTAGACCAACTAACTTGTCTTCTTTTGAAAAGTATTCATTATAGCTGCCCCCATCTCTATTAAATATTATGATTATATCTCCTGTTTATGGTTGTTGGATTCAATACATTCATAAAGTAAAATTGGATATTTACTGGCTGCTCTTTTTTGTTGTGGTGATTTTGAGGACCCTCTCAAAACCGAGATGATGAGACATCTCAAGGGGCTTATCCTTCAAACCAATTATTGTTTTTTTTTGTTGTTTTTTTATAATATCACATAAGATCAATAAAAAACAATATTTGTCATGTAAAATGGTATGCACTCAATACTTGGCTTGACCTCCTTTGACATGAATTACTGTAATGCCCCATGGATGAGATTAACCTGTAGCAGAGCTCATGTGGAATGGAAGCCCAGGGTGCTCTAATAGTGACTTCCAGGTCATCTGCACTGTGGCTCTAGTGTCTCTCATCTTCCTCCTGAAAATATCCCAGAGATTCTCTATGGGGTTCAGGTCAGGCGAGTTTGCAGAGTTACAGTTACAGCACAGTCACTGAACCAGCTTTTGATACCTTTGGCTGTGTGGGAAGGTGTCAAGTCCTGCTGGAGAATAAAATCAGCATGTCCATAAAGCTTGTGAGCAGAAGTGCATGAAGTGCTCTGTAATGTCCTGGTACATGAAGACTTTGACTGGGAACTTGAGAAAACACAGTGGACCAACAGCAGCAGATGATATGGCAGCCCAAACCATCACTGACTGGAAACTTCACACTGGACTTTTAAAAAACATTTTATTTAACCTGTATTTTACCAGGTAGTTCGGTTGAGAATCAATTCTCATTTTCAACGACGACCTGGGTGTGGCACCTGGAATTCCCAGTGGTCTCCCATCCAAGTACTAACCAGGCCCGGCCCTGCTTAGCTTCTGAGATCTGACGGGATCAGGCTTTGACAAGCCGGTATGGCCACGTTGACTTCAAGCAATGTGGATTCTGTGCTTCTCCAGACTCTGGGATCTTGACTGGGACTGTTGTTTGAGATACTTTGGACCACTGAGCAACAGTCCAGTTCTTTTTCTCCACAGCCCAGGTCAGAATCTCCTGCCATGGTCTCATGCCCCATACAGGCTTCATCTGTGCGTAGTGGCTCTGGATGGGCTGACCCCAGCCTCAGTCCACTCCTTATGACTTTCCCACAAATTCTAGAGTGGATTTTGTTTGAGAATTCTCCCAAGGTGATTTTCCCTTTAGCTGGTGCACCTTTTCCTATCACACTTTTTTCTGCCATTCAAGTTTGTCTGCAAATGCTTGGATACAGCGCTTTCTGAACAACCAGCTTCTTTCGTAATGACCGTTTGTGGCTTCCCCTCCTTGTGGAGGGTGTCAGTGTCTGCAGCCGTCTCCGTGATAGTGTAGCCCAGACCCAGACTCAGAGACCACCCAAAAGCTCAGGAAATCTTGGCAGGGGTTTTTACATAATTAGCCGATTAGAGTGTGACATCAGGACTTTCCAATATTGAAATTCTTAACAATATTCTAATTTTCTAAGATGCAGAATTTGGGGTTTTCATTATTTGTGAGCCATATTCATAAAGAAACTGAAGAATAAAGACTTGAAAACTTCACTCTGTGTGTCGTTAGACTGTATAATATAGAATGTTGACTATCTGAAATGAGACAATACATGTTAAACTGTCTGACATGATAGTTCATGATTTTTTTAGATGTACCTGTTTAAATTTGTACATTTGTGTGTAGTGCAGAAAACTGTACCGTACGTTAAAATAGTGGCAAAGTGACAAGTGCCATGTTATTTATTTATTTATTCATTTATTTGTTTGTTTATTAAATATTAAAGAGGTAAATAATTTAAAATTAACACATATTTATATCACACATATCTAAACTGGCCATTTTGGACAAAGCTTTTTCACAGACCATGACAAAAACGTTTATGGCCTATGGTCTATGGCCCCAGTTTGTACATTTTCTAGTAAATTTCCACTTTCTGGGAAATAAGGTAAATAATTCCATACATATCAGTTCAAATAAACAAGAATAATATTATCATTGAAATCTTGTTATGAATTAATAATAATTTATTAAGTGCTTATATATGACAACAGTGCAACAGGAAATAAAAAGAATACAAATGATAATAATGTAACATTGGAGATCCACTCTTTAAATCAAAAGGGGAAATACTGTGAGGGCAAGAACAAAGAAAACAGAATATGCTTTGTTGATGGAAGAAGAAGCTGCAGTGGTAATTGTAGCTGTTGCTGTCGGAGCAGCTGCCGTGGTTGTGGTTGGGGCAGTTGTTGTTGTGGTGGTTGGGGCAGTTGTTGTTGTGGTGGTTGGGGCAGTTGTTGTTGTAGTTGTTGTGGTAGTTGGGGTAGTTGTTGTGGTGGTTGGGGCAGTTAACGTGGTGGTTGGGGTAGTTGTTGTGGTGGTTGGGGCAGTTGTTGTGGTGGCTGGGGCTGTTGTTGTGCTGGTTTGGGTAGTTGTTGTGGTGGTTGGGGCTGTTGTGCTGGTTGGGGTAGTTGTTGTGGTGGTTGGGGTAGTTGATATGGTGGTTGGGGCAGTTGTTGTGGTTTGGGCAGTTGATGTGGTGGTTGGGGTAGTTGTTGTGGTGGTTGGGGCAGTTGTTGTGGTGGTTGGGGTACTTGTGGTGGTTGGGGCAGTTGTTGTGGTTTGGGCAGTTGTTGTGCTGGTCGGGGCAGTTGTTGTGGTGGTTGGGGTACTTGTTGTGGTGGTTGGGGCAGTTGTTGTGGTTTGGGAAGTTGTTGTGGTGGTTGGGGCAGTTGTTGTGGTGGTTGGGGTATTTGTTGTGGTGATTGGGGTAGTTGTTGTGCTGGTTGGGGTAGTTGTTGTGGTGGTTGGGGCAGTTGTTGTGGTGGTTGGGGCAGCTGTAGTGGTTGTGGCAGTGGTGGTGGTGGTTGGGGCAGCTGTAGTTGTGGTTGGAGCAGCTGTAGTGGTGGTTGAGGCAGGTGTAGTGGTGGTGGGGGCAGCTATAGTGGTGGTGGGGGCAGTTGTAGTGGTTGTGGCAACTGTTGTTGTAGTTGGGGCAACTGTTGTAGTTGTTGGGGCAGCTGTAGTGGTCACTGGGGCAGCTGTAGTTGTGGTTGGGGCAGCAGTTGTAGTGGTTGCTGGGGCAGCTGTAGTTGTGGTAGGGGCAGCTGTAGTTGTGGTGGCAGCAGATGTAGTTGTGGTTGGGGCAACTGTTGTTGTGGTGGTGGGGGCAACTATAGTGGTTGGGGCAGCTGTAGTGGTGGTGGGGGCAGCTGTTATAGTGGTTGGTGCAGCTGTAGTGGTGGTGGGGGCAGCTGTTGTAGTCGTTGGGGCAGCTGTTGTAGTTGTTGGGGTAGCTGTTGTAGTGGTTGGGGCAGTTGTAGTGGTGGTGGGGGCAGCTGTAGTGGTTGGGGAAGCTGTAGTGGTGGTGGGGGCAGCTGTTGTAGTGGTGGGGGCAGCTGTTGTGGTGGTGGGGGGTGCTTTTTTAGTGGTTGGGGCAGCTGTCGTGGTGGTGGGGGCAGCTGTTGTAGTGGTTGGGGCAGCTGTAATGGTGGTGGGGGCAGCTGTTGTAGTGGTTGGGGCAGCTGTAGTAGTTGTGGGGGCAGCTGTAGTAGTTGTGGGGGCAGCTATAGTAGTTGTCGGGGCAGCTGTCGTAGTTGGGGCAGCTGTAGTAGTTGTGGGGGCAGCTGTAGTAGTTGTGGGGGCAGCTGTAGTAGTTGTGGGGGCAGCTGTATTCGTGGTTGGGCCAGCTGTTGTACTGGTTGGGGCAGCTGTAGTGGTGGTTGGGGCAGCTGTAGTGGTGGTGGGGGCAGCTGTAGTTGTGGTGGGGGCAGTTGTAGTGGTTGTGGCAACTGTTGTTGTAGTTGGGGCAACTGTTGTAGTTGTTGGGGCAGCTGTAGTGGTCATTGGGGCAGCTGTAGTTGTGGTTGGGGCAGCAGTTGTAGTGGTTGTTGGGGCAGCTGTAGTTGTGGTAGGGGCAGTGGCAGTTGTGGTGGCAGCAGATGTAGTTGTGGTTGGGGCAGCTGCAGTGGTGGTGGGGGCAGCTGTTGTAGTGGTTGGGGCAGCTGTTGTAGTGGTTGGGGCAGCTGTTGTAGTGGTTGGGGCAGCTGTTGTAGTTGTTGGGGCAGCTGTTGTAGTGGTGGGGGCAGCTGTTGTAGTGGTTGGGGCAGCTGTTGTAGTTGTTGGGGCAGCTGTTGTAGTTTTGGGGGCAGCTGTTGTAGTGGTTGGGGCAGCTGTTGTAGTGGTTGGGGCAGCTGTAGTGGTTGTTGGGGCAGCTGTAGTGGTTGGGGCAGCTGTAGTGGTGGTTGGGCCAGCTGTTGTAGTGGTTGGGGCAGCTGTAGTGGTTGTTGGGGCAGCTGTAGTGGTTGGGGCAGCTGTAGTGGAGGTGGGGCCAGCTGTTGTAGTGGTTGGGGCAGCTGTAGTGGTTGTTGGGGCAGCTGTAGTGGTTGGGGCAGCTGTTGTAGTGGTTGGGGCAGCTGTAGTGGTTGTTGGGGCAGCTGTAGTGGTTGGGGCAGCTGTAGTAGTTGTGGGGGCAGCTGTCGTAGTTGTGGGGGCAGCTGTAGTAGTTGTGGGGGCAGCTGTCGTAGTTGGGGCAGCTGTTGTAGTGGTTGGGGCAGCTGTAGTGGTGGTGGGGGCAGCTGTTGTGGTTGGGGCAGCTGTAGTGGTGGTGGGGGCAGCTGTTGTAGTGGTTGGGGCAGCTGTCGTGGTGGTGGGGGCAGCTGTTGTAGTGGTTGGGGCAGCTGTAGTGGTTGGGGCAGCTGTCGTGGTGGTGGGGGCAGCTGTTGTAGTGCTTGGGGCAGCTGTAGTGGTTGTTGGGGCAGCTGTAGTGGTTGTTGGGGCAGCTGTAGTGGTGGTGGGGCCAGCTGTTGTAGTGGTTGGGGCAGCTGTCGTGGTGGTGGGGGCAGCTGTTGTAGAGGTTGGGGCAGCTGTAGTAGTTGTGGGGGCAGCTGTAGTAGATGTGGGGGCAGCTGTAGTAGTTGTGGGGGCAGCTGTAGTAGTTGTTGGGGCAGCTGTTGTAGTTGTGGGGGCAGCTGTAGTGGTTGTTGGGGCAGCTGTAGTGGTTGGGGCAGCTGTAAGAGTGGTTGGGGTAGCTGTTGTAGTTGTGGGGGCAGCTGTAGTAGTTGTGGGGGCAGCTGTCGTAGTTGGGGAAGCTGTTGTAGTGATTGGGGCAGCTGTAGTGGTTGGGGCAGCTGTAGTGGTGGTGGGGGCAGCTGTAGTGGTTGGTGCAGCTGTCGTGGTGGTGGGGGCAGCTGTTGTAGTGGTTGGGGCAGCTGTCGTTGTGGTTGGGGCAGCTGTAGTCGTAGTTGGGGCAACTGTAATGGTTGTAGTGGCAGCTGTAGTTGTTGGGGCAGCCGTAGAGGTTGGGGCAGCTGTAGTGGATGTTGGGGCAGCTGTAGTGGTTGGGGCAGCTGTAGTGGTGGTGGGGGCTGCTGTTGTAGTAGCTGGGGCAGCTGTCGTTGTGGTTGGGGCAACTGTAGTCGTAGTTGGGGCAACTGTAGTCGTGGTTGGGGCAGCTGTAGTCGTGGTTGTGGCAGCAGTAGTCGTAGTTGGGGCAGCTGTAGTAGTGGTTGTGGCAGCTGTTGTAGTGGTTGGGGCAGCTGTAGTAGTTGTGGGGTCAGCTGTAGTAGTGGTTGGGGCAGCTGTAGTAGTTATGGGGGCAGCTGTCGTAGTGGTTGGGGCAGCTGTAGTAGTTGTGGGGGCAGCTGTAGTAGTTGTGGGGGCAGCTGTAGTAGTTGTGGGGGCAGCTGTCGTAGTTGGGGCAGCTGTTGTAGTGGTTGGGGCAGCTGTAGTGGTGGTGGGGGCAGCTGTCGTAGTTGTGGGGGCAGCTGTAGTAGTTGTGGGGGCAGCTTTCGTAGTTGGGGCAGCTGTTGTAGTGGTTGGGGCAGCTGTAGTGGTGGTGGGGGCAGCTGTAGTGGTTGGAGCAGCTGTAGTGGTGGTGGGGGCTGCTGTTGTAGTAGCTGGGGCAACTGTCGTTGTGGTTGGGGCAACTGTAGTCGTAGTTGGGGCAACTGTAGTCGTGGTTGGGGCAGCTGTAGTCGTGGTTGTGGCAGCAGTAGTCGTAGTTGAGGCAGCTGTAGTAGTGGTTGTGGCAGCTGTTGTAGTGGTTGGGGCAGCTGTAGTAGTTGTGGGGTCAGCTGTAGTAGTGGTTGGGGCAGCTGTAGTAGTTATGGGGGCAGCTGTCGTAGTGGTTGGGGCAGCTGTAGTAGTTGTGGGGGCAGCTGTAGTAGTTGTGGGGGCAGCTGTAGTAGTTGTGGGGGCAGCTGTCGTAGTTGGGGCAGCTGTAGTCGTAGTTGGGGCAACTGTAGTCGTGGTTGCGGCAGCGGTAGTAGTGGTTGTGGCAGCTGTTGTAGTGGTTGGGGCAGCTGTAGTTGTGGTTGAGGCAACTGTAGTAGTTGGGGTAGCTGTTGTGGTTGTTGCGGCAGCTGTAGTTGTGGTTGGGGCAACTGTAGTGGATTGGGCAGCTGTAGTAGTTGTGGGGGCAGCTGTAGTAGTTGTGGGGTCAGCTGTAGTAGTGGTTGGGGCAGCTGTAGTAGTTATGGGGGCAGCTGTCGTAGTGGTTGGGGCAGCTGTAGTAGTTGTGGGGGCAGCTGTAGTAGTTGTGGGGGCAGCTGTAGTAGTTGTGGGGGCAGCTGTCGTAGTTGGGGCAGCTGTAGTGGTTGGGGCAGCTGTAGTAGTTGTGGGGGCAGCTGTAGTAGTTGTGGGGGCAGCTGTCGTAGTTGGGGCAGCTGTAGTGGTTGGGGCAGCTGTAGTCGTAGTTGGGGCAACTGTAGTCGTGGTTGGGGCAGCAGTAGTAGTGGTTGTGGCAGCTGTTGTAGTGGTTGGGGCAGCTGTAGTTGTGGTTGAGGCAACTGTAGTAGTTGGGGTAGGTGTTGTGGTTGTTGCGGCAGCTGTAGTTGTGGTTGGGGCAACTGTAGTGGATTGGGCAGCTGTAGTAGTTGTGGGGGCAGCTGTAGTAGTTGTGGGGGCAGCTGCATTGGTGGTGGGGGCAGCTGTAGTGGTTGGGGCAGCTGTAGTGGTGGTGGGGGCAGCTGTAGTAGTTGTGGGGGCAGCTGTAGTAGTTGTGGGGGCAGCTATAGTAGTTGTGGGGGCAGCTGTCGTAGTTGGGGCAGCTGTAGTAGTTGTGGGGGCAGCTGTATTCGTGGTTGGGGCAGCTGTTGTACTGGTTGGGGCAGCTGTAGTGGTTGTTGGGGCAGCTGTAGTGGTTGGGGCAACTGTTGTAGTGGTTGGGGCAGCTGTAGTAGTCATTGGGGCAGCTGTAGTTGTGGTTGGGGCAGCAGTTGTAGTGGTTGTTGGGGCAGCGGTAGTTGTGGTGGCAGCAGATGTAGTTGTGGTTGGGGCTGCTGTTGTAGTGGTTGGGGCAGCTGTTGTAGTGGTTGGGGCAGCTGTAGTGGTGGTGGGGGCAGCTGTAGTGGTTGGGGCAGCTGTAGTGGTGGTGGGGGCAGCTGTTGTAGTGGTTGGGGCAGCTGTAGTGGTGGTGGGGGCAGCTGTTGTAGTGGTTGGGGCAGCTGTTGTAGTTGTTGGGGCAGCTGTAGTGGTTGTTGGGGCAGCTGTAGTGGTTGGGGCAGCTGTAGTGGTTGTTGGGGCAGCTGTAGTGGTTGGGGCAGCTGTAGTGGTGGTGGGGGCAGCTGTTGCAGTGGTTGGGGCAGCTGTAGTGGTGGTTGGGGCAGCTGTAGTCGTGGTTGGGGCAGCTGTAGTAGTTGTGGGGGCAGCTGTAGTAGTTGGGGCAGCTGTTGTAGTGGTTGGGGCAGCTGTAGTAGTTGTGGGGGTAGCTGTAGTAGTTGGGGCAGCTGTTGTAGTGGTTGGGGCACCTGTAGTCGTGGTAGGGGCAGCTGCAGTGGTGGTGGGGGCAACTGTAGTGGTTGGGGCAGCTGTAGTGGTGGTTGTGGCAGCTGTAGTCGTGGTTGGGCCAGCTGTTGTAGTGGTTGGGGCAGCTGTAGTGGTTGTTGGGGCAGCTGTAGTGGTTGGGGCAGCTGTAGTCGTGGTTGGGTCAGCTGTTGTAGTGGTTGGGGCAGCTGTAGTCGTGGTGGCGTCAGCTGTTGTAGTGGTTGGGGCAGCTGTAGTGGTTGTGGGGGCAGCTGTAGTAGTTGTGGGGGCAGCTGTCGTAGTTGGGGAAGCTGTTGTAGTGGTTGGGGCAGCTGTAGTGGTGGTGGGGGCAGCTGTAGTGGTTGGGGCAGTTGTAGTGGTGGTGGGGGCAGCTGTTGTAGTGGTTGGGGCAGCTGTCCTGGTGGTGGGGGCAGCTGTTGTAGTGGTTGGGGCAGCTGTAGTGGTTGGGGCAGCTGTCGTGGTGGTGGGAGCAGCTGTTGTAGTGGTTGGGGCAGCTGTAGTGGTTGTTGGGGCAGCTGTAGTGGTTGTTGGGGCAGCTGTCGTGGTGGTGGGGGCAGCTGTTGTAGTGGTTGGGGCAGCTGTAGTGGTTGTTGGGGCAGCTGTAGTGGTTGTTGTGGCAGCTGTCGTGGTGGTGGGGGCAGCTGTTGTAGAGGTTGGGGCAGCTGTAGTAGTTGTGGGGGCAGCTGTCGTAGTTGGAGCAGTTGTAGTCGTTGGGGCAGCTGTAGTGGTTGTTGGGGCAGCTGTAGTGGTTGGGGCAGCTGTAAGAGTGGTTGGGGCAGCTGTTGTGGTAGTTGGGGCAGCTGTTGTAGTGGTTGGGGCAGCTGTAGTGGTGGTATGGGCTGCTGTTGTAGGAGCTGGGGCAGCTATAGTGGTTGTTGGGGCAGCTGTAGTTGTTGGGGCAGCTGTCGTTGTGGTTGGGGCAGCTGTAGTCGTAGTTGGGGCAACTGTAGTTGTGGTTGGGGCAGCTGTAGTCATGGTTGTGGCAGCAGTAGTAGTTGTGGGGGCAGCTGTAGTAGTGGTTGGGGCAGCTGTAGTAGTTGTGGGGGCAGCTGTAGTAGTGGTTGGGGAAGCTGTAGTAGTTGTGGGGGCAGCTGTAGTTGTGGTTGGGGCAGCTGTAGTCATGGTTGTGGCAGCAGTAGTCGTAGTTGGGGCAATTGTAGTCGTGGTTGGGGCAGCTGTTGTAGTGGTTGTGGCAGCTGTTGTATTGGTTGGGGCAGCTGTAGTAGTTGTGGGGGCAGCTGTAGTAGTGGTTGGGGCAGCTGCAGTAGTTGTGGGGGCAGCTGTCGTAGTGGTTGGGGCAGCTGTACTAGTTGTGGGGGCAGCTGTAGTAGTTGTGGGGGCAGCTGTAGTAGTTGTGGGGGCAGCTGTCGTAGTTGGGGCAGCTGTTGTGGTTGTTGGGGAAGCTGTAGTCGTAGTTGGGGCAACTGTAGTCGTGGTTGGGGCAGCAGTAGTAGTGGTTGTGGCAGCTGTTGTGGTTGTTGCGGCAGCTGTAGTTGTGGTTCGGGCAACTGCAGTGGATTGGGCAGCTATAGTAGTTGTGGGGGCAGCTGTAGTAGTTGTGGGGGCAGCTGTAGTAGTTGTGGGTGCAGCTGTAGTTGTGGTTGGGGCAACTGTAGTGGTTGGGGCAGATGTAGTGGTTGTTGGGGCAGCTGTAGTGGTTGGGGCAGCAGTAGTGGTGGTGGGGGCAGCTGTAGTAGTTGTGGGGGTAGCTGTAGTAGTTGGGGCAGCTGTTGTAGTGGTTGGGGCAGCTGTAGTCGTGGTAGGGGCAGCGGTAGTTGTGGTGGCAGCAGATGTAGTTGTGGTTGGGGCAGCTGCAGTGGTGGTGGGGGCAGCTGTTGTAGTGGTTGGGGCAGCTGTTGTAGTGGTTGGGGCAGCTGTAGTGGTGGTGGGGGCAGCTGTAGTGGTTGGGGCAGCTGTAGTGGTGGTGGGGGCAGCTGTTGTAGTGGTTGGGGCAGCTGTAGTGGTGGTTGGGGCAGCTGTAGTGGTGGTTGGGGCAGCTGTAGTCGTGGTTGGGCCAGCTGTTGTAGTGGTTGGGGCAGCTGTAGTAGTTGTGGGGGCAGCTGTAGTAATTGGGGCAGCTGTTGTAGTGGTTGGGGCAGCTGTAGTGGAGGTGGGGCCAGCTGTTGTAGTGGTTGGGGCAGCTGTAGTGGTTGTTGGGGCAGCTGTAGTGGTTGGGGCAGCTGTAGTCGTGGTTGGGGCAGCTGTAGTCGTGGTTGGGGCAGCTGTAGTGGTTGGGGCAGCTGTAGTCGTGGTTGGGGCAGCTGTAGTCGTGGTTGGGTCAGCTGTTGTAGTGGTTGGGGTAGCTGTAGTAGTTGGGGCAGCTGTTGTAGTGGTTGGGGCAGCTGTAGTCGTGGTGGGGTCAGCTGTTGTAGTGGTTGGGGCAGCTGTAGTGGTTGTGGGGGCAGCTGTAGTAGTTGTGGGGGCAGCTGTCGTAGTTGGGGAAGCTGTTGTAGTGGTTGGGGCAGCTGTAGTGGTGGTGGGGGCAGCTGTAGTGGTTGGGGCAGCTGTAGTGGTGGTGGGGGCAGCTGTTGTAGTGGTTGGGGCAGCTGTCGTGGTGGTGAGGGCAGCTGTTGTAGTGGTTGGGGCAGCTGTAGTGGTTGGGGCAGCTGTCGTGGTGGTGGGAGCCGCTGTTGTAGTGGTTGGGGCAGCTGTAGTCGTAGTTGGGGTAACTGTAGTTGTGGTTGGGGCAGCTGTAGTCATGGTTGTGGCAGCAGTAGTCGTAGTTGGGGCAACTGTAGTCGTGGTTGGGGCAGCAGTAGTAGTGGTTGTGGCAGCTGTTGTGGTTGTTGCGGCAGCTGTAGTTGTGGTTCGGGCAACTGCAGTGGATTGGGCAGCTATAGTAGTTGTGGGGGCAGCTGTAGTAGTTGTGGGGGCAGCTGTAGTAGTTGTGGGTGCAGCTGTAGTTGTGGTTGGGGCAACTGTAGTGGTTGGGGCAGATGTAGTGGTTGTTGGGGCAGCTGTAGTGGTTGGGGCAGCAGTAGTGGTGGTGGGGGCAGCTGTAGTAGTTGTGGGGGTAGCTGTAGTAGTTGGGGCAGCTGTTGTAGTGGTTGGGGCAGCTGTAGTCGTGGTAGGGGCAGCGGTAGTTGTGGTGGCAGCAGATGTAGTTGTGGTTGGGGCAGCTGCAGTGGTGGTGGGGGCAGCTGTTGTAGTGGTTGGGGCAGCTGTTGTAGTGGTTGGGGCAGCTGTAGTGTTGGTGGGGCAGCTGTAGTGGTTGGGGCAGCTGTAGTGGTGGTGGGGGCAGCTGTTGTAGTGGTTGGGGCAGCTGTAGTGGTGGTTGGGGCAGCTGTAGTGGTGGTTGGGGCAGCTGTAGTCGTGGTTGGGCCAGCTGTTGTAGTGGTTGGGGCAGCTGTAGTAGTTGTGGGGGCAGCTGTAGTAATTGGGGCAGCTGTTGTAGTGGTTGGGGCAGCTGTAGTGGAGGTGGGGCCAGCTGTTGTAGTGGTTGGGGCAGCTGTAGTGGTTGTTGGGGCAGCTGTAGTGGTTGGGGCAGCTGTAGTCGTGGTTGGGGCAGCTGTAGTCGTGGTTGGGGCAGCTGTAGTGGTTGGGGCAGCTGTAGTCGTGGTTGGGGCAGCTGTAGTCGTGGTTGGGTCAGCTGTTGTAGTGGTTGGGGTAGCTGTAGTAGTTGGGGCAGCTGTTGTAGTGGTTGGGGCAGCTGTAGTCGTGGTGGGGTCAGCTGTTGTAGTGGTTGGGGCAGCTGTAGTGGTTGTGGGGGCAGCTGTAGTAGTTGTGGGGGCAGCTGTCGTAGTTGGGGAAGCTGTTGTAGTGGTTGGGGCAGCTGTAGTGGTGGTGGGGGCAGCTGTAGTGGTTGGGGCAGCTGTAGTGGTGGTGGGGGCAGCTGTTGTAGTGGTTGGGGCAGCTGTCGTGGTGGTGAGGGCAGCTGTTGTAGTGGTTGGGGCAGCTGTAGTGGTTGGGGCAGCTGTCGTGGTGGTGGGAGCCGCTGTTGTAGTGGTTGGGGCAGCTGTAGTCGTAGTTGGGGTAACTGTAGTTGTGGTTGGGGCAGCTGTAGTCATGGTTGTGGCAGCAGTAGTCGTAGTTGGGGCAGCTGTTGTAGTGGTTGTGGCAGCTGTTGTAATGGTTGGGGCAGCTGTAGTAGTTGTGGGGGCAGCTGTAGTAGTGGTTGGGGCAGCTGTAGTAGTTGTGGGGGCAGCTGTCGTAGTGGTTGGGGCAGCTGAACTAGTTGTGGGGGCAGCTGTAGTAGTTGTGGGGGCAGCTGTCGTAGTTGGGGCAGCTGTTGTGGTTGTGGGGGCAGCTGTAGTAGTTGTGGGGGCAGCTGTAGTAGTTGTGGGGGCAGCTGTCGTAGTGGTTGGGGCAGCTGTTGTAGTGGTTGGGGCAGCTGAACTAGTTGTGGGGGCAGCTGTAGTAGTTGGGGCAGCTGTTGTAGTGGTTGGGGCAGCTGAACTAGTTGTGGGGGCAGCTGTAGTAGTTGTGGGGGCAGCTGTCGTAGTTGGGGCAGCTGTTGTGGTTGTGGGGGCAGCTGTAGTAGTTGTGGGGGCAGCTGTAGTAGTTGTGGGGGCAGCTGTCGTAGTGGTTGGGGCAGCTGTTGTAGTGGTTGGGGCAGCTGAACTAGTTGTGGGGGCAGCTGTAGTAGTTGTTGGGGCAGCTGTAGTGGTTGGGGCAGCTGTAGTGGTTGTTGGGGCAGCTGTAGTGGTTGGGGCAGCTGTAGTGGTGGTGGGGGCAGCTGTTGCAGTGGTTGGGGCAGCTGTAGTGGTGGTTGGGGCAGCTGTAGTCGTGGTTGGGGCAGCTGTAGTAGTTGTGGGGGTAGCTGTAGTAGTTGGGGCAGCTGTTGTAGTGGTTGGGGCAGCTGTAGTAGTTGTGGGGGTAGCTGTAGTAGTTGGGGCAGCTGTTGTAGTGGTTGGGGCACCTGTAGTCGTGGTAGGGGCAGCTGCAGTGGTGGTGGGGGCAACTGTAGTGGTTGGGGCAGCTGTAGTGGTTGTTGGGGCAGCTGTAGTGGTTGGGGCAGCTGTAGTCGTGGTTGGGTCAGCTGTTGTAGTGGTTGGGGCAGCTGTAGTCGTGGTGGCGTCAGCTGTTGTAGTGGTTGGGGCAGCTGTAGTGGTTGTGGGGGCAGCTGTAGTAGTTGTGGGGGCAGCTGTCGTAGTTGGGGAAGCTGTTGTAGTGGTTGGGGCAGCTGTAGTGGTGGTGGGGGCAGCTGTAGTGGTTGGGGCAGTTGTAGTGGTGGTGGGGGCAGCTGTTGTAGTGGTTGGGGCAGCTGTCCTGGTGGTGGGGGCAGCTGTTGTAGTGGTTGGGGCAGCTGTAGTGGTTGGGGCAGCTGTCGTGGTGGTGGGAGCAGCTGTTGTAGTGGTTGGGGCAGCTGTAGTGGTTGTTGGGGCAGCTGTAGTGGTTGTTGGGGCAGCTGTCGTGGTGGGGGGGTCTGCTGTTGTAGTGGTTGGGGCGGCTGTTGTGGTTGTTGGGGCAGCTGTAGTGGTTGTTGGGGCAGCTGTCGTGGTGGTGGGGGCAGCTGTTGTAGAGGTTGGGGCAGCTGTAGTAGTTGTGGGGGCAGCTGTAGTGGTTGTTGGGGCAGCTGTCGTGGTGGTGGGGGCAGCTGTTGTAGTGGTTGGGGCAGCTGTAGTGGTTGTTGGGGCAGCTGTAGTGGTTGTTGGGGCAGCTGTCGTGGTGGTGGGAGCAGCTGTAGTTGTGGTTGGGGCAGCTGTAGTCATGGTTGTGGCAGCAGTAGTCGTAGTTGGGGCAATTGTAGTCGTGGTTGGGGCAGCTGTTGTAGTGGTTGTGGCAGCTGTTGTATTGGTTGGGGCAGCTGTAGTAGTTGTGGGGGCAGCTGTAGTAGTGGTTGGGGCAGCTGTAGTAGTTGTGGGGGCAGCTGTCGTAGTGGTTGGGGCAGCTGTACTAGTTGTGGGGGCAGCTGTAGTAGTTGTGGGGGCAGCTGTAGTAGTTGTGGGGGCAGCTGTCGTAGTTGGGGCAGCTGTTGTGGTTGTTGGGGAAGCTGTAGTCGTAGTTGGGGCAACTGTAGTCGTGGTTGGGGCAGCAGTAGTAGTGGTTGTGGCAGCTGTTGTGGTTGTTGCGGCAGCTGTAGTTGTGGTTCGGGCAACTGTAGTGGATTGGGCAGCTATAGTAGTTGTGGGGGCAGCTGTAGTAGTTGTGGGGGCAGCTGTAGTAGTTGTGGGTGCAGCTGTAGTTGTGGTTGGGGCAACTGTAGTGGTTGGGGCAGATGTAGTGGTTGTTGGGGCAGCTGTAGTGGTTGGGGCAGCAGTAGTGGAGGTGGGGGCAGCTGTAGTAGTTGTGGGGGTAGCTGTAGTAGTTGGGGCAGCTGTTGTAGTGGTTGGGGCAGCTGTAGTCGTGGTAGGGGCAGCGGTAGTTTTGGTGGCAGCAGATGTAGTTGTGGTTGGGGCAGCTGCAGTGGTGGTGGGGGCAGCTGTTGTAGTGGTTGGGGCAGCTGTTGTAGTGGTTGGGGCAGCTGTAGTGGTGGTGGGGGCAGCTGTAGTGGTTGGGGCAGCTGTAGTGGTGGTGGGGGCAGCTGTTGTAGTGGTTGGGGCAGCTGTAGTGGTGGTTGGGGCAGCTGTAGTGGTGGTTGGGGCAGCTGTAGTCGTGGTTGGGCCAGCTGTTGTAGTGGTTGGGGCAGCTGTAGTAGTTGTGGGGGCAGCTGTAGTAATTGGGGCAGCTGTTGTAGTGGTTGGGGCAGCTGTAGTGGAGGTGGGGCCAGCTGTTGTAGTGGTTGGGGCAGCTGTAGTGGTTGTTGGGGCAGCTGTAGTGGTTGGGGCAGCTGTAGTCGTGGTTGGGGCAGCTGTAGTCGTGGTTGGGGCAGCTGTAGTGGTTGGGGCAGCTGTAGTCGTGGTTGGGGCAGCTGTAGTCGTGGTTGGGTCAGCTGTTGTAGTGGTTGGGGTAGCTGTAGTAGTTGGGGCAGCTGTTGTAGTGGTTGGGGCAGCTGTAGTCGTGGTGGGGTCAGCTGTTGTAGTGGTTGGGGCAGCTGTAGTGGTTGTGGGGGCAGCTGTAGTAGTTGTGGGGGCAGCTGTAGTAGTTGTGGAAGCTGATGTAGTTGTTGGGTCACCTGTAGGGGTGGTGGGGGAAGCTGTAGTGGTTGGGGCAGCTGTTGTGGTGGTGGGGGCAGCTGTTGTAGTGGTTGGGGCAGCTGTCGTGGTGGTGAGGGCAGCTGTTGTAGTGGTTGGGGCAGCTGTAGTGGTTGGGGCAGCTGTCGTGGTGGTGGGAGCAGCTGTTGTAGTGGTTGGGGCAGCTGTAGTCGTAGTTGGGGTAACTGTAGTTGTGGTTGGGGCAGCTGTAGTCATGGTTGTGGCAGCAGTAGTCGTAGTTGGGGCAGCTGTTGTAGTGGTTGTGGCAGCTGTTGTAGTGGTTGGGGCAGCTGTAGTAGTTGTGGGGGCAGCTGTAGTAGTGGTTGGGGCAGCTGTAGTAGTTGTGGGGGCAGCTGTCGTAGTGGTTGGGGCAGCTGAACTAGTTGTGGGGGCAGCTGTAGTAGTTGTGGGGGCAGCTGTCGTAGTTGGGGCAGCTGTTGTGGTTGTGGGGGCAGCTGTAGTAGTTGTGGGGGCAGCTGTAGTAGTTGTGGGGGCAGCTGTCGTAGTGGTTGGGGCAGCTGTTGTAGTGGTTGGGGCAGCTGAACTAGTTGTGGGGGCAGCTGTAGTAGTTGGGGCAGCTGTTGTAGTGGTTGGGGCAGCTGAACTAGTTGTGGGGGCAGCTGTAGTAGTTGTGGGGGCAGCTGTCGTAGTTGGGGCAGCTGTTGTGGTTGTGGGGGCAGCTGTAGTAGTTGTGGGGGCAGCTGTAGTAGTTGTGGGGGCAGCTGTCGTAGTGGTTGGGGCAGCTGTTGTAGTGGTTGGGGCAGCTGAACTAGTTGTGGGGGCAGCTGTAGTAGTTGTTGGGGCAGCTGTCGTAGTTGGGGCAGCTGTTGTGGTTGTGGGGGCAGCTGTAGTAGTTGTGGGGGCAGCTGTAGTAGTTGTGGGGGCAGCTGTAGTTGTGGTTGGGGCAAATATAGTGGATTGGGCAGCTGTAGTATTTGGGGCAGCTGTTAAAATAATAATTATCAATTTATTATTTCAATTTTTTCCAACAAGTTCAGTAAATTTTCTCTACTCACCAAAAAGTATCAGCAGAACGACATGCACTCTTGACAACATTTTGGGAACCGTATCTGTTCAAAAATAAAGTCCTTTATTTTGGAATTCATGGGTTTTTATTGTGATTTCAGTGATTTTGCATCTTTGACTTTGCATTAGAGCCTTTTGAAGCTCTGGTGTCACTCCATGATATGGCTGAGGCATCGTCAGAACGTAAGTGTCACTGTCAATACTGTTTCAACAGATGAATCATATAATCATCTATTCAATCACACACTTTTGTTAAGAAAACTGGGAATTCAGTGTTTAAGTCTTTACTAAATTGGTCAGTGTAAAATGTCAACTCCATCACGCATTCAGCTTGATGTTATAAAATGTGTTATTTATGCTATAGGAATATATATTATATTCAATTTACACCACCCCCTCCAGTACTGCTTAAATAAAAAATCTGAATTTTCTGATGGAGTTGGCCCTTTCCAGCTGTGACGGCATAACTGTCATCGTTTTCTGTATTAAATATGAAAAGACTGTGTGCTAGTGCTGCATTCAGGGGATAAGGGTAACAAACAGGACCCCACAGGACATTTTGGGAATATTTAAAGCCTTCTAATATAATCTAATGCCATTTTATTTATGTAAAGAGTAGCTGAAATCTCTGAACCCTGGTGGAAAACAAACAAAATAATACTAAATAAAAAATGTACAGTTACATTTAGGGTAAAATTGGGAAATAAATGTCTAAAATATTTTCAAATAAATGTCTCCAGTACACAGATTTCCAGTACACAGATTTCCCTTAGATGCAACTTTGTAAGTGTGACAATCATGATGTTTTAACAATATTTGTTTCTGTTTTGTCCTGACTCCCAAGAAGTTAAGGAAGAATCTGAAGATTTACCGAACCAAACAATTTATTTTCAAATATCGATATTTCTATTTAACTAAGAAATGCCATCTCTGTTCAGATATTATTTTAAATGAATATTACTTACAGTTTTCCCTTTTGCAGTGGCTTGATGCAAAGTCAATAATCCTGTAGGTGTTCAGCAACACAATGTTCTCTCCATTCTTGTGCTTTGTCTCTTTATATTGGGCCATTTGCTTTTACATCACAGTGCAAACAAAGGTTTGCATTTTGTACATCATTTTTATGGGTGGAGTTGCAAGTCATTCAGTGTAATTTTTCTAACTTGTACAAATAACAAATAAATACTGGTTTGTTGACATTGTATTTTAAATTCTTATTGCTCATTGATATTGTATTTTGTATAGCTGAGGGATTTACTTGGCTTTTGTAATGCTTTTACTGCCGTTGGACCTGCGTAACACAAAATGTGGATGAATAATTAGGTAAACATTAAAAACATACCTACCACCTTTGAAAAACAACTCTGCAACAACAATAAAACTTATAAATGTTTTCTGATGTCACAATGTCTTTTGCGTCAGTTCTAAACCAATATTCCAGGATATTAACTAACAATATTAAATGCTGAATTGGAATCTTAAATATACACATAAAAAATGAATATAAAACTATACCATCCAATATACTTTTGGTTTACTATTGTTATTATTGAATGTCTTATCAAGCTGTGATTTTTAAATCATGACCATTCTGATAAATTGTTATTGTCCTAATTGAGAGCTGAAGATAAGGAAGGGATATTTATTGAAGGTACAGAGAGATGTGGTGGCTGGGTAGAGCCTCAGGACCCTTTGCAGATGATGAGGTCTTGAACAAGAACACAGACAGATGCTGTCAATGGGATAGACTTATATAGCCAGGGCTTGTGGGTAATTGAAGGTGTTGTTGAGCTGAGCTGTGGTTCGCTGGGAGAGGAGCAGGGGGGGTTGAGGCTTGGGCCTGCAACTGAATCTCAGTGAATCATATTAATTCCACTTTAAAACATATATGTGTTTCTATAAATCAAAACAAAATGGGAACAGAAATTAAGAATATCAATTTAAGAAGATCATTGGTACCAAATGTGTAATTCACTCCAAACTTCTACAAGCTCACAGCAGTGGCAGGAGTTTAATTGGAAATGCTTGATGAGATTGTTCATCACACTCCACATTAAAAGTGAACAGCTTGGAACCCAACAGGCCTGTTGGAGGAACTGTGGCCACCTTGACGCAAACCACTCACACATTTTCTGGATTTGTCCAAAGATCCAAGCATTTTGGTTGGATATCAACAAACTGCTTCAAAAAGTCCTGAGATATGGCCTTCCCAATGACTGCACCGTTATGTACCTGGGAAACATGGCGGATAATGTACAAAAGGAGAACCTCTATCTGACAAAGATTCTGCTGACAGCACCTAGAAAGGCAATTACAAAACTTTGGCTTAACCCCTGAAGACTTAAGAGTAATTTTAGTACATTTCTCCTCGCCTGGATTTTTTTTTCTCAATTTTGCTTTTAAAACTGCCCCTTTTACCCTATAATGAAGTGTTATACATCTTTTTTTTTTTTTATTTCACAATCTGCTGCTGTAGTTGTGTCATGTGGCTGTAATAAAAGCTATAGTACCAGAAATAGAGATGAAAAAAAAAAAAACATAAATAAAATTCACACTCTTTTATACAAAACACACAGCAAACGTGTATAAAAAAGCTTAATTTAGGGCCTTAGGTACAAAAATGCAAAATATCAAGTCTGTAAGTAAATTAAAAATATCCTTATTGCCCTAAAAACAAAAAAGTGTAATTGCTCCATTACTTTTCTGGTGCCGTCATGGAAACAGCTCCTGTAAAGTCCAGGGCCAGAGCATAGAACAGAGTCACATCACTTGTAATGCATTTCCATGGCGTTTATTACATTTGTATTTGTTCATTTTGAGTGAAATAAACCTTTCAAATGAAAATACAAAGGGATAAGATAAGATAGAGATAAGATAGGACTTTATTGATCTCACAGTGGAGAAATTCAATCGTCACAGTAGCTCCAGGACAGTTTAGTGCAAAAAAGGGGGGGAAAGTGTGATGCAATCAAGATAAACAATAATAAAAATTGAAATAATAATAAAAATAATAATATAAAGTGAATAAGTATATGTACAAAATTTACAAAGAAAATTGAAATATAAATACTATATATATATAAAATAAAATAAAGAAAGTACAAAAACAGTGCAAGATGTAACAGTCCAGTAGTGGCACAGACATGGTTATTGCACAGAGGAGTTGTACAGTCTGACCGCAGTGGGGATGAATGATATGCGGTAGCGCTCCTTCCTGCACTGAGGGAGTCTCAGACGGTCCAGCTTCTCCACAGTCTGGTGCAGGGGGTGAGAGGTGTTGTCCATGATGGATGTAAGTTTGGACAACACTCTCCTCTCAGCCACCTCCTCCACAGAGTCCAGGGGACAGCCCAGGACAGAGCCAGCCCTCCTGACCAGCTTGTTCAGTCTTTTCCTGTCCCGTTCAGTGCTGCCTGGGGCCCAACAGACCACCGCGTAGAGGAGAGCAGAGGCTACCACAGAATCATAGAAAGTCCTGAGCAGGGGCCTGCACACGCCAAAGGACCTCAGTCTCCTCAGAAGGTGGAGGCGACTCTGGCCCTTCTTGTACAGGGCATTGGAATTATGGGACCAGTCCAGTTTATTGTTGAGGTGAACACCCAGGTACTTGAAGCTGTCCACAGTCTCAATGTCCTGCCCCTGTATGTTCACTGGTGCATGGGGGGGTGTTCTTCTCCTGAAGTCGATCACCATCTCTTTGGTCTTGCTGGTGTTAAGGCACAGGTGGTTGCGCCCCCACCAGTCCACAAAGTCTCTGATGACCGAGTGTTACTCCAGCTCTTTCCCCTCAGACACACAGCCAACAATGGCTGAGTCATCCGAGAACTTCTGGAGATGACTGGAGGTGTCTGTGTTGTAGGTGAAGTCCGAGGTGTATATGGTGAAGAGGAAGGGGAGAGGACAGTTCCCTGGGGGACCCCGTGCTGCAGACCACCACCTCAGACTCACAGCTGTGCAGCCGCACATACTGCGGTCGGTCAGTCAGGTGGTCCATGGTCCAGGCAGCCAGGTGTTCGTCCACTCTGGTGTCCTCCAGCTTCCCCCTCAGCACCTCTGGCCTGATGGTGTTGAAGGCACTGGAGAAGTCAAAGAACATGACTCTCACAGCGCTCCCGGCGGTCTCCAGGTGGGTGAGCGCCCGCTGCAGCAGGTAGATGACGGCGTCCTCTACCCCGATGTTGGGCCGATAGGCAAACTGCAGCAGGTCCAGGGTGGGGCTCACCACGGAGCGGAGGTGGCTGAGGATCAGTCTCTCCAGGGTCTTCATCAGGTGGGAGGTCAAGGCGACTGGTCTGTAGTGGGCTGGTTCCCTGGCGTGTGGTGTCTTTGGAACTGGAACCACACAGGAGGTCTTCCACAGGACAGGAACCTTCTCCAGGCTGAAGCTCAGGTTGAAGATGTGGCAGAGGACCTCACAGAGCTGGTCTGCTCAGGTCCTCAGCAGCCTGGGGCAGATTCCATCTGGTCCAGCAGATTTCCTCTGTTTCAGTCGCCTCAGCTCTCTCCTCACCTGGTCCGGTGTGATGGAGAGGGGGGAGTAAGGGAGGGCCTGGTGTGGAGTGTGGGGGGTGGGGGGCAGAGGGGAGCTGGTGCTGAGATCAGTCCGTTTGAAGTGTGTGGGGGAGCGGGGGTCAGAAGATGAAGTCAGTCCGGGGAGGGGGCAAGTGTCCACTGGCCTGGAGAGGTGTGAAGAGGGGGGAGCTGGAAGAGGGGCAGGGGGGGTGGGGTATGAATCAAACCTGTTGAAGTACAGATTTAATTCATCAGCCCAGCGCTGGTCTCCATCAGCTGCCCCTCTGGCACTCTGTCCAAGTCCGGAGATGGTCTTCAGTCCTCTCCACACATCCCTCACATTGTTCTGGGCCAGCTTCTCCTCTATCTTCTTCCCATGGTCCTTCTTGGCCTGCCGTATTCTCCTCTGGAGCTCCCGCTGGACCCTTCTCTGCTCCTCTCTATCTCCGGAGTTGAAAGCCCTCTTCTTCTGGTTCAGGAGGGCTTTAAGCTCAGGAGTGACCCAGGGGTGGTTATTGGAGAAGCACCGTACCCTCCGTGTTGGCACAGTGCTCTCCACACAGAAGTTGATATAGTCTGTGATGCAGTGGGTCAGGCCATCGATGTCCTCTCCATAAGAGCTGCTGAACATGTTCCAGTCTGTGGTCTGGAAACAGTCCCTCAGACTCTCACTGGCCTCTTCAGTCCACCGCTTCACTGACACCTTCTGCGTGGGTCCTCTTCGCACCTTTGGTGTGTATTTGGGGAGCAGATAGACGATGTTATGGTCCGATCGTCCGAGCGGGGGGAGGGGGACAGAGGTGTATGCGTCCTTTGTATTTGCATACAGCAGGTCAAGAGTCCTATTGTCCCGTGTGGGACACGTAACGTACTGCGTGAATGTGGGGAGAGTGGCGGAGAGAGAGGTGTGATTGAAGTCACCGTTGATCAGGAGCAGGGCGCGCGGATGGCGCGTCTGCATCAGAGTCACGGTGCTGTGGAGCTGCTCACAGGCCGCCACAGTGTCGGCCGAAGGCGGGATGTAAACACAGAACACAATCACATGTGAGAACTCCCTCGGGAGGTAGTAGGGCCGCATTCCCACTCCAAGCAGCTCTAGGTCCGGGGTGCACAGCTGTTGTTTCATGTGCACGTGTGCCGGGTGGCACCAGTGCTCGCTCACATACACCGCCAGTCCGCCTCCCTTTTTCTTGCCGCTCCCCACGGCAGTACGGTCCGCGCGCCTCAGGGTGAATCCGTCCAGGGAGATTACATAGTTCGATGTATTCTCATTCACCCACGTCTCGGTGAAACACATCAGGCTGCAGTCCCGGTATTCTCTCTGCTGCCGGGTCAGCGCAGTGAGCTCCTCGCTCTTGTTGGAGATGGAGCGGACGTTTCCCATAATTACCGACGGTAAAAATGATCTCCGTTTCTTGCGTCCACCTCTGCAGCCTCTTCTTTTCCTCCGTATGTCCACTAGAACGTCAGGTTTCTCAGCGTAGAGTAAAGAAGGGCCGCGTAGGGCAAGGAGGACCTCCCGCGCGTAAGTGGTGCGCTCCGAGCCGCGGTTGGATGAGTTCCCCGATGCAGATCCGCAAAGTGCAAGAAACACTACAGTTAACAATAAAACTGTTGTCAAAGTAGGCTTCCCATGTGCAGAACTGCACAATGTTCCACCTACTGTACACAAAAAACGAAAAAGATGTCTATAAAAAACTAAAAAGAAGGAAAAGAGGGTTCGGAGCGTCAGTGACACGCAGCTGGTCACCCAGCGCCATCTTGAAATACACATTTACGCACAATTACGCACACCAAGATGCATAATTTGCCATGTATGTGAGAATTAACTCCACTTAGAGCATCTTTTTCAATGGCTAAAAGCAAACACAGTCGAGAGGAGTCGACCATCTTGACTCACTTCACACTTTGGCAAAGTTTTGGACAATCAAAATGGACGGAGCGCATGAGTTTGGGGAAAACAAAGTTCCTATTGGACACTCGTTTTGCGCACGTCATCACTCAGCGTGTGTGTGACGTAGGGTAAAGCCACAGAAATGTACAGAAACGCCTATGTCTGCGCTTTCGGAGGGAAAAAAGTAAGTTTCTATCTCCTACGGTTAGAAAGTTATGCATGGTTATATAAAACATATTCCTCGGTATCGTATACGATACCACAGGTCTTCGAGGGTTAACCCGGTTGCTTCAAATCAACAAGGGTCTTAAAGTGCCAATAATCTCCTCAGTCGTGCACATGGTGAATTTCCTTAAACAGTGAAAAGTGCATGAGCTGGATCTGTTCAAAAGACTGGCTCTTTGTTAGAATAATTATGTATATTATCCCATATTTGTCTTAATCATGTGTTAGATATTTGTGTATTTGCAATAATCTCTTTTGTGCTTGAAAACTGTGTGCAGTACTTTTCCACTGACTGCTGTGCAGCTGAAGGCTGGCTGGAGCCAGGTTTATCAGGAGGTCTGAGTTTGGCAAAACATGAACTGAACCCAAACATGATCTCAAACCACAGCGTATTCTCCGCACTCAGCCTACTGTCCGACCTTGATCAATAATGCATAATTATATTTTATTTTATTTATCATATCTTGGTATCACTGCTGTTTTCCCCCCCTTTCCCTTAGAGCAGCGACACCCATTGTAACCAGGGTCATCCTAATGTAAATAAAAGTGAGGAGACGGGGCCGTGCTCCAGAGCGGGTTGGAGAGTGTATCTGGGCACGTCTCAATCCGTTCTCCTCGCGAGTAAAACCAAATAATCTCTCTTGTCTTTCTTCACAGAATGTTTTAGATGGTGTTTAACCTGTTTGAACCTAACATTAACTTGGTCCTTCGAGCCGGATTCCAAGACACCTGGAGACTCCATCGGGCGTTAAGAATCCAGAAAGACCGTGGCCACGGCAGAATAGTCCCTTTCTCGGGCTGGTTATCTTCTCGTCAGTTGGAGTCCGACGGTTGACGGAATGCCGAGGGAGAGAGACAACAGACAGTGAGTAATTTTGACTTTAAAAGAAGCGAACGACTGAGGGTCGCTATGCCGCAGAACAAACCCTATAAATCCTAGGCACTGATAGGTAAATTCCTCAAGTTAAATTCCGTAAGGAAGGACGGCGGAGTCCTCTTCGTGTTAAATTCCGCGGGACGGCGGAGTCCTCTTGAGTTAAATTCCGGAAAATAAAGGATGGCGGAGTCCTCTTCGTGTTAAATTCCGTATCAGTAAATAGGAGTGTGAATGAGTGTGTGTGAGTGGAAATTTATAACCATTAGGTTATTTTATTTCATACCAAAAGATTGGGATTGTAAATAGTGAGTTTTTGTGGATGTAAAGACACGATTTCTCCACCTTAACGGGTAGAAGTGAGAAATACCACAAAAATAGATTAATCACTATCCCAATCAATCCTTGAAATCAGTCTTAGAGACCTCCCTACGAGTGACAGACTGATCCAAATTGTGACAAAATGGGAAACCTAATAACAACCAGTAAACCTAGAGATAGATTAAAATGTAAGGATTATAAAATAATGGAGGCAAAAAATGCAGGATATAATAAATACCTAGACTTATGGGTAGAAAAAATATAATTTTAAAGGCAACCTGAGTGTAGTGACCTTGAAGGCATTACGTGACCAGATAAGGGAATGAATAGGGGAGAATTGCCAGAAATTTAGTTTGACATATGGTGTGAAAGTTCTGTGTTGTATGATTTGACGAGAAGTATTTGAAGCAGAGTTGTTAAAAGTTGTTTTTGTGTGTACAAATTAGTGGAGTACCGTAAAACAGAGTGGAGTGAGTGCTCAGCGCGTTCCCGTGCCCCTCCCTCCTCTCATTCCTCCCTCCTAAAGCCCGTGCATGTGAAAATCCCTCAGCCCCTCCCTCCCCTCATTCCTCTCTGTGCTTCAATGAAGGTCGTCCTGTGCAGTTAGGCGTATTTTTTTTTTTTTAGGTACTTTTTATGTCGACAAGGATAATCTTAAGCAGAATACAGCAATATAGCAATAACAATTCGCCTTGTCTAGTCCTATGTTTACTTATTTTATAATTTTTTTTTAGGGAACTTGCTTTTATTGCAGTGATAGTAGCAGCCGTTGTTCAGTCCATGTGCATGTATTCCCCATGCTTCAATGTGATATGCAAAGTGCTTCAGTGCATTCTGTACTATATGTTGTCTGTGTCAGCGCTCATTTTATGTAGGAATAATTTTTATACACCAAGTAAAAGATGTTCAGAGCCACGTAGATTTGTTAAAAATACAGATCCCAAAGTAAAGTAGTGTACCTGAGGTTTATAATAGACCAATATTTCATCGTGATTAGTGGGTGGAAGCTAAGGATGTAGACTTTGTTCTTAAAGTTGGTTCATTAATTGGGAAACTTGGTGAAAGGAGAGAGAGTAAGTACTTTTGTTGGTTGCTGGTTTGATTCTAGGACACAGTGTGTGTTTTTATACTGGATTGTGACCTCTGTGAATACAGAAACCAGTGCAGAGACAGGATTGACGAGGAAAGCATCATTCAGGACAGGTAGGATGTCAGGACAGGCAAATTTGGACCCCTCTGATCAACAATCATGACGAATCTTTTTAATTGAGGCAGAGGAGGACTTCTTATCTGGCGCACCAGACGAGGTGTGGTCAACAAGCCCATCTGACGTAGGACTTATTAAAGGGACCCTACCAGTGATAAAAGAACAAAATCAGAGTACAGACCATGTGTGAAGCAGTACCCACTGAAGCCAGACGCAGTTGAGGGTATAAGACCAGTCATAAATGATCTGATTAAGGCAGGTGTTATAATTGAGTGTGATGACTCACCATGTAACACACCAATATTCCCAGTAAAGAAACAGGCGCCCTCTATAGGCTGGCGTATGATACAGGACTTACAAGCAGTGAACAGTGCAGTGATTCAACGAGCTCCATGTGTTCCAGATCCACACACATTACTAAATTCATTAAGACCTGATGCTACGATATTCACAGTTATTGATATTAATAATGCATTTTTCTCAATTCCAATTGACAAGGACAGCCAATTCTGGTTTGCATTTACTTTTGAGGGTAAGAGATATACCTTCACCAGATTACCTCAAGGTTATTGTGAAAGCCCTACAATTTACTCCCAGGTTATGTCGGCGAATGTGTCGAAATTCGATCCTCCAGGAGGAAGCCAAATTTTGCTTTATATAGATGACATATTAATTGCATCACGAGATACAGAAACCTGAAAGATTGACACATTAGCATTACTAAAATATTTAGCTGAAAATGGACACAAAGTGAGCAAAAACAAGGTACAACTATGTAAAACAGAAGTTAAATATTTGGGGCATAATCTAAGTGCAGGTGGAAGAACAGTAGCAGACAGTAGAAAAGCAGTAATATTGGCCGCACCAAAACCCATGACCAAGAAACAAATGATGTCATTCTTAGGGCTCACTAATTACTGCAGGTCATGGATACCAAATTACACAGAAATAACACATCCATTGCAGAGACTGATGTATGAGGAGCAAATGAAAATGACAGATCCAATTGTATGGACAGAAGAGGCAGAAAGTGCATTCTGCATTTTAAAACAGACATTAGTGTCAAGTACAGCACTGGTGTTACCAGATTACAGTAAAGAATTCATTCAGATGGTGGACTGTAAAGGACATTTTATGATGTCAGTGTTGACTCAGAAACACAGAGACAAGCTTAGACCAATAGCTTATTTTTCCTCAAAATTAGACAGTGTAGCATGTGCATTGCCACCTTGTGTTCGGACTGTTATAGCGGCCTCCATGGCAATAGAAGTGAGTGCAGGCATTGTATTGTTTCATCCATTAACGTTAAAGGTCCCACATGCTGTTTCAGCATTATTATTACAGACAAATATGACCTTTTTATCCCCTACTCGTCACCTCTCCTGCATGGTGAACCTGCTATCACAGCCTCATTTGACTCTAGAAAGATGCACAACTTTGAACCCAGTGACTTTAATCCCACTGCCAGATGAAGGTCAGGTACACGACTGTCAGGAATTGGCAGAGACATTAACTAAAAGCAGACCGGATTTATTGGATCAACCCATTGCTGGTAGTAAATTAATATTTGTAGAATAAATGGCATAAAAGATGGCATTTACATATGTCCCCAAAATAAACCCATCCTTCCAAAAAATCTATACAAATGGGCAGCAATTTTGAGCCATGGTAAGACTCATGTCTCAACAGGGGGGTGAGATAGAGAAACATTATAGAGAAACATTATACAACCTATGGGTTCAATTCTTGTTGCAATATGTGCAAAACACAACTCACAGGGAAATTTAAGACCCAAGCGAGGACAATTTCCACTACCCCAATATCCATTTCAAATTATTCATATGGACTTCATAGAATTAAATCAAAGTAAAGGCAAGAAATATTGTTTAGTAATAATAGACGCATTTTCTAAATGGGTAGAACTATTTCCAACCAAAACACCAGATGCTCTGACGGTGGCTAAGGCGCTGTGTAAAGATATAATACCAAGATTTGGCATAACTGAGAGAATCTGTAGTGATAATGGTACACATTTTGTAAACAGTCTAATTTCACACATTAGGAAATTATTTCATATTGATTAAAAAAATCATTGTGCCTACCACCCTCAAAGTGCTGGGTTAGTAGAAAGGATGATTGCACAGACTGTGACAGCCATTGCTGGTCTTACTTCATACCCCTTTGACACTGTCCGAAGACGTCTTCTCCACTACTGATTCCACATGGGCTAAAGATTCATATGGGTGGAACCCTATGGCGAAAAATTGGTCTCAAATTCTAATTATGGGAAAGCAAAAGATAAATGGGAATCCAACTTTAGTATTGCACTTTAATACAACGACTTTACCATTACCATCACGGGGAATAAATTATGCACATTATGATGAACACCCCTGTTTTAGTTTTGCCCTATGTGTACACAAGAGTGGAGAAGACCCATGTACTGTGTTGTCCATATGCCCTAATATTACTGAAGGTAACTCTAATACATCTAAAACAGACACCCCAATTGACAACCTGACCCTAGGACCGAAAACAAGGACAAAAATGAAAATCAAAATTGTTAATGGCCACTACCTACAGACGAATGGTTCCAAATCACTACTAGCATTTCAGGACAAAACAACAACTAGTTGCTTATGGTAGAACAAGCTGCAAAGGCTGTAAATTCTGATTGTGTTGTATGCTTAGGGCCCAGACCAATGCTTTGTGTGGTACCAGCGACTATGTCAACAGACTGTGTAGTTGACGTTATGCAAAAGACTGTTCCACAAGCCAACTGTACATTCTGGGACTCAGTGTATCCACTCACACCCCTAGAAAAGAGAAAACCATTGTTTAACTGTGTTATACTATGTTACATGTAGGAGACAAATTTATCCCCTCTCGGCCCAGGACTTATTACGAACAACAAGTAGTCTATTACCACAAGAATGGCATAGAGACAAAAGAGCTTCTAAGAGGTTAGGAGATGATGATCCCACTTATATTGACGCAATAGGAGTGCCCAGAGGAGTTCCCAATGAATACAAATTGTCAGATCAGATTGCAACAGGTTTTGAAAACATACCTATAATTGCAGCAATTTTTCCAATCACACCTAACAAAAATGTAGACCAAATAAACAACGTCCACTACAACGTACAGAAATTGGGCAACTGGACACAGGCAGGCTTTGAGGCAGTGCACGAGCAGCTAGCAGCCACATCGCTGATGTCATTCCAGAATCCCGAATAATACTGCATCCGATAGCAGCTTGACCAGAGCAATAGAGGGTCTTCGTACCCTCAACAAGCGCATGAAGGAGCAGTGTGGCGTCGACCAATCAATGTGGGATGACTGGCTGGGGGTGTTTGGCAGATATAAAGCACTCGTGAGCTAAATACTGATCTCAGTAGCCGTGTTCGCCGCAATATTGACCTTGTGTGGATGCTGTTGTATTCCCTGTATCCGTAGTCTAGTCAACCGTTTAATCACCACAGCAATAACCCCTGGTCCAGAGGACAGGGCAGTTCAGATCCATCTTTTGGCTGATGGTGACTCTGACGTTGAGGACTCCACTGAGGCTTTTGCCACATTGTTCAGAGACGAAAAAGACACACCTATGTAAATAACATAAACCTCCGAGTGTAAGCTTATTTTGTTTATCTATGAGTTTGTAGCTGAAAATCGAAAGAAGTGGTTATAAATGATTTTATCTAGCAAATATGTGATAAACAGGAGGGAAATGTTAGAATAATTATGTATATTATCCCATATTTGTCTTAATCATGTGTTAGATATTTGTGTATTTGCAATAATCTCTTTTGTGCTTGAAAACTGTGTGCAGTACTTTTCCACTGACTGCTGTGCAGCTGAAGGCTGGCTGGAGCCAGGCTTATCAGGAGGTCTGAGTTTGGCAAAACATGAACTGAACCCAAACATGAACTCAAACCACAGCGTATTCTCCGCACTCAGCCTACTGTCCGACCTTGATCAATAATGCATAATTATATTTTATTTTATTTATCATATCTTGGTATCGCTGCTGTTTCCCCCCCCTTTCCCTTAGAGCAGCGACACCCATTGTAACCAGGGTCATCCTAATGTAAATAAAAGTGAGGAGACGGGGCCGTGCTCCAGAGCGGGTTGGAGAGTGTATCTGGGCACGTCTCAATCCGTTCTCCTCGCGAGTAAAACCAAATAATCTCTCTTGTCTTTCTTCACAGAATGTTTTAGATGGTGTTTAACCTGTTTGAACCTAACACTCTTTTTATGTGTATTTGTGTTCAGAAATCCAGAGTGATAACTCATCCAATAAATCTGTAGTCTCTGGACAGATGGTAAAATGCTCACTCGAAAAACAAGTGGAGTTCCTCAAAACATCGCAATTATACAAAACAGTTCAGTTCACCACAGACATTAATGACCATTAAATACAATGAACAAACAGAGAAATCAAACATCCCCAGGACAGCAGAGACAGAGACTATGTACATGTGTATGTACAAGTACATTTCTGTGTAAAAAGCCTTCACACGCTTTGTTTGTTCTGTTTCCTGGAGTTTGTGGAGTTTGTGATATTTGTGCAAAAAGAAAATTTGGTCCGGTTCATATTAAAGAAACCTTTAGTTCATGAACTTGCCATTGCTAATGACCGATTTGTAGTTTTCTGATTCTACAATGTCATACTCTCAGATGGGGGGTTATTGATTATATTCTGCTTTGCTGTGAAATATCCAAAAGGTCAGATAATTTCTGTTACTGACTAGACCAACTAACTTGTTGTCTTCTTTTTAATATTCATTATAGCTGCCCCCATCTGTATTAAATATTATGATTATATCTCCTGTTTATGGTTGTTGGATTCAATACATTCATAAAGTAAAATTGGATATTTACTGGCTGCTCTATTTTGTCGTGGTGATTTTGAGGACCCTCTCAAAATTGAGATGATGAGACATCTCAAGGGGCTTATCCTCCAAACCAATTATTGTTTTTATTTTTTTTTTTATAATATCACATAAGATCAATAAAAAACAATATTTTAAATTTAAGTTATGTTAAATTTTATGCACTCAATACTTGGCTTGACCTCCTTTGACATGAATTACTGTAATGCCCCATGGATGAGATTAACCTGTAGCAGAGCTCATGTGGAATGGAAGCCCAGGTTGCTCTAATAGTGACTTCCAGGTCATCTGCACTGTGGCTCTAGTGTCTCTCATCTTCCTCCTGAAAATATCCCAGAGATTCTCTATGGGGTTCAGGTCAGGCGAGTTTGCAGAGTTACAGTTACAGCACAGTCACTGAACCAGCTTTTGATACCTTTGGCTGTGTGGGAAGGTGTCAAGTCCTGCTGGAGAATAAAATCAGCATGTCCATAAAGCTTGTGAGCAGAAGTGCATGAAGTGCTCTGTAATGTCCTGGTACATGAAGACTTTGACTGGGAACTTGAGAAAACACAGTGGACCAACAGCAGCAGATGATATGGCAGCCCAAACCATCACTGACTGGAAACTTCACACTGGATTTAAAAAAAAAAAAAAAAAATGTACCTGTATTTTACCAGGTAGGTCGGTTGAGAACCAATTCTCATTTTCAACGACAACCTGGGGGTGGCACCTGGAATTCCCAGTGGTCTCCCATCCAAGTACTAACCAGGCCCGGCCCTGCTTAGCTTCTGAGATCTGATGAGATCAGGCTTTGACAAGCCGGTATGGCCACGTTGACTTCAAGCAATGTGGATTCTGTGCTTCTGCACTCTTCTTCCAGACTCTGGGATCTTGACTGGGACTGTTGTTTGAGATACTTTGGACCACTGAGCAACAGTCCAGTTCTTTTTCTCCACAGCCCAGGTCAGAATCTCCTGCCATGGTCTCATGCCCCATACAGGCTTCATCTGTGCGTAGTGGCTCTGGATGGGCTGACTCCAGCCTCAGTCCACTCCTTATGACTCTCCCACAAACTCTAGAGTGGATTTTGTTTGAGAATTCTCTCAAGGTGATTTTCCCTTTAGCTGGTGCACCTTTTCCTATCACACTTTTTTCTGCCATTCAAGTTTGTCTGCAAATGCTTGGATACAGCGCTTTCTGAACAACCATCTTCTTTCGTAATGACCGTTTGTGGCTTCCCCTCCTTGTGGAGGGTGTCAGTGTCTGCAGCCGTCTCCATGATAGTGTAGCCCAGACCCAGACTCAGAGACCACCCAAAAGCTCAGGAAAACTTGGCAGGGGTTTTTAGATAATTAGCCAATTAGAGTGTGACATCAGGACTTTCCAATATTGAAATTCTTAACAAAATTCTAATTTTCTAAGATGCAGAATTTGGGGTTTTCATTATTTGTGAGCCATATTCATAAAGAAACTGAAGAATAAAGACTTGAAAACTTCACTCTGTGTGTCATTAGACTGTATAATATACAATGTTGACTATCTGAAATGAGACAATACATATTAAACTGTCTGACATGATAGTTCATGATTTTTTTTAGATGTACCTGTTTAAATTTGTACATTTGTGTGTAGTGCAGAAAACTGTACCGTACGTTAAAATAGTGGCAAAGTGACAAGTGCCATGTTATTTATCTCATGTTTATTAAACATTAAAGAGGCAAATAATTTAACATTAACACATATTTATATCACACATATCTAAACTGGCCATTTTGGACAAAGCTTTTTCACAGACCATGACAAAAACGTTTATGGCCTATGGTCACAAGGTCTATGGCCCCAGTTTGTACATTTTCTAGTAAATTTCCACTTTCTGGGAAATAAGGTAAATAATTCCATACATATCAGTTCAAATAAACAAGAATAATATTATCATTGAAAACTTTTAATAATTTATTAAGTGCTTATATATGACAACAGTGCAAGAGGAAATAAAAAGAATACAAATGATAATAATGTAACATTGGAGATCCACTCTTTAAATCAAAAGGGGAAATACTGTGAGGGCAAGAACAAAGAAAACAGAATATCCTTTGTTGATGGAAGAAGAAGCTGCAGTGGTAGTTGTAGCTGTTGCTGTCAGAGCAGCTGCCGTGGTTGTGGTTGGGGCAGTTGTTGTTGTGGTGGTTGGGGCAGTTGTTGTTGTAGTTGTGGTAGTTGTTGTGGTAGTTGGGGTTGTTGTGGTGGTTGGGGCAGTTAACGTGGTGGTTGGGTTAGTTGTTGTGGTTGTTGGGGCAGTTGTTGTGGTGGCTGGGGCTGTTGTGCTGGTTGGGGTAGTTGTTGTGGTGGTTGGGGCTGTTGTGCTGGTTGGGGTAGTTGTTGTGGTGGTTGGGGTAGTTGATATGGTGGTTGGGGCAGTTGTTGTGGTTTGGGCAGTTGATGTGGTGGTTGGGGTAGTTGTTGTGGTGGTTGGGGCAGTTGTTGTGGTGGTTGGGGTACTTGTGGTGGTTGGGGCAGTTGTTGTGGTTTGGGCAGTTGTTGTGCTGGTCGGGGCAGTTGTTGTGGTGGTTGGGGTACTTGTTGTGGTGGTTGGGGCAGTTGTTGTGGTTTGGGCAGTTGTTGTGATGGTTGGGGCAGTTGTTGTGGTGGTTGGGGTAGTTGTTGTGGTGATTGGGGTAGTTGTTGTGCTGGTTGGGGTAGTTGTTGTGGTGGTTGGGGCAGTTGTTGTGGTGGTTGGGAAAGCTGTAGTGGTTGGGGCAGTGGTGGTGGTGGTTGGGGCAGCTGTAGTTGTGGTTGGAGCAGCTGTAGTAGTGGTTGAGGCAGGTGTAGTGGTGGTGGGGGCAGCTATAGTGGTGGTGGGGGCAGTTGTAGTGGTTGTGGCAACTGTTGTTGTAGTTGGGGCAGCTGTTGTAGTTGTTGGGGCAGCTGTCGTTGTGGTTGGGGCAGCTGTAGTCGTAGTTGGGGCAACCGTAGTCGTGGTTGGGGCAGCTGTAGTTGTTGGGGCAGCTGTAGTGGTTGTTGGGGCAGCTGTAGTGGTGGTTGGGGCAGCTGTAGTCGTAGTTGGGGCAACCGTAGTCGTGGTTGGGGCAGCTGTAGTGGTTGTTGGGGCAGCTGTAGTTGTTGGGGCAGCTGTTGTTGTGGTTGGGGCAGCTGTAGTCGTAGTTGGGGCAACTGTAGTCGTGGTTGGGGCAGCTGTAGTCGTGGTTGGGGCAGCTGTTGTAGTAGTTGGGGCAGCTGTTGTAGTAGTTGGGGCAGCTGTTGTAGTGGTTGGGGCAGCTGTAGTAGTTGTGGGGGCAACTGTAGTAGTTGTGGGGACAGCTGTTGTAATAGTTGTGGGGGCAGCTGTTGTAGTAGTTGGGGCAGCTGTTGTAGTGGTTGGGGCAGCTGTAGTAGTTGTGGGGGCAACTGTAGTAGTTGTGGGGGCAGCTGTTGTAGTAGTTGTGGGGGCAGCTGTTGTAGTGGTTGGGGCAGCTGTCGTAGTTGTGGGGGCAGCTGTTGTCGTTGTTGGGGCAGCTGTAGTTGTGGTTGGGGCAGCTGTTGTAGTAGTTGGGGCAGCTGTTGTAGTAGTTGGGGCAGCTGTTGTAGTGGTTGGGGCAGCTGTTGTAGTAGTTGGGGCAGCTGTTGTAGTAGTTGGGGCAGCTGTTGTAGTTGTTGGGGCAGCTGTAGTAGTGGTTGGGGCAGCTGTTGTAGTAGTTGGGGCAGCTGTTGTAGTAGTTGGGGCAGCTGTTGTAGTTGTTGGGGCAGCTGTAGTAGTGGTTGGGGCAGCTGTAGTCGTAGTTGGGGCAACTGTAGTCGTGGTTGGGGCAGCTGTTGTCGTGGTTGGGGCAGCTGTAGTAGTTGTGGGGGCAGCTGTAGTAGTTGTGGGGGCAGCTGTCGTAGTTGGTGCAGCTGTAGTGGTTGTTGGTGCAGCTGTAGTGGTGGTTGGGGCAGCTGTAGTCGTAGTTGGGGCAACCGTGGTCGTGGTTGGGGCAGCTGTAGTGGTTGTTGGGGCAGCTGTAGTTGTTGGGGCAGCTGTTGTTGTGGTTGGGGCAGCTGTAGTCGTAGTTGGGGCAACTGTAGTTGTGGTTGGGGCAGCTGTTGTAGTAGTTGGGGCAGCTGTTGTAGTAGTTGGGGCAGCTGTAGTAGTGGTTGGGGCAGCTGTTGTAGTAGTTGGGGCAGCTGTAGTAGTGGTTGGGGCAGCTGTTGTAGTAGTTGGGGCAGCTGTTGTAGTAGTTGGGGCAGCTGTTGTAGTTATTGGGGCAGCTGTAGTAGTGGTTGGGGCAGCTGTAGTAGTTGTGGGGGCAGCTGTCGTAGTTGGGGCAGCTGTCGTTGTGGTTGGGGCAGCTGTAGTCGTAGTTTGGGCAACTGTAGTCGTGGTTGGGGCAGCTGTTGTCGTGGTTGGGGCAGCTGTAGTAGTTATGGGGGCAGCTGTAGTAGTTGTGGGGGCAGCTGTCGTAGTTGGTGCAGCTGTAGTGGTTGTTGGGGCAGCTGTAGTGGTGGTTGGGGCAGCTGTAGTCGTAGTTGGGGCAACCGTGGTCGTGGTTGGGGCAGCTGTAGTGGTTGTTGGGGCAGCTGTAGTTGTTGGGGCAGCTGTTGTTGTGGTTGGGGCAGCTGTAGTTGTAGTTGGGGCAACTGTAGTTGTGGTTGGGGCAGCTGTTGTAGTAGTTGGGGCAGCTGTTGTAGTAGTTGGGGCAGCTGTTGTAGTGGTTGGGGCAGCTGTAGTAGTTGTGGGGGCAACTGTAGTAGTTGTGGGGGCAGCTGTTGTAGTAGTTGTGGGGGCAGCTGTTGTAGTGGTTGGGGCAGCTGTAGTAGTTGTGGGGGCAGCTGTCGTAGTTGGGGCAGCTGTTGTCGTTGTTGGGGCAGCTGTAGTAGTGGTTGGGGCAGCTGTAGTAGTTGTGGGGGCAGCTGTCGTAGTTGGGGCAGCTGTTGTGGTTGTTGGGGCCGCTGTAGTTGTGGTTGGGGCAGCTGTAGTAGTTGTGGGGGCAGCTGTCGTAGTTGGGGCAGCTGTTGTGGTTGTTGGGGCAGCTGTAGTAGTGGTTGGTGCAGCTGTAGTAGTTGTGGGGGCCGCTGTAGTAGTTGTGGGGGCAGCTGTCGTAGTTGGGGCAGCTGTTGTGGTTGTTGGGGCAGCTGTAGTAGTGGTTGGGGCAGCTGTTGTAGTTGTTGGGGCAGCTGTTGTAGTTGTGGTTGGGGCAACTGTAGTGGTTAGGGCAGCTGTAGTATTTGGGGCAGCTGTTAAAATAATAATTATCAATTTATTATTTAAAATTTTTCCAACAAGTTCAATAAATTTTCTCTACTCACCAAAAAGTATCAGCAGAACGACATGCACTCTTGACAACATTTTGGGAACCGTATCTGTTCAAAAATGAAGTCCTTTATTTTGGAATTCATGGGTTTTTATTGTGATTTCAGTGATTTTGCATCTTTGACTTTGCATTAGAGCCTTTTGAAGCTCTGGTGTCACTCCATGATATGACTGAGGCATCGTCAGAACCTAAGTGTCACTGTCAATACTGTTTCAACAGATGAATCATATAATCATCTATTCAATCACACACTTTTGTTCAGAAAACTGGGAATTCAGTGTTTAAGTCTTTACTAAATTGGTCAGTGTAAAATGTCAACTCCATCACGCATTCAGCTTGATGTTATAAAATGTGTTATTTATGCTATAGGAATATATATATTATATTCAATTTACACCACCCCCTCCAGTACTGCTTAAATAAAAAATCTGAATTTTCTGATGGAGTTGGCCCTTTCCAGCTGTGACGGCATAACTGTCATCGTTTTCTGTATTAAATATGAAAAGACTGTGTGCTAGTGCTACATTCAGGGGATAAGGGTAACAAACAGGACCCCACAGGACATTTTGGGAATATTTAAAGCCTTCTAATATAATCTAATGCCATTTTATTTATGTAAAGAGTAGCTGAAATCTCTGAACCCTGGTGGAAAACAAACAAAATAATACTAAATAAAAAATGTACAGTTACATTTAGGGTAAAATTGGGAAAAAAATGTCTAAAATATTTTCAAATAAATGTCTCCAGTACACAGATTTCCCTTAGATGCAACTTTGTAAGTGTGACAATCATGATGTTTTAACAATATTTGTTTCTGTTTTGTCCTGACTCCCAAGAAGTTAAGGAAGAATCTGAAGATTTACCGAACCAAACAATTTATTTTCAAATATCAATATTTCTATTTAACTAAGAAATGCCATCTCTGTTCAGATATTATTTTAAATGAATATTACTTACAGTTTTCCCTTTTGCAGTGGCTTGATGCAAAGTCAATAATCCTGTAGGTGTTCAGCAACACAATGTTCTCTCCATTCTTGTGCTTTGTCTCTTTATATTGGGCCATTTGCTTTTACATCACAGTGCAAACAAAGGTTTGCATTTTGTATATCATTTTTATGGGTGGAGTTGCAAGTCATTCAGTGTAATTTTTCTAACTTGTACAAATAACAAATAAATACTGGTTTGTTGACATTGTATTTTAAATTCTTATTGCTCATTGATATTGTATTTTGCATAGCTGAGGGACTTACTTGGCTTTTGTAATGCTTTTACAGCCGTTGGACCTGCGTAACACAAAATGTGGATGAATAATTAGGTAAACATTAAAAACATACCTACCACCTTTGAAAAACAACTCTGCAACAACAATAAAACTTATAAATGATTTCTGATGTCACAATGTCTTTTGCGTCAGTTCTAAACCAATATTCCAGGATATTAACTAACAATATTAAATGCTGAATTGGAATCTTAAATATACACATAAAAAATGAATATAAAACTCTACCATCCAATATACTTTGGGTTTACTATTGTTATTATTGAATGTCTTATCAAACCGTGATTTTTAAATCATGACCATTCTGATAAATTGTTATTGTCCTAATTGAGAGCTGAAGATAAGGAAGGGATATTTATTGAAGGTACAGAGAGATGTGGTGGCTGGGTAGAGCCTCAGGACCCTTTGCAGATGATGAGGTCTTGAACAAGAACACAGACAGATGCTGTCAATGGGATAGACTTATATAGCCAGGGCTTGTGGGTAATTGAAGGTGTTGTTGAGCTGAGCTGTGGTTTGCTGGGAGAGGAGCGGGGGGTTGAGGCTTGGGCCTGCAACTGAATCTCAGTGAATCATATTAATTCCACTTTAAAACATATATGTGTTTCTATAAGTCAAAACTAAATGGGAACAGAAATTAAGAATATCAATTTAAGAAGATCATTGGTACCAAATGTGTAATTCACTCCAAACTTCTACAAGCTCACAGCAGTGGCAGGAGTTTAATTGGAAATGCTTGATGAGATTGTTCATCACACTCCACATTAAAAGTGAACAGCTTGGAACCCAACAGGCCTGTTGGAGGAACTGTGGCCACCTTGACGTAAACCACTCACACATTTTCTGGATTTGTCCAAAGATCCAAGCATTTTGGTTGGATATCAACAAACTGCTTCAAAAAGTCCTGAGATATGGCCTTCCCAATGACTGCACCGTTATGTACCTGGGAAACATGGCAGATAATCTACAAAAGGAGAACCTCTATCTGACAAAGATTCTGCTGACAGCACCTAGAAAGGCAATTACAAAACTTTGGCTTAACCCCTGAAGACTTAAGAGCAATTTTAGTACTTTTCTCCTCGCCTGTATATTTTTTTCTCAATTTCGCTTTTAAAACTGCCCCTTTTACCCTATAATGAAGTGTTATATATCCTTTTTTTATTTCACAATCTGCTGCTGTAGTTGTGTCATGTGGCTGTAATAAAAGCTAAAGGACCAGATATAGAGATGAAAAAAATAAAATAAAATAAAATTCACACTCTTTTATACAAAACACACAGTGTGTTTAAAAAAACTTTTTGGACATAAAAAAAAGCTTAATTTAGGGCCTCAGCTACAAAAATGCAAAATATCAAGTCTGTAAGTAAATTAAAAATATCCTTATTGCCCTAAAAACAAAAAAGTGTAATCTATTACTTTTCTGGTGCCGTCATGGAAACAGCTCCTGTAAAGTCCAGGGCCAGAGCACAGAACAGAGTCACATCACTTGTACTGCATTTCCATGGCGTTTATTACATTTGTATTTGTTCATTTTGAGTGAAATAAACCTTTCAAATAAAAATAGAAAGGGATGCACAATTACACAGACCAAGATGCATAATTTGCCATGTATGTGAGAATTAACTCCACTTAGAGCATCTTTTTCAATCGCTAAAAGCAAACACAGTCGAGAGGAATCGACCATCTTGACTCACTTCACACTTTGGCAAAGTTTTGGACAATCAAAATGGATGGAGCGCATGAGTTTGGGGGAAAACAAAGTTCCTATTGGACACTCGTTTTGCGCACGTCATCAGAAATGTACAGAAACGCCTATGTCTGCGCTTTCGGAGGGAAAAAAAGTAAGTTTCTATCTTCTACGGTTAGAAAGTTATGCACGGTTATATAAAACATATTCCTCGGTATCGTATACGATACCACAGGTCTTCGAGCGTTAACCCGGTTGCTTCAAATCAACGAGGGTCTTAAAGTGCCAATAATCTCCTCAGTCGTGCTCGTGGTGAATTTCCTTCAACAGTGAAAAGTGCATGAGCTGGATCTGTTCAAAAGACTGGCTCTTTTTATGTGTATTTGTGTTCAGAAATCCAGAGTGACAACTCATCCAATAAATCTGTAGTCTCTGGACAGATGGTAAAATGCTCACTTGAAAAACAAGTGGAGTTCCTTAAAACATCACAATTATACAAAACAGTTCAGTTCACCACAGACATTAATGACCATTAAATACAATGAACAAACAGAGAAATCAAACATCCCCAGGACAGCAGAGACAGAGACTATGTACATGTGTATGTACAAGTACATTTCTGTGTAAAAAGCCTTCACACACTTTGTTTGTTCTGTTTCCTGGAGTTTGTGGAGTTTGTGATATTTCTGCAAAAAGAAAATTCGGTCCGGTTCATATTAAAGAAACCTTTAGTTCATGAACTTGCCATTGCTAATGACCGATTTGTAGTTTTCTGATTCTACAATGTCATACTCTCAGATGGGGGGTTATTGATGATATTCTGCTTTGCTGTGAAATATCCAAAAGGTCAGATAATTTCTGTTACTGACTAGACCAAGTAACTTGTCTTCTTTTTAATAGTATTCATTATAGCTGCCCCCATCTCTATTAAATATTATGATTATATCTCCTGTTTATGGTTGTTGGATTCAATACATTCATAAAGTAAAATTGGATATTTACTGGCTGCTCTATTTTGTTGTGGTGATTTTGAGGACCCTCTCAAAACTGAGATGATGAGACATCTCAAGGGGCTTATCCTCCAAACCAATTATTGTTTTTATTTATTTTTTTATAATATCACATAAGATCAATAAAAAACAATATTTTAAATTTAAGTTATGTTAAATTTTATGCACTCAATACTTGGCTTGACCTCCTTTGACATGAATTACTGCAATGCCCCATGGATGAGATTAACCTGTAGCAGAGCTCATGTGGAATGGAAGCCCAGGTTGCTCTAATAGTGACTTCCAGGTCATCTGCACTGTGGCTCTAGTGTCTCTCATCTTCCTCCTGAAAATATCCCAGAGATTCTCTATGGGGTTCAGGTCAGGCGAGTTTGCAGAGTTACAGTTACAGCACAGTCACTGAACCAGCTTTTGATACCTTTGGCTGTGTGGGAAGGTGTCAAGTGCTGCTGGAGAATAAAATCAGCACGTCCATAAAGCTTGTGAGCAGAAGTGCATGAAGTGCTCTGTAATGTCCTGGTACATGAAGACTTTGACTGGGAACTTGAGAAAACCCAGTGGACCAACAGCAGCAGATGATATGGCAGCCCAAACCATCACTGACTGGAAACTTCACACTGGACTTCAAGCAATGTGGATTCTGTGCTTCTCCACTCTTCTTCCAGACTCTGGGATCTTGACTGGGACTGTTGTTTGAGATACTTTGGACCACTGAGCAACAGTCCAGTTCTTTTTCTCCACAGCCCAGGTCAGAATCTCCTGCCATGGTCTCATGCCCCATACAGGCTTCATCTGTGCGCAGTGGCTCTGGATGGGCTGACCCCAGCCTCAGTCCACTCCTATGACTCTCCCACAAATTCTAGAGTGAATTTTGTTTGAGAATTCTCCCAAGGTGATTTTCCCTTTAGCTGGTGCACCTTTTCCTATCACACTTTTTTCTGCCATTCAAGTTTGTCTGCAAATGCTTGGATACAGCGCTTTCTGAACAACCATCTTCTTTCGTAATGACCTTTTGTGGCTTCCCCTCCTTGTGGAGGGTGTCAGTGTCTGCAGCCGTCTCCATGATAGTGTAGCCCAGACCCAGACTCAGAGACCACCCAAAAGCTCAGGAAATCTTGGCAGGGGTTTTTAGAAAGTGTGACATCAGGACTTTCGAATATTGAAATTCTTAACAATATTCTAATTTTCTAAGATGCAGAATTTGGGGTTTTCATTATTTGTGAGCCACATTCATAAAGAAACTGAAGAATAAAGACTTGAAAACTTCACTCTGTGTGTCATTAGACTGTATAATATACAATGTTGACTATCTGAAATGAGACAATACATATTAAACTGTCTGACATGATAGTTCATGATTTTTTTAAATGTACCTGTTTATATTTGTACATTTGTGTGTAGTGCAGAAAACTGTACCGTACATTAAAACAGTGGCAAAGTGACAAGTGCCATGTTATTTATTTATTTATTTATTTATTAAACATTAAATAGGTAAATAATTTAACATTAACACATATTTATATCACACATATCTAAACTGGCCATTTTGGACAAAGCTTTTTCACAGACCATGACAAAAACGTTTATGGCCTATGGTCACAAGGTCTATGGCCCCAGTTTGTACATTTTCTAGTAAATTTCCACTTTCTGAGAAAGAAGGTAAATAATTCCATACATATCAGTTCAAATAAACAAGAATAATATTATCATTGAAAACTTGTTATGAATAAATAATAATTTATTAAGTGCTTATATATGACAACAGTGCAACAGGAAATAAAAAGAATACAAATGATAATAATGTAACATTGGAGATCCACTCTTTAAATCAAAAGGGGAAATACTGTGAGGGCAAGAACAAAGAAAACAGAATATGCTTTGTTGATGGAAGAAGAAGCTGCAGTGGTAGTTGTAGCTGTTGCTGTCGGAGCAGCTGCCGTGGTTGTGGTTGTGGTAGTTGTTGTGGTAGTTGGCGTTGTTGTTGTGGTGGTTAGGCCAGTTGTTGTGGTTGTTAGGGCAGTTGTTGTGGTGGCTGGGGCTGTTGTGCTGGTTGGGGTACTTGTGGTGGTTGGGGCAGTTGTTGTGGTTTGGGCGGTTGATGTGGTGGTTGGGGTAGTTGTTGTGGTGGTTGTGGTAGTTGTTGTGGTGGTTGGGGTACTTGTGGTGTTTGGAGCAGTTGTGGTTTGGGCAGTTGTTGTGCTGGTTGGGGCAGTTGTTGTGGTGGTTGGGGTACTTGTTATGGTGGTTGGGGCAGTTGTTGTGGTTTGGGCAGTTGTTGTGGTTTGGGCAGTTGTTGTGGTGGTTGGGGCAGTGGTGGTGATGGTTGGGGCAGCTGTAGTGGTTGGGGCAGTGGTGGTGATGGTTGGGGCAGCTGTAGTTGTGGTTGGGGCAGCTGTAGTAGTTGGGGCAGTGGTGGTGATGGTTGGGGCAGCTGTAGTGGTTGGGGCAGTGGTGGTGATGGTTGGGGCAGCTGTAGTTGTGGTTGGGGCAGCTGTAGTAGTTGTGGGGGCAGCTGTCGTAGTTGGGGCAGCTGTAGTCGTAGTTGGGGTAGCTGTATTCGTGGTTGGGGCAGCTGTAGTAGTGGTTGGGGCAGTTGTTGTGGTGGTTGGGGCAGCTGTTGTACTGGTTGAGGCAGCTGTAGTGGTTGTTGGGGCACCTGTAGTGGTTGGGGCAGCTGTAAGAGTGGTTGGGGCAGCTGTAGTAGTTGTAAGGGCAGCTGTCGTAGTTGGGGCAGCTGTTGTAGTGCTTGGGGCAGCTGTAGTGGTCGGGGCGGCTGTAGTGGTGGTGGGGGCAGCTTTTGTAGTGGTTGGGGCAGCTGTCGTGGTGGTGAGGGCAGCTGTTGTAGTGGTTGGGGCAGCTGTAGTGGTTGTTGGGGCAGCTGTAGTGGTTGGGGCAGCTGTCGTGGTGGTGGGGGCAGCTGTTGTAGTGGTTGGGGCAGCTGTAATGGTTGTTGGGGCAGCTGTAGTTGTTGGGGCAGCTGTAGTCGTAGTTGGGGCAACTGTAGTCGTGGTTGGGGCAGCTGTAGTCATGGTTAGGGCAGCTGTAGTAGTGGTTGGGGCAGCTGTTGTAGTAGTTGGGGCAGCTGTTGTAGTGGTTGGGGCAGCTGTTGTAGTAGTTGGGGCAGCTGTTGTAGTAGTGGGGGCAGCTGTCGTTGTGGTTGTGGCAGCTGTAGTCGTAGTTGGGGCAACTGTAGTCGTGGTTGGGGCAGCTGTAGTCGTGGTTGGGGCAGCTGTAGTAGTTGTGGGGGCAGCTGTAGTAGTTGTGGGGGCAGCTGTCGTAGTTGGTGCAGCTGTAGTGGTTGTTGGGGCAGCTGTATTAGTTGTGGGGGCAGCTGTCGTAGTTGGGGCAACCGTAGTCGTGGTTGGGGCAGCTGTAGTCGTGGTTGGGGCAGCTGTTGTTGTAGTTGGGGCAGCTGTTGTAGTTGTTGGGGCAGCTGTTGAAGTGGTTGTGGCAGCTGTAGTAGTGGTTGGGGCAGCTGTAGTAGTGGTGGGGGCAGCTTTTGTAGTGGTTGGGGCAGCTGTCGTGGTGGTGAGGGCAGCTGTTGTAGTGGTTGGGGCAGCTGTAGTGGTTGTTGGGGCAGCTGTAGTGGTTGGGGCAGCTGTTGTTGTGGTTGAGGCAGCTGTAGTCGCAGTTGGGGCAACTGTAGTCGTGGTTGGGGCAGCTGTAGTCGTGGTTGGGGCAGCTGTTGTAGTAGTTGGGGCAGCTGTTGTAGTAGTTGGGGCAGCTGTTGTAGTAGTTGGGGCAGCTGTTGTAGTTGTTGGGGCAGCTGTTGAAGTGGTTGTGGCAGCTGTAGTAGTGGTTGGGGCAGCTGTAGTAGTGGTTGGGGCAGCTGTTGTAGTAGTTGGGGCAACTGTAGTAGTTGTGGGGGCAGCTGTAGTAGTTGTGGGGGCAGCTGTCGTAGTTGGGGCAGCTGTTGTCGTTGTTGGGGCAGCTGTAGTTGTGGTTGGGGCAGCTGTTGTAGTAGTTGGGGCAGCTGTTGTAGTTGTTGGGGCAGCTGTTGTAGTGGTTGGGGCAGCTGTATTAGTGGTTGGGGCAGCTGTAGTAGTTGTGGGGGCAGCTGTCGTAGTTGGGGCAGCTGTCGTTGTGGTTGGGGCAGCTGTAGTCGTAGTTGGGGCAACTGTAGTCGTGGTTGGGGCAGCTGTTGTCGTGGTTGGGGCAGCTGTAGTAGTTGTGGGGGCAGCTGTAGTAGTTGTGGGGGCAGCTGTCATAGTTGGGGCAGCTGTAGTGGTGGTTGGGGCAGCTGTAGTCGTAGCTGGGGCAACCGTAGTCGTGGTTGGGGCAGCTGTAGTGGTTGTTGGGGCAGCTGTAGTTGTTGGGGCAGCTGTTGTTGTGGTTGGGGCAGCTGTAGTCATAGTTGGGGCAACTGTAGTCGTGGTTGGGGCAGCTGTAATCGTGGTTGGGGCAGCTGTTGTAGTAGTTGGGGCAGCTGTTGTAGTAGTTGGGGCAGCTGTTGTAGTGGTTGGGGCAGCTGTAGTAGTTGTGGGGGCAACTGTAGTAGTTGTGGGGGCAGCTGTTGTAGTAGTTGTGGGGGCAGCTGTTGTAGTGGTTGGGGCAGCTGTAGTAGTGGTTGGGGCAGCTGTTGTAGTTGTGGGGGCAGCTGTCGTTGGTGTTGGGGCAGCTGTTGTAGTTGTTGGGGCAGCTGTTGAAGTGGTTGTGGCAGCTGTAGTCATAGTTGGGGCAACTGTAGTCGTGGTTGGGGCAGCTGTAATCGTGGTTGGGGCAGCTGTTGCAGTAGTTGGGGCAGCTGTTGTAGTAGTTGGGGCAGCTGTTGTAGTGGTTGGGGCAGCTGTAGTAGTTGTGGGGGCAACTGTAGTAGTTGTGGGGGCAGCTGTTGTAGTAGTTGTGGGGGCAGCTGTTGTAGTGGTTGGGGCAGCTGTAGTAGTGGTTGGGGCAGCTGTTGTAGTTGTGGGGGCAGCTGTCGTTGGTGTTGGGGCAGCTGTAGTCGTAGTTGGGGCAACTGTAGTCGTGGTTGGGGCAGCTGTAGTCGTGGTTGGGGCAGCTGTAGTGGTTGTGGGGGCAGCTGTAGTAGTTGTGGGGGCAGCTGTCGTAGTTGGGGCAGCTGTAGTGGTTGTTGGGGCAGCTGTAGTGGTTGTTGGGGCAGCTGTTGTAGTAGTTGGGGCAGCTGTTGTAGTAGTTGGGGCAGCTGTTGTAGTTGTTGGGGCAGCTGTAGTAGTGGTTGGGGCACCTGTTGTAGTAGTTGTGGGGGCAGCTGTTGTAGTAGTTGGGGCAGCTGTTGTAGTGGTTGGGGCAGCTGTTGTAGTTGTGGGGGCAGCTGTTGTAGTAGTTGTGGGGGCAGCTGTTGTAGTGGTTGGGGCAGCTGTAGTAGTTGTGGGGGCAGCTGTAGTAGTGGTTGGGGCACCTGTTGTAGTAGTTGGGGCAGCTGTTGTAGTGGTTGGGGCAGCTGTTGTAGTTGTGGGGGCAGCTGTTGTAGTAGTTGTGGGGGCAGCTGTTGTAGTGGTTGGGGCAGCTGTAGTAGTTGTGGGGGCAGCTGTTGTAGTAGTTGTGGGGGCAGCTGTTGTAGTGGTTGGGGCAGCTGTTGTAGTAGTTGGGGCAGCTGTTGTAGTTGTTGGGGCAGCTGTAGTAGTGGTTGGGGCACCTGTTGTAGTAGTTGGGGCAGCTGTTGTAGTGGTTGGGGCAGCTGTTGTAGTTGTGGGGGCAGCTGTTGTAGTAGTTGTGGGGGCAGCTGTTGTAGTGGTTGGGGCAGCTGTAGTAGTTGTGGGGGCAGCTGTTGTAGTAGTTGTGGGGGCAGCTGTTGTAGTGGTTGGGGCAGCTGTAGTAGTTGTGGGGGCAGCTGTAGTAGTTGTGGGGGCAGCTGTTGTAGTAGTTGTGGGGGCAGCTGTTGTAGTGGTTGGGGCAACTGTAGTAGTTGTGGGGGCAGCAGTTGTAGTAGTTGTAGGGGCAGCTGTTGTAGTGGTTGGGGCAGCTGTAGTAGTTGTGGGGGCAGCTGTAGTAGTTGTGGGGGCAGCTGTCGTAGTTGGGGCAGCTGTATTAGTTGTGGGGGCAGCTGTAGTTGTGGTTGGGGCAACTGTTGTAGTAGTTGGGGCAGCTGTTGTAGTTGTTGGGGCAGCTGTTGTAGTGGTTGTGGCAGCTGTAGTAGTTGTGGGGGCAGCTGTAGTAGTTGTGGGGGCAGCTGTAGTTGTGGTTGGGGCAGCTGCTGTAGTAGTTAGGACCGCTGTTGTAGTAGCTGGGGCAGCTGTTGTAGTGGTTGGGGCAGCTGTTGTAGTAGTTGGGGCAGCTGTTGTAGTAGTTGGGGCAGCTGTAGTAGTTGTGGGGGCAGCTGTCGTACTTGGGGCAGCTGTCGTTGTGGTTGGGGCAGCTGTAGTCGTAGTTGGGGCAACTGTAGTCGTGGTTGGGGCAGCTGTTGTCGTGGTTGGGGCAGCTGTAGTAGTTGTGGGGGCAACTGTAGTAGTTGTGGGGGCAGGTGTTGTAGTAGTTGTGGGGGCAGCTGTAGTGGTTGTTGGGGCAGCTGTAGTGGTGGTTGGGGCAGCTGTAGTCGTAGTTGGGGCAAACGTAGTCGTGGTTGGGGCAGCTGTAGTGGTTGTTGGGGCAGCTGTAGTTGTTGGGGCAGCTGTTGTTGTGGTTGGGGCAGCTGTAGTCGTAGTTGGGGCAACTGTAGTCGTGGTTGGGGCAGCTGTAGTCATGGTTGGGGCAGCTGTTGTAGTAGTTGGGGCAGCTGTTGTAGTAGTTGGGGCAGCTGTTGTAGTGGTTGGGGCAGCTGTAGTAGTTGTGGGGGCAACTGTAGTAGTTGTGGGGGCAGGTGTTGTAGTAGTTGTGGGGGCAGCTGTTGTAGTGGTTGGGGCAGCTGTAGTAGTTGTGGAGGCAGCTGTAGTAGTTGTGGGGGCAGCTGTCGTAGTTGGGGCAGCTGTTGTCGTTGTTGGGGCAGCTGTAGTTGTGGTTGGGGCAGCTGTTGTAGTAGTTGGGGCAGCTGTTGTAGTAGTTGGGGCAGCTGTTGTAGTTGTTGGGGAAGCTGTTGTAGTGGTTGGGGCAGCTGTAGTAGTGGTTGGGGCAGCTGTTGTAGTTGTGGGGGCAGCTGTCGTTGTGGTTGGGGCAGCTGTAGTCGTGGTTGGGGCAGCTGTAGTTATGGTTGGGGCAGCTGTAGTCGTGGTTGGGGAAGCTGTTGTAGTTGTGGGGGCAGCTGTCGTTGTGGTTGGGGTAGCTGTAGTCGTAGTTGGGGCAACTGTAGTCGTGGTTGGGGCAGCTGTTGTCGTGGTTGGGGCAGCTGTAGTAGTTGTGGGGGCAGCTGTAGTAGTTGTGGGGTCAGCTGTCGTAGTTGGGGCAGCTGTAGTGGTTGTTGGGGCAGCTGTAGTGGTGGTTGGGGCAGCTGTAGTCGTAGTTGGGGCAAACGTAGTCGTGGTTGGGGCAGCTGTAGTGGTTGTTGGGGCAGCTGTAGTGGTTGTTGGGGCAGCTGTAGTTGTTGGGGCAGCTGTTGTTGTGGTTGGGGCAGCTGTAGTGGTAGTTGGGGCAACTGTAGTCGTGGTTGGGGCAGCTGTAGTCGTGGCTGGGGCAGCTGTTGTAGTAGTTGGGGCAGCTGTTGTAGTAGTTGGGGCAGCTGTTGTAGTGGTTGGGGCAGCTGTAGTAGTTGTGGGGGCAACTGTAGTAGTTGTGGGGGCAGCTGTTGTAGTAGTTGTGGGGGCAGCTGTTGTAGTGGTTAGGGCAGCTGTAGTTGTTGTGGGGGCAGCTGTAGTAGTTGTGGGGGCAGATGTCGTAGTTGGGGCAGCTGTTGTCGTTGTTGGGGCAGCTGTAGTTGTGGTTGGGGCAGCTGTTGTAGTAGTTGGGGCAGCTGTCGTAGTAGTTGGGGCAGCTGTTGTAGTTGTTGGGGCAGCTGTCGTAGTGGTTGGGGCAGCTGTAGTAGTGGTTGGGGCAGCTGTTGTAGTAATTGGGGCAGCTGTTGTAGTTGTTGGGGCAGCTGTTGTAGTGGTTGGGGCAGCTGTAGTAGTGGTTGGGGCAGCTGTTGTAGTTGTGGGGGCAGCTGTGGTTGTGGTTGGGGCAACTGTAGTCGTGGTTGGGGCGGCTGTAGTCGTGGTTGGGGCAGCTGTAGTGGTTGTGGGGGCAGCTGTAGTAGTTGTGGGGGCAGCTGTCGTAGTTGGGGCAGCTGTAGTGGTTGTTGGGGCAGCTGTAGTGGTGGTTGGGGCAGCTGTAGTCGTAGTTGGGGCAACCGTAGTCGTGGTTGGGGCAGCTGTAGTCGTGGTTGGGGCAGCTGTTGTAGTAGTTGGGCCAGCTGTTGTAGTAGTTGGGGCAGCTGTTGTAGTAGTTGGGCCAGCTGTAGTAGTGGTTGGGGCAGCTGTTGTTGTAGTTGTGGGGGCAGCTGTTGTAGTTGTTGGGGCAGCTGTAGTAGTGGTTGGGGCAGCTGTTGTAGTGGTTGGGGCAGCTGTAGTAGTTGTGGGGGCAGTTGTAGTAGTTGTGGGGGCAGCTGTCGTAGTTGGGGCAGCTGTAGTAGTTGTGGGGGCAGCTGTAGTTGTGGTTGGGGCAACTGTTGTAGTAGATGGGGCAGCTGTTGTAGTTGTTGGGGCAGCTGTTGTAGTGGTTGTGGCAGCTGTAGTAGTGGTTGGAGCAGCTGTAGTAGTGGTTGGGGCAGCTGTTGTAGTAGTTGTGGGGGCAGCTGTTGCAGTAGTTGGGGCAGCTGTTGTAGTGGTTGGGGCAGCTGTAGTAGTTGTGGGGGCAACTGTAGTAGTTGTGGGGGCAGCCGTTGTAGTAGTTGTGGGGGCAGCTGTTGTAGTGGTTGGGGCAGCTGTAGTAGTTGTGGGGGCAGCTGTAGTAGTTGTGGGGGCAGGTGTCGTAGTTGGGGCAGCTGTTGTCGTTGTTGGGGCAGCTGTAGTTGTGGTTGGGGCAGCTGTTGTAGTAGTTGGGGCAGCTGTTGTAGTAGTTGGGGCAGCTGTTGTAGTGGTGGGGGCAGCTGTTGTAGTAGTTGGGGCAGCTGTTGTAGTAGTTGGGGCAGCTGTTGTAGTTGTTGGGGCAGCTGTTGTAGTGGTTGGGGCAGCTGTAGTAGTGGTTGGGGCAGCTGTAGTAGTTGTGAGGGCAGCTGTCGTTGTGGTTGGGGCAGCTGTAGTCGTAGTTGGGGCAACTGTAGTCGTGGTTGGGGCAGCTGTTGTCGTGGTTGGGGCAGCTGCAGTAGTTGTGGGGGCAGCTGTAGAAGTTGTAGGGGCAGCTGTAGTGGTGGTTGGGGCAGCTGTAGTCATAGTTGGGGCAACCGTAGTCGTGGTTGGGGCAGCTGTAGTGGTTGTTGGGGCAGCTGTAGTTGTTGGGGCAGCTGTTGTTGTAGTTGGGGCAGCTGTAGTCGTAGTTGGGGCAACTGTAGTCGTGGTTGGGGCAGCTGTAGTCGTGGCTGGGGCAGCTGTTGTAGTAGTTGGGGCAGCTGTTGTAGTGGTTGGGGTAGCTGTAGTAGTTGTGGGGGCAACTGTAGTAGTTGTGGGGGCAGCTGTTGTAGGAGTTGTGGGGGCAGCTGTTGTAGTGGTTGGGGCAGCTGTCGTAGTTGGGGCAGCTGTTGTCGTTGTTGGGGCAGCTGTAGTTGTGGTTGGGGCAGCTGTTGTAGTAGTTGGGGCAGCTGTTGTAGTAGTTGGGGCAGCTGTTGTAGTTGTTGGGGCAGCTGTTGTAGTGGTTGGGGCAGCTGTAGTAGTGGTTGGGGCAGCTGTTGTAGTTGTGGGGGCAGCTGCCGTTGTGGTTGGGGCAGCTGTAGTCGTAGTTGGGGCAACTGTAGTCGTGGTTGGGGCAGCTGTAGTCGTGGTTGGGGCAGCTGTAGTAGTTGTGGGGGCAGCTGTAGTAGTTGTGGGGGCAGCTGTCGTAGTTGGGGCAGCTGTAGTGGTTGTTGGGGCAGGTGTAGTGGTGGTTGGGGCAGCCGTAGTCGTGGTTGGGGCAGCTGTAGTCGTGGTTGGGGCAGCTGTTGTAGTAGTTGTGGGGGCAGCTTTTGTAGTAGTTGGGGCAGCTGTTGTAGTTGTTGGGGCAGCTGTAGTAGTAGTTGTGGGGGCAGCTGTAGTAGTGGTTGGGGCAGCTGTTGTAGTAGTTGTGGGGGCAGCTGTTGTAGTGGTTGGGGCAGCTGTTGTAGTGGTTGGGGCAACTGTAGTAGTTGTGGGGGCAGCTGTAGTAGTGGTTGGGGCAGCTGTTGTAGTAGTTGTGGGGGCAGCTGTTGTAGTGGTTGGGGCAGCTGTTGTAGTGGTTGGGGCAACTGTAGTAGTTGTGGGGGCAGCTGTAGTAGTGGTTGGGGCAGCTGTTGTAGTAGTTGTGGGGGCAGCTGTTGTAGTGGTTGGGGCAGCTGTAGTAGTTGTGGGGGCAACTGTAGTAGTTGTGGGGGCAGCTGTTGTAGTAGTTGTGGGGGCAGCTGTTGTAGTAGTTGTGGTTGGGGCAGCTGTTGTAGTAGTTGGGGCAGCTGTTGTAGTAGTTGGGGCAGCTGTTGTAGTGGTTGGGGCAGCTGTTGTAGTAGTTGGGGCAGCTGTTGTAGTTGTGGGGGCTGCTGTAGTTGTGGTTGCGGCAACTGTTGTAGTAGTTGGGGCAGCTGTTGTAGTTGTTGGGGCAACTGTTGTAGTGGTTGTGGCAGCTGTAGTAGTGGTTGGGGCAGCTGTTGTAGTAGTTGTGGGGGCAGCTGTTGTAGTAGTTGGGGCAGCTGTAGTAGTTGTGGGGGCAGCTGTTGTAGTAGTTGTGGGGGCAGCTGTTGTAGTGGTTGGGGCAGCTGTAGTAGTTGTGGGGGCAGCTGTAGTAGTTGTGGGGGCAGCTGTCGTAGTTGGGGCAGCTGTTGTCGTTGTTGGGGCAGCTGTAGTTGTGGTTGGGGCAGCTGTTGTAGTAGTTGGGGCAGCTGTTGTAGTAGTTGGGGCAGCTGTTGTAGTGGTTGGGGCAGCTGTTGTAGTAGTTGGGGCAGCTGTTGTAGTAGTTGGGGCAGCTGTTGTAGTTGTTGGGGCAGCTGTTGTAGTGGTTGGGGCAGCTGTAGTAGTGGTTGGGGCAGCTGTAGTAGTTGTGGGGGCAGCTGTCGTAGTTGGGGCAGCTGTCGTTGTGGTTGGGGCTGCTGTAGTCGTAGTTGGGGCAACTGTAGTCGTGGTTGGGGCAGCTGTTGTCGTGGTTGGGGCAGCTGTAGTAGTTGTGGGGGCAGCTGTAGTAGTTGTGGGGGCAGCTGTCGTAGTTGGGGCAGCTGTAGTGGTTGTTGGGGCAGCTGTAGTGGTGGTTGGGGCAGCTGTAGTCGTAGTTGGGGCAACCGTAGTCGTGGTTGGGGCAGCTGTAGTGGTTGTTGGGGCAGCTGTAGTTGTTGGGGCAGCTGTTGTTGTGGTTGGGGCAGCTGTAGTCGTAGTTGGGGCAACTGTAGTCGTGGTTGGGGCAGCTGTAGTCGTGGTTGGGGCAGCTGTTGTAGTAGTTGGGGCAGCTGTTGTAGTAGTTGGGGCAGCTGTTGTAGTGGTTGGGGCAGCTGTAGTAGTTGTGGGGGCAACTGTAGTAGTTGTGGGGGCAGCTGTTGTAGTAGTTGTGGGGGCAGCTGTTGTAGTGGTTGGGGCAGCTGTAGTAGTTGTGGGGGCAGCTGTAGTAGTTGTGGGGGCAGCTGTCGTAGTTGGGGCAGCTGTTGTCGTTGTTGGGGCAGCTGTAGTTGTGGTTGGGGCAGCTGTTGTAGTAGTTGGGGCAGCTGTTGTAGTAGTTGGGGCAGCTGTTGTAGTTGTTGGGGCAGCTGTCGTTGTAGTTGGGGCAGCTGTAGTCGTACTTGGGGCAACTGTAGTCGTGGTTGGGGCAGCTGTAGTCGTGGTTGGGGCAGCTGTAGTAGTTGTGGGGGCAGCTGTAGTAGTTGTGGGGGCAGCTGTCGTAGTTGGGGCAGCTGTAGTTGTGGTTGGGGCAGCTGATGTAGTAGTTGGGGCAGCTGTTGTAGTAGTTGGGGCAGCTGTTGTAGTGGTTGGGGCAGCTGTAGTAGTTGTGGGGGCAACTGTAGTAGTTGTGGGGGCAGCTGTTGTAGTAGTTGTGGGGGCAGCTGTTGTAGTGGTTGGGGCAGCTGTAGTAGTTGTGGGGGCAGCTGCAGTAGTTGGGGCAGCTGTTGTCGTTGTTGGGGCAGCTGTAGTTGTGGTTGGGGCAGCTGTTGTAGTAGTTGGGGCAGCTGTTGTAGTAGTTGGGGCAGCTGTTGTAGTTGTTGGGGCAGCTGTTGTAGTGGTTGGGGCAGCTGTAGTAGTTGTGGGGGCAGCTGTTGTAGTTGTGGGGGCAGCTGTCGTTGTGGTTGGGGCAGCTGTAGTCGTAGTTGGGGCAACGGTAGTCGTGGTTGGGGCAGCTGTAGTAGTTGTGGGGGCAGCTGTAGTAGTTGTGGGGGCAGCTGTTGTCGTTGTTGGGGCAGCTGTAGTTGTGGTTGGGGCAGCTGTTGTAGTAGTTGGGGCAGCTGTTGTAGTAGTTGGGGCAGCTGTTGTAGTGGTTGGGGCAGCTGTTGTAGTAGTTGGGGCAGCTGTTGTAGTAGTTGGGGCAGCTGTTGTAGTTGTTGGGGCAGCTGTTGTAGTGGTTGGGGCAGCTGTAGTAGTTGTGGGGGCAGCTGTCGTAGTTGGGGCAGCTGTCGTGGTTGGGGCAGCTGTAGTCGTAGTTGGGGCAACTGTAGTCGTGGTTGGGGCAGCTGTTGTCGTGGTTGGGGCAGCTGTAGTAGTTGTGGGGGCAGCTGTAGTAGTTGTGGGGGCAGCTGTCGTAGTTGGGGCAGCTGTAGTGGTTGTTGGGGCAGCTGTAGTGGTGGTTGGGGCAGCTGTAGTCGTAGTTGGGGCAACCGTAGTCGTGGTTGGGGCAGCTGTAGTGGTTGTTGGGGCAGCTGTAGTTGTTGGGGCAGCTGTTGTTGTGGTTGGGGCAGCTGTAGTCGTAGTTGGGGCAACTGTAGTCGTGGTTGGGGCAGCTGTAGTCGTGGTTGGGGCAGCTGTTGTAGTAGTTGGGGCAGCTGTAGTAGTTGTGGGGGCAGCTGTCGTAGTTGGGGCAGCTGTCGTTGTGGTTGGGGCAGCTGTAGTCGTAGTTGGGGCAACTGTAGTCGTGGTTGGGGCAGCTGTAGTCGTGGTTGGGGCAGCTGTTGTAGTAGTTGGGGCAGCTGTTGTAGTTGTTGGGGCAGCTGTTGTAGTGGTTGGGGCAGCTGTAGTAGTGGGGGCAACTGTAGTAGTTGTGGGGGCAGCTGTTGTAGTGGTTGGGGCAGCTGTAGTAGTTGTGGGGGCAGCTGTAGTAGTTGTGGGGGCAGCTGTCGTAGTTGGGGCAGCTGTTGTCGTTGTTGGGGCAGCTGTAGTTGTGGTTGGGGCAGCTGTTGTAGTAGTTGGGGCAGCTGTTGTAGTAGTTGGGGCAGCTGTTGTAGTTGTTGGGGCAGCTGTAGTAGTTGTGGGGGCAGCTGTCGTAGTTGGGGCAGCTGTCGTTGTGGTTGGGGCAGCTGTAGTCGTAGTTGGGGCAACTGTAGTCGTGGTTGGGGCAGCTGTAGTCGTAGTTGGGGCAACCGTAGTCGTGGTTGGGGCAGCTGTAGTCGTGGTTGGGGCAGCTGTTGTAGTAGTCGTGGGGGCAGCTGTTGTAGTTGTTGGGGCAGCTGTTGTAGTTGTTGGGGCAGCTGTAGTAGTGGTTGGGGCAGCTGTAGTAGTGGTTGGGGCAGCTGTTGTAGTGGTTGGGGCAGCTGTTGTAGTAGTTGTGGCAGCTGTAGTAGTGGTTGGGGCAGCTGTAGTAGTGGTTGGGGCAGCTGTAGTAGTGGTTGGGGCAGCTGTAGTAGTGGTTGGGGCAGCTGTTGTAGTAGTTGTGGGGGCAGCTGTAGTAGTGGTTGGGGCAGCTGTTGTAGTGGTTGGGGCAGCTGTAGTAGTTGTGGGGGCAACTGTAGTAGTTGTGGGGGCAGCTGTTGTAGTAGTTGTGGGGGCAGCTGTTGTAGTGGTTGGGGCAGCCGTAGTGGTTGGGGCAGCTGCTGTAGTGGTTGTGGGGGCAGCTGTTGTAGTAGTTGGGGCAGCTGTTGTAGTGGTTGGGGCAGCCGTAGTGGTTGGGGCAGCTGCTGTAGTGGTTGTGGGGACATCTGTAGTGGTGGTTGGGGCAGCTGTAGTGGTTGGGGCAGCTGTAGTGGTGGTTGGGGCAGCTGTAGTGGTTGGGGCAGCTGTAGTGGTGGTTGGGGCAGCTGTTGTGGTGGTTGTGGCAGCTGTTGTGGTTGGGGCAGCTGTTGTGGTCGGGGCAGCTGTTGTGGTGGTTGGGGCAGCTGTTGTGGTTGGGGCAGCTGTTGTGGAGGTCGGGGCAGCTGTAGTGGTGGTTGGGGCAGCCGTAGTGGTTGGGGCAGCCGTAGTGGTTAGGGCAGCTGTTGTGGTTCCTGTTGTCAAAGCTGTTGAACATAATAATTATCAGTGTCATTACTTAAAATTGCACAAACACAATTTTAAGTTAATTTTCTTCACTCACCAACAAACAGCAGTAGAATTGCTTGGACCCTTGTGAGCATTTTGTGTCTGCGTCTGTTAAACAATAAGTGGAGTTAATATGATTGACAGACATGCAGGAGCAGGACGTCACCTCAGACTCCCCCGTTCTTCTCCAGTGAACCACAGCTTAGCTCATCCACACCTTTAATTACGCAGAAGTCCTATTTATACGGCCTATCCTGCCAACACCATCTGTCTCTGCTCTCTCGAACCCCTCCCTCCCACCTCATGTCTCTCGTTGTTCCTTCAGCCTGCAGACCTCAACATCTACAAAGGAAGCGGGGGTCCTGAATTGGCTGGGCTGACCACCTCAGACAGAGCCCCAATCCCGAGTGTCCACCCAGCCATCACATCTATCTATCGCCAATAAATATCTTTATCGTAGACCATTGTTGTGGCATGGTCCTTGCTAATGAAAGTCATTTATTATAGCATAACTTGTCTCCAAATGTAATTGTTGATTTTAGCAAAACATTCTGATATTCAAAAATAGATTAATCAAAACCAACACTTTCATAGTGAGAGTAGATTTATCTCATGTGCACACAACAAAATATACTGCAGATCCAGATAACGGAGCTGAGCAGTAATTCTTACTGAAAAAATACAAACTAAAAGTCCAGTCAGATGTGGGATCCACAAATTTCAGAAATGTCAGAACAGTAGAAAGTTTTGTTTTTCTTCTGAGAATCTCTTGTGCACATGAGCTCTGAGGAGCTCAGCCTGTGTCACCACAGAACTCCCGCTTCACTCCCTCACTAAAGCCATTCTTTGTGGTGGACCTTTCTGGTTGGAGAAACTACTCTTGTATGTTCAAGGTTTGTTAAAAGGTTCTATATTACAAAACATAAATTCCTGTGATATTGTTATGATGTTACCTCATCAAAAACATACCTGGAGTTGTGTTTTGTTTCATTCACATGTTTGAGTATTCCTTCATTATTAGCACGTCTATATCTGAAGCTCAAAATACTTTGCTCCACCTTGTGATGTCATGTAGTGGTAGATTTTCAAGTTAACAGCTCCTTTTACCTTTGACCTGAGCAATTCCAGGATTGAAGTAATCCAAATGATTATAGTGAAGGCATATGGAGTTTAAAAACACAGTGGAACACATTTCCTGGTCTGTTTGTGATGAGGAAACAACATTATTACATAGTTTAAACCTCATTGGGAGACTGTAACTCTCCAAATAATAACTAATCAGTGGGATTTACTGGACAACCATACAAATCTGAAGGAGAAAATATGTGAATGTATGTGAATTGGTGCGTAAGATGAAAATTTATATATATATATATAAATATATATATATATATAATATATTTATATATATATATATATATATATATATAAATATATATATATATATAATATATTTATATATATATATATAAATTTTCATCTTACGCACCAATTCACATACATTCACATATTTTCTCCTTCAGATTTGTATGGTTGTCCAGTAAAAAACAGGTCCTCTCTAAAACACAGCAATTTGTAGAAAAAATATATTCAAAATATCATAATTGACATACGTAAAGTTAAATTGAAGTTGTAATACTGTTGTTTTTTTAACAATTTTTACGTAACTGAAAAATCTGAAGTCAATGTAATTTTTTGTATCTTCAGCCAGTGTTCAAAGAGCTCATCTGCTTGCAAAAACATTCAAAAACTCTATGTGAATAAAATTGTTTTTGATTGAATGAAAAGATTTTTCTTCAAATTTCAGTTTGTCAATGTAGTGTCCCAACGTTTTGTCAACTCCATCAGAGATTTGGAAAAACCTCATTAAATCAGGCAGTAATATAATTATGTAAATCTCAGAGGGTGGAGTAAGTAATACCCTTACTCCACTGAATGCAGCACTACCACACAGTCTGCTCACTTTTGCACTTTTTTATATTTAAGACTGATGCTGGAGTGGGTCTAAGTCCTCAGTGAAGTCTCAGTACAGCTAACAAATGGTGATCCAAGAAACAAGCTGCTGTGTGCCATGCCATGGTTAAGAGGAGACAGACTTGAACTTTTGTCAACTCCATCAGTGGCCAACTAGTGTTGACCAATCACTGACAGAGTTGACATAACCACCTGTGGCCTTGGTTGTGGAGAATGACCAAGCCAAGATCCTGTGGGACTTCCAAATACAGACTGACAGAATGGTGATGGCGAAACAACCAGACATAGTGGTTCTGGATAAGTGAGAGAACAAAGCTGTGGTGGTGGACATTGCAATAACTAGCGATGGCAATGTCAGGAAAAAGGAACACGACAAACTAGAGAAATACCAGGGGCTCAAGGAAGAGCTGGAGAGGGCCTGGAAGGCATCAGTGGTGCCTGTGGTGATCGGACACTCGGGGCCGTGACCCCCAAACTGGATGAGTGGTTGCAGCAGATCCCAGGAAGGACAACAGACATCTCAGTCCAGAAAAGCACATTACTGGGAACAGCAAAGATACTGCACAAAACTCTCAAACTCCCAGTACTATATATATATATATATATATATATATATATATATATATATATATATATATATATATATATATATATATATATATATATATATATATATATATATATATATATATATATGAAACAGATATTATGAAACTCAAATGTTCCTTATACTTTTATAAGTATAAAAAAACAATTTTAGTTTTCAGATAGGCTTGGACACAATTATAAATAACCCCTATTGACAAAGATTACAGATTAAATTTTATTGGATTCTAATGAATATAATTTTATCCTTTAATGTGTCTGACGGAGTAGACAGTAACTGAGGTGTATTTGGAAATATGGCATTTCTTTCAGAAAAAAAAAAAGTTTTTATTCAGAACCTGTTCCTTTACATTTCTGTACAGCTCAGACTTCACTCCACAAAGATACAGAACTCTCATATCTCAGAAGTGCAGAATACTTTTTAAAAAGTCACTTTCAAAACCTCTTTTGTCCCGACTCAAGAATCACCAGAATGAGCGTTAATAATGAGTGACTTCATACATAATCAAATTAAAGAAAAAAAGCATCTGAAAATGTATTGAACCCAACTGTTTACTATTTATTGAGGTATTAAATAGGTATAAATATTTCTAATTAACTTGGGAATGCCATTTCTGTTCAGATATTATTTTAAATTAAATATTACTTACAGTTTTCCCTTTTGTGGTGGTTTGTGGTAAAGTCAATAGTCCCGGTGCTCGGCTGAGTACAATGTTAGGTCCAGTCGTGAGCTTTCTCTTTTTATATTGGGCCATTTGCTTTTACATCACCATGCAAACAAAGGTCTGCATGATGTACATCATTGTTAATGGGAGGAGTGATTTTCATTCAACATTTTTCTAGCCTATTCAGTAAATAAATACTGGTTTGTTGGCTTTGTTTCCTTTTAAATGCTCAGTTTCTCAGTGGTGAAGTATTGTATTTTTCATAGCTGAGTTTCTTAACTGTAACATAATATACTTTTATTGGACTTGTCTACAAAATGTGAATAAATAATTAAGTCAACATTAAAGCATACCACCTTTGAAAACCAACTCTGCAAAAACAATAAAAGTTATAAATGATTTCTGATGTCACAGTCTTTTCCGCCAGTTCCAAATGTAATACGAGCAAGGTGCAGGTAATCTTAAATTACAAAGCCTGTCATTGTGTGGGTCCAGCAGCCACAGATGGGATAACTCACAATTAGGATTGGTTGCCGCTGCAGTGGCAGGGCCAAGCTTTAAAACTAAGGTGCAGGACATTCTTTTGGTGAAGAAGAAACCCAAGATTATCACAAACAAAACTATTTCAACAACCAAAAACACCCACCAATAAGCACTACAACCAAAAACCATAAATACGGTCAACCTCTAAAGTGAAACTTTGCCACACCCAACTATCTAAACTGCAGAGCTCTAATTTTAAGAATAAGTTTAGGCTGTTTTCCACTAGTTTTGTCGAGAGTGATTATCCCCACTGGGAATATACGGCCATTCCTTAACATTCAGATGTTTTCGTATAATACACAACAACTAGCACCAACCCAGGCGGCACGATGGTTGAGTGGCAACACTCAGGCCTCACAGCAAGAAGGTTGCGGGTTCGATCCCCGGGTCGCCTGGGCCTTTCTGTGTGGAGTTTGCATGTTCCTCCCCGTGTCTGGATGGGTTTCCTCTGGGTACTCCGGTTTCCCCCATCAACCCAAAACATGCCTGCACCCCTATGAACTAACATCAAGGACCATGTTGTCCACCCTCCTGTGGGCTCACCACCTGCAGAGGGCTTCATAGGGGGGGTCAGGTGCTATGAGTATTGGGCAGCACGCTGCCCCCGCGACCCAGCCGGATTAAGCGGAAGAAGATGGATGGATGGATAGCACCAACCGTCTAAGCACAGTTCAGATCGGATTACTCTTAAAACACAATTACACTTAGTCAATAAAATTAAAGTTATAAAAATTAAAAGCATACCTTCACAACATCTGGACTGTTACTACCCTTTAAAATGAGCCAGGCCTGGGGTGGGTGCACCCCAGCGAGCGCCTGGTGGCCAGGCCTTTCATCATCGGGCCCAGCTGGACAAAGGAGCGACATGGGGCTGCCCTCTCGTGGACTCACCACCCGCAAAAGGATCCATAGGGGGCGGGTGCAGAGGGATCTGGGCCACAGTGAAAGGTGGGAGCCCTAACTACCGGATTTCTGGACATGGAGACTAGCTCTGGGGACATGGAATGTCACCTTGCTGGGGGGAAGGAACCTGAGCTTTGGCGGGGGGTTGAGCGTTACCGACTAGATAAAGTTGGACTCACCTCCACGCACTGCTTGGGTGCTGGAACCCGACTCCTTGAGAGGGGCTGGACTCTCCATGTCTCTGACATTGGCTGCTGTGCTGGAGTTCACCCCAGTGAATGATAGGGTCTTGTCCCTGCACCTTCAGTTCGGGGACAGGTCTCTCACTGTGGTGTCGGCCTACGGGCCGAACAGCAGTGCAAAGTACCCGGCCTTCTTGGAGTCTTGGAAGGGGTACTGGACAGTACACTGACCAGGGACTGCGTTGTTCTACTGGGGACTTCAACGCCCAAGTGGGCAACGACAGTGACTTGGACGGGGTGATCGGGAGACTCCCTGATCTGAACCCGAGTGGTATTCTGTTATTGGACTTCTGTGCTAGTCACAGTTTGTCCATAATGAACACCATGTTCGAGCACATGGAGTCTGAGTGGGCTTCATTCTCGGCCTCTATAGTCGCTGCGGCCATTCGTAGCTGTGGTCGTAAGGTCTGTGGTGCCTGCCGTGGCAGCAATCCCCGAACCCGGTGGTGGACACCGGAAGTAAGGGATGCCGTCAGGCTGAAGAAGGAGTCTTACCGGGCCTTGCTGGCTTGAGGAACTCCTGCAGCTGACCAGTACTGCAGCCCGGACAGTCGCCGAGGCAAAAACTCTGGGATGGAGAGGCCATGGAGGAGGACTATCGGACGCTCCCAAGGAAATTCTGGCAAACCGTCTGGCGCCTCAGGAGGGGGAAGGTACTTTGGGAATCTCCTTAATCCCACTGTCATATCTTTCGAGGAGGAGACAGAGGCTGGGGACTTGGAGGCAGACTCGTCCATCACCCTGGCTGAAGTCACTGAGGTGGTTGGAAAGCTCCTTGGTGGCAAGGCTCCGGGGGTGGAAAAGATCTGTCCTGAGTACCATAAGTCTCTGGATGTTGACCTGCAATGTGCACTGGGGCAGTTTGCAGCCGAGTGTGAAGCGGCTGGTATGAGAATCAGCTGTTTAAAATCCGAGTCCTTGGAAAAAGGCACCCTCCGGGTGGGTGGGGACGAGTTCAAGTATCTCAGGATCTTGTTCCCAACTGAGGGGAGGACGGAGCATGAGCTTGACAGGCGGATCGGTGCAGCGTCTGCAGTGATGCAGTCGCTGTATCGGACCGTTGTGGTGAAGACTGTCAAGACTGACATTATAAACTGCTTTGACCAGTCATTTGCTAAAACAGTTGTCAGGGTTGTAACAATATCCAAATCTCTCTGTGAAAAACAAATATCCTTTGCCTCTTATCTCCTCTGCCTTTGAACCACTGCAGGGTGCCACCATTTTCACCAAACTGGATTTGCGTAATGCATACCATCTTGGCTGCATCAAAGGAGGAGATGAATGGAAGACTACGTTCAACATACCTCTAGGGCATTTTGAATACTGCTTCATGCTATTTGGACTCACTAACGCAAGTGCTGTGGTTCAGACTCTAGTAAATTATGTCCTTCTGGACTTTCTCAACCACTTTGTTTTTGCCTACTTGGATGATACGCTAATATATTCCAGAGACTCATTGGAACATCACCAACATGTCCGCCTAGTCCTGCAAAGGCTTCTGGAGACTAAACCGTTCGTGAAGGGTGAGAAATGTGAGTTCCATGCCAGTTCTGTCTCTTTGTGGGTTTTATAATTGAAAGAGGACAAGTTAAAGCAGACCCTATGAAGATCAAGGCGGTCCCTGAGTGACCTACTCCCTGTAATCGAAAACTACCGAGGTTTCTCGGTTTTGCCAACTTGTACAGGAGATTCATGCGGGATTACAGCAAGGTTGTTCTTCCTCTCACCCATCTAACCTCTTCCTTTGGAAGGCATTCTGTCAGTCTTTGGGTACCACTGTTAGCCTCTCATCTCGTTTCCATCCACAGACAAATGGTCAGACCAAAAGGACCAATCAAGACGTCGTAACCCTACATCCTGGAGTTCACACTTACCTTGGATAGAGCAGACACCTAACTCATTAACCTCCTCTGCTACTCCCATTTTCAGTGCTCCATTGGATATCAACCTCCTTTACTGTCCATGGATGTTGAAGTTGCTGTACCCTCCATCCAAGCCCATATGCAGACGTGTCGTAAGATCTGGAGGGAGACCAGGAAGGCCCTGTTACAGACATTATCCCAAAATAAGTCCTAGGCTGACCGCCATCGCCATCCAGCACCAAAGTACACTGTAGGTCAGAAAGTCTGGTTATCTTCCAAACATATCCCTTTGAAATCTGAATCTAATAAATTGTCACCCCCACTTCATTGGACTTTTGAAGTTGAAAAAGTGATTAAAGTGATTAATCCTGTTTCTGTTCACCTCAGACTCAGGGGAAGTAAGATATATGGAATTATGTAGCAAAAAACCCCCCTGCATTTTATTGAAATATTTTATAACCAAATCCCAAATTACCCACCTTTTCCTTTGTCGATCTTCTGTATGTATCTAAAATGTAGAAAGTAGTAAGAAAAAAAAGAAAGAAAACACTGACTGAGTGGGTGTGTCTAATTTCACTGTACAAACCGCACACTGCACGGACTACACACTTTAGGCTATCATTGTGGGTTCTCACATAACATGATCATTTAAAGCTTTTTAACAATGGAGCGTACCCTTCACCTTCTACCACATTTACTTTGCTGCTTTTCATCAGTTTAAATGTAGTTAACACCTGTGACGGTTTATTTTAAGAAAAAAATGGGAATTACATTTAAAATTGTAGTCCCTGTAGTTTAAACATTGTGGTTGCAATTTGAACATGTTAATTTGCAATTGGACTAGACCAGGTCTAAAAAGGACTAAACCAGGACTAAACCAGGTCTAAACAGGACCAAACCAGAATTGAGCCAGGACTGAACCAGAAGTGAACCAGGTCTAAACTACATCACTTTCTCTCCGATTCAAAGGTAAGCAGTGAGAGTGCTGTCAAACACTTCTGTGTCATTGTTGTCCTGAGCTCATTCTTCATTCGTTTCAAGCGGGAGAATGACTTCTTACCTTCCGCATTTGTAATGAGCAGGGTTAGGAAAATTCTGAGAGCAACAAATATGTTTGGAAACGTGCTTTGCAGGCCATGTCTGTGAAGAAGGTGTAGCGTTGTAGCGATACCCTCACAGACTGAGAGTGACCGGAGAAGTAACAACACCCGCCTAATTTGGTCTGTGCACAATGGTAACACATACCCAAGTTCCAAAGCTTATTAAAAGAAAATCTTAGACCCCACATACTTGTGTGATACATCATTTTAAAGCTTAGACCTTCTACTTTCTGTAGATATGCATATGAAGACTGTGAGTGCAGGCTAAGTTACAGTACAGGCATTCAAATATGTTTTGCCTCGGAAAAAAAATACAAAATAATAAAGGCTGTAACTTGGGCATACTTTATCCTAGACATTGGTGGCTCACCACACCCACTGCTGAACTTGTTGGCAACAACTGTGTAAAATGTCAGACCTCTAGGCCTAAGGGTTTGGATGCTGTGACCCTTTTTGTAAAAATATGTCAATTCGGCACAAGTGTCCAAATATGTACCAGATGTTCCAAACTGTGATAAGATGTAAAGTATAATAAATAAATCATCTTCTGAACTTTAGGCAGGTTTTCTTAAGATAAAAAACTAAAACAAGCCAAAAAATTTCTCTCCAGATGCCTCTTGTGCCCCCCACCAGTGTCTGTGCGTAAGAGCAGGTCAGAGGCTGTCCTCAGGCCATTGCGCACGGATTTCCTCTCTCACCATCTCACCTCTGCCCCACATGGGGCCCACCGCCGAAATCGTCTTTTCATAGGCTATTCAGATCTGGCAATCATTTCCTGAAAGAACCAATGACTGAAGAGCTTTTGCCGTGGAACTGTCCCTCGGTCATGCGCAATACGCCGCTAACTGGACGCGCTCCTTTTGTTCCCCGAGCTGTAGTGCACCGCCCCGAAGCCGCACCGAAGCCTGGATACACTTTTGTAGCTAAGAGTGTGAAGAAAACAAACATACCCCACACCGCTAACAGGAGCTAAGTGTTTAGCTATGCTAAGGACCAAGAGCGAGAGAAGTAGAGAGATGTGTCGCTCATCCATTCAGACAAACACTGGATTATTTCTCCACATGGAATTATTTTATGAAAAAAAACAACTGGATATTCTTTTTCTGTGGACTGTTACAGACTAATTGAGCACAGCTATTCCTGGACTGGACCCGTTTCGGGTAAGAAAGGTAAGGAATGCGCAAATATGTTTAGAATATTTTCGGGAATTATAAATTATGGCTCTTTGGGTTCGCTGTGTGGCATTAAATGAATGATATGGTTGTTTTACTGAGGAATTAAGCTTTCAAACGATGTATAGCATGTCAATAGTGGAAAAATAAGTACGATGAATATCTGGCTTGACTTTTTAATGTTGTGTAATCGCCCGCCGGCGGGCGGGTGGGTGGCAAGTACCATGACAAGCAGCTATCAGACAGCCCTATGTTTTTAAGTCTTTGCAGCAGTAAATGATGGTCAACAGAATCAAAAGCCTTAGCTAAGTCAACAAAAACAGCAACACAGTATTCTTTGTTGTCAATGGCACAGATGATGTCGTCCAGGACCTTCACTGTAGCTGAGATACAGCTGTGTCCTGCTCTGAAGCCAGACTGCACTGGACTCAGGATGTTGTGAGTCTCCAGGTGGTACAGGAGCTGTTTGTTGACCAGTCTTTCCAGTATTTTAGACAGGCAAGGCAGAACTGATTTGGGCCTATAACAGTTCAAATCAGTGCTGTCACCACCTTTAAAAAGAGGAGTGACAGCGGCACATTTCCAGTCCTGTGGAAAAACACCAGTTTGTAAGGAGAGATTGAATAGGCAGGAGATAGGAGCAACAATGACGTGAGCTGCAGTTTTGAAGAAAAATGGATCTAATGAGTCGAGTCCAGCCGGTTTGTGAGTGTCCAGAACACACAACTCTGCAAGAACAACCTCCTCCTGTACTGGCTGGAACGAGAAGGACGGGTGTTCCGAGGCAGCAGAGGTGGACACAAATTGGTTAAGTGGGTGGGTGGGGGGAGATGTATTGTCCCTATAGGCATAACCAGCTGAAGCAAAATGTGTGTTAAAGTAATTGACCACTGTATTCTTATCTGTGACAACAATACCATTTGTTTTAATAACAGTAGGAAGGTATTTTTTGTTTTCCAGGGTCTTGACTGTGTTCCAAAATTGTTTTGGGTCAGGGCCATGTACGGTGAGTTGCTGTTTGAAATAGTTTGATTTTGCTTGTCTAATGGACTGTGTACATGTGTTTCTTAGTGCTCTGTAGGACTGCCAATCAAAGATTTTATTAGACACTTGCCGTACGCTAAAGGTGATGTTTAAGGCGAATTAGCTCAGATAGAGCAGGACTGAACCAGGGACTGACACGATTTTTAACTCTGATTTTTTTAACAGGCGTGTGTCTGTCGACAATTTCACTACAGAGAGTCTTGAAGTATAACCAGGCGTCTTCAGTGTCGGGGATGATGCCCATTCTGTGCCAGGGAACAAGTGCCAGGTCAGCTAGAAAAGCATGTTCATTGAAGCTCTTTAACAGGCGCTTGGACACGATGAGTGGAGGACGTCTTGGAGTGAATCCCTTACGTAAACAGGCTATACTACAGTGGTCACTCAGACCTTGACAGAACACACCTGAAGTATACTTCTCTGCCCTGTTAGTGAGTATAAGGTCAATTAAAGTCCCAGATTGCATAGTCTTGGTGTTGTATCTGGTAGGGGCTTGCACAATTTGAGACAGGTTAAGTGCGTCTAATTGTAGCTGCACCATGGGTGGGGGGTCAGACATGTCCCAATTTAAGTCCCCTAGCAGAATGAACTCAGAGGAGGTGTAGGGGGCAATCAGTCCACTCAAAGCAAACAGCGCACATGCAGGATCTGAGGGTGGCCTGTAGCAACCTGCAACAGTGATGGAGAAGCTTTTAGAGAGATTGATTTTTAGTACAATCAACTCAAACTGTTTGGGAATGGACTTTGAGGTAATAACAGAACACTGCAGATTGTCCTTGCAATACTCAGCCACCCCCCCGCCTTTGGAGCTTCTGTCCTGCCGGAATATAATATAACCAGGAATGGCAACAGCAGAGTCAGAAATTGACTTTTTGAGCCAAGACTCAGAGAGGACGAGAATGTCAGGATTTGCAGTGTGAACATGAGCTATCAGATCTGTGAGTTTAGGGAGAACACTTCTTATGTTTAAATGCATCAAGCTAAGAGCTTTTGATTTACAGAAGGAGTCAAAATTTAACTGATTATCATGGCTTTTGGGTGTGTGTGTGTGTGCAGGGTTTGCAGTGAGTGGATCGAACTCAGGGCCTGGATTGGGCTGAATATTTCCAGACAACAGTAATAGCAGAATTGTGAGACACTTCTGCTTGAACACCCTGATAGTGTGCTCATTTTTACTGACTGTGCCCAGTTTTGTGTATGACGAGGGATGAGGGGTCATGAAAAAGTTGTCCTGTAGAGCCATTATGCTGACTGTGTGCACCAAGGAAAAGAAGTCAGTGGAGGCTAGATGTAATGTAAGTGGTGTCATCTCCCCTGAGGAACAGCCAGAGGAGCAGGTTCCTCCACGTGAGGATGACGCACTGTGGGCTTGGTAGCCTTTTAAAGCACCACTAGTGCTGCACATGCATATCAGACACCATGTGACGAAAAGCAAAGCAATTCTCAATTTTGCAGATCATAGGTAATCCATGGAAGACGTCACAGGGCAGCCAATTCAGCTCCGCGGCAGATTAGGATCCAGTCCGCCTTTGCTTCCCAGCCTGTCAGCTGGGTGAAGACGACATGTTACATCAGCTGTAAACAGGAACCGGTCTCTGGCGCTGGTCATGTTGGATATATGATTAAAATCCTTGGATATAAACTGTTGAAACGGCGATCCCATCAACTTTTGTGCAGCCACAGTTCAACGCGCAGCAGACAGGAGACACGAGGAGTGAAAATGCGGCTTTAATCCAGATAGTTAGCCGCTGTCTGCAGCGGCATGACAATGGACGGAGCGACAGATCCTCGAGTACGGCTCATTCACCGTTTAAAAACCCCTATGAAACGGTAAATAAAAGTAAACCACAGAATAATCCAAAAGGCCAGCACTATTAACAATAAGAGCCAGCAGTTGACATGGGTCATGATCACACATTCAGTTGGACAGGGGACAGACAGAGACGCTGCTGTTGGCGTGCTGCCATCTTGGTGTCATCTACTACTACTCCTCAAAGGTTCACCTCTGACCTTCCGTCGCTGTGAACCGAAGGCGCTCAAGGTCATTTATGAGATTGGAGAAAAAAATAAGGGGGTGGGGTGAGGCAGTTGATCCTGCCAGTACAGAACAGTAGTTTTGCGAGGATTCATGTAGTGTTCTAGTTCAGGGGTCCCCAATACGTCGATCACAATCTACCAGCCAGTCGTCAAGGTAGATCGTAGTGTAGTACTCGAGACTTGTCTTGGTCTCGAGACCATATCTTTACAGTCTTGGACCGCGTTTGGACTCGTATTGAAGGCACTTGGACTCAAGCTTGCCTTGGACTCGAGGTCTGACTTTCGTCGAGTGCGATCATATTTCATTACGGCCGCTGCTGTTGGCAATAAACTTGTACTGGTGTGTGGGGGCGTAGGGCATTTCTCTGCAGCCTGTGCACTTGTCTGGAGCCCGCGGACACCGTGCAGTGCGTTACCACTGCACACCCAGCGCTCGCAGCTTGTCCACAACATGTGTGTACCCTCGCGTAACAGCATGTATCACAGAGCAGGTTGAACTTCTTCAAACATCCTACCTGTCCATCTGCCTCACTTCAGTGCACCGCTCCTCGCCTTTTCAGGTTCTCTCCTCGCCGCGTACAGCACATACAGGCTCCCTCCTCAATGCGCTGATTAGAAGACAAAATGCGACGCATAAACAAATCTAAATTTATGTTACAGTGTTGGCACAAAGCAGGTCTACAGCACAGAGCAGGTCTACCGCAACATGTGGTTGAAGTTTGACTAAATGTCACAAATGCATCTGTATTTGTCACAATGTGCATTTAGTAAATGTGCAGATGCTAAATGCCACTGCAAAACCCGTAAGATAATGTAACTTCAGTTGAACTTGAAAAAAAAAAAAATGTAGCCGACTATATACAGGTTACCAAATATAGCCGACTATATTTAGTCGGTAACGCTCAACCTCCCGCACAAGCTCAGGCTCCTTCTCCCCCAGTGAGGTGACATGTCCCCAGAGCTAGTCTCCATGTCCGGAGATCCCGTCACTGAGGCCCCCGCCCGGATCTCCTTGCACTGGCCCCTTACGGCTCCTCCCGCAGATGGTGGGCCCACAGGAGGGCAGGCTCTTCAGGCTTTACCTGGCCGAGCCCCATGGGGGATGGCCTGGTCACCAGGTGCTCGCCCTCGAGCGCCCACCCCAGGCCTGGCTCCAGGGTGAGGCCTTGGTAACGCCATTCCGGGCGACGTAACTGGGCTAACTAATTCTTCCTCACATTCCAAAACATTATTCCGATGCATTTGATTGCTTAACCTGTCTCTACACTTGCTCTCTACGCCATCTCTGTATTCGACTGCCATTCTAGCATAGGCCTCTCAGCCTCAACCCACGCACGCTCAAGCAGGTTCTACATCCGCTCTCAGCTATTCCATATTCAGCACCCGAATACACTTGTCACTATATTCTAGTTAGCGCCACTATAGCTCACGCTATTCCATCTCATGGTAACTTAAGCAGTTTCTACAGCCACTCTGCCGTCCCAATATCCAGCACTGTCCCCCTCTCTCCGACCCTTCCTCCCTCCCTCTGTCCCTTCCTCCCTCCCGACCCACGTTGGGTCCCCCTCTGGTCCAGCTCCAGTTCTGGTCACTCATCAAAGCCTTCTCTGACCTTGGAGTTCCTTTGTCCGAGGAAAAGAGCCTTGGCTCTCGGACTACTATTGAGTTCTCGGCATCACACTCAACTCGGTCTCACTTCAAGTGTCTCTCCCTCCTGAGAAGGTCCAGAGAATCTCCCTGCTTCTCTCCAACTTCATTCTAGCAACCTTGTGCAACAAGAGACAGCTCTTCACGCTTCTCAGTCATCTTAATGGCGCTATCCACATCATTACTCAGGGCAAGCTCTTTCATGTCTCTTCATGATATCCACATCGGTTAAATCCCTTCACGATATTATACCGCTGAACAAAGCTTGCAGGTCCAACATGTGCCTACAGAAGCATTTCCTGGACTCCTGGAATGGCATCTCTATGTTCTATAATGAATTAGCGTCAGGTTTTCACCAACACAGCTCCCTCAGTCAGTTTCAGAGGGTTTTGCTAGGAAAGGTGGATTGCTTCTACGTGACCCCTGAGCCCCTCTCTCTCAGGCCAGCTGTCAGCTCCTCTGCCTTGTTTGGATTCTAATCAATCGCTATCGCAGCCATTCTTTGGGGGCATGAGCACATCCTTATCCTTTCCGACAGCAACCCTGTGGTCCCCATGATCGCTCAGTTCTTTTGAAAGGTTACCTTGGTGTCCGCTCAGAATCAGTTTGTCATCTACACCGCTCACATTCATTCCAGGTCGCTTAAACTCCATTGATGATTCTCTTTCACTTTCGATATTCTCTGCATTCACGCTCTTCGCTCCGGATATCTCTCACCACCTGTGGACCTGACTCTCAAATGTATGATCCTCTTAGCCTTCTTTGGCTCCTCCAATGTTCAGAATTTGCTCCTTTGTCAAGCTTTTCGACCCATCTGTCCACACTTTCTGATCTCTCCATACATTCTTGGGATTCACTCATCTCACTCTCCGCAGGAGTAATGGATCAGTTATGAAACTCCTTCCCTATTGATCTCTTCCACCTCAAGTCACTGCTAAACCTTTACGAACCCTTCATCAAATATCTCGCTAATGTCGCGCCTCCTATTCCTCCGATAACGATCCGCTCTTCCTCACGGAAATGGGCAAGATCGCTTCCAGGTTCTGCTTCAAGAAGATTGAGACTGAACCGCCACCCTGAGTCTCAACCCAGTCAACTCGCCTCGTCCCCATATAATAAACCATTTTCTCTTTGCACATGTGTTGTTGGTGTGGTCTTTGGTAGTGAATATTAATTTATTTTGATCTTTTTGGAGAAAATATCAAGTGACTTCTTCAGAAGCATGATGTCACTTATTCTTAGTTTAGTTTAGTTTATTATTTATTTGTCAGGGACCATGTACAAACACATTAATCTTAGAAAAGAGGAGATGTTTTGCACCAGATTTAGCAAAAAAGCTATTTTCCATCTGCAGTCCCTGGGCAGGTGCGCACTAAAAATAACATGTTACAAATAGTAGAACATTCTATAAAACAATGTAAAATCCTACAAACATATTATAAAAAAAACAAAACAAAAGAAAACAAAAACAAAACATTAAAATATTTACAAACGCACTAACAGTAACACTGTAAACCACAGAATAAGAAAGTTACTGATTTAACAAGACTGATGCTGACACAGTTGCTTCTCAAGAATAAATTGTTTTAAATTTTGAGAGAAACTGTGCAGATCTACAGACAGCTTCAGACTGGCAGGGAGCTGGTTCCATTGTTTGATAGTTTTGTAGGAAAATGCAGCTTGTGAGAAGGCAGAACTTCTTTTGGGAACGACACAGTTGTTTTGGGCTGTGGATCTAGAAGAGCGGTTCATCTGCTCTGAGCACAGCTGAACAAATGTACTCAGTGAAGGCGGCGCAGTCTTGTTAACTATTTTAAACACAGTACGTAGATTGGAATATAGAATTTGATTGTCAAAGCTCAGCATTTTGTATTTGCTGAGAATATTACAATGATGGTAACGAAGTGTTTTTTTGTCTAAAACCTTTAAGGCCTGGTTATAGACAGATCGCAGAGGCTTGAGGCTGCTCTCATTGGCTTGAGACCAGCAGGAGACACTGTAGGTGATATGAGGAAGTATCATTGCATTAAAATACATACATACATACACTTTTTCTTGTACATGATATTACACAGTACACTTTTTTTCATTGTTAAAATTCACATTTGTAAAAGAAAACTACAGTATGTGAAAGTAGTACAGAAAATGTGACAAGTGTCAAATTTATGTTATGTAACTTTAATTTATTTAACATGAACACAAAAACCTCTAAACTGGACATTTTGAACAAAGCTTTTTCACAGAGCTTGAAAAGATTATAGTTGATACTATAGGCACAGTTTGTACATTTTCCAGTCAGTCACATTCTGGGAAATAGTAATATAAAGTCATACAAATTAGAATAATATTACAAGGGAAGACTGTGGTGTCATGAATAAATATTAAGTGTTGTGCAATAGAGGAAAAGAAAACATGAATAAGAATAAAAACTAAGAATAAAAACTAAGAATGAAGAAGGAACATGTAGCATTTGAGACTTAAATAAAAATGGGCATTATTGTGAGGGCAAAAACAAGGAAAACAGAATATGCTTTATTGATGGACGAAGAAGCTGGAGTGGTCATTTCTGCAGATGTCAGAGCACCACTACTGGTTGTGGTTGGGGCAGCTGTAGTGGTCGGGGCAGCTGTTGTGTTGGTCGGGGCAGCTGTTGTGGTTGGGGCAGCTGTTGTGGTGGTCGGGGCAGCTGTAGTGGTGGTTGGGGCAGCTGTAGTGGTGGTTGGGGCAGCTGTAGTGGTGGTTGGGGCAGCTGTAGTGGTGGTTGGGGCAGCTGTTGTGGTCGGGGCAGCTGTTGTGGTGGTTGGGGCAGCTGTAGTGGTTGGGGCAGCTGTAGTGGTGGTTGGGGCAGCTGTAGTGGTTGGGGCAGCTGTAGTGGTGGTTGGGACAGCTGTTGTGGTGGTCGGGGCAGCTGTAGTGGTGGTTGGGGCAGCTGTTGTGGTCGGGGCAGCTGTTGTGGTGGTTGGGGCAGCTGTAGTGGTTGGGGCAGCTGTAGTGGTGGTTGGGGCAGCTGTTGTGGTGGTTGGGGCAGCTGTAGTGGTTGGGGCAGCTGTAGTGGTGGTTGGGGCAGCTGTTGTGGTGGTTGTGGCAGCTGTTGTGGTTGGGGCAGCTGTTGTGGTCGGGGCAGCTGTTGTGGTGGTTGGGGCAGCTGTTGTGGTTGGGGCAGCTGTTGTGGTGGTCGGGGCAGCTGTAGTGGTGGTTGGGGCAGCCGTAGTGGTTGGGGCAGCCGTAGTGGTTGGGGCAGCTGTAGTGGTTGGGGCAGCTGTAGTGGTAGTTGGGGCAGCTGTAGTGGTTGGGGCAGCTGTTGTGGTGGTTGGGGCAGCTGTAGTGGTTGGGGCAGCTGTAGTGGTTGGGGCAGCTGTAGTGGTGGTTGGGGCAGCTGTAGTGGTTGGGGCAGCTGTAGTGGTGGTTGGGGCAGCTGTAGTGGTGGTTGGGGCAGCTGTAGTGGTTGGGGCAGCTGTTGTGGTGGTTGGGGCAGCTGTTGTGGTGGTTGTGGCAGCTGTTGTGGTTGGGGCAGCTGTTGTGGTCGGGGCAGCTGTTGTGGTGGTTGGGGCAGCTGTTGTGGTTGGGGCAGCTGTTGTGGAGGTCGGGGCAGCTGTAGTGGTGGTTGGGGCAGCCGTAGTGGTTGGGGCAGCCATAGTGGTTAGGGCAGCTGTTGTGGTTCCTGTTGTCAAAGCTGTTGAACATAATAATTATCAGTGTCATTACTTAAAATTGCACAAACACAATTTTAAGTTAATTTTCTTCACTCACCAACAAACAGCAGTGGAATTGCTTGGACCCTTGTGAGCATTTTGTGTCTGCGTCTGTTAAACAATAAGTGGAGTTAATATGATTGACAGACATGCAGGAGCAGGACGTCACCTCAGACTCCCCCGTTCTTCTCCAGTGAACCACAGCTTAGCTCATCCACACCTTTAATTACGCAGAAGTCCTATTTATACGGCCTATCCTGCCAACACCATCTGTCTCTGCTCTCTCGAACCCCTCCCTCCCACCTCATGTCTTTCGTTGTTCCTTCAGCCTGCAGACCTCAACATCTACAAAGGAAGCGGGGGTCCTGAATTGGCTGGGCTGACCACCTCAGACAGAGCCCCAATCCTGAGTGTCCACCCAGCCATCACATCTATCTATCGCCAATAAATATCTTTATCATAGACCATTGTTGTGGCATGGTCCTTGCTAATGAAAGTCATTTATTATAGCATAACTTGTCTCCAAATGTAATTGTTGATTTTAGCCAAACATTAAGTTCTGATGTTTAAAAATAGACTTTCATAGGGAAAGTAGATTTATCTCATATGCACACAACAAAATGTACTGCAGATCCTTCAGACTTCCCTTAATCTTTCATCCCATGGTTGGCAGCTATTCATTTAAGTAACTGCCTGTAACAGGGGCTGGTTCCCCAGCCAACATGATCGGAGAAGAATGACCTCAGTAACGGAGCTGAGCAGTAATTCTTTCTGAAAAAATACAAACTAAAAGGCCAGTCAGATGTGGGATCCACACATTTCAGAAATGTTAGAACAGTAGAAAGTTTTGTTTTTCTTCTGAGAATCTCTTGTGCACATGAGCTCTGAGGAGCTCAGCCTGTGTCACCACAGAACTCCCGCTTAACTCCCTCACTAAAGCCATTCTTTTTGGTGGACCTTTCTGGTTGGAGAAACTACTCTTGTATGTTCAAGGTTTGTTAAAAGGTTCTATATTACAAAACATAAATTCCTGTGATCTTTTAACCATGTTATAATGTTACCTCATCAAAAACATCTCATCCTTCATTATTAGCACGTCTACATCTGAAGCTCAAAATACTTTGCTCCACCTTGTGATGTCATGTAGTGGTAGATTTTCAAGTTAACAGCTCCTTTTACCTTTGACCTGAGAAATTCCAGGATTGAAGTCATCTAAATGATCATAGTGAAGGCATATGGAGTTTAAAAACACAGTGGGACATGTTTTCTATGACACATGACATCACAAGGAGAGAACAGAAGAACTCAGCCTAAATCTGCAGGTTTGTGTTAAATGTGTGAATGAAACAAAACACATTTCCAGGTCTGTTTGTGATGAGGAAACAACATTATTACATAGTTCAGAGAATAGTGTAACATGGGCCCTTTATAAGCTCATTGGGAGACTGTAACTCTCCAAATAATAACTAATCAGTGGGATTTTCTGGACAACCATACAGAAGGAGCACCTCAAATCTGAAGGAGAACATATATGAATGTATGTGAATTGGTTTGTAAGTGCAACTTTTTTCAAAGTGAAATCACATGTCAAACATATATATCAGTGATTCTTAAAGGGGAACCCAGGCATGTTTGAAGCTAAGAACCATTGTTAGAGGTGGTCAAATACTGTCAGAAGCCAAAAACTGGCATAGATCAGTGTTGTCTAAATCATCTCACTGTGGTAATGAGCGTGTTAAGGCAACAAGCTAGTGTAGTAAATTAGGCAAGTTCTTAGCTTCCACATAAAATGCCAATTTGCTTCACACTGAAGAAGCTTAACACCACTTTAACCCATCTTAGAACAGCCACGAGTCTAACAAATAGAACGCTCTGCCTGGCTCACTCATTAGTGTCTGGAAACGTTAGAAAACAACTTCATGAGCAGCCTTAGCCTTACCACTGCGCATTGCGAAAGCTCAAAAGACTTGATCATTGACTCCAGTGGCGGCAAGAGGCTCAAGCCACCAGGAGCAGCAATTGAGAATCGACTACTGACGGTGAAGAACAATAGAAATTGAGAGTTACTGAAAGAAAATGGTTTTGGTTTGGGAATGTATTTTTTCAATTTTTTCAAAAAAATATAATTCACTCCTAAATAAATGGGATTAGAAACAACATCGGCAATCAAGTCTTTTGGGCTTTCGCATGCGCAGTGGGAAATCAACAAGCTAATGCTAAGGCTGCTTATAAGGTATTTTATAACATTTCCAGACACTAATGAGTGAACCAGGCAGAGCGTTTTGTTTGTTAGACTCGTGGCTGTTGTAAGATGGGATAAGGTGGTAAAGAACATTTTAATCATAAATCATTTTAATAATAACATAGAAACATAATTTTTTTAAGTGATATATTATGAAACTCAAATTTTCTAAAAGTATAAAAGTACAATTTTAGTTTTCAGATAGGCTTGGACACAATTATAAATAATCCCTCTTGACCAAGATTGCTAATTAAATTTGATTGGATTGTAATGAATATAATTCATTAATTAATTTTATAATATTTTAATGTGTCTGACGGAGTAGACAGTAACTGAGGTGTATTTGGAAATATGGCATTTCTTTTAGAAAAAAAAAAGTTTTTATTCAGAACCTGTTCCTTTGCATTTCTGTACAGCTCAGACTTCACTCCACTAAGATACAGAACTCTCATATCTCAGAAGTGCAGAATACTTTTTAAAAAGTCACTTTCAAAACCTCTTTTGTCCCGACTCAAGAATCAGCAGAATGAGCGTTGATAATGAGTGACTTCATACATAATCAAATTAAAGAAAAAAAGCATCTGAAAATGTATTGAACCCAACTGTTTACTATTTATTGAGGTATTAAATAGTTATAAATATTTCTAATTAACTTGGGAATGCCATTTCTGTTCAGATATTATTTTAAATTAAATATTACTTACAGTTTTCCCTTTTGTGGTGGTTTGTGGTAAAGTCAATAGTCCCGTGCTCGGCTGAGTACAATGTTAGGTCCATTCGTGAGCTTTCTCTTTTTATATTGGGCCATTTGCTTTTACATCACCATGCAAACAAAGGTCTGCATGATGTACATCATTGTTAATGGGAGGAGTGATTTTCATTCAACATTATTTTTGTAGCTTATTCAGCAAATAAATACTGGCTTGAATTATTGTATTTTTCATAGCTGAGTTTCTTACCTAATCTAATGTGCTTTACTCTTATTGGACTTCACTACTGAATGAATAATTAGAGCAACATTAAAGCATACCACCTTTGAAAAACAACTCCGCAACAACAATAAAACTCATAAATGATTTCTGATACCACAATGTCTTTTGCGTCAGTTCCAAATGTAACACGAGCAAGGTGCAGGTAATCTTAAATAACAAAGCCTGTCATTGTGTGGGTCCTGCAGCAACAGATGGGATAACACACATTTAGGATTGGTTGCCATGAGATGAATTGAAATGCTGCTGCAGTGGCAAGGCTTGACCCTGAAACTAAGGTGAAGGACAACACCAACAAAACTATTTCAACAACCAAAAACACTCCCCAATAAGCACCACAACCTTAAATCATAAATAAGGCCACCCAACTAAAAAATATATGTTGGATATACAAATATAAACAGGGCAGGGAACAAAAAGGATGCTCTTCTTTTAATGAAAATTAATGACAGGAGCACTAGATCGGCAACAATGAGACAGCCCCTAAAACGGGACTGGTTTTCTATGTGGAGGTCATTTCAAGTTTCTCCATCTTGTTTTGTTTTTTTTGGTTCATTTTCCACGAGTGCTGCTTTGGCTACAGTGATTATCCCCACTGGGAGTATAAGGCCTTAACCCTGAGATCTGTTGAGTTTCTACACAACATGTTTCTCTATAATACACAACAACCAGCACCAACCATCCAATCACAGTTCAGATCGCATTACTCTTAAAACACAATTACAGTTCAATAAGATTAAAGTTGTAAAAGTTAAAAAGCATACCTTCACAAGATCTGGACCGTTAGGACCCTTTAAAATTACATTACAAAAAACAAAACAAAACAAAAAACAGATTCACCAGAGGAGTCTACTACAAATCATCTAGTTTTAATTTAGTGAGCTGGTTTCTCAAGGCCTGAAACACAGCTCAGAGATAATGGATGTTTATTGTATATGTGTATGTATATACACCTGTATCATATATTTATTTGTATATATTTTTCCATATTGTATTATTATTATTATTATTATTATTATTATTATTATTATTATTATTATTATTATTATTATTGTCATTATTATTATTATTAATTTATTGATTTAACTAATTGTATGAAGTCGTTGCTAATTGCTAATAATAATGGGAGAGATCATAGAGGGAGTCAGTGAAGGCGTAAATTCCAGGATCACATCTACGTCCACAGTGAGCTCTAATTTTCACAGTTATTCACTACTGAAACTTCTGCAGTATTGAAACTGTCATGTAGGGGTGTAACGATATCCAAGTGTCACAAAATGATATTGTCACAGTATGAACCTCACGGTATGATATTTACTGCGATATGGTGGGGAGGCTCACGATATTACGATATTCTACAGAATAACAAAACTGACATTCTAAAATGCTTTGATCAGTCATTTGGTACATTTATTGTCATTAGGGATGGAATGATATCCAAATCTCTCTGTACCATATTTTCACGATATACAGTACTGTGCAAAAGTTATAGGCAGGTGTGGAAAAAATGCTGTGAACTAGGAATTAAGTGTTCATCATTTATTTTCATCAATTAATAAAATGCAGTGAATGAACAAAAGAGAAATCTAAATAAAATCAATATCTCGTGTGAGCTTTGGCTTCAGAAGAGCATCAGTTCTTCTAGGTTTACTTGCAGACAGTTTGTGAAGGAACTGGACTGGTCGCTGTTCAAACATGTTGAAGAACTAAGCACAGATCTTGTGTGGATGGAGCTTCCTCACATCGTTCTGTCTTTTCATGGAATCCCAGACACACTCCATGATGTTGAGGTCAGGGCTCTGTGGGGCCAAACCATCACCAACACAACTTCTTCTTTACGCTGAAGAGAGTTCTTAATGACTTTGGCTTTTTCTTTTGTTCGCTCACTTTGCATTTTGTAAACTGAACAAAACAAACCATCATTATTTATATTTTTGAACGCATTCTTTGTTTACAGCATTTTTTCACACCTGCCTAAAACTTTGGAACAGTACTGTACATCTCTCTCTCTCTCTCTTTTTCTGCATCAGAACTATTCATTTAAGTAAAGAGACTGTGATTTGATATATTGTGATGGTCCACGATATTATTGTGAGAACCTTTGGCGATACGATATCACCAGATTTTTCTTATTTTTACATCCCTAGTGTCATGGTATTGTCTACCTGTGTATTTGTCCAGTGGAAGGCGACAAAATTTGTGAAGCCTCCCTATGTGTCCTTTCACATAAATAAATGCTTAATTGAAAATGTAACAACTGGCAAATGATCTTATTCTATTACACAGCCCCATCATAGATCGATCAGGTGGAGGATGAGACCGTCTCTGTTGTAACAGAAGGGTCGACCTCTGCTGCAGGTAAGAGGCTACATTTAAGATGAATTATTCTGAATTATTACAGATGCTAAGGTAATTCTAATAGGAACAGGTACAGCCACCGTCCTTCCCTCAACCTGGGTCCCCAAGGGTTAGAACTCCAAAAAGAAAAAGTGTAAGTGTAAAGATGACATGCACAGCGTCCCTAAATGTTAACCTTGTTGTCTTTATATTTCAGGCTGGAGCAAACGGTGTTCGAGTATTGTGTATGGACAATTTGCCTGGACAACAAACACAAACTTGATATAGAGGACCTTCAGCTTTGATCAGAACCAGTGCCCCAAATTGTGTCTCCTATGGCTACGGCGGTGCGGAACGACGCAGTGGCTTACAGCTCTCTATCTGTGCACCTTTTTTGTGTGTTTTTTTGTGTTTTTATTTTTGTGTATTGTATGTCACTAACAAACTTTAGCATTCACTACAACTGTATGTAATTACTGGACATCGGTTTTCAGCAGAAGATGACCATCTGTGGTGACTTGCACCGCGCCCACAACATTCCAGATGAGATAGTGAGACTGGCGGGATCCCTGTGGATTGTTGTTGGGTCTGGTAAGCGGCGTAGATGGTGACGTGAGGACACAAAAAACAGGCTGCAGTTCTGGTCTACTGTCTAAACTAAGCAAACAGCCTCTTAAACCTCAACTGCCAAGCCTCTATCTCTCAAACGCCAGATCCATGGTACACAAAACGGATGATTTGGAATTACAGCTGGCTGGAAATTGCTACGTCCGAGAATACTGCAAGGCCAACATGTTAAATGCCCAACAAGAGGGGAGAACACTCTAGAGCATGTATATTCTAATATCAAACGTGGGTCAGACCACCTCTCTCTGTTCCTCACCCCCGCGTACACCCCACTCAGCCAACAAACAAAACCAGAAAGACTGACCATCACCACCTGGCCTGACGATGCCCTCCGCCGACTGCAGGTCTGCTTTGAACAAATGCAGTGGGAAGCTTTCCACCATGAAGTCCTGGCTACTTTTACAGATACAGATAAGTTCTCCATGGGCAAGGTCACTATGGAAAAGAGTGTCCGGGTGTTTCCAAATCAAAAACCAGGGATGACTAGCCAGGTCCACACGCTTCTCTGAACCCATGATGCAGCCTTCAGAGCATACAGTCCATCACTAACTACAGAGGCTGTGCTGCAATACCAGGGGACACAGATGTGGCACTAGCAGAGGAGCTAAACAGCTTCTTTGCCCACTTTGAATCCCAGGCATTGTACTCAGACACACCACCCCAATCTTCGTTACAACCCATTCCAATCTCTGACACCCCTCCACTCACTGTTGAGGTGGAGGATGTGAGGCGGGTGCTCCATGCCATTAACCCCAGGACAGCTACAGGACTGGACAGAGTACCAGGAAAAGTACTCAAGAGATGCGCTGACCAGCTAGCACAGGTCTTCACTGACATTTTTAACCTGTCATAGGAACAATCCCACCTTACTTAAAATCTGCCACCATCATCCTGGACCCCAAAATGTCACCCACAGCCAGTCTCAATGACTTCCGCCCCATAGCACTTACTCCAGGCGTCACCAAGTTCTTTGAGAGATGAGTTCTAAGGCACATCAAAGACTGTCTCTCCCCCACTCTATACCCAGATCAGTTTGCACACCGGCCAAACTGATCCACTGAAGATGCAATAGCCACTGCCCTCCACTCTGCGCTCAATCATCTGGAGAAACAGTGGAGCTATGTCAGGATGCTCTTCACTGACTACAGCTCAGCTTTTAATACAATAATACTGGACATCTTGATCCACTTACTCCTGAATTAAGGACTTTTTGGTCAACCGACCCCAGCAGGTGAAACTGGGTCCCCATCTCTGATCCATTTGCACTCTCAGCAGTGTGTTGAGCCCACTTCTCTACTTGCTCTACACACACGACTGCAGTCCCACCTGGAGAACATCATTGTCAAATTGACAGTGGTGGGGCTGATAACGGAGGGAATGAGGTGCCCTACAGAGATGAGGTCCTGAAACTCAACAAGTGGAGTGCAACTAACAACTTGGCACTGAACATCACCAAAACTAAGGAACTCATCCTGGACCTCCGGAGGAACAGAGCTGCGCCTGCCCCCCGTACATCAAGGCGAAATTGTGGAATCCTTTAAATTTCTTGGGGTTCACATCTCTGCAGACCTCTCCTGGTCAGTCAACACCTCTGCACTGGTCAAAAAGGCCCAACGGCAGCTACACTTCATGAGGGTGCTCAGGAAGGAGCAAGTGAACACAAGCCTGCTGGTGACCTTCTACCATTCCACCATTGAGAGCCTGCTGACCTCTGCTGTGTCAGTGTGGCTCTCTGCACAGAGGTGGACAGGAAGAGACTGCAGAGGGTGACCAACATGGCACAGAAAATCACTGGCTGCCCTCTGCCATCCATATCCATCATATATACCTCCTGCTGTATCAGAAGTGCGAGAAACATCAGAAAGAACAATACATCCCGGCTTCTACCTCTTCAACCTGTTTCCTTCCTGCAGGAGCCTCAGGTCCATTCCAGCCAAAACAAATAGACTCAGGGAGAGTTTATTTCCCAAAACTGTTACCACTTGGACCCAAGTCAGTTTACACTGTCAATGCCCATGTCCCCTCTGTCTGTGCACTGAAAACTGCAACATTTGCACTGTCACTGTGAAACACATTAGTCCCAAATCTGTTTCATTGTTATGTGTCTCTCTGTCTGCAAAACCCACCCACAGATAACAGTGTGGGTGGGTTTTGCAGAAGTTTTGTTGTAGAGAGTTTATGTGTATTAGCTAGTAGTTTTATTCATTTTTGTGTGGACTTTGAAGGAGCTTTTCATCTTGTTATAATGTGTATAATGACAATAAATGCTTTTATTCTATTCGAGGAGAGGAATCAAGGAGAAAGTGAGGAAATAGAAACAAGATGCACCCAAGACTCCTGTGATGAATCCAATAGTTTGCACTAATTTGCTTCCTCTTCAAGTCAAGAGGCATTTCATCAATCTGCACCAGTGAGGGATTGACTGGAGAGGTTTTGAAAGCCCCTCAACACACCCTCAGGACTTGCAATACATTTAATAGTTTCAACACAGAAGGAGCTGCTGATCTATCTGCCACACAACCATCATCAAAAACAGATTTATTAAAGCTGCAATCCACATGGACCACACACTGTATAGACAAACATTGTTTGTGCACACTGCACATGCTGTACAGACACACATTGTACGGACCACACACTGCACTGCTTTGCTGTTTTTTTCACCAGTTTATAGTTTATAGTTAACCCCTGTAAAGTAATTTTTAAAAAGCTAAATTGAATTATGTTTTAAATTGTAGTCTCATTTTGAGCACTGTTGTTGCAATTTGAACATGTTTAGTTGCAATTGGATGTGCAATGAAAGTGGAGCAAAAACTTTAGGGGGGCTATGGAGGTGCAGTGACCATTCTAGGGGAGGCCAGTATCCTTTTAATTTATATTTATAAAACTACCGACTGTAACTAAAGTTTTTGATTAAAACTAAATAGCCTGAAGTAACAAATAAAAATAACAAAACAAAATAAATACCATCTACCATAAATACCAATTCCATATACATCCCAGTGTGGTTTAATGTACAGCAGGTATGGAGAGCAGCCTGTTTCTTTAGAGAAGCAGGTGTATGAGATTGTCACCAAAACCATCAACACGAGCTGATGATTTTGGTGAGGGTGGGGCATTCCCATGATTACGTTTTTTTAATTTAATTTGATTTATTTGGAGAAAATATCAAATGACTTCTTCAGAGGCAGGATGTGACTTATTCTTTTTCTTGTACATGATATTACATAATACACTTTTTTTTTCATTGTTAAATGCACATTTGTAGAAGAACACTACAGTATGTGAAAGTAGTACAGAAAACGTGACATGTGTCAAATAATGTATGTTATGTGACTTTAATGTATTTAACATTAACACAAAAACCTCTAAACTGGACATGTAGCATTTGAGATTTAAATAAAAATGGGAATTATGGTGAGGGCAAAAACAAGGAAATTAGACGATGCTTTATTGATAGATGAAGAAGCTGAAGTGGTCGTTTTTGTAGTTATAGATGTAGAGCTGAAGTAGTGGTTGGGGCAGCTGTAGTAGTGGTTGGGGCAGCTGTAGTAGTTGTAGGGGAAGCTGCAGTGGTTGTTGGGGCAACTGTAGTGGTTGGGGCAGCTGTTGTGGTGGTTGGGACAGTTGTTGTGGTTGTTGGGGCAGTTGTTGTGGCAGCTGTTGTGGTTGTTGGGGAAACTGTAGTGGTTGTTGGGGCAGCTGTAATGGTTGGGGTAGCTGTTGTGGTTGTTGGGGCAGCTGTAGTAGTTGGAGCAGCTGTAGTGCTTGGGGCAGCTGTTGTGGATGTTGGGGCAGTAGCTGTGGTTGTTGGGGCAGTCGTGGTTGTTGGGGCAGTTGTTATGGTTGGTGGGACAGTTGCTGTGGTTGTTCGGGCAACTGTAGTGGTTGGGGCATCTGTTGTGGTGGTTGGGGCAGTTGTTGTGGTTGTTGGGGCAGCTGTTGTGGTTGTTGGGGCAGTTGTTGTGGTTGGTGGGGCAGTTGCTGTGGTTGGTCGGGCAACTGTAGTGGTTGTTGGGGCAGCAATAGTGGTTGGGGCAGCTGTTGTGGTGGTTGGGGCAGTTGTGGTTCTTGGGGCAGTTGTTGTGATTGTTGGGGTAGCTACTGTAGTTGTTCGGGCAATTGTAGTTGTTGTTGGGGCAGCTGCAGTGGTTGGGGCAGCTGTTGTGGTGGTTGGGGCAGTTGTTGTGGTTGTTGTGGTTGTTGGGGCAGTTCTTGTGGTTTTTGGGGCAGCTGTAGTGGTTCTTAAGGCAGCTGTAGTGGTTTGGAAAGGTGTTGTGGTGGTTGGGGCTGTTGTTGTGGTTGTTGGGGCAGCTGTTGTTGGTGTTGGGGCAGTTTTTGTGGTTGTTGTGGTTGTTCTGGCAGTTGTTGTGGTTGTTGGGGCAGTAGTTGTGTTTGTTGGGGCAGCTGCTGTGGTTGTTGGGGCAACTGTAGTGGTTGTTGGGGCACCTGTTGTGGTTGTTGGGGCAGCTGTAGTTGTTGGTGGGGCAGCTGTTGTGGTTGTTGGGGCAGTTGTTGTGTTTGTTGGGGCAGCTGCTGTGGTTGTTGGGGCAACTGTAGTGGTTGTTGGGGCAGCTGTAGTGGTTGTTGGGGCAGCTGTAGTGGTTGGGGCAGCTGTTGGGGTTGTTGGGGCAGTTGTCGTGGTTGTAACGGCAGCTGGAGTGGTTGTTGGGGCAGCTGTTGTGGTTGTTGGGGGAGTTGTGGTTGTAGCGGCAACTGTTGTGGTTGTTGGGGAAGCTGTAGTGGTTGTTGTGGTTGTTGGGGCAGCTTTTGTTGTTGAGGCAACAGTTGTAGTTGTTGGGGCAGCTGTAGTAGTTGTTGGGGCAGCTGTAGTGGTTGTTGGGGCACCTGTTGTGGTTGTTGGGGCAGCTGTAGTTGTTGGTGGGGCAGCTGTTGTGGTTGTTGGGGCAGCGCTTGTGGTTGTTGTAGTATTTGGGGCAGTTGTTGTGGTTGCTGGGGCATTTGTAGTGGTTGTTGGGGTAGCTGTAGTGGTTGTTGGGGTAGCTGTAGTGGTTTGGGCACCTGTTGTGGTTGTTGGGGCAGCTGTATTAGTTGTTGGGGCAGCTGTTGTGTATGGGGCAGCTGTTGTAGTTGTTGGGGCAGCTGGTGTTTTTGTTGGGGGAGCTGTAGTGGTTGTTGGGGCAGCTGATGTGGTTGTTGGGGCAGTTGTTGTGGTTGTTGGGGCAGCTGTATTAGTTGTTGGGGCAGCTGTATTAGTTGTTGGGGCAGCTGTTGTGTATGGAGCAGCTGTTGTAGTTGTTGGGGCAGCTGGTGTTTTTGTTGGAGCAGCTGTAGTGCTTGTTGGGGCAGCTGATGTGGTTGTTGGGGGAACTGTAGTGGTTGTTGGGGCAGCTGTTGTGGTTGGTGGGGCTGCGTTAGTGGTTGTGGCAGCTGTTTTAGTTGTTGGGGCAGTTGTGGTTGCTGGGGCAGTTGTTGTGGTTGTTGGGGCATCTGTAGTTATTGTTGTGGCAGCTGTAGTTGTTGTTGGGGCAGCTGTTATCGTTGCTGGGGCAGCTGTTGTCGTTGTTGGGGCAGCTGTTGTTGTTGTTGGGGCAGTTGTTGTGGTTGCTGGGGCAGCTGTAGTGGTTGTTGGGGCAGCTGTTGTGTATGGGGCAGCATTTTTGGTTGTTGGGACAGCTGTTGTTTTTGTTGGGGCAGCTGTAGTGGTTGTTGGGGCAGTTGTTGTGGTTGTTGGGGCATCTGTAGTGGTTGGGGCAGTTGTTGTGGTTGTTGGGGCAGCTGTAGTTGTTGGGGCTGCTGTAGTGGTTGTTGGGGCAGCTGTAGTGGTTTTTGGGGCAGATGTTGTGGTTGTTGGGGCAACTGTAGTGGTTGTTGTGGCAGCTGTAGTGTCTCGCGCTGTTGTTGTGGTTGCTGGGGCAGCTGTAGTGGTTGTTGGGGCACCTGTAGTGGTTGTTGGGTCAGCGGCTGTAGTTGTTGGGGCAACTGTAATGGCTTTTGGGGCAGCTGCAGTGGTTGGGTCAGCTGTAGTGGTTGTTGGGACATCTGTAGTGTTTTGGGCAGTTGTAGTTGTTGCAGCTGCTCTCATTGTTGTAGGCATAGCTTTTGTTGAAGCACAGAGCAGTCATCAGCAAACATTCAGAAATAGTTTAAAGTTAATTTTCTCTACTCACCAACAAGTACCAACAGAATCACATGCACTCTTGGAAACATTTTCAGATCCGCCTCTGTTCAACAAGAAAGACCTTTATTATTACAGCAAACCTTATACTATTGTTGGTCATGGGCATACAAAATCTTTAATAAATGTCCATCCAAACTTTGATGGTTGACAACAATATGTTTAAAAGAAAAAACAGATCCACACTGCAGTTTTTGGAGCTTTCAAATTTTTATTTTAATGACATCACAGTCTTATATTTCAGGGTCAAGTCCTTCTTCAGACATGTCATCTTGGACCCAGCATACATTTGTAACTTTTATTTGATGTGCATGTCTGCCGATAACTATGTTAGCCAAACATTTACTTCTGAGAAAAATATATAAAATAAAAAGTATATTAGTATTATTTGGTATTATTATGTGCATACAACAGAATTGCAAATTGTCCTTCAGACCAGCCTAATCATGGCTGTAATGGTAATAGAAAATGGCCAGGTCAGGTTTGGGTCCTCAACTTAAACTTTCATCAGAAATGCCAGAACAGCAGAATGTTTCTGTTTTTCCAAGAGTCCCGTGTGCACACAAGGTCTGAGGAGCTCGGCCAGTGTCACCTCAGGATTCCTGTTCTGGTCTAAAATGAATTTAAACTAATAAAAAAAAAAAAATAAAAAAAAAGTTAACACAAATACACATTAAACAATGTCAACAAATGATGTCAGAAACAATCTAAAAAAGTTAAAAAGACTGACTCACAGGACATGAGCTGATGTATAAAGTCCATAAACAGCCTGAAGAGAAGAGTCGTGAGGCTCATGCAGCTTTGTGTGAGCTGCACTGAAGGCCTTTACGTTTCTTCTAGATCTGTAGTCCTGTGCTGTGTTCACCTCATGAAAACATCTGCAATCACAAACACAGAGGAATCAAAAGAGGTAATAGCACTCTGTGCTTTCTAATGTTTTTTTTTTAACTGTCACCACACTTGTAAACACATGAAATGAAATGCTCATCTGTAAAGTGCAGTGGATGCAGCCAAGAAGTGAGTTCAGCTCAGTAAATTTATGGGCAGTGTCTCATCCACATTATTCATAGAATTTGTCCTCCACAAATAATGACCCTAGTACATGTTATTAATTCAGTTTGAGGCGTTCTTTAAAAGTAAAAAGGCAAGAAAAGTCCCACACGTGTCCATTTGTTTCCATCCACACAGCGCACGGATCAAGATGAAGCTGCAGATTAGCGACAGTGACTCTACTTCCTCTGGACTTTATCTCCAATATTTTATGCTTTGAAATCCTGTATCTGAAATATTACACCACATTTCATAAATAATAATCACAGTTTTGACTTGTATCAAAACTAGAAGTGCAGAGCTCTGATCTTTGAACACTTCAGAGTCTCAGAGTGAGTTGTTTTACTGTAGACAGGAAACAGCTGACGCACTGATGTGTCCGAGTCCAACCTGAGCCTGAACATAAGCTCTAAATATTTGTCCATACTCATCCAAACACTTCAGCTTCTCATCGGGTTTCCATGCTCTTTGTTGAAACCTCACTAAAAAAGTAGGTGATGATGAAAATATTCACTGATGATGAAAATATTCACACAGGACTATTACCACAGTCAATATCCCATCTTGCAGTAGCACTCCCAACAAGATGAAGCTTCCACAGAGCATGTCCTTTCACCAAGGTTCAAGACGAGCACAAAACAGGTACACAGAAAAAAGGGGAGGCTTCCCACCAGCAGGAGCTGAAGAACTTTCATCACAACACGTCACCCCAGGACGGCCCATGCCGAACCATAGATGCCCCACGATTCATGCACGCCCTCCATAATTACTGGGCTTGACGCCTTGCAAAAATAATCTTAGTTCACCTAAACGCGATCCACTCAGGACCTCGCATCTTGTGGCCATGAACATCTTGGCTCTGCCAGCGTGACATCAGAGGTTGGAGTCCAGGAGGGGGAGACAAGTGTGGCGCATAGCACCCTTTTTATAAGCAGGTTTGTGACCAATAAACCCAATAATATTACATATATAATAATACAGACTTTTCTACAGCCTGAGTTTATCTTCACTAATTTTGCAGAGTTTTGTTCAAGCCGCAGCCGTCAGATGAGCGGAAATAACGTCATATAATTTCCGAAAAAAATAAAATAGCACACATGAAATACAAACATTTCATATACTTTTCAGCTGTTTTGGGGCTTTTTAACATTTTGAGGGACTGGATAATGTCATCGGCCTAAAATAAAACTCTGAATATCTTAAGAATCATAATCACACAAACAAAACTTTTTGCAGCCCAAACGAAGCACAAACGATTGGCATAGTTTTTGTGTAGTTTTGTGTTTAATGGTGGACACACACCCTGGATCACCGACACTGCGGTACCCTGCCTGTGGCAGCAGCACAGAGATGAGCAGGGCCATTTCACTCATGCGCTCATGTAAATGAGCCTATCGGTCTAAATACACATGTAGTCACAGATACACAGATAACATTGCAGTTATGGTACGGAGTCCAAATACACTCTGGACGCCCCTATTTGGAGCTTTTGCATTTGAATTCAGACGCCCTCAATGCATATCTTGGGCGCCGTGCAAAAATGGGAGGAAAATACTCAGCTGTGGTCTGCGAGTGCCGTGTTTTCCAGGTCTAGAGAGTGACTTTCCTGTATTTATTACTTAAAACATGTCAGCGGAGCCCCAGCTCCACAGAGCTAGCTGCGAGCTGGCCTCGGCCTCGCGGATCATAGGCCCGTGCAAGGCCGCTGAGGTCCAGCCGCGGATCTCCACTAGTGATGGGTTGGTCGTGAACGGAATGGCTCTTGGAGCCAGCTCTTTGAAGTGAACAACAGAAGTCGTGTTTTTTTGTTTTTTTTTCTCACCCTCTCTCTCTCACTTTTTTCTCTTCACACCACATGATTGGTCAATATGTGTTTGCGCTGAGCAGAGGGGGGAGGGGTGGTAGTTACAGAAACTGCATCAGTGCATGAGTTTCTACTGTATGCAAATGAGCCATGCGGTTTTAAGTTTGGTTTCTGTAAAACATAAACAAATGTGCACAAAGCTGCATTAAACACATTATTACTCATGTATATGTTGAGCAGAGAATGGGGAATGTTTGTAGAGTGGTGGTAGAGAGGACCATTTATTTTTTTACATTTTATGTGGAGTGAATAAATCAAAGCATATTTATATAATAAACATATATAAATACAAAAAAAAAGTTTTTTGCATTAGTAATTCATTTTGTGCAGAATTTTATATTGTTGTTGATAATAACCCTCCTGTGGGCTCACCACCTGCAGAGGGGTTCATGCGGGGGTCAGGTGCTATGAGGATTGGGCAGCAAGTTGCCCCCGCGACCCAGCTGGATTAAGCCGGAGAAGATGGATGGATGGATGGATGGATGTTGATAATAAATTAATTAAAGCAACAAAACAACTTGAAGATCTGCTTGGGAGCCGCAAGAGCCGTTCTTTTTAGTGACCCGAGCCGAAAGAGCCGGTTCGCTAAAAAGAGCGGGAATTCCCATTACTAATCTGTGCACTCCGGTTCGCAGCTCTTTCTCTTTCTTCTTCTTCCGGACAATGACGTTGCTATGTAACTGTATAGGTGTCCCTGACTGGTTGACACGGCGTGGCCGACTCCAAACGTTCAGCTATTTCAGCTTCTGACGCTGATGCCTTGGACGCACGTCTTCTGACGCCGAGGCCTGAATGCTCAAGATGCATCGCCTCGACGTCCTAGTCGTGCGTCCACACACACTTTACATGAAAACTGGGGTGCTCTGGCGCTGCAGTCTGAACAAGCCATTAGGCATGTTTAATAGGCTACGTTTACATGCTAAGCTATTTAACTCTATATCCTCCCTCTGTGCTCTCAGTCTGTATATCCTCCCTCTGTTCCCTCAGTCTCTATGTCCTCCCTCTGTTTGTTTAGTCTCTATATCCTCCCTCTGTGCACTCAGTCTGTATATCCTCCCTCTGTTCCCTCAGTCTCTATGTCCTCCCTCTGTTTGTTTAGTCTCTATATCCTCCCTCTGTTCCCTCAGTCTCTATGTCCTCCCTCTGTTTGTTTAGTCTCTATATCCTCCCTCTGTTCCCTCAGTCTCTATATCCTCCCTCTGTTTGTTTAGTCTTTATATCCTCCCTCTGTTCCCTCAGTCTCTATGTCCTCCCTCTGTTTGTTTAGTATCTATATCCTCCCTCTGTTCCCTCAGTCTCTATATCCTCCCTCTGTTCTCTCAGTCTCTATGTCCTCCCTCTGTTCCTTCAGTCTCTATATCCTCCCTCTGTTTGTTCAGTCTCTATGTCCTCCCTCTTTTCCTCCAGTCTCTATATCCTCCCTCTGTTCAGTCTCTATATCCTCCCTCTGTTCAGTCTCTATATCCTCCCAGTGTTCCCTCAGTCTCTATATCCTCCCTCTGTTTGTTTAGTCTCTATATCCTCCCAGTGTTCCCTCAGTCTCTATATCCTCCCTCTGTTCATTCAGTCTCTATATCCTCCCAGTGTTCCCTCAGTCTCTATATCCTCCCTCTGTTCTCTCAGTCTTTATAGATTACACCTGTACTCCTGTTTTGTTTCTTCCAGTATTTTTGACACCTAATGGTGTCTTCATGTCCTATGGTAATTATTGTAAATACCAAAAGCTGACATCAAAATTGAACATGAACACTCACTCTTGTAATTTCCTCTGGAAAGCTGGAAGATTTTTATGATACACGAGCCGCCGAGATAAGATAAACTTTGACCTTTCAACATGGTGTAAATGGTGTTTAATACTATTACATTAAGATTGTGTGATAAGGTCAGGCTTTACTTATATAGGCTAGCTAATACAGAAGCATTAGCCTTTGTCCTTTAAGAATTCTCTACTATACACGATCAATAAAATATACAACATATTATTTAGCCTAACGTTTGCGTTTTGAACAATTCTCTTCTTGCTGAAGCAGATGAATTAGCATTTTTAAACCTCTTTAACCCAAGTAACAGATCAGCATAAACTCGGGGTCTGCCATGTTTCACTTTACTATGACAACAAAAGCACTTGAACACAACACACTCATAATTTCCACTTCACAAGAGAAAAGGTTCATCTTTTCCATACCACGTGAAGGCAGCATAAGTGCAGGGGCCTTGGTTGAGTTGTCATGGAATGACCGAGCTTTATTAGTTTATTCTTACACATGTTATGAGGTGTTTTGAACTTTAAGATGAACAAAAGTTTTGCTACTTTTAATAAGTTAATATGTTTAACTAATAAATGTTCAAATCCCTGTGTAAAGGGACTACAGATTTCACATTTGAGGAACTGACTGATAATTTGGCACAGCCTCACTACATGAGTTTTATGTATGAAAACTGAAATATATTTAACTTGCTATTAGGAGTGTAACGATATCTAAGTTGCAGTATCGTCACAGTATGAATCTCACGGTCTGATATTTATTGCGATTTCATGGCAAAGCTCACAATATGGCATTCATTCATTCAACCATTCCATAAACATCTCACCGTACCAGATTTATTGAAATATTTTGTAGAGGCACAAAACTGTGAATCTGCTCCTTTTTCCTCTAAAAATGCTTCACAAAACTTAATCCAAAGAATGAAGATGTAAAGGTGCTTAGAACAGTTATTTCTTCATGTAGTCTGCACTGAAATGGAGCAAAGGATCATGGTCTATGTAGTTTTTTTTTCTTTCTTTTTTTTTTTTTAGCTATTTCTGCATCAGAACCATTCATTTAAGCAAAGAGACTTGGGATTTGATATATTGTGATGGTCCATTATATTATTGTGAGACTTTTGACCATACAATATCACCATATTTCAGTTATTGTTACATCCCTACTTGCTATGCCTAGTTAGACGAAAGAGGAATTTACTGTATGGTTAATCCAGTTTCCTAGATTTTTTCAAGTAAGGTCTCCTCATTAGATTTTACAGTGCACAGTGACAGGCGTGTTTGGGAGAAATCTGAAGGACATGCAGTAAATGGATTTGAGTTGGTGTATGGGATATGAACCCTTTTTAACCATTTTTCCCCCATAATAGAGTATTTTTCTTTTATCATTATTCATAAATAATATGTGGCTAAATCAATAGAAAGTAGAATCTGAAAATTGACTGAACTCAACGATTAAGCAGCTCGCAGCTTAACTTTTTAGATTCAGTCATTAATTCTAATTCAAAATAACTACTACTACTACTACTCCTACTATTCCTACTACTACTACTACTACTACTACTACTAATAATAATAATATATAAACTTTACTTACATTTTTCCTTTTTGTGGTGGTCTGCTGTAAAGTCATTAATCCTGTAGGTTCTCAGCTCAGTATAATGTTAGCTCTAGCCTTTATATCGGATTTTGCATCACAATGCAAACATATCTTTGCACTAAATACCAAGTCATTCACCTTAATTTTTCTAATCTGTACAGTCAATAGTGTTTGTTGACAAGGTTTCTTTTTGAATTCATATTGGGAATTGGCGTTGTTCTACAGCATTGTATTTCACATCTCAAGCTGAGGGACATTCTTGGCTCTTATAATGTTTTACTGTGATTTGAAAGGGAATGAATAATTAAACCAAAATTAAAACACACCACCTTTGAAAAACAACACTACAATAGCAAGGAAACTTGAAGTGATTTCTGATGTCACAATGACGTTTGTGTCAGTTTCAAACCTTTATTCCTCGACACTGCCTTGATGCATTAAATGCTGAATTTGAATCTTAAAATTACACATGAAAAATTGATTTAAAAAATATACTAAATAATATAATGGAATATAATGAACAAATATTAATTGTAAAATATTCATATAAATCCAATTTTGTTAATAGACAATAAACAATCAGGCTCATCTGCAGACATGTCTGCGCCAAACTTTAAATGTTCCAAGCTGTGTTTAAACAATTGTCAATATAGGCTTTGTTTTCTCAGCCAATCCCAGCCCTTTTCAGGTTTGGAGGAAATTCAGTGCATAGTAACTTTTTGGCCGAGATGCATGGGTGTAAGATCTCTGATTGGCTTTCATGTGCATCAGAGCTTTCTGATTGGCTGTCAAGTGTGTTGGGGTGCTGCGTTGGACATCTGCATTATACTTTTTCTCCATTGTTTTGGCTCATTTCTTGAAACAGAAATGACATTCTCAAAATAACATGAACAAATCTCCAAACCTCCTTGCTGTCGTTCATAACAGAATGACATTTCTCACTGATTTCATCAAATTGCAAATATCTTAGTGCATGTCTCAAGTGTCACAGTGCATACTTGCAAATGTTTCTGTACAAGTCACCAACCCAATGAGCCACATTTAGCACATTTTCCACATAAATCGATCTTGCTGATCTGAACTGATGAGTTGATTTTCAGTCTAATGGTTGTTCTCTCCAAAACATGTCAGCATGATTTCAGTGTCATATTCACAATAGTAAATAGTAAAATTTATCAAGAACAGAATACCATGAACACCTTATATGAATTTCTTTGAACATTTGCTAAATTCATAACAGTAGTGGATGGTAATAGGGGAAATTAGAACTAACGACTAACGGAGGAGGAGTTTCCCACATCTCAGACGACCAATCAAACAGTTGGTTTATAGTTTCCTGACAGGTTCTGTCTATGACTGTGAGATCACTGTGGCCCCACTTTAGGCCCATACAACACTCAAAAGCTCATTTTCTTGGACTGTCTTTATGCTCTGGTCCCAGAAAATGAGAGACGTCTAGAAGTGCCTCACCAACTGTGATCGTGTGGGACAATGTGAACTTCCACCATGGCTCATCAGGGCCTGGTTCACTACCGTCCAGAGATGCTCATGGAGCTACTAGCACCGTACTTTCCTTTCCTCAATCCGACTGAGGAGTGTTTTTCTGTTTGGAGGTGGAGAGTGTTTGAACATCGGGCTCAAGACCACAAGGACATCACAGGGGTCAGTGTAGGAGATGGTTGGAACAGTTGCGTCATTTCTTCCCTCGCTGCATCGCAAAATATCCACTGTGATGTGGACAAAAATCTATGTCCAAACAGAGAGCAGCACAGGGATGGATGATGAGGATGAGGGGGGTGGACAGGAGAGGGAGAGTGACGACAGCAATAGGTTGAAGCATTACTGTAGTTCTGAAACTTTATTTACAGCACTGTAGGCTAGATATCATTTTTCTTTTTTGCTTTGTGTTTATATTTCATACATGTACAGAATACTGTATACATTTATGCAATTTATGCTATTATACTATTATACTATTAATGCTATCTGATGTCTGGAAGTGACTTTATATGTGTGAATAAAAATGGTCACAGTTTCTTTGGTAATGTGAGTGCAGTGAGTGCAGCAAACTTTGGAGGCTGCTCTTACTGTTTAATCCTTGTTTTTAGTTTTAGACATAATTGTATTCTGTTAGCTCGGCCTCTGCCATAGTGACAAAACAACTAAGTGTTTTTACTGGCTGCACTGACACGAGGCCAAAGGGACAATGCATTTTGGGGGCAGTGACTATTTCCATGAGAGAGGAGTTTAGTTTTGACATGTGGGTAAAGTGTTTTGGGAGAGATCTGAGCTTTTGCAGGTGATCTGTGGTGTTGTGCTGAACTGTCAAGGTTATTTTGGCAAAAGCACAAAGTGAATGATGCAAATGAGCCAAAGCAACTGAGAAGGATCTTTGTAATTTTGATGGAACTGAGTCTTTACATGGGAAAGGAATCTAGTATTGAAGCTCATGTGAACAGTTTTGGGAGAGATATGAGCTTTTGCTAGTGAGCTGAAATGTTGTGCAGTCTATTTGGGCAAATGATCTTATAGTTTTAAGAATGTCATTTCTGTTTCAAGCTGTGCTCTGTAACCTGTGGAACTGTGAAACTAAATGTTTAATGAAAACAAGGCAAGTTTATTTGTACAGCACGATTCATACACAAAGTAATTCAAAGTGCTTTACAGAATAAGAAATACATTCAAATCACAATGCAAAAAAACAAATCAAAACATAAATAATCATCACAAAATTTTAAAATAGAGATGGGACATTAAAATAGAGAGAATTAGAGAGAAGAGAAGAGAGCGTAATGAGAAATGAAAACCTTTCAGTCATATGCAGATAAACAGAACCGTTTTGAGTCTGGATTTAAACAGAGTCAGAGTAGAGTCTGTCTCACATGTTCAGACTGTTCCAGGTTTTAGCTGCATGAGTCTGAAATGCTGAGTCCCCGAGTTTAGTCCTGACTCTGGGCACCAGCAGGAGGCCGGTCTCTGAGCTCCTCAGAGTGCAGATGGTTCATGTGGCACTAACATGTCACAGATGAACTTTGGTGAGAGAAGCAGAGCCACTTTAAAGTCTCTGAGCCACAGGGGGCAGTGCAGAGACCTGACGCATGTGCTCGTACTTCCTGGTTGGAGTCAGGACCCGAGCTGCAGTGTTCTGGATGTTCTGCAGCTGTTTTACAATTGAATTCAATTCAGTTTTATTTCTATAGCCTAGAATCACAACAAGAGTTGTCCCAATGGGCTTCACAGTGAATAAACATGGACATAATCTGACATAGACATCAACATACATATTGTCCCATCCATTACAGCTCGTTTGGAGAGGCCAGTGAGAGCCTGTTACAGCACTCTAACCAAGACAAACACATAATAAGTCTCTCCAACTCTGCTTGAGACAGTAGACCTTTGATCAAAGATCAAAAAAACAATATATTTTTTTTAATAGATTTGGTGATCTATATCCTGTTCTGAGGGAACTCCATGCACACCTAGAAAAACACTGGGCCTAAATAACTACTCTCATTAAATGTTTATTTTAAATTATTAGCTTACATAAAAAGCCAAATGTTTTTTGATGTTGGTCACAAAATGTAGAATAAAACGCTTAAGTTCTGCTTTTCCATGTACACACACAATGTAATCTTAACTCTTTTTAAATACAGTCACCTTTAATTTATTTATGTATAATTAACATATATTTAAAATAGATACATCTTAAAATCTGAATTATTTTCTTTGTGTGAGCCAAGGTACCTTAATGAAATACTACAAACAATGAGTTCAGTTTGTAAAATGAGACAGAGATATGTCATTAAAATATCCAAAATGAGTAAAAGACTAAAAGGAGGAGCAAGAAAAATTCAAAATGACTTATTCTGCTGTAAATGAAAACAGGCTATGATTAAGATTAGAAAAGGGCCGGTATTAATTAGAATATAATCATTTATTCAGAACTGATAAAACCTTGCAGCCAGGGTGGAGTGGGCAAGAAAGAAATGTTAAAGATAAATAACATGAACGATGTGAGAGGGGGAAGCCCAAACAAAATGAAAGGTGCTACCACACAGTCACAGCTATACAGACTTAGACAAACTTTATTAACCCACAAGGGAAATGATTTGGACACCGTAGTTCATACATCTCATCATATTACAACAACAAACAGTAAGAAATATAATAAAAATGGTAATAACAAAATAGCAAGAGTCTGGTGTCAAATAAGGACATATAAACCTAAATGTTTTAAATGAAATGTTTGGATCAACATGAAGTAAAAGTGACATTCTATATTTTTTATCATGTATTTCAGGGGCGCCTGCAGGATTTTTTTGGGAAGGTACACACAGCCAAGTGGGTGACAAACCCTCCACTCAGTCTGCACACTAGTGAAGGATGAGTCAGCTTTTTTTCTGAGCATTGTTTGTGTAGTTCCAATGTGTTGCTATAAAACTATTAAAACTATTAACTGGGCTAAAGTTGTGCCCTTTGTACAGGTAACACATGCAAATCCAAAAGTCCTGTGTCCTCATTTGTTACTCAGAGCTCCAGGACATGTGAGGTTATGATGCGACCCAACTCACCCAGAACAGGTTTGGTGAACAGTTAATAACCAGTCACATTCCTGTCTGCTTCCCTCCTGACACTACAGTGTTCAGTCGTATCCCTGTTTAATCACTGGGTTTATTTACACAGTGTGACAGGACAATGTTTCCACCCTGCCACAGGTGTGCTGCTCCCTCTATTCAACAGGCGCCACCTACCTGCACTCAGATAGACGCAGGCAGGAACTTTCAAATATTCCAGTACTTACTGATACTGCCCAGAAACAGGACAGTCTCAGGTTTGATTCCTGGACAATAGGAGCCTTTCCTTTATGTAGAGTAAAGTGTGCACGTTCTTCCTCCAGTATTTCACGTACATATATAGTCTCTCCATGGGTCAAAGAACTGCCCTGGAAATGAACAGAAGTTGCTTTCTTCCTGATTAGAACTGACATGGTTTGGTGTGTGAAATGTGTGACTGGGACTTCAAACGGAAAAGGCTGCGGAGACAGAGGGTCAAAATAAAAGTCCATTTACGTTCTGATGATGCAGATCTCCACACCCATGACAACAAACAAAAGGCTCTCCCGGCAACCACAAGGTACACAGACACACACAGCACAGATACACTCTACCGACACACACTCTACAGACACACACTCTACATACACACTCTACAGACACACACAGCACACACACACTCTACCGACACACACTCTACAGACACAGTTTACAGACACACACTCTACATACACACTCTACAGACACACACAGCACAGACACACTCTACCGACACACACGCTACAGACACAGTTTACAGACACACACTCTACATACACACACTCTACATACACAATCTACAGACACACACAGCACAAATACACTCTACCGACACACACTCTACATACACACTCTACAGACACACACAGCACACACACACTGTACCGACACACACTCTACAGACACAGTTTACAGACACACACTCTACATACACACTCTACAGACACACACAGCACAGACATACTCTACCGACACACACACTACAGACACAGTTTACAGACACACACTCTACATACACACACTCTACATACACAATCTACAGACACACACAGCACACACACACTCTACAGACACACACTCTACATACACACTCTACAGACACACACAGCACACACACACTCTACCGACACACACTCTACAGACACAGTTTACAGACACACACTCTACATACACACTCTACAGACACACACAGCACAGACACACTCTACCAACACACACACTACAGACACACACTCTACATACACACTCTACAGACACACACAGCACAGACACACTCTACCGACACACACACTACAGACACAGTTTACAGACACACACTCTACATACACACACTCTACATACACAATCTACAGACACACACAGCACAGATACACTCTACCGACACACACTCTACAGACACAGTTTACAGACACACACTCTACATACACACTCTACAGACACACACAGCACAGACACACTCTACCGACACACACACTACAGACACAGTTTACAGACACACACTCTACATACACACACTCTACATACACAATCTACAGACACACATAGCACAGATACACTCTACCGACACACACTCTACATACACACTCTACAGACACACACAGCACACACACACTCTACCGACACACACTCTACAGACACAGTTTACAGACACACACTCTACATACACACTCTACAGACACACACAGCACAGACACACTCTACCGACACACACACTACAGACACAGTTTACAGACACACACTCTACATACACACACTCTACATACACAATCTACAGACACACACAGCACACACACACTCTACAGACACACACTCTACATACACACTCTACAGACACACACTCTACAGACACACACAGCACAGTCACACTCTACAGACACACACACAGCACAGACACACACAGCACAGACACACACAGCACAGACACACACAGCACAAACACATACTCTACAGACACACACACACTCTACAGACACACACAGACACACATAGCACAGACACACTCTACAGACACACACACAGACACACATAGCACAGACACACACTCTACATACACACTCTACAGACACACACTCTACAGACACACACAGCACAGTCACACTCTACAGACACACACACAGCACAGACACACACAACACAGACACACACAGCACAAACACATACTCTACAGACACACACACTCTACAGACACACACACAGACACACATAGCACAGACACACACTCTACAGACACACTCTACAGACACACACTCTACAGACACACACAGCACAGACACACTCTACAGACACACACTCTACAGACACACACAGCACAGACACACTCTACAGACACACACACAGCACAGACACACACACCCTACATACACACACAACAGACACACACACTACAGACACACACAGCACAGACACACACTCTACAGACACACATACACACAGCACATACACACACACACTCTCCAGACACACTCTACAGACACACACACAGCACAGACACACACACCCTACATACACACACAACAGACACACACACTACAGACACACACAGCACAGACACACACTCTACAGACACACATACACACAGCACATACACACACACACTCTCCAGACACACTCTACAGACACACACACACAGCACAGATACACTCTACACACACACACACACACAGCACATACACACACACTCTACATACACACACTACAGACTTACACAGCACAGATACACTCTACACACACACACACACAGCACATACACACACACTCTACATACACACACTACAGACACACACTCTACAGACACACACAGCACAGACACACACTCTACAGACACACATACACACAGCACATACACACACACACTCTCCAGACACACTCTACAGACACACACACAGCACAGACACGCACACAGCACAGACACACACACCCTACATACACACACTACAAACACACACACTACAGACACACACTCTACAGACACAAACTCTACTGACACACACTCTACAAACACACACAGCACAGACACACACTCTACAGACACACACAGCACAGACACACACTCTACAGACACACACAGCACAGACACACACTCTACAGACACACACTACAAACACACACACTACAGACACACACTCTACAGACACACACAGCACAGACACACACTCTACAGACACACTCTACATACACATACTCTATAGACACACACTCTACAGATACACACAGCACAGACACACACTCTACAGACACATACTCTATAGACACACACTCTACAGACACACACAGCACAGACACACACTCTACAGACACATACTCTATAGACACACACTCTACAGACACACACAGCACAGACACACACTCTACAGACACACACAGCACAGACACACACTCTACAGACACACACTCGACACACACAGCACAGACACACACTCTACAGACACACACTCTACAGACACACACTCGACAGACACACTCTACAGACACACACTCTACAGACACACATACACACAGCACATACACACACACACTCTCCAGACACACTCTACAGACACACACACAGCACAGACACGCACACAGCACAGACACACACACCCTACATACACACACTACAAACACACACACTACAGACACACACTCTAAGACACACACAGCACAGACACACACAGCACAGACACACACTCTACAGACACACACTCTACATACACATACTCTATAGACACACACTCTACAGATACACACAGCACAGACACATACTCTATAGACACACACTCTACAGACACACAGTCTACAGACACACACTGTATATACACACACTCTACAGACACACACAGCACAGACACACACTCTACAGATACACACAGCAGAGACACACACTCTACTGACACACACTCTACAGACACACACAGCACAGACACACACACCCTACATACACACACTACAAACACACACACTACAGACACACACTCTACAGACACACACAGCACAGACACACACTCTACAGACACACACTCTACAGACACACACAGCACAGACACACACTCTGCAGACACACACTCTACAGACACACACTCTACAGACACACACAGCACAGACACACACTCTACAGACACGCACACTACAGACACACTCTATATACACACACGCTACATACACGCTACATACACACACTATACATACACACACTCTACATACACACACTATACATACACACACTCTACATACACACACTATACATACACACACTCTACATACACACACAGCACAGACACACACGCTACAGACACACACAACACAGACACACACACTCATGCCTCAGAGGTTGGTTTTTCATTCTGGACAAATCAGTGAGGAGAAGATATCTGGAGTTCATTTGACAGTCAGAGGTCAGTAGGAACCTTCAGGGAACAGGTAATTAACATCTTACAGATGATGAGGGACTCATGTTCCTTTATGTTGATTTCCTTCAGCCAAAATCATTCGGGGTGAGGATTTTAACACTATAATAGATGACAGTGTGGATGGGTTTCCCCAAAACATAAAAAGCTAATTTTATAACATATGCAACAGGATGGACTTGATAGACCCTGAATACACAATGTACCCATGGAGCAATAAAGACATGTCCTTCTGTCTCAGTCAGTATTATTGATTATGTGGCAACAACAGAAATGACACTAAGCTATTCGCCAAAAGCAGTTACTGTTGAAATAATTATCTCACCCAAAAGGTCAAGATATAATATGGATTACGGTAAATTCAATAAAATCCGAATCATCAATGAGGATTTCAAAAAATAAACAGAGAAAATGACAAATTGTTTAAAAAAGAACTGATGAAATTTGAAATAAGCAAATTAGAGAATTTTTCCTTAAAAATGGCCAAAAAAAGAAAATGAATTACAAATTGTTACTGTTATAGAATTGATTTAAAAAGTAAACTGAACAGGACGAGCAACAGAACCCAAACTATGTCAGACTTTCTGGTGTGAGCAAAAGGTGCTTTTAGCCGATCAAGAAGAAAGTGGCTAGAACATGGAGAAAAATGCTTCAAATACCTTTTTAATTTGGAATGTCCTCTTAGACTTCGACAAGCTTTATTGATCCACAAGGGGAATGGATGGACACAGTAGCTCACACATCACAATGTCATATAAGAACAAAGAGAAAAAATCTGCAACTACTGTACCACCATGAAGCTTGCTCTTTATGCTTCAGTAAAAATGGAGCAGGGGCAACACAAAGAAATACTTAAAACAAATCCTAAATCTTTGGTATTTTTCTGTGAAAAATGTCTTTCCTTTTAGTTTTTCTCGGTGATGTTCAGTAACAAGAGATGCTTATTGCTTTGACATCAACTGCAGTGTAACTTTATCTGATCTGAAATAGAAAAAAACTTGGGGAGCAGTTACAGATCAATATACACCCGCAGTCAAGAATCTAAATGTAAAATGTTGTGTAATCTCGGCATCACTCTTGGTTGGTATCCGGTGACGTCACTTCCGGGTGAGTGAATTCTGTTTGCGAATTCTGTTTGCGAGCTGTTTTGCGAGCACTCTTACTAGCATCTCTCTACTGAATCTGTTAATCCACGAATCCATCTAAACTAGTGCCTGAGTACTTCGTCAAACCATCGAAGTTTATTCAGCACCTAGTGCTCCGTAATTCGTGGTCTAAGCCTCTCCCTCTCTGTAGTTTCAGCTTGTAGTTTCAGCCTGATCTAGCCTAGCCTAGCATCATGGCTAAAACTCTCGCCCCCCTTTCCTGCTCTAGTTGCAACATGTGGAGTGAGAACCCTGGCTTATTTGATAGTGACAGGGATAGTTGCGCTAAGTGCAGCGTAGTGGCAGTCCTCGAGGCCAGGGTTACAGAGTTAGAAACGCGGATCCGCTCTTTGGAGGCGCTGAAGCCGAGTTATAGTCAAGCAGTAGCAGGGACGCGGACGCATTAGCTTGAGCGTGGCCTAGCGAGAGTAGCCCCCGGCGCATCCCGTGCAGCCGGGACCAGACCAGGACAGTTTTGTGACAGTTAGACGAGCGCAGGGCTAAGACCAGGACCGCAGATCAGGGACACATAGCTGAGTGCAGGACTCCCAGGAGACCAGGGACACAGGGCTGAGAGCAGGGCGCTCCCCGTCGAACAGGTTCTCCCCCTGAGCTGGGCCGCGGGACACTCTAGTGATAGGGAGCTCTATAGTCAGGGGCGTGGAACTGCCTGCAGCTTCCACGCGGTGTTACCCTGGAGCCAGACTGGGTGACATCGAGGGAATCTTAGGCTTTTAAAGAGAAGTAAGAACAGGTACCGCGCCGGATCGTTATACACGCTGGGAGTAACGATGCACTCGTGGCCAGTCAGTCAGAGTGGTGAAGTTGCAGATAGCGGCAGTTTGTGATTTGGCTAAGTCGATGTCGGAGTCCGTGTACTTCTCTGGCCCCCTTCCAAATTATGCCAATTGTGAAATGTTCAGCGCTTTTCAGCTGTCAACCAGTGGTTGTCAATTGGTGCCCGCCAGAATGGTGTCGTCTTCATAGATAACTGGAGGGCATTTGAGGGGAAGCCCAGGCTTATGCGTAGTAATGACGGCATTCATCCCACGCGGCTGGGTCCTCCCTCCTAGTGCAGAATATTATGGTTAGTCTTAGATGACCATCAGGTAAGACTAGCACACAGACTAGCTCAGGGAGTGTCAGTGACGCTAGGGAGCAGAGTAGACTAGTGAGGCACTGCTCTGTTAGCGAGAACAGCTCCAAACAGGCTGAGACTGTGTGTGCGCCACGCACAGGCCTCCTCCGAGCCACCCTGCATGAACAATTCTCCCAGACTGGCTGAGTTGTGTATGTCCCACGCACAAAAGCACAAACAAAACATACCTAAACTCTGATAGGAAAGATATCAGATCTCTAACTCAATAGAAATAAATACATGCATCGCAAATAAACAAAATAAATGTATAAAAAGCACAAATAAAACTCAACTAAAGTCTGATAGGAAAGGCGTCAGGTTTCATAACTTAATAAAAATAAATAATTGTGTTGCAAACAAACAATTTAAGCATGTAAAAAGCACAAATAAAAAGTCAACTGAACTCTGATAGGAAAGCGTCAGATCTCATAACTTAATAAAAATAAATACATGTGTCGAAATAAACAAAATGATAAGTGTGTAAAATGTGGACTGCTAAACATCAGGTCCCTCTCTTCTAAATCTCTTTTAATAAATGAATTAATTGGCGACTTTAATATTGATCTTCTAGCTTTAACTGAAACATGGCTTCAGGAAAATGATTATGTTAGACTAAGCGAATCTACACCTCCAAGTCACGTGAACTTTCAAAGTGCCAGGAGCACTGGTCGAGTGGCGGTGTGGCCGTCATTTCTCACTCCAGCCTAATTCTCAGCCTCAAATCTAATTATACATTCCGCTCCTTTGAAAGCCTGCACTTTTCTCGATTACGTGCACCAACTGGAAAAACCAAAAAGCTGTTATATTTATAACAATCTACCGACCTCCTGGTCCTTATGCCGAGTTTCTGACAGAGTTTTCTGACTTTATTTCAAGTTTAGTTTTGGAATGGGAAAGGATTGTTATAGTTGGAGATTTCAACATTCATGTTGATAACAGCAGTGAGTGCCTCAGCAGTGCTTTTGGTGCTCTCCTGGATGGGATCGGTTTTACCCAGAGTGTGAACAAGCCGACTCACTGTCACAATCACACTCTCGATCTCGTCCTAACTTATGGTATTGAGATTAGTGATTTACTTGTAATTCCTCAAAACCCTTTACTCTCTGACCATTTTTAATTACCTTTCAATTCGTACTAAAAGACTATCCAGCTCAGCAGGAGAAAACTATAATGAAAAGAACAATATCAGAAAAATCGGTAGCCGAGTTCAAAGAAATAATCGAGCCAGTATTAAATGATATGCCATGTGACATTGAGAACAACTTTAATCCAATTATCATGGATCAGTTTGTGGATAGGACAATGCTCACCTTAAAATCTGCTCTCGATGTTGCAGCTCCGCTAAAACAGAAAAGCATTAAACCAAGACCTCCGGCTCTTTGGTTTACTCCAGAATTGCGATCACTCAAACAACACGTGAGACGCTGAGAAGCTCTGGCGCCGCTCTCGCTCGAGCAGTCTCTGAAGGCATGGAAGCTCTGCCTGCTCTCTTATAAGGCCGCTCTGCGAAAAGCACAAACCAGATACTATTCAAACCTAATAGAAGTAAACAAAAGCAACCCCAGATTTCTGTTCAGCACTGTAGCCAGGCTGACAAACTCGCATACTGCCCCTGAGTCTCTTCTCCCTTCGATTCAGTTGTGATGACTTTCTTGAATTCTTCGATTACAAAATTATAACCATTAGAGACAAGATCATGAAGCCACTCCAAAAAATCAGCCCCGAGCAAATTCAGCAAATCCAGTTTGTAACACCAATATCCCACATAAATCCTCTAATAGAATTAGACAAATTTACTCCTGTCGATGAGGCGGAGATTACCTCAGTCATCATGTCGCCCAAACCATCAACTTGTTTGCTCAACTATTCCAGTCAAACTCCTCAAAGAAGCTCTCCACTTAATAATAGGTTCCATCCATAACATAATAAATATGTCATTAGAAAATGGCTTTGTTCCTCAGTCCTTTAAATATGCTGTAATTAAACCGCTTTTGAAAAAACCTAGCTTAAATCCTGATGAACTAGCCAACTACAGACCTATCTAAGATCTTCCATTTCTCTCAAAGATTCTGGAACGAGTTGTGGTGAAACAGCTTTGTCACCATCTGCAGGGCAATAATTTATATGAAAAATTTCAGTCTGGTTTCAGAGCTCACCACAGCACAGAAACTGCTCTGCTTAAAGTGACAAATGATTTGCTACTAGCTGCTGATAACGGGCTGGCTTCAGTCCTGGTCCTACTGGACCTCAGTGCAGCGTTTGACACCATTGATCACAACATTCTGCAGAGGTTAGAATGTGACATAGGTGTCAGAGGACCGCCCTCAAATGGTTTAAATCCTATCTATCAGATAGGTACCAGTTTGTTAGTGTAAACCAGTGCACCTCTCCCTGCTCTAAAGTAGCTTGTGGTGTTCCACAAGGATCTGTGCTTGGTCCAATCCTGTTTACTCTGTATATGTTGCCATTAGGTAACATTATCAGAAAACATGGCATTAATTTCCACTGCTATGCTGATGACACTCAGCTGTACTTATCAATGAAACCTAATCAGACCCGATCAAATCGATAAGCTCAGTGCCTGTGTGAAGGACATCAAAACCTGGATGACCCTGAATTACCTCCTTTTAAACCCTGAAAAAACAGAGGTCATTGTTGTCGGTCCTAAAGGTCAGAGAGATTCTCTGTCAGACCAGATAATCTCACTTGACAATGTGAGTATAGCCTCTAGCTCTACTGTAAAAAACCTTGGAGTCAGATTTGACCAAAATCTCTCATTCACAGCTCATATAAACCAAGCCTGTAAAACTGCATATTTTCACCTGCGAAACATAACTAAAATCAAAAAAAGGTTGCATAAAAATGATGCTGAAAAAATTATAAATGCATTTTTTACAAACAGACTAGAATATTTTAATTCTATTCTCACCGTCTTCGAAAAAGGTACATTAATAAGATTCCAGTTGGTCCAAAATGCAGCGGCCAGAGTCCTAACAGGAACTAAAGGCGTGATCACATCAGTCCTGTGTTAAAATCACTTCACTGGCTTCCTGTCGAGTTTAGAATTAGATTCAAAGTTCTCCTCCTGACATACAAAGCCTTAAACAATATGGCCCCATCATATCTTCAGGATGCCATTGTCCCCTATCAGCCAAATAGAGCACTTCGCATCTCAGAATGCAGGATTATTAGTGGTTCCTAGAGTGTCTAAAAGTACAGTGGGGGAGAGCCTTCAGTTACCCAGCTACTGTGTTATGGAATCAACTCCCTGTTGATGTTAAACAGGCACCCACAGTCTCTTTATTTAAGACCAGGTTTAAAACCTTCCTCTTCGGAATAGCTTATTACCAGGTTACTTAGTTGATGTCACTAAGATAAGCTGCGCAGGAGATAACAAGCTGGGGAAGTGTGGCAACCTGAGCACTGTCCTCTGTTTCCTCCTTTTTTTCTCATCAGCATCACTCACTATGTTCTCATCTGTAGTTTGTTCATTGCTATTCACATGTTGTCCCCTGTCCCACTCCCCTGTGGAGTGGAACTCTTTCAGGACGCCTGATGGCAGCTGGACCTCGCTCCTCCTCTTCGCCTGGCTCCTCCTCCTCGCCTGGCTCCTCCTCCTCGCCCGGCTCCTCCTCCTCGCCCTCTTCTCCTCCTCCTCGCCCGGCTCCTTCCCCACCTGGGTAGCTGTGGTCATACTGAACTGGCCCACGGGCCTGGACATCTATAGCCTGTCCGTCCATGGGAGTGGATCCCTCCTTCACTGTAGTTCTCCCTGAGGTTTCTTCTTTTTCCCAGGACCCTGGGTTTTTTGGAGTTTTTCCTTGCTGAGAAGGAGGGTCTAAGGACAGGGGATGACTGGACAATGTTTCATTTGCTGCTTTACATGAATGTTGTTTATTCCTGTTTTGATATGTCTGTGTGTATGTTTTACTCATCCATATCTTGGAACGCCCTTAGAGGCTGCTGTTGTTGCGATTTTGGGCGCTACAAAATAAATTGAATTGAATTGAAATTAATCTGTAGCCCAGGAGTTTAAGTGTTATTGATATGTTTCCCTGTTGTTTGGTGTTGTGAGTTCAAAATACAGAAGTGTTTAAGAATGCATTGTTTGTCAGAGTATATTTCTTTGAGCCCATTCAATTTTGTCGTGGACTTTCTGAAAAAAAAAAGAGAAAGAAGTTTGAAAGCTTGGGGATAATCAGCTATGTGTTAACTAATGACCACAAGACCTATCATTTTATTTAAAAGCTGTTTCTGAAACTTAATAAATCACAAAGTTATTAAAACATTTTGCAGAATCTTGCATTTTAAAGGCTCTTTTTGGACTCAAAATAATCATGTTATGGATATTATTTAGCACTTAGATGTTTGGACGCAGAAATATCTTCGAACTCTTCATATTTGAATTTTTTCAAAAAGTCTATGGGAAAAATAAATGGTAAAAAAATATGTCCAATACTTAACCAACACTTGTCAGATGAGCTCCTTCTGTCTTTTTAAATGTGTGACTTTTCATGTCACTGCAGGACACCCTCTGGATTACAGCATTAAACTTCTTCTATTTGTTTAGATTTAGTTAATCATTATGCCAACACCTTTAAGAACTGCCTCTGACACAAGAGACTCATTCGAGAATTTTTAAAGAAATGTGTGAGTCACACTGCAGGACATTTGTGTGTTTAGTGTTAAAATACAAAGAAATAAAGTGCAACTTCCTTCTAAAACTATATGTAATTTACATACATATATATATATATATATATATATATATATATATATATATATATATATATATACATATATATATATATATATATATATATATATATATATATATATATATATATACTCACACATCACACACTCACACATCACACACTCACACACTCACACTTTCACACACTCACACATCACACACTCACACATCACACACTCACACATCACACACTCACACATCACACATTACACATTCACACACACTCACATTCACACATCACACACTTACACACTCACACATCACACACTGACTTAGGGCCACTGCATTGGCACCACCCGTCCACTCTGCACCGGCCATGGCCAGTGCACTCTGACCCACAGTGCAGAAGTACAGACAAGTCTGTATTGAGCTAATCATAATCATAATCATGGATCAGTTTTATATAGTGCTTTTTAACACTCAAAGATGCTATTAATTCTCATTTTGCTTCTCTGGTACATAAAAAGCATTCAAACCAAGTAGTGGATTTTACACACAGTGGTTGTAGTGGTTATACGTGATTTAAAAATGTGTGTGATCAGAACACAGACTGAGCTGCAAACTCTGGGCTGGTCTGGGACCGCGGCTGTCGCCTTGGACTTTACAAACACAGTGTAACTGAAGTCGGACTTCCTGTGTCTGAGAAGTGTGTGAACTCATGAGAAATGTTCCAATTTTTTTCTTATTGTTTTGGAAAACTTGTGGTGTTTAAACACGGTGTGTATGTGAAGTATTTGGGGCTTGCTTTGAGGTGGCCAAACAGGTTCAGTTGGTGGACTCCGCCATCTAGTGATCACCAGGAGACCTGCTCTTAAGAAGTGAGTCATAAACAGACACATTTTATTTTCAGATTATTGTTGGTTATTGTCACTAGAGGGCAGTGCTACACTGTTGTAAGATTAAGGTTCACCCTTTTGTTTTTTGGCTAGTAAGAGTTCACTTGAAACAACACAGTTGTGCCATTGCCTCCAGATCTGTATCTATCCACATTTGAACCTTCAACAGCTGGAACATAAAAATCACATTTGTGAAATCTGATGTGAAAATAAACATAAAATAATACCTTGATAATAACTAAAACCGATAATAAAGCAAAGTGAGTTTGCTTCCTACACCAGCAGATCTCGTATTGATCACTAGATGGCGCTGCTCATTGTTTCTTCAGTTCAGTCTCTGTCACAAGTTCCTGAAAGCAAAGGGTGTTCGTCATGTTTGTCATACACTGTGGAAGAAAACAGGGACTAAATAAAATGGCCAGAAGTACATTTAGGCTTACACGTTTTTATTATTACACAACATTAAATTCCAGCTGTGAATAGAATTGTGCTTCTCTGAGTTGTTTTTGGACACCATACTTTTCCTTCTTATTAGGTTCCTCTTCCCACTGTAAGCCAAGAAGTGACTAAAGCTTTATGTTGATATTATGAAATGCTTTGTTTATTCACTGCACCTTTAAATACATTTTATATATTTTATTTTCTGCATTATTTAATATTTTGTCCTTCCAATGAAATTAAGTGTAAATTATAAATCAAATGCCCTGACCATTACCCATACAGTTACTCTGCCCAAGCATTTTTTACCTTTTTAACTCTTTTGAATCATTTCTACCTTTACATGAGTTGTAGTTTTATTTTCTGATTTGTCTTATAATGTTTATTCCTTTTCAAAAACATACCTGGAGTTGTGCTTTGTTTCATTCACACAAACCCTGCAGATTTAGGCTTTTTGGCTCAAATGAAAAACACTCTGTTCCACCTTGTGATGTCATGTGTCCCCCTGTACACCTTCACAAGAATCATTTGATCATTTGGATCATTTCTAGCCTAGATTTGGATCATTTCAACCTTGGAATTGCCCATCTCTACTGAGCAAGAAGTAAACGGTAGCTGTCAAATTGAAAACAACCCCTTCATGACATCACAAAGTTAAAAAACTTGACAACATTTTGAGCTTTAGAGATGTTGACAGACTAATAATTCAAACATGTGTGAATGAAACAAAACACAACTCCTGGTCTGTTTTGATGAGGTAACGTTATACCATGGCTAAAAGTTCACAAGAGTCAGTTTTGTGCAATATGGGATCAGTAAACTGTGTGCACAATTATTAGGCAAGTGGCTATTTTGACCATATCATGATTTTTATGCATAGTCTCCAACTCCAAGCTGTATAAACTTGAATTCTTATTAGATATGAGCAGATCTGGTGATGTGTATTGGTCCAACAATGGGGGGTGTGGCCTAAGGAGATCAACCCTATATCAAAGTGTACAGAATTATTAGGCATCTTCTTTTCTTTGGGCAAAATGGGCCCAAAAAGATATTTAACTAACTCTGAAAAGTCAAAAAAAAAAAAAAAACTCTTTCAGAGGGATGCAGCGTGCAAATATATTGAGGCGTGATCACAGAACCATGAAATGTTTTGTTGCAGTCAACAGTGTTGCAAGAAACCCTTTGAGAAAAAAAAGACACACATTAACAGCAAAAGACCTGAAAAGAATCAAACATGAAGCAACCAGGAATTATCCTCCAGCGAGCTTATATTCCAGAACTCTAGCCAAAGTGGAGAGCCCAGATGTATAAGGTGTTCAGAGCTCAGAGACAGGGCCAGGGTGAGGAAGCCTGGAACCCGACCACCACTGAACAAGAAACATACACTTAAAAGTCAGGCCTGGGCCAAGAAATATCTGAAGACAGATTATTCAATGATTTTATGGACTGATGAGATGAGAGTGACTCTTGACAGACCAATGGACTGGTCCATGGCTGGATCAGTAATGGGCACAGAGCTCCACTTCCACTCCAACGCCAGCAAGGTGGAGGTATTATTAAAGAGGAGCTTGTTGGACCTTTTTGGGTTGAAGATGGACTCAAAATGAACTGCAAAACCTATTGCCAGTTTAAAAAAAAAAACACTTTCTTCATGCAGTGATGCAGGAAAAAGTCGTTCAATGCATCTTTCAGGAGGACCATGATTTTTCTGCAGGAAAATGCTCCATCGTGGAGAAAGAAAACAGACCAGAGGCTGCAGCACAAAAAACGATCATCAGCAGAAACTGACTCCATGAATGGCTTATGGACATTTTTGAGAAGAAGGGGGGCTGTATTGGTCGCTGATTTTTTATTTATTTATTTATTTATTTATGTTTATTTGTAAATTTTGAATTGTTTAATATTCTGACAGAAGAATACAAATAAGTGAGAACAGAACATTTTCATTTAGTTGCATAATAATTCTGCACACACAGATTTTCTCAAAACTTCACTTTTACTTTCTTAAATATTTATGTTTGGGTTAAGGTTATTGAGATTTTGGATCGACCCAGAGCACTGTAGTTGTTCAATTATAAAATTAATCTTAATAAATACAACTTGCCTAATAATTATGCACACTACACATACTCAGATATAATTTGGGGTAGGTGATCCACACGTGTTATGTATGTGTTACTTATCTTTTACATAACCAGAGAACAACTTATAAATAAATGTTCAAACACAACAACAGTAATTAGTCTCACTAAATCAAAGGACACAACCAGACAGAGATTTGGACACACCTTTTCATGCATACGTCTTTATTTCCATGATGTGACATTGCAGAGTTTCACTTAAGAACTCAAAACTACGAATGACACATGCAACAAACAAAAAAATACTAAAAATAATTCAAAACTTGCTCTAGATCAGTGGTTCTTAACGTTGTTGGAGGTACTAAACCCCACTAGTTCCATCTGCGCATTCACTGAACCCTTCTTAATTGGAAAAATAAAATATGTTTTTTTCTAATTCAAAGCATAGGTATATATATATTTTATTGGTGCACATGTGAATCCATATTGCACATATTTGTCCGGCCACTTTCTTTTTTTGCTCAACATAGTTTGTATGAAGGGAAAATATTGAGAAATAAATTACACAACACCATCACGACAATCACAAGACTATTGTGCACGCAAACGTTTCTGCAGCCAATAATGGCCAAACAAGGCGTGTCATCATGAATCATATGAGTTGGATGTGAGTCTTGATCCCTGCTGAACCCCAGAGCTTGACTCACCGAACCCCTGAGGTTCGATCAAACCCAGGTTAAGAACCACTGCTTTAGATTTTTTTTTTTTTAAATTTAAAAATTGCCTTTAGCTTTTGTTTTGATCACTGCTTTGCACTTTTAGCTTTTCTTGACTCTGACATGGCATAGCTGTGAGTCGACTTCGTCATAAAGCTCACTGACACAAGGCCGAGGGTTTGCAGTGTCAACAAAGAAAAGGATATTTGAATATAAAATGTAAAGTATATTTCGTTGAGTTATTTAACTCCTTAACTACAGAATTCCATATGTCTTGCTTTGTATTTTTTTATGTCTCCTGTATGTGAGGGATCTTGGGGTGATCGCCGACAAACTGGACATTAGTTCTGTCATAAAGTCCAGCTTCTGTCAGTTGAGGCTCTTGGCTAAAATAAAGCCCACAGGCGGATTTTGAAACTGTGATCCATGCATTTGTTACATGCATCTCGACTATTGCAATTCTCTGTATGTAGAGCAGGACCAGTGCTCCTGCAGTTCCTGCAGTTTACAACAGGTCCAGAACATTGCAGCTCGTCTGCTGACAAATACTAAGAGACGTGAACACATCACACCTGACCTGTGACCTGCACTAGCTCCATGTCTTCTACATGTGTGTAATTTAAAATGCTATTGATTGTGTTTAGATGAAGAGTGTAGCTCTTTGGGTCCAGTCTATTTGAGGGAATTACTGGAGCCCTACACTCCGTCCAGAGCCCTGAGATCAGCCGAGCAACTCCTGTTGGTCATGTCCAAAAGTTGGCTCAAGACGAGAGGTGACAGAGCCTTTTCTGTGGCAGCGTCTGTGGACCAGACTTCCTCTTCCTGTCCTTCCATATCCTCAGATTATCTTGGTTTTTATGTTAGTTTTCACATCATGTTATCTGTTTATATGTATATGCTTCTTCTATATTTGTTAACTTTTATGTGAAGCACTTTGGTCAACTTGTTTTAAATGTGCTATATAAATTGAATTGATTTCTGCAGGTATCTAAAAAGTATGAAACAAAAAGAAAAAAAGCACAGTGAATAATCGGGCCAGTGCCCAAACAGCTGAACTTCTGAATATTTGGAAGTATTGGAGCTACTTTTAGTACATACCAAAAGTGTCTGTGTGGTTGGTCTCCTGGATACTGCTTGGAGAATGTCTGGTATGTGGAGAATACAGCAGAACCAAACAAATACAGGGGCTGGTCTGTAAAGCACAATGACGTGAGCATTTCAGGTATGTGCCCAGTAACGCCATAAGTGATACACAGTGGACATAATTACAGGCTTCATTGACCTTTTGATCATATTTAATTACTCTGACGCACCTATTGTATCATCATGGAGCAGCAGCTATTTTTGGAATGACTAATAACATTTTTCATTGCTTTCTCAAATACGACTCTCGCTGGACTAGATCAACAAAACTGCTCTACTCAGTTTTCTGATCTACATTAATAATGTAATGATTATCACAAATATAACTGGAGCTGTGTTTTATTTCATTCACACAAACCCTGCATATTGAGGCAGAGTTCTCCTCTCAAACTGAAAACACTTTGTTTCAACTTGTGTTTTTAAACTCCACACACCTTCACTAGAATCATTTGGATCATTTCAGTCCTGGAATTGCCCGTCTCTAGTAGACAAAAGGTAAAAAGAGCTGTTCACTTGAAAACTACGACTACATGATATCACAGAACATTTTGAGCCATGGAGAATCACAATAATAAAGGATTCCTCGAACATGTGTGAATGAAACAAAACACATCTCCAGGTGTGTTTTTGGGGAGGTAACAACATTCTAACCAGGGTTCCTACAGGTTTCTTCAAATTAAATTCAAGTCTTTAAATAAAAACTTATTTCATAGACTTACCAGCAAAAAAAACCAAAAAAAAAACCAAATACAAATTTTTGAATTTGCGTTCATTTATTTCTCAAACAAAGGAATCTGGGGAGGAGAGACTCTTCCCCGTAACCACAGCCTGAAATATGTCGCTCGGTGACACAAAACCAACGTTAAAAAGCAACATAACAGCGTTAATCAAACTTTGTGTTCTGCTGAGATTGTCTTTGATTTGATTCTTCTGCTCAGCTTGTTGCTTGTGTTGTTGTAGAGTGAGATCTTCAGTGACATGTTCAGAGGATTTGGACCCGGGACTGTGTTCCCTTCTCAGTTACTGGTTCTGCTGCTCTTTATTTAGGCAACGTTATTTAACCAAATAATGGAGGTTGACAAATTAAACTTTTGAGGAGAAATGTGATATGGAGAAGTTCCACACTGCACAAATTTTAAGACCCAGATATGAAGATTCAAGACTTTTTCCAAGTCTTTTAAAGCTATTATTTCCAAATTCATAAATTCAGTGCTTTTAATACTTTTAAAACAATGTAGGAACCTTGTCTAACACGTCTTAAAGCTCACAGGACTCAGTTTTGCATAACATAGGCCCTTTTAAAGGTGCTAGATTTGATTTGTATTACTTTTTACTTGTTTTTTATAAGCTCTTTTCACAGCTGTCAGAGCCCTGTCAAAGTAACGCTAGCATAATAAAACGTTTCATAACTAGATGCAGACGGCAGACTTAGTTTGACCTGATTATAGCATACTGGTACAGCTAAAAATATTGAATGTCATGAAAAAGTGTAATTTTTTAGTCACTCATCAGTCCATTTATTTTTTGACTGAGCTCGTGATGTGACACTTTGTGGAACATGAAAACTACGATGTTGACAAGTTTTGTATCTATGAATCTCTGCATTGATTTTAAAGTAAAATATGAAATATTTGGGGATCATAGTTGAATTTCATACATAAAAGTACAAATTTGGTAAATATTAAGAATGTTAGGTTTGATGAATAAATGAGCAGACGGTGTTAGTGGCCTGGAATGGGTTTGACTTTCTGAAATAAGTGACAATAAATATGGAACATTTCATGATTTCTAAGTTTTTAGATGGTCTGTGTGTAGGTCTGTATGTTGATTGTTAAATATCAGTTTTATTTGTTAGAAATGATCTTAAGTTTAAGCTTATGACCAGCTGTATACATATAATTTTGCTGACTGTGTTTTGGTGAACTATTCTAAACTATGCACTTTGAAGACACAATATGAAACATGTGATAAAAGGCTTCATTATCATTTAACGTGATTTTTGAAAGACAAAATGTAATATTGAAATAGTAATAAAATACAATATTGCATGTATAATATATTTCCTGAAGAAAAAGTTAATAATTGCATTGTAAAAAACTGTAAAAAGGGAGGCAGCTGATTTATTATGTAATAGTGGGGTGAGGTGAATGACTTCAGGGGACACGTATTATTCTTTTATTACCAGTGACGTGTTGGACCAAATATAGATGCTCTTCACTGTAAGCCTTTAATGAACAGCTTTTATTTGAAACCTGTGCTACAAACAAACAGGGAAAACAAAAAAATGATTACAACACAAAATACTGTTTAATCTTTGACCTGACCAATAAGAGGTAAAAGGTGAAGATGTGTGGCTTAACCTTTCAGGCATTGTGCAGTGTAATTACAGTTACAAATATCGAAATATCGGCGCTTCTTGTTGTAAAACCAGAAGAAAATAAGATCATGGTCGAATCCCTCAGCTGCATAATAATCCACAACTTTCAAATCTAATTAAACAAGACTTTTTCATCACAAATTTGTGATAGCCTCTTCCTCCCTCTCTCCTGATGATGCTGGTGAATGTCCTCAAATGCATTTTATTGTTGCATTTATGTGTTGTATTTTGTTTAGTATATACATAGTATTAATTAATAGTGTTTTAATGGCAGTTCTTCAGCAAACAACGTGAACTTAAGAGGAAAGCAATCATCTAATAAACAGCTTCTTTATGACTGCATATGATTGTAAAACACTAAACTATAATTTCAAACTCAACCTAACAGGAAAGAAAAGACAGAGACATTTTGTTATGTATATAGATAAATAAAGGTGGGTGTGTACCATTGAACTATTATTACCTGGGTTGAATAAGTAAGTCCATTATTACTGTGAAGGTTTGGGTTTTTATCTTGTTGTTGTTTTGTTCCCTGTTCCTTCTGTGCTCTGGCTGCAGTTTACCGGGGTGTGGCTGAGCTGAGTGGCTCACCTGCAGCCCCACGACTTAGCCCTCTCCTTGTCGTCTGTTTCAGTTCATGCCTCGTCAGTTCCCTGTCAGTCCTTGTCACATCTACGTAAACCCTTATGTTTTCCCTGTCTAACCTCGTCCAGTCCTGGTGTTACCTCATCAAGCCTGTTCCATGTCTCTGTGTCAAGCCTGTCCATGTTGTCCTGCTTATCCAGGAGTTTGCCCCAGTGTCTTCCTGCCCATACGTGTCTTCAGCCTGCTCCCTTCACCTCATCCTGCACATCTGTAATAAATTCCTGTTAAGACCTACCTGCGCCTCTGTCTCTGCTTTGAGGTCCTATCTTACACATTAGTCAATAATGAATGACTTTCACTAACCGGTGTGTTCCAAAACAAACAGCTAAAACATAAGTCATTAACAATAAAAAAGATGACCTATTATAATACAATTTAGTTTATAATTATTTGAGGAATAAGAATGATGTGGTATTTTCTTGTTACAGATTTTGGCAGAAAAAGATTAAATATGCAAAGGGTACAATCATCCAGATCATGAAACTTATGACACTGGCACTGGGGCTTGGGCAGGGGCCAATAATGTGCTTTTATTTGAAATGTTTCATTTTTAGGCTAAAGAAGTGGTTGCACAAGTCACGAAGCTGCCTAGTTAAAACTATGATATATATTGGATCAAAAAGTGATTATATATTCATTTCCATTGATAAGTACATTAAACAAAGTTTTTTTTTTCAGCATACTATATTTTGCATGTATCTAGAATCATGCTGTAAAGATTAGAGATCAGGATGAAGGCGGTGCACACAACTATTATACACCCTGATGAGGTGAATCATACTGCGTTAACAAAGAAGGTTCAAAGCCTCTTAATTATATCTACAAACAATGCAGCTACTGCATTTCACAATTACAAACTCATATCTGCCCAGAAAACATCAGCGTCATTATATGATGTATACACCTCATAGGGAGGGGACACCACGTGAATAATCATTATGAGTACTTTTAATTAATTGTTACATGACGTGGGTTATTCCAGAACACAGCATATATATTAGAAACAGAACAGAAGACACAAGACACTGGACTAACAGAGCACAAGTTGAGGAATCCTTCATTATCACAGTGAGTACACAATGCTATTTGTTGGATTTGATTTAAGAAGGAATATATTTTTTAAGTATTGTGTACTGTGGTTTTGTAGTAGTTAGTTTATTTGGTCATTTTACAGCACTACAAATGCACTACAAACTTATAAAGCCTGTTAAACAATGACAAAAAGAAAAGCAGTGTATGAACCGCAAGTTTGTGTTTACAGTTTCACTTAGAACTTACCATATATATATAAAAGAAAAAATTAAAATAAAAACAGTTGAATGCATAGTTCATTCCACAGCTCTATAGCTTTCAAAACAACAACATTAAATCCCTTTTTAAAGACTTCTAGAGTATTGGACTTTTTAAAATCATCATTTGGATTGTTCCATATACTAACCCCTATAACAGAAATACAATAACTTTATTTCTTAGTTCTTGTCTACATCTTTTGCATCTTTATACTTGCCATAGTCACACTGACTCAAATAACTGTACACAAGGAGGGAGCAGATGATTCTAGGCCTTGTGCATCACTACAGCTGTACTCAGGTCAACAAGACCAAAACACAAAAGAGGATTTTTAAAATGTATTTTATTTTATTGGAATGGGCCTTGAGATGTGCCATCTCGTTTTCGAGGGGGTCCAAAAAAAAAACTAAAATATTCATACAATACAATAGACAGAATACAAAATTTACAGGTTTACATTACAAAACATACATACACACATATACATTCAGACGCACACACAGCTCCCTCATGCACTCCTCCCAACTCCTGCAACAGTACCTGATTTATAAAAAACAAAAAAAAAAAAGAATGATATAAACAAATGGAAAATAAAAAATAAGATGAACTAAAAACATAAACGAAGAGTTTTGAGATACGAAAACAAAGATGATTTAAATGAACAGAAACATGTTAAAGTTCTTAAGGGTGTGGATAATCTATTCCAGTCTGAAGGGGCTTTGTACTCAAATGAGCTGCATCCAACTTCTTTATAGATTCGGGGAACAGAAAAGTGAGACAGTGGCACCTCTAAGTGAATATGACAATGTTACTGGGACTAAATATTGATGCAGATAACGGGGACAGTTAAAGCAAATCAACTTTTTAAATGAGTTGAATCCGATGAAATTGACGTCTGTTGTTTGGTTGTAGCCAGTTGAGTTTTCTAAATAAAATACAGTGATGGGTTTGGCATGGGCATTTAAGAATAAATCTACATAGAGAGTTGAAGAGAACATTTAGTGGTTTGAGATAAGTATCTCTATAAGTATCCTGTGTATTTTGATAAATTGTATCAGCATAGTCAATGATGGGTAACACTAATTGAGTAATACTTTTTTCCCTGACTTCTTGAGCGAAGAGTGTTCTTTGGATGATGTAATCAATATGAGGATTAAAGTCAAGTTTACCAAGATATTTGGTAGATTCAGTTTGAATCATCCTGGACCATCACTGAGCTGAATGTGAAGGTCAGGGAATGGATTAGATTATAGTGAGTTCCAAAAATTAAACAACAAGATTTTTTCATATTTTTAGATTGGGATTTGTTGGTGTATAGTGATTTCTTGATTGGCATTCAAATGAAATAACTAGAAAACAACAAATTAGTCATTGTATTTATATTAATTGATTGATCAAAGCATTTATACAGCACCTTTCAAGACACCCAAAAACCTTTACAGTTCATTGTTCATTCACTCCACACAATAGTTGTTGGTGTAAACAACTATTGTAGCCACGGCTGCCCTGGGGCAGACTGACGCAAACACGGGCCCCTCCAACCACCAACACACACACACTGTCCACTTTCATACTAGGCAATGTGGGTGAAGTGTCTTGCCTAAGGACACAATGACAGTTTTTTGCCACTGGCTCCTCCCTGTGGCACCTGATGTTCCCAGTGTCTCCCATCCATGTACTGCCCAGCCCCGGCCCTGCTGCAATGTGCTAAAAAAGGAAATTTTTACCACATTTGCCGTTCCAATGAGATTTGATTGAAAATATGAAACAGAAATTGATGATTACAATTCATATTTTACACAGGAATAATTATGCCATATAATAATAATAATAATAATAATAATAATAATAATAATAATAATAATAAGGAAACAACTGTTGCCAATACAGCTACAACTAATGAACATTTTTATATTTTTGTTTCGTCGTTGAGTCAGATACATTGTAGGTTGAAATAAAGTTTGACATATGGCAACCGAAAGCCTGTAGATATAGAATATTCATAAATAAAATGTACTGATGATGGTTTTCTTTGATCTTTAATCGTTGACATTTTGATTTAATAGATTTATTTAATTCTTGTTATAAAGGGTCTTGTGTTTTAGAGTCTGTATAACCGAGATGATAAAATGATGATGAAATATGAAAATACATTTACAATGATTTTAGAATTGTTCTAGTTAATCATTGCAACTGTATTTGCCACTACAAGATCATTAATGTCATATGTCATCCTTGTGAAATTTAATTTACCAAAATATAAACAGTCAATACGTATTCATTTATTTTTTACACACATTGTAATTGGTTATAACATATTTTATTTAGATTTATTCCTGTCAGTGACAGTAAAACCCAGGAGCTTATTCCAAAAAAAACAGAAATATCAGAAAATACTGAAAGGCAATTACATCAAAATGTTATTTAAAAATTCAGCCTCTGAATTAATTTTTAACCATGCCATCATGTTTTCTTTTTGTTTTGTTTTTCCAGTCTACCTTCAAGTTTGTAAGTGGACAAGACCACAAAGGAAAGACAGACTCAAGATTCACAATGATTCTCAGGTTGCTTCTCCTGGTGTTTCTACCAGTAGGTAAGTGTCACGATGAGAATTATTCTTCTGTTTGGAAAACTGTTGATTTGACTCTGACTCTGACCCTCTGATCATGGAACAGCAATGAACGTCCAAACTGTGGAAGCAGCGCTGAAAGACAAATGTCCAGGATTAACAACCACCCCACTGCCAACTACAACAACACCTCCTCCAACAACCACAACCACCCCTGTGCCAACTACAACGACACCTCCGCCAACAACCACAACCACCCCTCTGCCAACTACAACGACACCTCCTCCAACAACCACAACCACCCCTCTGCCAACTACAACGACACCTCCTCCAACAACCACAACCACCCCTCTGCCAACTACAACGACACCTCCTCCAACAACCACAACCACCCCTGTGCCAACTACAACGACACCTCCTCCAACAACCACAACCACCCCTCTGCCAACTACAACGACACCTCCTCCAACAACCACAACCACCCCTGTGCCAACTACAACGACACCTCCTCCAACAACCACCACCACCCCTCTGCCAACTACAACACCACCTCCTCCAACAACCACAACCACCCCTCTGCCAACTACCACTACAACACCACCTCCTCCAACAACCACAACCACCCCTCTGCCAACTACCACTACAACACCACCTCCTCCAACAACCACAACCACCCCTCTGCCAACTACCACTACAACACCACCTCCTCCAACAACCACAACCACCCCTCTGCCAACTACAACAACACCTCCTCCAACAGCCACAACCACCCCTCTGCCAACTACCACTACAACAACACCTCCTCCAACAACCACAACCACCCCTCTGCCAACTACCACTACAACACCACCTCCTCCAACAACCACCACCACCCCTCTGCCAACTACAACGACACCTCCTCCAACAACCACAACCACCCCTCTGCCAACTACAACGACACCTCCTCCAACAACCACAACCACCCCTCTGCCAACTACAACGACACCTCCTCCAACAACCACAACCACCCCGTTGCCAACTACAACACCTCCTCCAACAACCACAACCACCCCTCTGCCAACTACAACGACACCTCCTCCAACAACCACAACCACCCCTCTGCCAACTACAACGACACCTCCTCCAACAACCACAACCACCCCTCTGCCAACTACAACGACACCTCCTCCAACAACCACAACCACCCCTCTGCCAACTACAACGACACCTCCTCCAACAACCACAACCACCCCTCTGCCAACTACAACAACACCTCCTCCAACAACCACAACCACCCCTCTGCCAACTACAACGACACCTCCTCCAACAACCACAACCACCCCTGTGTCAACTACAACGACACCTCCGCCAACAACCACCACCACCCCTCTGCCAACTACAACAACTCCTCCTCCAACAACCACAACCACCCCTCTGCCAACTACAACACCTCCTCCAACAACCACCACCACCCCTCTGCCAACTACAACACCTCCTCCAACAACCACAACCACCCCTCTGCCAACTACAATGACACCTCCTCCAACAGCCACAACCACCCCTCTGCCAACTACCACTACAACAACACCTCCTCCAACAACCACAACCACCCCTCTGCCAACTACAACAACACCTCCTCCAACAACCACAACCACCCCTCTGCCAACTACAACGACACCTCCTCCAACAACCACAACCACCCCTCTGCCAACTACAACGACACCTCCTCCAACAACCACAACCACCCCTCTGCCAACTACAACGACACCTCCTCCAACAACCACAACCACCCCTCTGCCAACTACAACGACACCTCCTCCAACAACCACAACCACCCCTCTGCCAACTACAACGACACCTCCTCCAACAACCACAACCACCCCTCTGCCAACTACAACAACACCTCCTCCAACAACCACAACCACCCCTCTGCCAACTACAACGACACCTCCTCCAACAACCACAACCACCCCTCTGCCAACTACAACGACACCTCCTCCAACAACCACAACCACCCCTGTGCCAACTACAACGACACCTCCTCCAACAACCACAACCACCCCTGTGCCAACTACAACGACACCTCCTCCAACAACCACAACCACCCCTCTGCCAACTACAACGACACCTCCTCCAACAACCACAACCACCCCTGTGCCAACTACAACGACACCTCCTCCAACATCCACAACTACAGTAGCAACAACCACAACGACTACAGCTCCTCCAACTACCACAACTCACACGACGACAACAACAGTCGCAGTACCGATACTAAGTCCAGCAGTAACAGCAGCAACCTCTGCACCACCAACAAAACCACCTGCAGAGATAAAGGCAACCGCAGCAGCGGCAGCAGCAGCAGCATCGATAGCATCAAATGCTGCTGCAGCAGCAGCAGCCACAGCAGCCACAGTCGCATCTACCTCCACTGGGCCACTGGCTATAAAAGCAAGCATCGCTGCAGAAGAAGCACACAGTGCTGCTGAAGAAGCAGCCAGAATGGCTGAAGCAGTGCTCAATGGAACCGTTTCACCTGATGAAGCCATACAAGCAGCTCAAACTGCAGCACAAAAAGCACAGGAGGCAGCGTTGGCAGCAAAGGAAGCAGCAGAAGCTCTCCCAGATTCAATGGCATCATTTAGTGACAAAATTCTTCAAGCATCAGCCAATGCAACAGAAGCAGCTCTCAAAGCAGCTCAGGCAGCAAACAATGAATCTACAATAACTCCTGAAAGTCTGGATGCAGCAGCCTCAGCCATGACTGATTCAGCAATCGCAACAGAAAAAGCCCTCACAGCGTTACTATCTGCAGTACAACAAAATGTCACTGTACCCATTGACCCCAAATTAGAGGGACTTGTGTCAGCAGTAGCTGAGAGTGCCGCACAAACTGCAAACAAATCTATAACAGCAGTAGAAAAGGCAGCTGCCTCTTTAACAGCAAACACAACAGAAGAAGCAAACCGTCTGTCAAATGAAGCCTTTGATTCAGTTAAAGATGCCAATAATTCAACAAACCAAACCATTGAGTCTGCTGCAAATATAGTATCAACAAAATCCCCTGTAGAGACAAAGGCAACCACAGCTGCGGCAGCAGCAGCAGCATCTATAGCATCAAATGCTGCCACAGCAGCAGCAGCCACAGCAGCCACAGTCGCATCTGCCTCCACTGGACCGCTTGCTGACAGAGCAAGAGTCGCTGCAGAAGAAGCAATAAAGGCTGCTGAAGATGCAGCGAAAATGGCCGAAGCAGTCCTCAATGGAACCGTTTCACCTGATGAAGCCATACAAGCAGCTCAAATTGCAGCACAAAAAGCACAGGAGGCAGCGTTGGCAGCAAAGGAAGCAGCAGAAGCTCTCCCAGATTCAATGGCATCATTTAGTGACAAAATTCTTCAAGCATCAGCCAATGCAACAGAAGCAGCTCTCAAAGCAGCTCAGGCAGCAAACAATGTATCTACAATAACTCCTGAAAGTCTGGATGCAGCAGCCTCAGCCATGACTGATTCAGCAATCGCAGCAGAAAAAGCCCTCACAGCGTTACTATCTGCAGTACAACAAAATGTCACTGTACCCATTGACCCCAAATTAGAAGGACTTGTGTCAGCAGTAGCTGAGAGTGCCGCACAAACTGCAAACAAATCTATAACAGCAGTAGAAAAGGCAGCTGCCTCCTTAACAGCAAACACAACAGAAGAAGCAAACCGTCTGTCAAATGAAGCCTTTGATTCAGTTAAAGATGCCAATAATTCAACAAACCAAACCATTGAGTCTGCTGCAAATATAGTATCAACAAAATCCCCTGTAGAGACAAAGGCAACCACAGCTGCGGCAGCAGCAGCAGCATCTATAGCATCAAATGCTGCCACAGCAGCAGCAGCCACAGCAGCCACAGTCGCATCTGCCTCCACTGGACCGCTTGCTGACAGAGCAAGAGTCGCTGCAGAAGAAGCAATAAAGGCTGCTGAAGATGCAGCAAAAATGGCCGAAGCAGTCCTCAATGGAACCGTTTCACCTGATGAAGCCATACAAGCAGCTCAAATTGCAGCACAAAAAGCACAGGAGGCAGCGTTGGCAGCAAAGGAAGCAGCAGAAGCTCTCCCAGATTCAATGGCATCATTTAGTGACAAAATTCTTCAAGCATCAGCCAATGCAACAGAAGCAGCTCTCAAAGCAGCTCAGGCAGCAAACAATGTATCTACAATAACTCCTGAAAGTCTGGATGCAGCAGCCTCAGCCATGACTGATTCAGCAATCGCAGCAGAAAAAGCCCTCACAGCGTTACTATCTGCAGTACAACAAAATGTCACTGTACCCATTGACCCCAAATTAGAGGGACTTGTGTCAGCAGTAGCTGAGAGTGCCGCACAAACTGCAAACAAATCTATAACAGCAGTAGAAAAGGCAGCTGCCTCCTTAACAGCAAACACAACAGAAGAAGCAAACCGTCTGTCAAATGAAGCCTTTGATTCAGTTAAAGATGCCAATAATTCAACAAACCAAACCATTGAGTCTGCTGCAAATATAGTATCAACAAAATCCCCTGTAGAGACAAAGGCAACCACAGCTGCGGCAGCAGCAGCAGCATCTATAGCATCAAATGCTGCCACAGCAGCAGCAGCCACAGCAGCCACAGTCGCATCTGCCTCCACTGGACCGCTTGCTGACAGAGCAAGAGTCGCTGCAGAAGAAGCAATAAAGGCTGCTGAAGATGCAGCAAAAATGGCCGAAGCAGTCCTCAATGGAACCGTTTCACCTGATGAAGCCATACAAGCAGCTCAAACTGCAGCACAAAAAGCGCAGGAGGCAGCTTTGGCAGCAAAGCAAGCTGCAGACGCTCTCCCAGATTCAATGGCACCATTTACGGAAAGAATTCTTCAAGCGTCTGCTAATGCAACAGAAGCAGCTCTCAAAGCAGCTCAGGCAGCAAACAATGTATCTACAATAACTCCTGAAAGTCTGGATGCAGCAGCCTCAGCCATGACTGATTCAGCAATCGCAGCAGAAAAAGCCCTCACAGCGTTACTATCTGCAGTACAACAAAATGGCACTGTACCCATTGACCCCAAATTAGAGGGACTTGTGTCATCAGTAGCTGAGAGTGCCGCACAAACCGCAAACAAATCTATAACAGCAGTAGAAAAGGCAGCTGCCTCCTTAACAGCAAACACAACAGAAGAAGCAAACCGTCTGTCAAATGAAGCCTTTGATTCAGTTAAAGATGCCAATAATTCAACAAACCAAACCATTGAGTCTGCTGCAAATATAGTATCAACAAAATCCCCTGTAGAGACAAAGGCAACCACAGCTGCGGCAGCAGCAGCAGCATCTATAGCATCAAATGCTGCCGCAGCAGCAGCAGCCACAGCAGCCACAGTCGCATCTGCCTCCACTGGACCGCTTGCTGACAGAGCAAGAGTCGCTGCAGAAGAAGCAATAAAGGCTGCTGAAGATGCAGCGAAAATGGCCGAAGCAGTCCTCAATGGAACTGTTTCACCTGATGAAGCCATACAAGCAGCTCAAATTGCAGCACAAAAAGCGCAGGAGGCAGCTTTGGCAGCAAAGCAAGCTGCAGACGCTCTCCCAGATTCAATGGCACCATTTACGGAAAGAATTCTTCAAGCGTCTGCTAATGCAACAGAAGCAGCTCTCAAAGCAGCTCAGGCAGCAAACAATGTATCTACAATAACTCCTGAAAGTCTGGATGCAGCAGCCTCAGCCATGACTGATTCAGCAATCGCAGCAGAAAAAGCCCTCACAGCGTTACTATCTGCAGTACAACAAAATGGCACTGTACCCATTGACCCCAAATTAGAGGGACTTGTGTCATCAGTAGCTGAGAGTGCCGCACAAACCGCAAACAAATCTATAACAGCAGTAGAAAAGGCAGCTGCCTCCTTAACAGCAAACACAACAGAAGAAGCAAACCGTCTGTCAAATGAAGCCTTTGATTCAGTTAAAGATGCCAATAATTCAACAAACCAAACCATTGAGTCTGCTGCAAATATAGTATCAACAAAATCCCCTGTAGAGACAAAGGCAACCACAGCTGCGGCAGCAGCAGCAGCATCTATAGCATCAAATGCTGCCGCAGCAGCAGCAGCCACAGCAGCCACAGTCGCATCTGCCTCCACTGGACCGCTTGCTGACAGAGCAAGAGTCGCTGCAGAAGAAGCAATAAAGGCTGCTGAAGATGCAGCGAAAATGGCCGAAGCAGTCCTCAATGGAACTGTTTCACCTGATGAAGCCATACAAGCAGCTCAAATTGCAGCACAAAAAGCGCAGGAGGCAGCTTTGGCAGCAAAGCAAGCTGCAGACGCTCTCCCAGATTCAATGGCACCATTTACGGAAAGAATTCTTCAAGCGTCTGCTAATGCAACAGAAGCAGCTCTCAAAGCAGCTCAGGCAGCAAACAATGTATCTACAATAACTCCTGAAAGTCTGGATGCAGCAGCCTCAGCCATGACTGATTCAGCAATCGCAGCACAAAAAGCCCTCACAGCGTTACTATCTGCAGTACAACAAAATGGCACTATACCCCTTGACCCCAAATTAGAAGGATATCTGTCATCAGTAGCTGAGAGTGCCGCACACACTGCAAACAAATCCATAACAGCAGTAGAAAAGGCAGCTGCCTCCTTAGCAGCAAACAAAACAATAGAGGCAAACCGTCTGTCAAATGAAGCTATTGATTCAGTTAAAGATGCCAATAATTCAACAAACCAAACCATTGAGTCTGCTGCAAATATTTTATCAACAAAGTCCCCGGCAGAGATACGGGCTGCAATAGCTGCAGCAGCAGCAGCAGCATCTATAGCATCAAGTGCTGCAGCAACAGCAGGAGCCACAGCAGCCACAGTCGCATCAGCCTCCACTGGACCGCTTGCTGACAGAGCAAGGGTCGCTGCAGAAGAAGCAATCAAGGCTGCGGAAGAGGCAGCCAAAATAGCCGAAGCAGTACTCAATGGAAACGTTTTACCCGATGAAGCCATACGAGCAGCTCAAACTGCAGCACAGAAAGCACAGGAGGCGTCTCTGGCAGCAAATGAAGCAGCAGTGGCTCTCCCAGATTCTATGGCACCAATTACTGAGAAAATTCTTCAAGCATCTGCCAATGCAACAGATGCAGCTCTCAAAGCAGCTCAGGCAGCAAACAATGTATCTACAATAACTCCTGAAAGTCTGGAGGCAGCAGCCTCAGCCATGGATGAATCAGCAATAGCGTCAGAAAAAGCCCTCAGAGCCTTGTTGGCTGCGCTGCAACAAACAACCGCTCAACCAATTGATGCAAAAACAGTAAAAGATATTTTTATCGCATTTGAAATAGCATCAGATTTGGTTGCAAAAACAACACCAGAAGCGAAGACTGCAGTTGATAAAGCAGCTGCTTCTATCAAAGCAGCAACTCCAGATGAAGCAGAGCAACTGGGGAATGAAGCAATTGCCTCAGCAAGAGAATCCTTAAAATCAGCTTACAGAGGTGTCACTTTGGCCAACACATCATCAGGCCTCACTCCGTCTATGGAAGACTTAACAATAAGAACCACGACATCAGCAGCAGCCTCAGCTGCCGCTGCAGCAGCATCAACAGCAGCTGCCGCTGCAGCCTCTATTTCCTCTGCTGCAGGAGCAACAGCATCTCCCAAAGCAGAGTTAGCCATGAAAGCAGCAAGGGAAGCAGCTAAGGTAGCGGCCTCAGTGGCAAACGGAGAGAGCCCACCATCAGCAGCAGCACAAGCAGCAATGGAAGCTGCCAACAAAGCTTTAGCGGCAGTTGAGGCTGCAAAACTAGAAGCCTCTGAAGTACCTGCACCTTTGAAGAAGGTGGCTGATGAACTTTTAAACATTGCCTCACAATTAGCACAGGCAGCTGTAGAGGCAGCACAAGCAGCACAGCTAGCCACTACAGGGACAGATGAAGCAATTAGTGGAGCAGCTAATGCAGAGACAGAGGTTGCTCGAAGGTCTGCAGAGGCAGCAGTTTCTTTGGGTAAAATGTTAAGTTCTCTGCCAGCTACAGCAGGAGCAACACAGCTTTCCATCTCAGCAACACAAACAGTGGCACAAATGGGAGAAGCAACTGCACTAGCAGCTAGAGCTGCAACAGGTGTCACACAAACTGAAACAGTTGGCATCATGTTAGAGTCAGCAAAAGCAGCAGCTAGGGCTGCAGAGGCCAATGCAATTGCAGCAGAAATTGCACTTCCCCGGTGGAGCATTACTGACCTTCCACCAACGCCCACAACTCCAGCACCTGTAACAAGAAAGGATCGATCAGCAGTATCAACATCTACTGCAGCAGCAGCTGCAGCCACTGCATTAACAGCAGCCACAGCTTCAGCAGCGGGTGCACCACGTCAAGATGTATTAGCGGCCGTGACCGCTGCTCAGGCTGCAGCTGATGCAGCCTCAGCTGTTGCAAATGGAACTCAACCTTTGATGGTGGCTGCAATAGCTGCCAGAAATGCAGCCGATGCTGCAGACAGGGTTGTGAATGCCGCAAGAGCATCTGTCAGTACATCTGAAGGAGCAAAGCTAATTGAGGCGGCGAACCAAGCAGCAATATCAGCCAGGAGGGCGGCAGAAGCAGCAACAAAAGCAAGCGTAGATTCTGCATCACTAGAAGAGGTGATTGAAACTGCAAATGCAGCCAAGACAGTGGGAGAAGCGGCAGTTGTTACACTGGAGGTACTGGCAGGAGCCACTCAAAGTCAGGATGCTGAAATACAAAGAATAAAACAAGTCGCACAAATTGTGGCAGATATGACAGAAGCAACATCCATTGCATCAGAAACTGCAGCTAATGCTGTTGTAGCAAACTCAACTGAGCTAATTACACAAACAGCTAAATCTGCTGCCAGAGCAGCTCAGGCTACAGCGAGGGCTTCTTATGGAGCATTACCAAGAACATCAGATAATGGCAATACGGGTACCAATACATCTCCATCTACACCAACAACTGATGACCCTAATGGAGGCACAAAAATAGCCTTGGCGAAAGCTCAAGAAGGTGCAGTGGTTGCATCCACGGCAGCAGCAGCAGCGGCAGCAGCTACAACCTCAGCAGCAGCAGCATCTGTAGGACCAAGTGCTCGACCTGCAGCAGAAGCAGCTGCAGCAGCAGCCAAGGCTGCAGCCAGAGCCGCTGAACTTGTATCTCTTGGATTGGCACCTTTAAACATGGCTGTGGAAGCAGCAAGAGTTGCATCTAATGCAGCCCAAGAAGCTGCAAGTGCTGCCTTAAGAGCGGCCAACACATTACCTCCTTCTCAATCACAGCAAGTAGCAGAAAAAGCAGCCATAGCTTACACCAGTGCCCAAGCGGCTAACACAGCTGCTGCAGCTGCAGCAAGAGCAGCAGCAAATTCCCCAACAAGGGACACACTGTCAAATTCTGCTGATGCAGCGCGATCTGTGTCTAAAGCATCAGCTCAAGGAGCCGCACAACTCCAGGACATTATATCAAACACACCAGCCTCAAATTCAGGAGATCAAGCCATTCTTCAAGAGATCAAGGCTGTGGCTCAGATGGCCCAAGCCACAGGAATAGCAGCGGAAACTGTGTCAGAGACGGCACTGACAGGCTTAACTACTGGAAACATAGCAAATTTAGCAGATACACTATCTTCAACAGCATATTCAGCAGCCCTGGCTGCTTCAGCGACCACTTCAGCAGCTGAGGCAGCTCTGCTGTCAATAGCATCTGCAACTGAGGATGGAACAGCCAATGGAGACTCAGCAACAACCACAGCTACAACCACAGCTACAACCGGGACGGGCAGTGGAGGCAGCCAGGCAACAGCAGCGGCACCAATCAACAAAATGACTCTCTTTTCTGTGACAATTGCTCTTTCTGCAGTTGTCCTTCTATAAGCCAAATTAATAATATGTATGTACATGTAAATTATTTACAATATTTATTATTCTTTATTTATTGTGTGAATGAGAACTAAAATCCTTGATGGATGTTTTCAGATGTATAGTGTCATTGAACAATGAAATAAAATAATACATTATAAAATGCTACTTTTATTGTTGTTGTGATATGTTAATTTATAAACCACTGATAAGTCTAATAATTATAGCAATATTAAATAATAAATTAAAAAACTCAACTGCTTTAATAATGTGACAACATTCTGAGCATTTATTTATTACAATTATCAGTGGAGCTTCAGTGAAGATTAAATATTATTGCCCAACAACATATACATTATATATATATATATATATATACTGTATATATATATATATATATATATATATATATATATATATATATATATATATATATATATATATATATATATATATATATATATATATAAACATGCTCAGTGAATTCACCTTGTCTTCTCAACACTGCAGGTGTGTTCTCACATGGTAAAGGGCATTGGTCTAAACTGTCACTTTTCATACATAAAGTCAAACATAGCAGCAAAAGTCTATGTAAAATTTGTGAGCATCTACAATCTAACAACAAAATGAGGGAGCAGGGATTTGGCAAAGAACAAACAAGAGACAAAATGCAGACATACACAATACCAGAATGTCTTGTTTGATTTCCAATAACACATTACATATTACAGTACAAATGTACTGTTGATGTATTTGCTATACCAACATCTTTCAATCTTCTTCAGCAGAACTTTGATGATAAAACTTTAGAAATGACTGATTAGTTTTGAATGAATAACCCTCAGAACCTGCTGAGGTATATTTAATTATAAGGGATGCACCTTGATATGTAACATCTCGTTTGCGTACGTTAACAACATCATTTCCAGAAAAGAAAGAAAAAACTAATCAAACCAAAATAGAAGACAACCGCAAAAAACAAACAACTTCTCACATTTTAGACACATATTCACTAGCTAGGACCACGCCAACACATGTGCAAAGCGAAAAGAGTTTATTATATTGAGACGAGATGGGTCGGCTGGGTTGAGACTCAGGGTGGGGGTTCAGTCTCAATCTTTCCATGGCCCAGCAGGACAGGACACCCCTCATAGGCGTCTTATGTCCGGAAGCGAACAGATAGGGGATGGGAGGATGGGGTCGACTTATTCCGGACAAACTGGTTTGCCGGGATAGGCTGCTACAAATAAGCTTCTGGGAAATTAAGCTGTGGTAGTAGTGAGCTGTGATTTGCTGGAGAGGAGGCGAAGGCGGTTGAGGCGTGGTCCTGCTCCTGAACCTAAGTTAATCATATTAAGTACATAATTATGTATGCTAAATGCTCTACAATAGACAACATTCACATTATACAATACAGGATCCTAACATACATCTCTGAATTTATCATCCCTACACCATCCATCCATCCGTCTTCTCCCGCTTAATCCAGCTGGGTCGCGGGGGCAACTTGCTGCCCAATCCTCATAGCACCTGACCCCCCTATGAACCCCTCTGCAGGTGATGAGCCCACAGGAGGGATCCCTACACCTATATTTGTAAATTATTGAGGGGAAAAAGCAACTCTATGTAACACATAAAACAATTTATTTTTTATCAAAAATGGGAGCAGGATGTTTGTAAGTATCTGAAGAATGATGCCAGGTAGATCAATGTCATTGATCGGATTGAGGATGGCAAGTTGTTCGATTAATTTGGGGTTTTGAAGTTAAATGCTCTGCGGCCAGTTTCTTTTTTATAGTAGGAACTTAACTAAATAGTGGTTCAATGTGACATAAATTATATACTGATCCAAACAAAATCAGAAACTCTTTTAAATAAAATTTTGTGTTTCTGCTCAGGATTTTGTGGGATGCCTTTTTGCAAATGTCAGTTTTCTAAGGAGAAATGTCCCAGAGTGAAAAAAAAAAAAAGTAATGCAGGGAATGACCCATTCTTGATGCATGGCAGCCTTCTACGAGTGTAACTTGTTCTGCTGTGCATAAAAAGTAAAGCTGTAATGGAACTATTTGTATGCAATAAGAATTCGCCTCTGAAGTCCATGCATACAAGTGTGCAGTTTGGGTCACACAGGGGATCACACAGACAGAACCCACTAAAAATCAGAGTTCAAAGCAGCACCTGTTTGTGTATGTGTAAAAATTGGGTAAAAGCTGCATTCTCACACTTCTCACAGGGGCGGCCCACAACTGGTGGTTATTAAAAGTGTCTAAGTGACTAAACTGTTTTTTATATGCTTGTCTAAATTGTTTTTAAATTGACTGTATAAAAACTGTGGTGTTTTTTGTTGTAATATTTTCCATGTAGAAAAGAGTAAAGAAGCTAAAGCTTTGTCTTGAATTTTGAGCCAGTCTAGATTAGAATGCATTGTGTTAATGCTGGAACATTTTAGTGCTGCACGAGCAGCTTTGTTCTGGATCAACTGGAGCTTGTCAAGATCTTTCTTTTTAGCTGCTGCCCAAATGCCCTGACAATAGTCCAACTGAGAAATGATCAAAGTTTTCAACACCAGCTTGGTTATCTCAGGTGTCAGATATTGGCAGCATCTTCTTACTGTGTCTAAAGATCGTCCCATATTCTTAACCATAAATTCAATATGTTTTGACCAAGACAATTTATGGTCTAGATATACTCCTAACAGTTTAGCTTCTTTTACCTGCTCTATAATAGTGTTATTTATTATGAAATGAAACTTTGGATCTGGTTTAATATACTTATTTGAGCCAAGCACCATACATTTTGTTTCCAAATAAACCTCACACTGCAATTGTGCTTTTGGTGTCCTATTTGTGTAACTTTTTAGATCACTATTAATGCAACACTTGCTATCCTTCACAATGAAAAATAAGACATTTTGTTACAGAATGTGCAAATTGTGACAAGTGTAGTGTTGCAGTAAGCTCTTCGGGTATCTTGAAAGGTGCTACTGTATACAAACCCATCAGTTAAAAAGTTAAATTGTACAAATGTATGTATTAGGCCTACCCACATTATACAGTTGTGGCCAAAAGTTTTGAGAATGACACAAATACTAATTTTCACAAAGTCTGCTCCTCCAGTATTTATTATAGCAATTTGCATGTACTCCAGAATGTTATGAGGAGTGATCAGCTCAACTGCAATTAACTGCAAAGTCCCTCTTTGCCTTGAAAATTAACTTTATCCCCAAAAGAACATTTCCACTGCATTTCAGCCCTGCCACAAAAGGACCAGCTAACATCAATTCAAAGATTCCTCCTTTAACACTGGTGTGGGTGTTGATGAGGACAATACTGGAGATCGGTCTCTTATGATTTTAGTTAGAATAACAGACTGGACACTTGGACACTGGAGGATGGTGCATGACATCATTGTTCTTCTTCTGTTAACCATGGTTATGTGCAAAGAAACATGTGCAGTCATCATTGCATTGCACAAAAAGGGCATAACAGGGAAATTTATAGCAACTAGTAAGATTGCACCTCAGTCAGCCATCTGATAATCGGATTATCACGAAGTTCAAGGAGAGAGGTTCAATTGTTGCCAAACAGGCTCCAGGGCTCCCAAGAAACACCCAGCAAGTGCCAGGACTGTCTCCTAAAGTTATTTCAGCTGCGGGATCGGGCCACCACCAGTGCAGAGCTCGGGAATGGCAGCAGCCAGGTGTGAGTGCATCTGCATGCACAGTGAGGCGAAGACTTTTGGAGGAAGGCCTGGTGTCAAGAAAGGCAGCAGAGAAGCCACTTCTCTCCAGAAAAAACATCAGAGACCGACTGATATTCTGCAAAAGGTACAAGGATTAGACTGCTGAGGACTGGGGTAAAGTCATTTTCTCTGATGAATCCCCTTTCTGATTGTTTGGGGCATCTGGTAAAAAGTTTGTTCAGAGAAGACGAGGTGAGCGCTACCATCAGTCCTGTCTCATGCCAACAGTAAATCATCCTGACACCATTCATGTGTGGGGTTGTTTTTCAGTCAAGGGAGTGGCCTCTCTCACAATCTGGCCTAAAAACTCAGCCATGAGTAAAGAATGGTACCAGGACGTCCTCCGAGAGCAACGTCTCCCAACCATCAAAGAGCAGTTTGGTGATGAACAAAGCCTTTTCCAGCAGGATGGAGCACCTCGCCATAAAGCAAACGTAATAACTAAATGGCTCGGGGAACAAAACGTAAAGATTTTAGATTCACGAAACTCCCCAGACCTTAATCCCACTGAGAACTTGTGGTCAATCCTCAAGAGGCAGGTGGACAAAAACTACCCCACAAATTCTAACAAACTCCAAGCATTGATTATGTAAGAATGGACGGCCATCAGTCAGGATTTGGTCCAGAAGTTGATTGACAGCTGCCAGGGAGAATTCCAGAGGTCTTGAAAAAGCTGGGAAATATTGACTTGTTGCATGAACTCAGTGTAATTGTCAGGAAAAGCTTTTGATGCTTATGAAATGCTTGTAATTATATTTCAGTAAACCTTAAAAACATCTGAGAAAACACCTACAAACCCTGCAGCAGCAGACCCTGTGAAAATGTAATATTTGGTGTCATTCTCAAAACCTTTGGCCATGACTGTACTTTGGCTTTAGGATGTTGCAGTGGTTTAGTGCAGTCTGACTGTGGGGTTCACGCTCGATGAATTTTGGACTGGAAAATCTGTGATTTTCTGTCTAAAACCTAAAATCTCTATTGTATTACATAAAATATAAAAGTACATTACCAAGTGTAAAGTAGATTTTGCAGTATTTGATGAAAAATATTTATCCTGAAAGATGCTAGCAAAGTAAATACATCAATACTTTTGTATTGTAATATGTTCATGAAAACTAAACAAGTGTTGATTTATATAGTGCTTTTCACAGACATACGTCACAAAGACAGTTTACAGATTATTTACAGGCCATTATTTACAGAGTGTTATTTACAGAGCATTATTTACAGGCCATTATTTACAGAGTGTTATTTACAGAGAATTATTTACAGAGCATTATCCGGTGGTGTGAGCTACTATTGTAGCCACAGCTGCCCTGGGACAGACTGACCGAAATGCAACTCCTCCAACCACCATCACTCACAAACACACCACTTTCATACTTGGAAATGTGGGTGAAGTGCCTTGCCTAAGGACACAACCATGACCAATTTTATGACTGGCGCCCCCCTGTTGCACTTGATTTTCCCAGTGTTCTCCTATTCAAGTACTGACCAGGACCAGTCTTGTTTAACCACATATATATATACACATATATATGTGCACATACATGTCCTGTATGTGTCTGAAAAAATTGTACAAATCGTACAACAGATCTGGAGGTGGAGTACCATATACGCCCATTTCAAAGAAAAGTCAAAATGCACAGGAAAACAACTTTAACCTGCATGAAACATATTGCCCCCTTAATATGCTTGTTTTTAGAATCAGTTCAGCCAAAATTCCATTATTTTTTTTAAAGTTTGAAGTTTTAATCGTGTTGTTGAGGCACATCCAAAATTATCACCATAAGCTCATTAAAGTGTGAACCAACAGCATAACTTCGGACATAATTTGCTGCACACAGCCCAGAGCAGAAGAACTGAGTTCAGGTAACAGCAACAGTCAACAGCGATAAACACACGGATGAAGCACTCAGCCATCTCCATCTCCATGTGCAGGTTCTGGCTAAAACGAGGCTGCGCAGTCCAGTCCAAGTGGCTTCGTCCTGCTGGTTCCAGAGCAAGTCCACAGTTATAGCTGATGTAAAAATTTTGCATGTATAAATATAACTGCATCATCAGCATACATCTGTATATTGAGATTAGGACACACATCAGGTAAGTCATTCATAGAATTGAGCATAACGGATAGGGCAGGAACTGCAACTTAATTCCAGAAATGGATACATTTTGTTTCCTATCAGAAAGATATGACTTAAACCGGGTTCATTTAGATAGGTGGTTTACCGTATCAAAGGCCTTCTTGAGGTCCAAAAACACACCACCTACACAGGCATTTTTGTCAAGACACTTTGCAGATTTTGTTGAATGGTGATTACAGAAACCAGAATTCAAATTCTCATTCAACTGTTTTGTCACACATTTTTCAGCAATTTTGGAAATTGAAGGTAGAATACTTATAGGTCTGTAATTAGACATTTCTGCACCAAATTTAAAAACTGGAGTGACCACTACCAGTTTCCAAGCTGAGGGCAAAACACTTTGTTTAAAGGATAAGTTTACAAGATGTGTAACAGGTGAAAAGAGTAAAAGTAAAGAGTAAAGTAAATTGCTTTAAAACCATCTTTAGACTTTGAGCAATTAAGTTTATACTGTTGAGCACTTCTGATTCTGATATTTCTTCTATCCTAAAACTGGCAAGAGTTGGATCAATAGCATAGTTAGTGGATTTGTGTAGAACAAACTGTCAAGCAATTTTGAGTTAAAGTACTCATCCATTTCTGTGCTATAACAGTAGGATTTAGTGTAGCTGTTCCATTCATTTTTATTGAAATGTTTTCTATACTATTTTTGTCTTGCCTACCAGCAAGTTTACTGATGTATTTCCAAATTGTTTTAATATTCCCTTTACCATTTTCAATAACATTAATGTAAAATTTGGCTTCAGCCTTTAGAATTGTGATTGTTAAAAGGTACATTTCTGCTGATCTGTGGGCAAGCTAGATTTGATAGATTTCTTCACTCTCTTTCATCTTTTTGCATTTCTCATTAATCCATGGTAAAATTGCACTTTGACCCCTCCCCCAGAGGACTACAGATGGAAATTAGCTGTAAAGCTAGAATCTGGTACAAGCATCTCTGCCTTTGTGCTTAATGTAACTGTACATTATCCTCATAAATAAATTAAATGAAATGAAAACGTTGTCATTTCTTTTTCCCTGCTTCCATTTTTCATAAATGGTGCAACTAATTCATGGAGCTTTGAAGCAAATAAATTACAGCTCATTTCTATATTATTACTTGTTAGAATGACATTCCATCTTCTTTGAGAACCACATGGAGGTTTTGAATGTGCTTTTTAAAATGGTAAAATGGTCACATTTTTATAGCGCTTTTCTACCCTTCAAGGCACTCAAAGCGTTTTACAACAAGGAACGACTCACCCATTCACACACACATTTATACATCAGTGTATGCAGACACTGGGGACGAGGTGGGTTAAGTGTCTCGCCCAAGGACACAACGACAGCATTCATTTGTGGGAGCTGGAATCACACCAGCGACCTGTGGGTCAGTGGATCTGACCGCTCACCAATGATGTTTATGTCGAGAGCGGGAATATAACCTTGGAAAGCTTTTTTGGAATATAACCTTGGAAACCTGTTCTCTTGTGTGATGATTTTGTAAATGTATGAGTAATATGGTACAGTAATACAGCCCTGTCAGTAAATTATATGTTTTAACAATTCCTTCTGGATTGGATTGAATGATAAATCAATACAGAGAGAAAAGCAGGGGGTGTTTTTTTTGGTTTGGCTTCTCTTCTATCATTGGTTAGATTAAAAATATCCATGTTTCGCTTAGGATTTTTTTTTTTACCAATACATGTTCAATAATCACCCGTGATTATTGGCTCTTTATTTAAATCACAGTTATTCAGGAGAATTTTTAATTGGTTGTAATAATCGATAGTTGCAGATGGTTTTTTATTCAACCTCTACATGCAGCTCTTAGGCCAGTTAATACGCAGCAATAATGTGTCCTACCACAACAGTGCAGACGATACTCAGATCTATGTCTCACTGCAGCAGGACTATGGACTAGTGGACTCACTCTGCCACTACATCCAATAGATCAGTGTGTGGATGAAAACAACTTTCTCCAGCTAAACTCAGACAAGACACAAGTCAGACTTTGGCCACAAAAACTAAGGCTATGTTCAGACTGCAGCCTGAAGTGACCCAAATCCAATTTTTTCACTCTTATGCGAACTGTATGTGATCTTTTAATGACATTTGAACGACACATATCTGATATTTTCAAATGTGACCCAAGCCACTTGGATATGTATGTACATTCGACCTACACGTCATCAACAAGTGACAGGTTACAGCTATAGTGCTATAACAAGCACCTGTTGCGAGCCAATGCAGCAAACAGCGACGTGTTTGCTCACTAAAATCGGCTGCCGAAGATGTGTTTCCTCCCGCAAGAGTGATATGACAGCAACTTTAAAATCGCCAGGTGCTCAAAGCAGCGTCCATGTTTAGGCGACTTCTGTAAACACTGAGCACGCTCGCTGTGTGTGACGTCAGTGTGTCCTACAATGATCTTGCAGGACACTCCTGGGGCATTTAAAGTTCAAACTGGAGATCACACACAAGTCGCATTTAATTGGAAATGTGACCTTGCAAAAAAAATCTGATTTCACAAAAAAGATCCAAATTGAGCTTTAAACCCTGTGTCACGATCAAAAAAGGGAAGGACCCAAAAGCAGACAGGGATGCGGGAGAGGTTACAATGATTTATTCACACAAAATTGCGAATATTGAAGGGGGTAGCAGGCAGGTCGGGGAGGCAGCTCGTAGTGGAGGCAGGCACGGTTGGACAGGCTGGAGCAGAGGACGGAGCAGGAGCTGGGCTGGGCAGACTGGCAGGGAACTGGAGCAGAAAAACAGATAGGTTAGATAAAAACTCAACGAACTGGGCAATAAATCCAGAAAAGGCCGAAACAAGCATTCACCACAGAGGTTAACTGACGTTGGTGAGGAGAAACCAGGCACATATACAGAGGTGATTGAAGATGGCAAACAGGTGCGCAGGCCAGCCCAGGAGCAGGTGGAGGAGTCGGACATGCCCAGGAGAAGGAGGTAGGTGAGGGGGAGGGTGAAGCAGGGAGAGACAGCAGCAGGAGTGTACCATGACACCCTGCAGTGTGCAGTGTACACTGTGAGCAGTCATCTCCAGTCTCTCTCTCTGAAACCTTCAAATCAGGCTAGAAACCTCAGGGTAATAATGGGCTCAGATTTGAACCAACAGCCACATCAAATAAATAAATAACATCTGCAGCCATTTACCATCTAAAAAACAGCAGAAATCACAGGTGTTCTGTCTAAAGCAGACTTGGAGACACTTATCCATGTGTTTGTCTGAAGTAGGTTAGATACTGTAATGGCCTCTCACTGTGAGAGCTGCATAACATCCAGAACACTGCAGCTCGGGTCCTGACTCCAACCAGGAAGTATGAGCACAGGCGTCCTGTGCTCAGGACTCTGCACTGCCCCCTTGTCTCAGAACTCTGCACTGCCCCCTGTGGATCAGGACTCTGCACTGGCCCCTGGTCTCAGGACTCTGCACTGCCCCCTGTGGCTCAGGACTCTGCACTGGCCCCTGGTCTCAGGACTCTGCACTGGCCCCTGTGGGTCAGAGACTTTAAAGCAGCTCTGCTTGTGCACAAGTCTCTCCATGGCCTAGCTTCAAAGTACATCTGTGACATGTTAGTGCCACATGAACCATCTGCACTCTGAGGAGCTCAGGGACCGGTCTCCTGCTGGTGCCCAGAGTCAGGACTAAACTCGGAGAGTCAGAGTTTCAGATTCATGCAGCTAAAACCTGGGACAGTCTGAACATATGAGACAGACTCTACTCTGACTTTGTTTAAATCCAGACTAAAAACAGTTCTGTTTAGCTGATTGAAAGGTCTTCATTCTGCACTCTTCTCTCTCATTTAATGTCTCTCTCTCTGTATTTTTTAATTTTATGATAATTATTTATGTTTTGATTTGTTTGTATTGTGATTTTAATGTATTTCTTATTCTGTAAAGCACTTTGAATTACTTTGTGTACGAGTTGTGCTATACAGTACAATTTTCTTTCTTTATTTTTTTGGTGACGTAGGACCAGTCACCCTGAAACTACCCATACACTGATAGAGTAAAACCTGTGAAAAACTCAACTACAATCAACTGGCTCCAATATCTGGATTTGTCCATTGCGACCTCCTCTAGCTGTCTTTTATGTCTCATACACGATCAACAAATAAAGCTAAAAAAAGGCAAAATGGATGAAGAAACTTCATCGACCCAGCTCTTTGTGGTGTACTCCACACCAAAAAAGTTCTTTGCAGAAGCCGAGAAATCGTTGGAAGAAAGTTTGCAGCATCTTGAGAACCAACTGGCTATGCTACAAGCAACTCAAATCCAACAGGGTGAGGATATTGAGAAACAGCGCAAGGATCTCACCGTCACGCAGACGCATGTCAAGAAAAACAAAGACACCCTGCTGAGATTCAGTGATGTGCTAACTCAAGCTTATTTCACTGGAGAATGGAAGCATCAGGACCATGAAAGAAGGCGAGGAAAAGAACAATGCTTTTACCAAATGGTTCCCTTCCTGTTCTACCCAGCGACCATCATGATTGTCAGCAGCAACAAATAACTTTTCTTTGAGAGCCCAGCTGCAGCAGAAAAGTATCTCTCTGAGTATGAAACCTCTACTCAGTGAACACTCTGATTGGTCAGATCTTTCCATTGACCACGATCACAATCACTTTCCACATAAATGGAGGCACGCTGTTTTGTTTTTCTCCCGGACGCGATGACGTCACCAGAGGATGGACCCTGGTTCATGCATTTCTTATTCTTATTCTCTTCACTATTTTGTATTTATTTTGTACACTTGTATGTGGGCCACATCACAGCATTTCCTGAACCTCACATTACTCCAGAGCTACAGAGGTACTCTGAGAGGTTGGATAGTGCACAGCAGATTACAGCAGTTTTTTCTGATGCTGAACGGATGGCAGTGAGTCGGCATTGCCCGACTGCAAAACTTCTCCTGACTAAGCCAATTACCCTTTTTTCTTGTTTGTTCGACCTCATAAGCAGACAGCTGTTTGTTTTTTTTCATTTGTGAATGAAGGCGTCTTTAAAGACGCACAGTAAAATCCTACACTGTCTTCAACAGTAAATATCTGCAAGGACAATATCTCCAGGTAACAGCTTGTTCAAGATAAATAACCCTCTGTTATTTATTTGTCACTGGCCCTCCCTTTCTAATCATTTCAAATATTAGCAACATAACCTTGAGGAGCCAGGCCAATAAGGTGTGATCAGGTTTGTGCTTTTGCCAAAAAGAAAAAATGTGTATGCTTTTCAATGAATACTTCAAAACAGTCCAATATCACTGCAACTTTAAATCCAAAGGGCTTTCTGAATGACAAAGGCATGGCTGGTTGCAGTACATCTCACTCAGGAAGAACATGAACGAGATTAATCCAAATTCAGGACACAATGTCTGTTGTTACATTAAATTGGTTGGCCAGATCTTGGAATTGGAGATTTAATTTAAGACACATGATGATAAATAAAAAATTGCTCAAATTTTGACAGAGCTGATAGAGAGGAAGTTGTGATATCTGGTCCACAGAGTTGGAAAATTTGCATTAAAACAAAACAATGGGCAAATCCCATGTAGAACTCCCGCTGGCGTGAAGCATCTGCTGGAGACCTCAAATTGCCCGTTTGATATCTGATGTTAAGGCCCAGTCTTCAGACTTAAAATCAGCTGCACTAGGAGAATTATAAGGGGTCGTAACTTTAACATTAGCTCTTTGAAAAGACTCTAAAACCTTGATAAACCCAAATAAACTAATACAAATATGTAGATAAAACCAACACCAAATATATTTAAAATCCCTAAACTCTTTTAAATGCCCTAACAAGCCTCCTCTACACTTTCCCTGTCTTGATCCCGCCCATTTCTCCAGGGACCCCTTTGACACCTGGACACAAGGACAGACGAGGTGAGTGGACATGCTTAAAACACTCTTCTGTAAAAACATAAATACTGCACATACAATTATATCACGTATCAGCAGTTAATTTTACATCTCCTGTTCCCCTCCAGGACATGCACAGTTAAAGTGCAATGTGCCTCTGGATCTAAAACTGGATGAAAGGGGCCAACTGTTTTCATCCTCCGCATGTCAGTTGTATCACGGGGCTGGTTTGAAAGACACCTTCCTGTAATACTGTAGCCCCCCAAAGACATTCTAATGAGGTGAATCATACTGCGTTCAGAATGAAATAAATCCAGGGAACAGATTAATCCTTTAAATGACATGTTTAGGCACTACAAACAATGGAGCTATTCAATTTCCCACAATCTCTTTAGTCTGCCTAAAATGTAACTTAACAGGTTTGACTTTGGCATTAAAGTTTCAAACATCAGTGCCATTGAATAGGTGCAAACTCCTGACCAGGAAGCAAACACCAGCTGAATATTATGACAACAACTGTTAATTGCTGATTACACCGATTAATATGTGACGTGTGTCATTCCAGAACACAGCATATATATATGCCTACAAAACTCAGATCAGAAGTCACAAGACACTGGACTAACAGAGCACAAGTTGAGGAATCCTTCATTATCACAGTGAGTACACAATGCTATTTGCTGGATTTGAGGAGGAGTATAGTTTCAAAATATTTTATGTGGTTTTGTCATGCAAATGAAATAACCAGAAAACAAAAAAAGAGTATTTATATTAGGGGTGTGATGATTCTGTTTCATGGAAGAGGTTCATGGTGCCATCTTAATTTTGCTCCTGAAGTTTGGTCCAGATCAGCAAATGTGACTTTGCCATCAGCAGCAGCCAAATACAGAGAGAAACTTGATCCACTTTAACAGTTTTGGCCTCAGCATTTACAATCAACTGCATTCAAATCTACATGCCAACAAAAACAGCATTTTTACTTTACATTATCAATAAACCAAATTTGCTGCACAACAAAATTGGCCATAGCATCACAAACAAATCAATGATTGGGCATGGTCTGGGCCTGGATGGACAATCCGACACATGGATGAAGAAGAGGAGATTGGAAGCCTCTGTGGAGTTTTTATTTCATATTGATATGTTTTAGAATTGCACAGACAATTGATTCATTAGATAAAGAGTGAGATGCTTGTGTTATTAATTAGGTCAGATGTTTGTTTGCTATAACTTAGACTAGAGAAAGAAGCATGAGCCGGGCGAGGGGAGAGAGAGGAGAGCTGACCCTGTGTGCAGAGCCTCATGAGCGGGGCAGAGAGAGCAGCCAGGGCTGCTCTTGGACACAGGATCATGAGGGAAAGGCTGGTGAATCCGGGAGTGTTGGTAACTTTGACTAATGTAGCCTATATGTGATAAATCAGGAGTTTATTTAGGCTACACTTTGGAATTTGTAAAGGTCCAATATTACACAAATTCGGAAATGTGAGCTTTAAGCCATGTTAGAATATTGTTACCTCCTCAAAAATAGACCTATAGTTGTGTTTTGTTTCATTCGCACATGTTTGAGTAGCCCTTGTTTATTAGTCTTTCTACATCTCCAAAGCTCAAAATGCTCTGTACCACTTTGTGATGGCATGAAGCAGTAGTTTTCAAGTTCAAGCTCTTTTACCTTTTGTTCATTAAGGATCGGCAATTCCAGAGCTGAAATAACCCCACTGATTCTAGTGAATAATAATAATAATAATAATAATAATAATAATAATAATAATAATAATAATAATAATAATAATAATAATTTTTCTTTATAGTGCACTTTATATTTGAAAGCAAATCTTAAATGAATGAATGCCTTTATTTGTCAATTCCTTCACATGTACAAGACATAGAAAGCAAAAGAAATTGGACCTGTCACCTCGTCCGTACATTACAACATACAAAAAACAATATTACATGGGGAAGACAACATGGACCGGACAGGAAGAAAGGTAGCAGATAGAAATAAAAAAAAAAAAAAACAGCATCACATCAGCACAGGGGTAGGAGAAAAAAAAAAAGGGCCACCCAGATCATGCCCCAAACCACGGGACATCGTATGGAATGTGTACACAAAATAAAAAACACCTCCGAGCATCAGCAACATAGTCAAAACACAGTACAAACATTCCACAGGACTAGCAACAGGGTAGGGGAAGGTTGTGGAGGAAGTCCAACGTAGGTAAGCAGCCATCCGGATCTCGCAGCCCTGACGGCACTGGATGCAACAGACCTGCCCGCCCGGTCAGTCTTGAGCCGTGTCCTGGTCCTAGCTGACTTGTGTGGTGTGTGAGCAGGTCTGTGAGGAAGGTTGGGGCAGCACCATGGATACAGTGGTGGCTCTCCTTGTATTGTATTGATGCCAGTACAGGGTGTGGAGAATGGGGATGAAGTGCTTGTGTTTATGCACCCTGATCTGGACATTGGCGGCGCTGTTCTGAACGTACTGGAGATTTTGGTTGCTCCTGCCAGGGATCCCGATGAGGAGTGCATTAGAGTAGTCCAACCTGGAGGAGGCAGGGCAGGGACAAGCTTCTCAACAGCCGGAAGGGAAAAGAGGGGACTGAGCTTAGAGATATTACAGTGGTGAAGGAAGGAAACTTTTCAGATGTATGTGACGAACTTGTAGACGGACAGAGGGGAATGCTGTGGCCAAAGAGTAATATGCAGGTGACGGTGAAAGAGTGAAGTTGTAGAGAGATTCCTGTATGAATGGCTTTTGTTTTTGAGCCATTCAGCTGTGGGTGAGGCAGGTTCCAGAGGGGGGTGATTTTGAGGCAGAGTTGTGTATCTGTGTGTTTCTGTCTTGTTCCCTGCAGCAGCCCCTCTCCTTCCCTTGAGAAAAAACCTGCTCTCTTCTTGTATTTTTGCCACTAAACATGTTATAGGACTTAATCATCTCTAAATGGGTTATTTACTAAATCAAACTGAGAAGATATAGTTTAAAATAAAAGTTAATATTTTCGTCAATCCGGAGTCTATCAATGTGAAATAAAAATTGACTAAAAGACAAAACTCACCTCTGTCAGGATTAGCGGCAGTGAGCCTCTACAGAGCTGTTTACTTTGCCTATTTAACACTAGAATCTTTGAGAATTTTGAGAATTGTCCCAGCCCTAATTTTATTTTATTTATTTTTTTTTTCTGTTCAGATGGAGACATACATGCTTACAAATTGTTAGGGCTGCAACCATGGACCTAAAATAAGAACATGACTGCAAATAATTATGTTTTTATTATCTTATTTTTATTAATCATTAGGTCAAACAAATTGTAAGATGAAAATGGTAACTAAGGGCTTGTAGATACAGAATATAAAAAAAATAAAGTGTTATTAATGGAGTTTTTCTATTCATGTTTGATTTTGATAATTACAATTATTCACTACTGTACATGATCACCAATGCTAAATGTCAATCTCGAGAAATTTAATTTAGCAAATAAAAGTATGTGTTACTTATTCAATCATTTTTATATACGTTATAATACATGTGATACTGATCCTGTCAAGAAGTGACTGTAAAATCTAGGAGCTTATTCCAAATCATGTAAAGAGAAACAAGAAAATATCAGAAAATACTGAAATTCAATGACAAATGATGAATGATTGTTTAATTATTCAGCCTCTGAATGTATTTTTAACAATGCCATCCTATGCTTTGTTTTATCTTTTCAGTTTACCTTCAAGTTTGTAAGTGGACAAGACCGCAAAGGAAAGACCGACTCAAGATTCACAATGATTCTCAGGTTGCTTCTCCTGGTGTTTCTACCAGTAGGTAAGTGTCACGATGAGAATTATTCTTCTGTTTGGAAAACTGTTGATTTGACTCTGACTCTGACCCTCTGATCATGGAACAGCAATGAACGTCCAAACTGTGGAAGCAGCTGTTACGAATCAAGCTGCACATGCTTCAGCTGCACATAATCCAGCTACCCCCATACATCCATCACCTACTCCAACTAACAAAGGAAACGGGCCAAAGAACCCAATGGCTGCAGGTCCCCATACACCTCCATCACCTACTCCAACTAACAAAGGAAATGGGCCAAATAACCCAATGGCTGCAGGTCCCCATACACCTCCATCACCTACTCCAACTAACAAAGGAAATGGGCCAAAGAACCCAACTGCTGCAGGTCCCCATACACCTCCATCACCTACTCCAACTAACAAAGGAATTGGTCCACCTACAAAAACTACAGCAGCACCAACTACAACAGTGCCAACTACCACAACTACAGCAGCACCAACTACAACAACGCCAACTACCATAACTACAGCAGCACCAACTACAACTACAGCAGCACCAACTACTTCAGCTACAGCAGCACCAACTACAACATTCCCAACAACAACCACAGCAGCACCAACTACAACTACAGCAGCATCAACCACAACTACAGCAGCACCAACCACAACTACAGCAGCACCAACCACAACTACAGCAGCACCAACAACAACCACAGCAGCACCAACTACAGCAGCACCAACTACTTCAGCTACACATTCTTCAGCTACCCCCATACATCCATCACCTACTCCAACTAACAGGGGACGTAATCCAAATGAAACAACTATAGCAGCACCAACTACAACTACAACAGCGCCAACTACCATAACTACAGCAGCACCAACTACCACAACTACAACAGCACCAACTACAACTACAGCAGCACCAACTACCACAACTACAGCAGCACCAACTACAACTACAGCAGCGCCAACTACAACATCGCCAACAACAACCACAGCAGCACCAACAACAACCACAGCAGCACCAACCACAACTACAGCAGCACCAACCACAACTACTACTGTTACGAATCAAGTTGGACATGCTTCATCTGCACGTTCTTCAGCTACCCCCATACATCCATCACCTACTCCAACTAACAAAGGAAATGGGCCAAAGAACCCAATTCCTGCAGGTCCCCATACACCTCCATCACCTACTCCAACTAACAAAGGAATTGGTCCACCTACAAAAACTACAGCAGCACCAACTACAACAGCGCCAACTACCACAACTACAGCAGCGCCAACTACCACAACTACAGCAGCACCAACTACAACAGCGCCAACTACCACAACTACAGCAGCACCAACTACCACAACTACAGCAGCACCAACTACCACAACTACAGCAGCACCAACTACAACTACAGCAGCACCAACTACAACCACAGCAGCACCAACTACAACTACAGCAGCACCAACCACAACTACAGCAGCACCAACAACAACCACAGCAGCACCAACTACAGCAGCACCAACTACTTCAGCTACACATTCTTCAGCTACCCCCATACATCCATCACCTACTCCAACTAACAAAGGAAATGGGCCAAAGAACCCAACTGCTGCAGGTCCCCATACACCTCCATCACCTACTCCAACTAACAAAGGAAATGGGCCAAAGAACCCAATGGCTGCAGGTCCCCATACACCTCCATCACTTACTCCAACTAACAAAGGAAATGGGCCAAAGAACCCAATGGCTGCAGGTCCCCATACACCTCCATCACCTACTCCAACTAACAAAGGAAATGGGCCAAAGAACCCAACTGCTGCAGGTCCCCATACACCTCCATCACCTACTCCAACTAACAAAGTAATTGGTCCACCTACAAAAACTACAGCAGCACCAACTACAACAGCGCCAACTACCACAACTACAGCAGCACCAACTACAACAACGCCAACTACCATAACTACAGCAGCACCAACTACAACTACAGCAGCACCAACTACTTCAGCTACAGCAGCACCAACTACAACATTCCCAACAACAACCACAGCAGCACCAACTACAACTACAGCAGCATCAACCACAACTACAGCAGCACCAACCACAACTACAGCAGCACCAACCACAACTACAGCAGCACCAACAACAACCACAGCAGCACCAACTACAGCAGCACCAACTACTTCAGCTACACATTCTTCAGCTACCCCCATACATCCATCACCTACTCCAACTAACAGGGGACGTAATCCAAATGAAACAACTATAGCAGCACCAACTACAACTACAACAGCGCCAACTACCATAACTACAGCAGCACCAACAACAACCACAGCAGCACCAACTACAGCAGCACCAACTACTTCAGCTACACATTCTTCAGCTACCCCCATACATCCATCACCTACTCCAACTAACAGGGGACGTAATCCAAATGAAACAACTATAGCAGCACCAACTACAACTACAACAGCGCCAACTACCATAACTACAGCAGCACCAACTACCACAACTACAACAGCACCAACTACAACTACAGCAGCACCAACTACCACAACTACAGCAGCACCAACTACAACTACAGCAGCGCCAACTACAACATCGCCAACAACAACCACAGCAGCACCAACAACAACCACAGCAGCACCAACCACAACTACAGCAGCACCAACCACAACTACTACTGTTACGAATCAAGTTGGACATGCTTCATCTGCACGTTCTTCAGCTACCCCCATACATCCATCACCTACTCCAACTAACAAAGGAAATGGGCCAAAGAACCCAATTCCTGCAGGTCCCCATACACCTCCATCACCTACTCCAAATAACAAAGGAATTGGTCCACCTACAAAAACTACAGCAGCACCAACTACAACAGCGCCAACTACCACAACTACAGCAGCGCCAACTACCACAACTACAGCAGCACCAACTACAACAGCGCCAACTACCACAACTACAGCAGCACCAACTACAACTACAGCAGCACCAACTACCACAACTACAGCAGCACCAACTACAACTACAGCAGCACCAACTACAACCACAGCAGCACCAACTACAACTACAGCAGCACCAACCACAACTACAGCAGCACCAACAACAACCACAGCAGCACCAACTACAGCAGCACCAACTACTTCAGCTACACATTCTTCAGCTACCCCCATACATCCATCACCTACTCCAACTAACAAAGGAAATGGGCCAAAGAACCCAACTGCTGCAGGTCCCCATACACCTCCATCACCTACTCCAACTAACAAAGGAAATGGGCCAAAGAACCCAATGGCTGCAGGTCCCCATACACCTCCATCACCTACTCCAACTAACAAAGGAAATGGGCCAAAGAACCCAATGGCTGCAGGTCCCCATACACCTCCATCACCTACTCCAACTAACAAAGGAAATGGGCCAAAGAACCCAACTGCTGCAGGTCCCCATACACCTCCATCACCTACTCCAACTAACAAAGTAATTGGTCCACCTACAAAAACTACAGCAGCACCAACTACAACAGCGCCAACTACCACAACTACAGCAGCACCAACTACAACAGCGCCAACTACCACAACTACAGCAGCACCAACTACAACAACGCCAACTACCATAACTACAGCAGCACCAACTACAACTACAGCAGCACCAACTACTTCAGCTACAGCAGCACCAACTACAACATTCCCAACAACAACCACAGCAGCACCAACTACAACTACAGCAGCATCAACCACAACTACAGCAGCACCAACCACAACTACAGCAGCACCAACCACAACTACAGCAGCACCAACAACAACCACAGCAGCACCAACTACAGCAGCACCAACTACTTCAGCTACACATTCTTCAGCTACCCCCATACATCCATCACCTACTCCAACTAACAGGGGACGTAATCCAAATGAAACAACTATAGCAGCACCAACTACAACTACAACAGCGCCAACTACCATAACTACAGCAGCACCAACTACCACAACTACAACAGCACCAACTACAACTACAGCAGCACCAACTACCACAACTACAGCAGCACCAACTACAACTACAGCAGCACCAACTACCACAACTACAACAGCACCAACTACAACATCGCCAACAACAACAACAGCAGCACCAACAACAACCACAGCAGCACCAACCACAACTACAGCAGCACCAACCACAACTACTACTGTTACGAATCAAGTTGCACATGCTTCATCTGCACGTTCTTCAGCTACCCCCATACATCCATCACCTACTCCAACTAACAAAGGAAATGGGCCAAAGAACCCAATTCCTGCAGGTCCCCATACACCTCCATCACCTACTCCAACTAACAAAGGAATTGGTCCACCTACAAAAACTACAGCAGCACCAACTACAACAGCGCCAACTACCACAACTACAGCAGCGCCAACTACCACAACTACAGCAGCACCAACTACAACAGCGCCAACTACCACAACTACAGCAGCACCAACTACAACTACAGCAGCACCAACTACCACAACTACAGCAGCACCAACTACAACTACAGCAGCACCAACTACAACCACAGAGGCACCAACTACAACTACAGCAGCACCAACCACAACTACAGCAGCACCAACTACAACAGCGCCAACTACCACAACTACAGCAGCGCCAACTACCACAACTAGAGCAGCACCAACTACAACAGTGCCAACTACCACAACTACAGCAGCACCAACTACAACTACAACAGCGCCAACTACCACAACTACAGCAGCACCAACTACAACTACAGCAGCGCCAACTACCACAACTACAACAGCACCAACTACAACTACAGCAGCACCAACTACCACAACTACAGCAGCACCAACTACAACTACAGCAGCACCAACTACCACAACTACAGCAGCGCCAACTACAACATTCCCAACAACAACCACAGCAGCACCAACTACAACTACAGCAGCACCAACCACAACTACAGCAGCACCAACCACAACTACAGCAGCACCAACCACAACTACAGCAGCACCAACCACAACTACAGCAGCACCAACAACAACCACAGCAGCACCAACTACAGCAGCGCCAACTACTTCAGCTACACATTCTTCAGCTACCCCCATACATCCATCACCTACTCCAACTAACAGGGGACGTAATCCAAATGAACCAACTATAGCAGCACCAACTACAACTACAACAGCGCCAACTACCATAACTACAGCAGCACCAACTACCACAACTACAACAGCACCAACTACAACTACAGCAGCACCAACTACCACAACTACAGGAGCACCAACTACAACTACAGCAGCACCAACTACCACAACTACAGCAGCGCCAACTACAACATCGTCAACAACAACCACAGCAGCACCAACAACAACCACAGCAGCACCAACAACAACCACAGCAGCACCAACCACAACTACAGCAGCACCAACCACAACTAATACTGTTACGAATCAAGTTGCACATACTTCAGCTGCATGTTCTTCAGCTAACCCCATACATCCATCACCTACTCCAACTAACAAAGGAAATGGGCCAAAGAACCCACTTGCTGCAGGTCCCCATACACCTCCATCACCTACTCCAACTAACAAAGGAATTGGTCCACCTACAAAAACTACAGCAGCACCAACTACAACAGCGCCAACTACCACAACTACAGCAGCACCAACTACAACAGCGCCAACTACCACAACTACAGCAGCACCAACTACAACTACAGCAGCACCAACTACCACAACTACAGCAGCGCCAACTACAACATCGCCAACAACAACCACAGCAGCACCAACAACAACCACAGCAGCACCAACCACAACTACAGCAGCACCAACCATAACTACTACTGTTACGAATCAAGTTGCACATACTTCAGCTGCACGTTCTTCAGCTACCCCCATACATCCATCACCTACTCCAACTAACAAAGGAAATGGGCCAAAGAACCCAACTGCTGCAGGTCCCCATACACCTCCATCACCTACTCCAACTAACAAAGGAAATGGGCCAAAGAACCCAACTGCTGCAGGTCCCCATACACCTCCATCACCTACTCCAACTAACAAAGGAAATGGGCCAAAGAACCCAACTGCTGCAGGTCCCCATACACCTCCATCACCTACTCCAACTAACAAAGGAAATGGGCCAAAGAATCCAACTGCTGCAGGTCTCCATACACCTCCATCACCTACTCCAACTAACAAAGGAATTGGTCCACCTACAAAAACTACAGCAGCACCAACTACAACAGCGCCAACTACCACAACTACAGCAGCACCAACTACAACAGCGCCAACTACCTCAACTACAGCAGCACCAACTACACCTACAGCAGCACCAACTACAACCACAGCAGCACCAACTACAACTACAGCAGCACCAACCACAACTACAACAGCACCAACCACAACTACAGCAGCACCAACCACAACTACAGCAGCACCAACTACAACAGCGCCAACTACCACAACTACAGTAGCACCAACTACAACTACAACAGCGCCAACTACTACAAGTACAGCAGAACCAACTACCACTACTACAGCAGCGCCAACTACCACAACTACAGCGGCATCAACTACAACGACAGCAGAGCCAGCTACCACAACTACAGCAGCACCAACTACAACTACAGCAGCACCAACTACAACTACCGCAGCGCAAACTACAACTACAGCAGGGCCAACTACCACAACTACAGCAGCACCAACTACAACTACAGCAGCACCAACTACAACTACCGCAGCGCAAACTACAACTACAGCAGAGTCAACTACTACAACTACAGCAGTGCCAACTACCACAACTCCAACAAAATCACCTGCAGAGATAAAGGCAACCGCAGCAGCGGCAGCAGCAGCAGCATCTATAGCATCAAATGCCGCTGCAGCAGCAGCAGCCACAGCAGCCACAGTCGCATCTGCCTCCACTGGACCGCTTGCTGACAGAGCAAGGGTCTCTGCAGAAGAAGCAATAAAGGCTGCTGAAGAGGCAGCGAGAATGGCCGAAGCAGTCCTCAATGGAACTGTTTACCCTGATGAAGCCATACAAGCAGCTCAAATTGCTGCACAAAAAGCACAGGAGGCAGCTTTGGCAGCAAAGGAAGCAGCAGAAGCTCTCCCAGATTCAATGGCATCGTTTAGTGAGAAAATTCTTCAAGCATCTGCCAATGCAACAGAAGCAGCTCTCAAAGCAGCTCAGGCAGCAAACAATGTATCTACAATAACTCCTGAAAGTCTGGATGCAGCAACCTCCGCTATGACTAATTCAGTAATCGCAACAGAAAAAGCCCTCACAGCGTTACTATCTGCAATACAACAAAATGACACTGTACCCATTGACCCCAAATTAGAGGGACTTGTGTCATCAGTAGCTGAGAGTGCCACACAAACCGCAAACAAATCTATAACAGCAGTAGAAAAGGCAGCTGCCTCCTTAACAGCAAACACAACAGAAGAAGCAAACCGTCTGTCAAATGAAGCCTTTGATTCAGTTAAAGATGCCAATAATTCAACAAACCAAACCATTGAGTCTGCTGCAAATATAGTATCAACAAAATCCCCTGTAGAGACAAAGGCAACCACAGCTGCGGCAGCAGCAGCAGCATCTATAGCATCAAATGCTGCCGCAGCAGCAGCAGCCACAGCAGCCACAGTCGCATCTGCCTCCACTGGACCGCTTGCTGACAGAGCAAGAGTCGCTGCAGAAGAAGCAATAAAGGCTGCTGAAGATGCAGCGAAAATGGCCGAAGCAGTCCTCAATGGAACCGTTTCACCTGATGAAGCCATACGAGCAGCTCAAATTGCAGCACCAAAAGCGCAGGAGGCAGCTTTGGCAGCAAAGCAAGCTGCAGACGCTCTCCCAGATTCAATGGCACCATTTACGGAAAGAATTCTTCAAGCGTCTGCTCATGCAACAGAAGCAGCTCTCAAAGCAGCCCAGGCAGCAAACAATGTATCTACAATAACTCCTGAAAGTCTGGATGCAGCAGCCTCAGCCATGACTGATTCAGCAATCGCAGCACAAAAAGCCCTCACAGCGTTACTATCTGCAGTACAACAAAATGGCACTGTACCCCTTGACTCCAAATTAGAAGGATATCTGTCATCAGCAGCTAAGAGTGCCGCACAAACTGCAAACAAATCCATAACAGCAGTAGAAAAGGCAGCTGAGTCCTTAACAGCAAACACAACAAAAGAGGCAAACCGTCTGTCAAATGAAGCTATTGGTTCAGTCAAAGATGTCAATAATACAACAAACCAAACCATTGAGTCTGCTGCAAATATTTTATCAACAAAGTCCTTGGCAGAGATACGGGCTGCCATAGCTGCAGCAGCAGCAGCAGCATCTATAGCAACAAGTGCTGCAGCAACAGCAGGAGCCACAGCAGCCACAGTTGCATCGGCCTCCACTGGACCACTTGCTGACAGAGCAAGGGTCGCCGCAGAAGAAGCAATCAAGGCTGCGGAAGAGGCAGCCAGAATAGCCGAAGCAGTACTCAATGGAACCGTTTCACCCGATGAAGCCATACGAGCAGCTCAAACTGCAGCACAGAAAGCACAGGAGGCGTCTCTGGCAGCAAATGAAGCAGCAGTGGCTCTCCCAGATTCTATGGCACTGTTCACTGAGAAAATTCTTCAAGCATCTGCCAATGCAACAGAAGCAGCTCTCAAAGCAGCTCAGGCAGCAAACAATGTATCTACAATAACTCCTGAAAGTCTGGAGGCAGCAGCCTCAGCCATGGATGAATCAGCAATAGCGTCAGAAAAAGCCCTCAGAGCCTTGTTGGCTGCGCTGCAACAAACAACCGCTCAACCAATTGATGCAAAAACAGTAAAAGATGTTTTTATCGCATTTGAAATAGCATCAGATTTGGTTGCAAAAACAACACCAGAAGCGAAGACTGCAGTTGATAAAGCAGCTGCTTCTATCAAAGCAGCAACTCCAGATGAAGCAGAGCAACTGGGGAATGAAGCAATTGCCTCAGCAAGAGAATCCTTAAAATCAGCTTACAGAGGTGTCACTTTGGCCAACACAACATCAGGCCTCACTCCGTCTATGGAAGAGTCAACAATAAGAACCACGACATCAGCAGCAGCCTCAGCTGCCTCTGCAGCAGCATCAACAGCAGCTGCCGCTGCAGCCTCTATTTCCTCTGCTGCAGGAGCAACAGCATCTCCCAAAGCAGAGTTAGCCATGAAAGCAGCAAGGGAAGCAGCTAAGGTAGCGGCCTCAGTGGCAAACAGAGAGAGCCCACCATCAGCAGCAGCACAAGCAGCAATGGAAGCTGCCAACAAAGCTTTAGTGGCAGTTGAGGCTGCAAAACTAGAAGCCTCTGAAGTACCTGCACCTTTGAAGAAGGTGGCTGATGAACTTTTAACCATTGCCTCACAATTAGCACAGGCAGCTGTGGAGGCAGCACAAGCAGCACAGCTAGCCACCACAGGGACAGATGAAGCAATTAGTGGAGCAGCTAACGCAGAGACAGAGGTCGCTCGCAGGTCTGCAGAGGCAGCAGATTCTTTGGGTAGAATGTTAAGTTCTCTGCCAGCTACAGCAGGAGCAACACAGCTTTCCATCTCAGCAACACAAACAGTGGCACAAATGGGAGAAGCAACTGCACTAGCAGCTAGAGCTGCAACAGGTGTCACACAAACTGAAACAGTTGGCATCATGTTAGAGTCAGCAAAAGCAGCAGCTAGGGCTGCAGAGGCCAATGCAATTGCAGCAGAAATTGCACTTCCCCGGTGGAGCATTACTGACCTTCCACCAACGCCCACAACTCCAGCACCTGTAACAAGAAAGGATCGATCAGCAGTATCAACATCTACCGCAGCAGCAGCTGCAGCCACTGCATTAACAGCAGCCACAGCTTCAGCAGCGGGTGCACCACGTCAAGATGTATTAGCGGCCGTGACCGCTGCTCAGGCTGCAGCTGATGCGGCCTCAGCTGTTGCAAATGGAACTCAGCCTTTGATGGTGGCTGCAATAGCTGCCAGAAATGCAGCCGATGCTTCAGACAGGGTTGTGAATGCTGCAAGAGCATCTGTCAGTACATCTGAAGGAGCAAAGCTAATTGAGGTAGCGAACCAAGCAGCACTATCAACCAGGAGGGCGGCAGAAGCAGCAACAAAAGCAAGCGTAGATTCTGCATCACTAGAAGAGGTGATTGAAACTGCAAATGCAGCCAAGACAGTGGGAGAAGTGGCAGTTGTTACACTGGAGGTACTGGCAGGAGCCACTCAAAGTCAGGATGCTGAAATACAAAGAATAAAACAAGTCGCACAAATTGTGGCAGATATGACAGAAGCAACAGCCATTGCATCAGAAACTGCAGCTAATGCTGTTGTAGCAAACTCAACTGAGCTAATTACACCAACCGCTAAATCTGCTGCCAGAGCAGCTCAGGCTACAGCGAGGGCTTCTTATGGAGCATTACCAAGAACATCAGATAATGGCAATACGGGTACCAATACATCTCCATCTACACCAACAACTGATGACCCTAATGGAGGCACAAAAATAGCCTTGGCGAAAGCTCAAGAAGGTGCAGTGGTTGCATCCACGGCAGCAGCAGCAGCGGCAGCAGCTACAACCTCAGCAGCAGCAGCATCTGTAGGACCAAGTGCTCGACCTGCAGCAGAAGCAGCTGCAGCAGCAGCCAAGACTGCAGCCAGAGCCGCTGAACTTGTATCTCTTGGATTAGCACCTTTAAACATGGCAGTGGAAGCAGCAAGTGTTGCATCTAATGCAGCCCAAGAAGCTGCAAGTGCTGCCTTAAGAGCGGCCAACACATTACCTCCTTCCCAATCACAGCAAGTAGCAGAAAAAGCAGCCATAGCTTACACCAGTGCCCAAGCGGCTAACACAGCTGCAGCAAGAGCAGCAGCAAATTCCCCAACAAGGGACACACTGTCAAATTCTGCTGATGCAGCGCGATCTGTGTCTAAGGCATCAGCTCAAGGAGCCGCACAACTCCAGGACATTATATCAAACACACCAGCCTCAAATTCAGGAGATCAAGCCATTCTTCACGAGATCAAGGCTGTGGCTCAGATGGCCCAAGCCACAGGAATAGCAGCGGAAACTGTGTCAGAGACGGCACTGACAGGCTTAACTACTGGAAACATAGCAAATGTAGCAGATACACTATCTTCAACAGCATATTCAGCAGCCCTGGCTGCTTCAGCGACCACTTCAGCAGCTGAGGCAGCTCTGCTGTCAATAGCATCTGCAACTGAGGATGGAACAGCCAATGAAGACTCAGCAACAACCACAGCTACAACCACAGCTACAAGCGTGACGGGCAGCGGAGGCAGCCAGGCAACAGCAGCGGCACCAATCAACAAAATGAGTCTCTTTTCTGTGACAATAGCTCTTGCTGCAGTTGTCCTTCTATAAGCCAACTTATTTAATAATATGTATGTGCATGTTTGTCACATTATTTATTATTCTTTATTTATTGTGTGAATGAGAACTAAAATCCTTGATGGATGTTTTCAGATGTGTTTACTAGTAGAAAAAAAACAGTATAATACTAGTTTTATTTTGCAGTTGTGATGTGTTAATTTATAAACCACTATTAAATCTGATAATTATAGCAATATTAAATAAAAATAACCATGAAAAAATCAACTACTTAAATATTGTTGTAATTCTGAGCATTTATTTTATTACAACTATCTTTGGAGTTTCATAGAAGATTAAATGTTATTGACAATATAATTTTAAAAAAAATAAATAAAAAATACTATTCCTACTACTACTACCACTGCTAATACTGTTTCAATGTTTTATTTATTTATTTATTCATTTTTAACTTTGATGCAAATCATTCATCTCATCATCTCAAACTAAACAAATCTGTATTTGCACAGGGGCGCAAATTATTTGTCATCAGTTCTCAGAACACTTTCATTCACAAACACACATGATTAGTGAATTCACCTTGTTTTTTCAACACTCGAGGTCTGTTCTAACATGCTAAAGGGCTATGTTACTGTCAATATAGAAACCCACATATAATGGCAAATCAAAATTTGCGAGTACCAAAAGTCCAACAGGAAAGAATTTCACACACGTGTCAAACAGGGAGAAGGGTACAGACAATGAGTTCATGTATAGACTACATACAGTTCTTGTTTGATTTTAAAAACACATTACATATTACAGTAAAGTAGTATTGATGTATTTGCTATTCCAACATCTGCAAAATCTACTTTGCACTTGGTATGGTATTTTTGCATTTTACATAATACAATACAGACAGGCTTTAGACAAAAAAGCATAGCCTTTCCAGTCCAAAATTCATCTCCGTAATGTGTGAACACCAGAGTCAGACTGCACTAAACCAGTGATTCTCTATGGTCGCTGAAGCCCAGAAAAACACATGACGAAAGTTTGAAGATTTGATGGTTAAACTTGCTTTTGAGAAATGATCGATCAATTTTGACTGAAAAACTGCACTTTGCTGAGATTAAATTTTATTTTTAAAAAACTTTAATTCTGTTTAAGATTTGATATGAGGCAAATCTAAATGTTCAATAGATAAAAATTTCCAAAGCAATTGAAAAAAATGTAATAATAAAAGGCTTCTCCTGAAATTCTAAGCTGAAACTTGCTCCATCCCCAGTTTAAGACTCAACTTTTAATAAGCCTGTGTCTATCTAACCAAAGCTTATTCAGGCGCTCTGGAGGACTCTGAGAAGGCCATATCATTGGAGCAATGACATCAGTGAAAATAGCTTCCAAAGCTTTTTTATGAACTGACAATGGACACAGGTTTCATTCACCATCATGCAAAGGGTGACCACCAACATGACTGAAAATTAGTGCACTTAGGCCCAAAAATGAGGAAATCTTCACTTTCTTTTGATCTTTTGTTCTGCCTAGTTCTGTTCAACATCCATACCCAGAAGGTATATGAGGCAGCCTCTTTACGATATTTGTCCAAGTGGACAAGACCCCTCACACCTTATGGTTCTGGTTTGTTTTAGTTAACCTACTTAGATATTGTTATCTCATATCAGTTGTGAGCATCCTGGTCTCCTTGGCCCCAAAACATATGTTTGGTGTGATGTTTAGTTTAATCAAGTTCCGTTGTTAATCTGCCATTTGTATGAGATCCAGATACTGGTGTTGACTTGTTTATGCTGATGATGACCTAGATGGGTATCTATCATATTTCAATATGGGTTAAGTCGTCTCCTGTGGATCTCCTGTTCATGTATCATCATCTTATATTATCTATGTGTTTCATGATTGTTTATGACTTTGTGGGGTATAAAACCCTTTATGTGTTACAATGCTACACAGTCAGGGACAGATGACTCTGTGAGGGAGAGAGTAGTATTTCCTTGTGATTGCACAATTGCTTTAAATAAATCCAGACTCCTTGATTCAAGACAGTTCTCTAGAGTTTTTATTTCCACAGCTTCAGAAAATCCACAACAAGGGCAACCACAGAGAAAACAAAATGGCTAAAAACATCCCAATGCAACCGCTTATCACTAACGCCATCCGGAAACTTTTCTTTTGGCAAAGTCTTTCTCTTGAAAATTACCATGAGTGGTAGTTTCTGGCCATTAGCCTGGCAACCGAGAACGACAGTAAAAGATGACTTCCCTGTGGTGCATATAGATATCGTACTGGCCCCTGTTTTCTCAACAGTATGATTCACAGGGATATCAAAGGTGAGTTGCACCTTGTACATGTTGGTGATGTGTTCTGGCCGGATCTCCTTTTCAATGATCTTCTTACAGTAGTCGCGGAAAAGGGCCAGCTTTTCTTGGTAATCCTTTGGCAGATGCTGCAAGATGGTAGTTTTTGTGCGGCTGGAGAGATTGCACCTTTTCATAAAATGGAAGCACCAAGATGGATCTCCTCGAAAGTCGTTGATCTCCATGTCTCGTGGTACCGCTGTTGCTTTAAGTCAAATAGAGACTGTAGACATGCTTCTAACCTGCTGTTTTCTGTTCAATAACCCACTGTTCAATTTTGTCCTCTAACTGTGGCCATCGCGCTTTGTCCCTCGGAAACTCAGTTTGGTCTTCTTTACTTGGCGCAGGGCATCTTCTTGCTTCCTCCACTTACGGACCATTGATTCATTAATGTTGAATTGTCATGCAGCTGCTCTGTTCCCATGTTCTACTGCGTGACTGATAGCCCTGAGTTTGAAATCCGCTTTGTAAGCATGTCTCTTAACAAGTGCCATTTTGGGGTCCTGATACACACATTACTCCTTGTGGAATAATGTATTGTATTACACAATAACAACACAGGATCCCTTGCAGTAAATCCATTCCTAGAGAGTCTTCTCTTCCCCGTCTCACCACTGTTCCCATTTGCACCTCCACAGACACTACCTCCAGAACCCACCCCTGAACCCACAAAATTTGGACTTTTAAACATCAGATCCATTAACAACAAAACCTTCATCTGCCAGGACTTCATCACCCACAACACCGATAACCCCACAAGTCCATCTTTGACCCCATTTTTTAAAGTAGACGGCAATGTAGAGTGCACGTCACCATAGCGCACCCACCCACTTGTACTTCTTTTGTCTAGCAGAGATGAAAGTTTACTGAAGGCAGATAGACCTTTTAACATTTGATTTAACATGTTGGAAATGGAAGACATAAACATCCAATCGTACAAGCCAAAGTGTGACCCACAGCAAGAAGATAACGAAGGTGATGAAACTCCAGAACCAAGGCTCCAAATGAACACATCGCAATGGTTTGTTTATGATTATTACATTACTTATTTATTTCATTAATTGTAACCTCCAGTGGCGGCTGGTGGTATAATTTTATATAGTATTATAATGAATGACAGAAACAGTCATTTTGGTCACTATTGGCTGAACTATATCAGAGCACAACCTGATCCACCGCTCACACCAGCCCCAACGGCACAACGTAACACACCGCTCACACTCAGCCCCAACGACACAACGTAACACACCGCTCACACTCAGCCCCAACGACAAAACGTAACACACCGCTCACACCAGCCCCAACAACACAACGTAACACACCACTCGCACTCAGCCCCAATGACACAACGTAACACACCACTCACACCAGACCCAACAACACAACGTAACACACCGCTCACACTCAGCCCCAACAACACAATGTAACACACCACTAACACCAGTCCCAACGACACAATGTTACACACCACTCACACCAGCCCCAACGACACAATGTTACACACCACTCGCACCAGCCCCAACGACACAACCTGATCCACCGCTCATAACCAACCCCAGCAACATCAGCAAAACTGCAATAAGTGGATACGGTCACAACATGAGCACACGGCATCAGTGCAGCACACGGCAGAACACCGGAGCAGCTCTGTCGCACCCACGAGCTCATTTATGCACTATTTACCTGTGAGGCTCCATCCTCAGATTTGCCCCAAACTAACGAAAACAAGCATCTTTATCTTTACAATATTTGTTACATTTAAATTTCTGTTATTTAGTTCAAAAGAAACTATGTGATGTACAGTTGTTATTTATTACATTTATTACACTTTGCAGACAAAAGATAGGGGTTTATAATGTCTTGATTGTGATCTTAGTTACAGTTAGTAGTTATGGTAACAGAATGTGTCAGCATACTAATGGTCACCAAAGGAGTTTTTTTACTCGATGTTGCCTCAGTTTTGATGGGTTTAGGTCTTCCTTCTCCCTTCTTGAATTTAGTGTAGTACAATTGGAACATAAGTTATCCAGATGAGGTGATTGCTTGCAGATTTCCAGGGCCTTCAGGTAAAACCTTTCTAAAATATACACACAGTTACGTCCTCTAAATTAATGTGTGGGATTTTAAAATTGAATAACTAATTTTACCTGTATAACAATTCCAAGAAAAGATCTTTTGGGAGTGAATCTCAGAACGACATAATCAGCTGATCCTTGATCCATTCAAAAACAGCTGATTTTTTTTTTTCCCTCGAAGTGTGGGATGTAAACAGAGGGAATGCCGGGTCATTGTGTGCGTGGAATGGATGTCTTGCACATGATTAATAATGAATGTCCACTTCCCTAATTTTTCTGGGATGTAGAAGAATAGGCAGCAGTATAAGAATACAAATGAATCAGATCCACTGACATTTAAAATTATCTGGTTGGGGTATAATTTATGGTTAGGGTGTTAGATATGTAGTTGTGTCTCCACTGAGCACATCTTCACTGTTTCTGTCTGTGTACAAGTGTTTGTGAAAGAACGTTCTTGCCTTGTAGAGGGCCTCTGGAAAAAAATGGCAGCAGTACATGAATTTTATGCATAACGCCTCAGAATAAGCTCCACACAGAGCATAGTAGCTTTATTGCATGGCAACAAGCAACTCTAGTCTATGTACCTCGTATGATAAAAAGTTAGTTATAGTAAAAAATCACAATAGTGCTCAAACTGAAAGTCAAAAGCTCTATGTTACTGGTCACATGTGCCAAACACAAAAATACATTACCAAAACTCAGTGTAACAAAAAGTAAACAAAAGAGCCAAGGAACAACCTGGTAAGGTGCTGGGTCACTGCTGGTAAATACATTTCACTAGCTAGGACCACGCCAACAACACGTGCAAAGAGAAAAGAGTTGATTATGGAGACAAGATGGGGTGCTGGGTTGAGACTCAGGGTGGGGGTTCAGTCTCAATCTTCACAGGGCCCAGCAGGAACAGGACCCTCCTCGTAGGCGTCTTATGCCTGGAAGTGAACAGATCAGTGCTGGGAGGGTGGTGTTGAGTTATTTGGGAGAAACTGGGTTGTCGGGATAGGCTGATATAAATAGGCTTCTGGGAAAGGTGTGGTAGAAGTGAGCTGTGATTTGCTGGAGAGGAGGAGAGAACGGTCGAGGCGTGGTCCTGCTCCTGAACCTAAGTTATTCATATTAACTACATATATTACACTAGAGTGTCAGAATACATTTTATAGAAAGTTAGGTTTAGTATTGAGCATGGAAAAAAAGTTTTAAAAAATGCCAACAAGCAGTTAAAGAAGCAAGGACCATATTTTGTTCAAACACCATTAATAAGAACAAGTCAAATCCAAAGGATTTTATTTCAGGTTTTAGACTCAATCTCCAATCCTAAACCCAGTCTTTTTAATGATGCATCCACTGAACTGTGTGAACTGTTTTTAAACCACATGCACAGTTTTTTTGTAATGTGGTTGGGCCCGGTATTTTATCTATTGACAATGAGTCTCTGTCTGAAGGCCTTGTCACATCCCATTTTAAACTTGTTGCTGTCCAGCAACTTTTGAAGAAATGTAACTTGGGCACCTCTGATTTTAACAATTTTAGACCAATTTCAAAACTTCAATTTTTATCAAAAATTTTCGAGAAAGGTGTTTCTAACTAGATTTTAGATTTTATAAATACATCTTTGAGAAATTTCAGTCAGGTTTGAAAGCATCACACAGCAGTGAAACAGCCCTCATCAAATATCAATGATAGCCGCAGACAGAGGAGAGTGCTCGATTTTAATTTCTTTGAGATTTAGACAAAACCTTTGCAGTCACCATAGGCAATTTTACCTCCTCCTCTGCCCCCATTACCTATAGTGTGCTGAAAGGTTCTATTTTAGGGCCCATTTTATTTTTTATTTTCATGCTCCCCTTAGGACACGTTGTAGCCCACCATAACGTGTCCTGCTCCTGCTATGCAAATGACACACAGATCGACCTCCCACTCAGACCAAACAACCCTTTAAACTGCTTCAATGCTGTGATCAGTTGGACGGGACAGAACTTTCTACAACTCAACAGCACCAAATCTGAAATCATTTAAATTAGTGCTGTCAATCAATTATCAATCAATCAATCATCTTTATTGTCACATGTGCATATACATACTAAACATATAGCACAGATGAAATTACTGTCCTCTCCCACCTCAGTGCAAACATTCAAGTAAAAGGAATATAAAGACATACTAGACTACACAAGACCACAAATAGACAAAACAAAAAATGTGCAAATGAAAAGTGAGGTAGTGCTAAAATATATAAAGTAAGCAAATATGAAAAAAATTAAATTATTTAATTGCGATTAATGTCATGAATGTCATAGCTAACTTGTGATTAATCACACATTTTTTGTCCCCTTGAATCATCATTTTAATACTCTTTATCCACATAGAAACATGGATAGGCTTTGTGCAGAAGTATTATTATTTTATTTTTGTATTGCAGACCAGAACAATCGTCAGTGAGACACTTTGTGCTTTGCATCAGTGTGAGTGAAGTGTCTCTTCTGTCTTCAGAACAGTCACGTAACAGGTGAAATAATGTGCTGTGACCCTGAGGTAGTTCTCATTACTGAGGGACGTCCAGTGATCTCCAGTTAGACTGTGTTTGTTGCCCCAACTCCCGTTGTACCTGGGGCGCACTCGCCTTGGGACTTTTGGGCCGTGCCGTGTTGTGCTCGGACTGTCGGGCTGCAGCCAGGGCGTGTCGCACGGCGCTGTTTGCTGGTCGCACTGTGGAGCTAGTGGTTTTCGCGGAGAGGGTGGGTCCATCGGCATGAGGTTCTGCTGTGTTACGCGCTCCTCCGTGGGTTTGTGGATGTGGTGGTGGCACAGGGGAGAGGGCGCGGCCAGGGCCAGGTTTGGCTGCAGGATTTTTGTCATTGTCCATGGCCCTTGTTGCGGATTCGCTGGATTTTTTTAAGCGGACTTTGTTTCGTGTTTTCCTCATGCAGGTGCATCACTGCGCACAGGTTTGCCGCGCTTTGGCCCACCTCCTCCAACTGGGACTTCTCAGTTTCTTACAAATTGTTTTCCTTCCTGTTTACAGCCAGATCGCATAGTTATTGCATTAACTCGCAACAAAAAAATTAACAGCATGAAAATTGTTTTGAGTTAACACAGTAATAGCACAATATTTTTGACATCACTAATTTAAATCAATTCCCCCCATTTCACCTCCCATATCAGTAATAGTCTCGGCCCTCTCGCTCCAAAGGTCACCTTTTGACTCTCTCCTCAACTTCCACTTTCAAGCCGAGTTATAGTCAGGCAGTAGCAGGGACCCCGTACCGCATTAGCATTAGCACAGCTAGCGAGAGCAGCCCCCTGGGGCATCCCGTGCAGCCGGGACCAGACCAGGACAGGTTTGTGACAGTTAGAAGCAGGCGCAGGGCTAAGACTATGACTGCAGGAGATCAGGGACACAGGGCTGAGAGTAGGGAGCTTCCCGTCCAGAACAGGTTCGCCCCCCTGAGCTGGACGCGGGACACTCTAGTCATAGGGAGCTCCATAGTCAGGGACGTGGAACTGCCTGCAGCTTCCACGCGGTGTTACCCTGGAGCCAGACTGGGTGACATCGAGGGGAATCTGAGGCTTTTAAAGAGAAGTAAGAACAGGTACCGCTGGATCGTTATACACGCGGGGGTAACGATACTCGGCACGGTCAGTCAGAGGTGGTGAAGTTGCAGATAGCGGTAGTCTGTGAATTGGCTAAGTCGATGTCGGAGTCCGTGTACTTCTCTGGCCCCCTTCCAAATCAGTGGTCAACAAGTCGTTGACCAATTGGTGCCCGCAGAATGGTGTCGTCTTCATAGATAATTGGAGGGCATTTGAGGGGAAGCCCAGGCTTATACGTAGCGACGGCATCCACCCCACACAGGCTGGTTCCTCCCTTATAGCTCAGAATATGATTGCTAGTCTTAGATGACCATCAGGTAAGACTAGCACACAGAATAGCTCAGGGAGTGTCAGTGACGCTAGGGAGCAGAGTAGACTAGTGAGGCACTGCTCTGCTAGCGAGAACAGCTCCAAACAGGCTGAGACTGTGTGTGCCCCACGTACAGGGGCCTCCTCTGAGCCACCCTGCATGAACAATTCTCCCAGACTGGCTGAGGCTGTGTATGTCCCACGCACAAAAAGCACAAATAAAACACAGCTAAACTCTGACAGGAAAGGCATCAGATCTCCTAACTTAATAAAAATAAATACATGCGTCACAAATAAACAAAATAAGTGTGTAAAAAGTGGACTGCTAAACATCAGGTCCCTCTCCTCCAAATCTCTTTTAATAAATGAATTAATTGACGACTTTAATGTTGATCTTTTAGCTTTAACTGAAACATGGCTACAGGAAAAGGATTATGTTAGATTAAACGAATCTACACCTCCAAGTCACGTGAACTTTCAAAGTGCCAGGAGCACAGGTCGAGGTGGCGGTGTGGCCGTCATTTCTCACTCCAGCCTAATTCTCAGCATCAAATCTAATTATACATTCCGCTCATTTGAAAGCCTCGCACTATCTATTACGTGCACCAACTGGAAAAACCAAAAAGCTGTTATATTCATAACAATCTACCGACCTCCTGGTCCATATGCCGAGTTTCTGACAGAGTTTTCTGACTTTATTTCAAGTTTAGTTTTGGAATGGGAAAGGATTGTTATAGTTGGAGATTTCAACATACATGTTGATAACAGCAGTGAGTGCCTCAGCAGTTCTTTTGGTGCTCTCCTGGATGGGGTCGGTTTTACCCAGAGTGTGAACAAGCCGACTCACTGTCACAATCACACTCTTGATCTCGTCCTAACTTATGGTATTGAGATTAAGGATTTAATTGTTCTTCCTCAAAACCCTATACTCTCTGACCATTTTTAATTACCTTTCAATTCATACTAAAAGACTATCCAGCTCTGCAGGAGAAAACTATAATGAAAAGAACAATATCAGAAAAATCGGTTGCCGTGTTCAAAGAAATAATCGAGCCAGTATTAAATGATATGCCATGTGACAATGAGAACAACTTTAATCCAATTATCATGGATCAGTTTGTTGATAGGACAATGCTCACCTTAAAATCTGCTCTCAATGTTGCAGCTCCGCTAAAACAGAAAAGCATTAAACCAAGACCTCCGGCTCCATGGTATACTCCAGAACTGCGATCACTCAAACAACACGTAAGACGCACAGAGAAGCTCTGGCGCCGCTCGCGCTCCGAGCAGTCTCTGAAGGCATGGAAGCTCTGCCTGCTCTCTTATAAGGCCGCTCTGCGAAAAGCACAAACCAGATACTATTCAAACCTAACAGAAGTAAACAAAAGCAACCCCAGATTTCTGTTCAGCACTGTAGCCAGGCTGACAAACTCGCACACTGCCCCTGAGTCTCTTTTCCCCTCGAAATTCAGTTGTGATGATTTTCTTGAATTCTTCGATTACAAAATTACAACCATTAGAGACAAGATCAACGAAGCTACTCCAAAAATCAGTCCCGAGCAAATTCAGCAAATCCAGTCAGTAACACCAATATCCCACATGAATCCTAACAGCATTAGACAAATTTACTCCTGTCGATGAGGTGGAGATTACCTATCCCGTCCAAACCATCAACTTGTTTGCTCGACCCTATTCCAGTCAATCTCCTCAAAGAAGCTCTTCACCTAATAATAGGTTCCACCCATAACATAATAAATATGTCGTTAGAAAATGGCTATGTTCCTCAGTCCTTTAAATATGCTGTAATTAAACCGCTTTTGAAAAAACCTATCTTAAATCCTGATGAACTAGCCAACTACAGACCTATCTTGAATCTTCCATTTCTCTCAAAGATTCTGGAACGAGTTGTGGTGAAACAGCTTTGTCACCATCTGCAGGGCAATAATCTATTTGAAAAATTTCAGCCTGGTTTCAGAGCTCACCACAGCACAGAAACTGCTCTGCTTAAAGTGACAAATGATTTGCTACTAGCTGCTGATAACGGGCTGGCTTCAGTCCTGGTCCTACTGGACCTCAGTGCAGCGTTTGACACCACTGATCACATTCTACTGCAGAGGTTAGAATGTGACATCGGTGTCAGAGGGACCGCCCTCAAATGGTTTAAATCCTATCTATCAGATAGGTACCAGTTTGTTAGTGTAAACCAGTGCACCTCTCCCTGCTCTAAAGTAGCTTGCGGTTTTCCACAAGGATCTGTGCTTGGTCCAATCCTGTTTACTCTGTATATGTTGCCATTAGGTAACATTATCAGAAAACATGGCATTAATTTTCACTGCTATGCTGATGACACTCAGCTGTACTTATCAATGAAACCAAATCAGACCGATCAAATCAATAAGCTCAGTGCCTGTATGAAGGACATCAAAACCTGGATGACCCTGAATTACCTGCTCTTAAATCCTGAAAAAACAGAGGTCATTGTTGTCGGTCCTAAAGGTCAGAGAGTGTCAAGAGATTAAGATCACAAACCAGTGATATATCTTACAGTTTTACATTAAACCAGTCTCTTCCTATTGAGATTGAATCACCTGAGTCAGCCTTTCATTTCTTTTACGTGCACACGGAGGAGAGAAGCTGGTGTCTGCTGCTACTACTACAGCCGTTCACTGTATTACAGCCATTCACACCAGACCTCCTGACTCCTCCTCCCGCAGCACGGCCTTTTATTTCCTCCAACAAATTCATCATGTCAGTACAAAGCATGGTCAGAGAATACATAGTTTACAACATAGTGAATACATAGTTTACAACATAGTGAAGTATATCATGGCTTTGTTTTACATTTGATCAGATAAGTACAAATTACGATCTGGGAACAGCCCCGCAAGAGGGAAAAGGTCATAAGAGGTCATGCATCTGGTTTCTTAGAGCAGATAGTGCATTCCTCTCTAACAAAGAACCCTCTGCACTCTGAAATCACCTTTTAACCACATGTACATTTTTAATAACTTCGTCATTATAAGCATTTTATTCTAACAGAGAGATTCTCTGTCCGACCAGATAATCTCACTTGACAATGTGAGTATAGCCTCTAGCTCTACTGTAAAAAATCTTGGAGTCGTATTTGACCGAAATCTCTCATTCACATCTCATATAAACCAAGCTTGTATAACTGCATATTTTCACCTGCGAAACATAACTAAAATCAGAAATATTTTGCCGAAAAATGATGCTGAAAAACTTATCCATGCATTTTTACATCCAGACTAGATTACTGTAATTCTCTGCTCACCGTCTGCGCTAAAGGTACTTTAAGAAGCTTCCAGTTGGTCCAAAATGCAGCAGCCAGAGTCCTAACAGGAACTAAAAGAAGTGATCACATCAGTCCTGTGTTAAAATCACTTCACTGGCTTCCTGTCGAGTTTAGAATTAAATTCAAAGTTCTCCTGACATACAAAGCCTTAAACAATATGGCCCCATCATATCTTCAGGATGCCATTGTCCCCTATCAGCCAAATAGAGCACTTCACTCTCAGAATGCAGGATTATTAGTGGTTCCTAGAGTGTCTAAAAGTACAGTGGGGGGGAGAGCCTTCAGTTACCAAGCTCCTGTGTTATGGAATCAACTCCCTGTTGATGTTAAACAGGCACCCACAGTCTCTTTATTTAAGACCAGGCTTAAAACCTTCCTCTTCGGAATAGCTTATGACCAGGTTACTTAGTCTGATGTCACTCCTAACTAACTATGACCAGGTTGGTTGGGAGTGACATTAAAATCCCAGGTTAAGATAAACTGCTGCAGGAGATAACAAGCTGGGGGAAGTGTGGCAACCTGAGCACTATTCTCTGTTTCCTCCTATTTTCTCACCAGCATCACTTACTATGTTCTCATCTGTAGCTCGTTCATTGCTATTCACATGTTGTCCCCTGTCCCACTCCCCCTGTGGAGTGTAACTCTTTCAGATGCTTGATGGCAGCTGGACCCCTCTCCTCCTCCTCACCCGGCTCCTCCTCCTCTTCGCTCGGCCTCCCCTCCTCGCCCGGCTCCTTCCCCACCTGGGTAGCTGTGGCCATACCGAACTGGCCCACGGGCCTGGACATCTATAGCCTGTCCGTCCATGGGAGTGGATCTCTCCTTCACTGTAGTTCTCCCCGAGGTTTCTTCTTTTTCCCAGGTTCCTGGGTTTTTTGGAGTTTTTCCTCGCTGAGAAGGAGGGTCTAAGGACAGGGGATGACTGGACGATGTTTCATTTGCCACTTTACATGAATGTTGTTTATTCCTGTTTTGATATGTCTGTGTGTATGTTTACTCTTCAAAATCTTGGAACGCCCTTATAGGCAACTGTTGTTGTGATTTTGGGTGCTACAAAAATAAATTGAAATGAATTGAATTGAAAATACTCCAATGTTATCCTAATGGGAAAATTTCTAGAATTTCTTACATTTCAAAGTGATATAACGTCTTACTAATTTCATTGAAGAATGTGAAATTTGGCACAGTGATTCTTCAGGTCACCCTGAACAAAAAAGTCTGGGGGACCAAAGTTGTATTTTGTACGTTGTTGCCATGGCGATGTCCCCAATTGCCCATGTTTGTCTATGTTAGCACATCAGCATCTCCAGTGTGTGTGGACTTTATGTGTTTAGTGACAAGTTCAGCCCAAAGCCACAATCACAAGAGACAAGAGGCTCATCAGTGCCACCCGGGGGAGTATGAGCGACACCCGTGGGAGTGCCAGGTTGGCCGAGTGCCAAGCGCGGCCCGCGAGGGGTAGAAGGTAAGAAGGTTCAGCGTTCGATACCCGGGTCACCCAGGCCTTTCTGTGTAGAGTTTGCATGTTCTCCCTGTGTCTGGATGGGTTTCCTCCGGGCACTCCGGTTTCCCCCATCAACTCAAAAAAACATGCATGAACTAACATCATCTCCTGTGGGGTCACCACTCACAGAAGGGTTCATAGGGGGGGTCAGGTGCATAGAGGACTGGGCTGCCCCCGTGACCCAGCTGGATAAAGCGGAAGAGATGGATGGATGAATTGATTGCTTCATTGTCTGATTTGGTATGCTTTCTGTATGCTGTTTTTATTGTTCTTTGCTGCTTGTACAGCACTTTGTAAACCTTGTTTTAAAAGTGCTTTATAAATAAAGATTTATCATTATAAATAAAGATGTTTCCTGTCTAGAGTAAAATGTCTCGCTTTGAGATATTTGGTTTGGTGTAGTGCTGTCTTTATTGGTTGAAAGTTCCATGCTGTAAGCGGGCAGAGGTTGTGCTTATGACACACATGGTGTCTGTGAAGGAAGCTGATCAAGAGCAAAGGTACAGCAAGCATTTTATACAAATAGATGTGCATGCAGTTTAACATTTACACAGCAATAACAAAGCAAAGGATGATCATATCAGGTACAGTTGAGATAACCAGAAGGGTAGCTGGGATCAACAGGTGAAGACCCCATGGGCCTTTGGTGATATCATGGATAACACCTCTAAGTTAACAATATATTTATTTGGACAGATGAAAATAAACAAGTGAGAATGGAAAATGTTCATTTAGTTGCATAATAATTCTGCACATAAATAGTTGCCCCATAATTATGCACACAAATCCAAAACTTCACTTTTACTTTCTTATATATTCAAGTTTGAGGTTTATGAAAATTTTGGATTGACTGAGAGCATTGTACGTAGTTGTTCAATGATAAAATTCATCCTTATAAATACTACTTGCCTAATAATTATGCAGACAGCTGAACCATATCATATTTATAATCTACAACAATGCATCTGTCTGCCCAAAATGTTGCATAACAAGTTTGACATTAAATCTCCAAACATCAGCATCATCCCATAACTTTATGCACCTCCAGTCCGGGAGGAGACACAGGTGAAGAATAGTGATTATTTGGTATGTGATGTGATGTGAACACAGCATACATGTAGAACCAGAGAACAACATAAACACTATATATATATATATATATATATATATATATATATATATATATATATATATATATATATATATATATATATATATATATATATAGTAGCATTGTGACAGCTCTGTTTCATCACAATTCGATTGAAAATTATTTTCTATAAAAGCTTGGTGAGATTTTGGCAGAACCCAGTGCATCTACATGCATTTTTCGATTTAGGGGGAACTGGTTGAAAAGAATTGGGAATTTGGGAACTGGTTGAAAAGTTATCTTAGAGAAAGGGTGCATTCTGTCTAAATGAGACAATATACATTGAAAAACCTTTGCATTGTGCACACAGCACCTCCTCTTGTACGGTGCGTGCAGCATCTCCTCTTGTACGGCGTGGACATGGCCCGTGGATCGTGTCTTGTCGCGTACGCTGCGTGGACCGCGCTTCCTTCTGTGCGCCTCTAAACCAGAACTAACACCAGGACTAAGCCAGGTCTAAAGCAGGTCTAAACCAGGTGTAAACCGGACCTAAAACCAGGACTAAACAAGCATTAAATCAGGACTAAAACCATGTCTAAACCAGGTCTAAAACCAGGTCTAAAACCAAACAAGAATTTGCAGGAGGTGGTTGCTACATTTATAGGTTATTTATAGGTTCATGGGGGGGGTCAGGTGCTATGAGGATTGGGCAGCAAGATGCCCCCGTGACCCAGCCGGATTAAGCGGGAGAAGATGGATGGATGGATGGATGGATGGTTGCTACATTTATTTCGTTTTAAAAAGCCAATGACAATATCAAGTAATCCAAAGTATTCAGATTACCTTACTCATTTAAGTAATTTAATGGATTATGTTACAAACTACATTTTGGGGTATGTAATCTGTAATCTGTAGGGAATACAGTTTAAAGTAACCTTCCCAACATGGTCAACAGAATTATCAAATCTGTCACAATGAAACGGAATTCAAAACTTCTGAAGTGGAAAATCATTGACCCTAAATATAGTGCACAAGTTGAATTGAGACGTTTGAATATGGCACATGTAAATCGTTTGATCCTGCAAGTTATTTTCGTTTTATTTGCTGAGCTGATGTAGTCAGACCAGAACACTCCGTCCATCTGCTCCTGGTCCAGCCCTTCCATCCATTTACAGCCCTTTGTGGCCCTCAAGCCAAAAAGTTTGCCCACCCCTGCGTTAGAAGTTGAAAAAACTGAACTTTTGGCGTCGGTCGCGCTGCATACTGGGGCTCGGAGCTTTCCGCGGGACTGTGGCTCTCCACGGGACCGGGGGTCTTCGCGGGACTGGGACTCTCAGCAGGTGCTGGTCGAGTGCAGCTCTGAGGCTCTGTAAATAGAATTGAGCCCCTCCCTCCAGACTCGCACTCGCGCGGTGCCCTAATGTAAGTGAATGAGGCGACTATTTTATTTTCAATTTCAAATCTAGGCATAGGCATTTTCATACATGAAAACCTGTATGCTTCCTGTATGCTTTAAAAAAATAAAAATAAATAAATAACTAAATAAAAAAATAAACTACAGTTGAGGAGGCCATACGGGCAGTTGCCAGGGCAACCAACGCAACCCCCCGTCTGCATGTTCCTGGTCTTAATATCGAACAAACTGCCTCCTGTTGTGCTGGTTTATGCTTGTTGTTTCCTGACCATTGCTGGATGTGCTGTCTGTTACTGTTACTTGTATTGTTGTCTGTTACCACGGTTGGTGTCTTTAATTTCCTTGTTAATATGATGATAATTATGTCACCAAGCAAGAACAGTTACTCATTGTCTGCATTTGTAAATAGTTCATAGAGTTAATGTAAAATGTTTGAAAAATGAAAAAGTGTGAAAAGTTGTTATGTTAGAAGAGGGGGTGGGATTAAATATATTGTCTTCTCTCTTTTAGAGCAAAAATGTTTTGAAAAAAAAGTGTTCAGCAGAACAGAGAGAAACTTGATCTCCTTTAACAGTTTTTTTTTTTGGATTAATTTTATCAATGAATCAAATTTGCTGTACAACAAAATTTGCCATATAACCACGTAGAAATTGGTGATTGGGCATGGTCTGGGCCTGGATGAACAATCTTACACATGGATGGAGAAGAGGAGACTGACATTTTGATATATTTCTTTTAGAAGAAGTAAAAGAAATATATCATACCCCCCCATTAAGTCATTAAGTCAAACAAATTGCAAGTTGAATATGGTAACTGAGGGCTTGTAGATACAGAATATTAAGAAGTTTTTTCTATCAATGTTTGGCAGTTTGATTTAATAGATTGATTTTGATTTTGATAAAGGGTCTTCTGGCACATGTTTTAGTCTGTATCGTCATGACGATAATGATCATGACATTTTAACAGACAATTACAATTATTCACTACTGTACATGATCACCAATGCTAAATGTCAAACTCCAGAAATTTAATTTAGCAAATAAAAACATGCGTTACTTATTCAATCATTTTTATATACGTTATAATACATGTGATACTGATCCTGTCAAGAAGTGACTGTAAAACCTAGGAGCTTATTCCAAATCATGTAAAGAGAAACAGAAGAAAATACCAGAAAATACTGAAATTCAATTACAAATGATGAATGATTGTTTAATTATTCAGCCTCTGAATGTATTTTTAACAATGCCATCCTATGCTTTGTTTTATCTTTTCAGTTTACCTTCAAGTTTGTAAGTGGACAAGACCACAAAGGAAAGACCGACTCAAGATTCACAATGATTCTCAGGTTGCTTCTCCTGGTGTTTCTACCAGTAGGTAAGTGTCACGATGAGAATTATTCTTCTGTTTGGAAAACTGTTGATTTGACTCTGACTCTGACCCTCTGATCATGGAACAGCAATGAACGTCCAAACTGTGGAAGCAGCTGTTCAGAATCAAGCTGCAACTGCTCCAGCTGCCAATACATCTCCATCACCTACTCCAACTAACAATAGACCTGCTACAACTACCACAACTACAGCTCCTCCAACTACCATAACTACAGCAGCACCAACTACAACTAAATCTTCTCCAACTACAGCTGCTCCAACTACAGGTTCTCCAACTGCAACTGCTCCACCTACAACTACAGCTCCAACAACTACCACTGCTCTAACCACAATGGCTCCAACTACAACTACACCTCCTACAACTACAGCTGTTCCAATTACAAGTACAGACACAACAACTACATCTGCTCCACCTGCAACTACAGCTCCTTCAACTACAGGTCCTCCAACCACAATTGCTCCAACTACAACTACACCTTCTACAACTTCAGCTACTCCAACTACAACAACAGCTGTTCCAACTACTACTACAGAAGCTACAAGAGCTGTTACAACTACAACTGCTCCACCTACAACTACAGCTGGCCCAACTACAACTGCTCCACCTACTACTACAGCTGCTGCAACTATATCTACAGCTCCTACAACTACAGCTGCTCCACCTACAACAACAGCTGTTCCAACTACAACTGGTCCACCTACAACTACAATTCCAAAAACTACAGCTGCTCCGCCTACTACAAAAGCTGCTAAATCTACAACTACATCTCCTCCAACTACAACTGCTCCACCTACATCTACAGCTGCTCCAATTACAACTACAGCTGTTCCAACTGCAACTGCTCCACCTGCAACTACAATTCCAACAACTACAGCTGTTCCACCTACTACAACAGCTGCTCCAACTACAACTACAGCTTCTCCAACTACCACTGCTCCAACCACAATGGCTCCAACTACCACTGCTCTAACCACAATAGCTCCAACTACAACTACACCTCCTACAACTACAGCTGTTCCAATTACAACTACAGAAGCAACAACTACATCTGCTGCACCTACAACTACAGCTCCTACAACTACAGCTGCTCCACCTACTACAACATCAGTTCCAACTACAACTGCTCCACCTACAGGTACAGCTCCTCCAACTACAACTACAGCTCTTAAAACTACAGCTTCTCCAAGAACAATTGCTCCAATTACAACTACAGCTCCTACAACTACAGCTGCTCCATCTACAATTGCTCCAACTATAACTACAGCTCCTACAACAACAGCTGCTCTGCCTACAACAAAAGCTGCTACATCTACAACTACACCTCCTACAACTTAAGTTACTCCAACTAAAACTACAGCTGTTCTAACTACAACTACAGATGCTACAACTACATCTCCTGCATTACAACTGCTACACCTACAACTACAGCTATTCCAAGTAAAGCTACAGCTACTCCAACTACCCCTACACCTGCATCACCTGCTCCAACTAAACATACAGCTGCTACAACTACAGCCGCTCCAACTACAACTACTCCAATTACAACTACAGCTGTTCCAACTACAACTGCTCCACCTACAACTACAGCTCCAACAACTACAGCTCCAACAACTACAGCTGCTCCACCTCCTACAACAGCTGCTCCAACCACAATTGCTCCAACTACAGCTCCTACAACTACAGCTGCTCCACCTACTACAAAAACTGTTCCAATTGCAACTGCTCCACCTACAAAAACAGCTCCTTCAACTACAGCTTCTCCAACCACAATTGCTCCAACTACAACTACACCTCCTGGAAGGTCAGCTGCTCCAACTACAACCACAGCTCCTAAAACTACAGCTGCTCCAACCACAATTGCTATAACTACAGCTCCTCCAACTACAGCTGCTTCAACTACAGGAGCTCCAACTACAGCTCAAGCAACTACAAATGCTCCACCTACAAATACAGCTCCAACAACTGCAGCTTCTCCAACTACAGCATATTCAACTACAGCTGCCACAACTACAACTGCTCCACCTACAACTACAGCTGCTCCTATTACAACTACAGGTTTTCCAACTACAATTGGTCCACCTATCACTACAGCTCCAATAACTACAGCTTCTCCACCTACTAATACAGCTGCTCCAACTAAAACTACAGGTTCTCCAACTACTAATAATCCAACCACAATGGCTCCAACTACACCTACACCTCCTTAAACTACAGCTGTTCCAATTAGAACTACAGAAGCAACAACTACATCTGCTGCACCTACAACTACAGCTCCTACAACTACAGCTGCTCCACCTACTACAACAGCTGTTCCAACTACAACTGCTCCACCTACAACTACAGCTCCTTCAACTACAGATCCTCCAACCACAATTGCTCCAACTAAAACTACACCTCTTACAACTTCAGCTGCTCCAACTACAACTACAGCTGTTCCAACTACTACTGTTCCACCTACTACTACAGCTGCTGCAGCTACATCTAAAGCTCCTAGAACTACAGCTTCTCCACCTACAACAACAACTGTTCGAACTACAACTGCCTCACCTACAACCACAGCTCCTAGATGTACAGCTGCTGCACCTACTACAACAGCTGCTACAACTACAACTACAGCTACTCCAACTACAGCTGCTCCAACTACAGGAGCTCCAACTACAGCTCCATCATCTACACCTGCTCCACCTTCAACTACAGCTCCAACGACTACAGCTACTCCACCTACAGCTCCTAAAACTACAGCTGCTCCAACAACAATTGCTCCAATTACAACTACATCTCCTACAACTACTGCTGCTACACCTAGTACAACAGCTGCTCCATCTACAACTACAGCTTTTCCAACTACAACTCCTCCAACTACAGCAGCTCCAACTACAGTTCCTACAACTACAGCTGCTCCACCTACAACAACAGCTGTTCCAGCTCCAACTTCTCCACCTACAACTCCAACTCCTACAACTACAGCTTCTCCACCTACAACAACAGATATTACAACTACAGCTGCTCCCCCTACTACAACAGCTGCTACAACTATATCTACAGCTCCTACAACTACAGCTTCTCCACCTACAACAACAGCTGTTCCAACTACAACTGCTCCACCTACAACTACAGCTCCTACAACTACAGCTTCTCCACCTACAACAACTGATGTTACAACTACAACTGCTCCACCTACAACTACAGCTCCTACAACTACAGCTTCTCCACTTATAACAACAGATGTTCCAACTACAACTACAGATGCTACAACTACATCTCCTGCAACTACAACTGCTGCACCTATAACTACAGCTATTCCGAGTAAAGCTACAGCTACACCAACTACCCCTACACCTGCATCACCTGTTCCAACTAAACATACAGCTGCTACAACTACAGCTGCTAAAACTGCAACTACAGCTGCTCCAAGTACAACTGCTCCACCTACAACTACAACTACAGCTGCTAAAACTGCAACTACAGCTGCTCCAACTACAACTGCTCCACCTACAACTGCTGTTACAACAGCTGTTCCAACTACAGCTGCTCCACCTGCTACAATAGCATCTGCAACTACATCTACAGCTCCTACTAGTAAAGCTCCAACTACAACTACCACTTCTCCAACTACAGCTGCTCCAACTACAGCTGCTCCAACTACAACTGCTCCACCTACAACTACAGCTCCAACAACTACAGCTTCTACAACTACAGCTGCTCCACCTACTACAACAGCTGCTACATCTACAACTACAGCTTGTCCAACTACAGCTGCTCCAACCACAATTGCTCTAACTATAACTACACCTCCTACAACTTCAGCTGCTTCAACTACAACTACATCTCCTGCTACTACAACTGTTGCACCTACAACTACAGCTGCTGCAACTACAACAACAGCTGCTCCAACTACAACTGCTCCATCTATAACTACAGCTGTTCCAATTACAACACCAGCTGTTCCAACTACAACTGCTCCATCTATAACTACAGCTGTTCCAAATACTACAACAGCTGTTCCAACTACAACTGCTCCACCTATAACTACAGCTGCTCCACCTACTACAACAATTGCTCCAACTATAACTACAGCTTCTCCAACTACCATTGCTCCAACCACAATTGCTCCAACTACACCTACACTTCCTACAACTACAGCTGTTCCAATTACAACTACAGGAGCAACAACTACATCTGCTGCACCTACAACTACAGCTCCTACAACTACAGCTGCTCCATCTGCAACAACAGCTGTTCAAACTACAACTGGTCCACCTACAACTACAACTCCTACAACTACAGCTGCTCCAACCACAACTACAACAACAGCTGCTACAACTCCAACTACAGCTGCTCCACCTACAACTGCTCCACCTACAACTTCTGCTACAACAACAGATGTCCCAATTACAGCTGCTCCAACTGCCGCAACTACATCTACAGCTCCTACTACTACAGCTGCTCCAACTACAACTTCCGCTCTTCCAACTACAACTGCTCCACCAATACCTACAGGTGCTACAACTACAGCTATTCCGAGTAAAGCTACAGATACACCAACTACCCCTACACCTGCATCACCTGTTCCAACTAAACATACAGCTGCTACAACTACAACTACAGCTGCTACGACTACAACTACAGCTGCTCCAACCACAACTACAACAACAGCTGCTACAACTCCAACTACAGCTGCTCCATCTACAATTGCTCCACCTACAGCTGCTGCTACTACAACAGCTGTTCCAACAACAGCTGCTCCACCTATTACAACAGCTGCTGCAACAACATCTACAGCTCCTACTAGGCCAGTTGCTCCAACTACAACTACCGCTGTTCCAACTACATCTGCTCCACCTACTACAACAGCTGCTGTAACTACAACAGCTCCAACTACAGCTCCTACAACTACAGCTGCTCAACCTACTACAACAGCTGCTCCAACTACAACGACAGCGTCTCCAACTACAGCTGCTCCATCTACAACTGTTCCAATTCCAACTACAGCTCCTTCAACCACAGCTGCTCCACCTACAACAACAGCTGTTCCAACTACAACTACACCTTCTCCAACTACCACTGCTCCAACCACAATTGCTCCAACTACAACTACAGAAGCTACAAGGACATCTCCTGCAACTATAACTGCTACACCTACAACTCCAACAACTACAAGTGCTCCACCTACACACACTAATTACAGTTACCTGCCAAAATTAGACTGAATCACATCTACTTAAAAATTCTACTCAGAGTGAGCTACATATTTGTAATTATTCCTTTCCATCCCTGGAAACATCTTGTTTACTGCAAATGACTAATCTGTCCTTACGCTAACAGAGATTGTGCAGGTGGTGGCATGTTGTGCAATCCTGCACAAAATCTGCCTGGGTGTTGGGGAGAAGCTGCAACAAATACCTCATGAGGAAGACGAGGATGACAATGTTGATGATGATGACGGAGGATTAGAGGGACTAAAAGAATGTGCAAATTGTGACAAGTGTAGTGTTGCAGTAAGCACTTTGGGTATCTTGAAAGGTGCTACTGTATATAAACCCATCGGTTAAAAAGTTAAATTGTACAAATGTATGTACTAGGCCAGGGGTGCCCACACTTTTTCAGCATGCGAGCTACTTATAAAATGACCAAGTCAAAATTATCTACCTACTACAAAAATGCAATTTTTAAAATTTTATTTATAAATATATTGAAAATCAGTCAATGTGGAACAGTACTTGGACTTAATGATCTTCATGTGGGAAAAGGCTGACTCAAATAAATAAGTTTTTTATAGATTTATCTACATTTTATCTGATAAATGTTAATTTAAGCTTAAAATAAGACAAACTGTACTGAACACTCTCTGCCCCTATTTGGACCCTCAACCACAGTTTGACAACCCTTCTTTAAGAGAACTTCCACTGGCACTTTACAGAAAACTGTGAAGACAGTGTGTAGGATTTTTAAACCTGGAGTTACATTATCTTACTGGTTTTGCTGTCATATTGAGCAGCCTCTGCACATTTACCAAATGCACATGTACAGATGCATTTGTGGCATTTCGTCAAACTCCACCCGTCGCGGTAGGTTTGCTTTGTGCTGTAGGCCTGCTCTGTGTCAACACAGTAACATAAATTTTGATTAGTTTTTGCGTCTTGTTTCGTCGCCCTTCGAATCAGCGCGCATTGAGGAGGGAGCCTATGTGCGCTCTACTTGGGGAGGAGCGAGAGCGCAAAAAGGCGAGGCAGATGGACAGGTAGGATGTTTTCAGAAGTTTAACCTGCATTGTGATGCGCACTGTTATGCGAGGCCACACACATGTTGTGGACACGCTGCGCACGCTGACAGTCCGTGTGGTGACGCGCCGCGCAGTGTCCGCGGGCTCCGGACGAGCGCACAGGCTGCAGAGAGGCGGCCCGCGCACTCCCGCAGACCGGTACGAGTTTATTGCAGTGACTGTAATGATCGTGCATCGCCCGACGAGTGTCATATCTCGAGTCCGATACAAGACCGAGTCCAAACGCGGTCCAAGACCTTAAAGAAACGGTCTCGAGTACTACATTACGATCTACCTTGGCAATCTACCGACACTACTTTGGCGATCGACTGGCCGATCGCGATCGACGTATTGGGCACCCCTGTACTAGGCCTACCCACATTATACAGTCATGGCCAAAAGTTTTGAGAATGACACAAATACTAATTTTCACAAAGTCTGCTCCTCCAGTATTTATTATGGCAATTTGCATGTACTCCAGAATGTTATGAGGAGTGATCAGCTCAACTGCAATTAACTGCAAAGTCCATCTTTGCCTTGAAAATTAACTTTATCCCCAAAAGAACATTTCCACTGCATTTCAGCCCTGCCACAAAAGGACCAGCTAACATCAATTCAAAGATTCCTCCTTTAACACTGGTGTGGGTGTTGATGAGGACAAGACTGGAGATCGGTCTCTTATGATTTTAGTTAGAATAACAGACTGGACACTTGGACACTGGAGGATGGTGCATGACATCATTGTTCCTCTTCTGTTAACCATGGTTATGTGCAAAGAAACATGTGCAGTCATCATTGCATTGCACAAAAAGGGCATAACAGGGAAATTTATAGCAGCTAGTAAGATTGCACCTCAGTCAGCCATCTGATAATCGGATTATCAAGAAGTTCAAGGAGAGAGGTTCAATTGTTGCCAAACAGGCTCCAGGGCTCCCAAGAAACACCCAGCAAGCACCAGGACTGTCTCCTAAAGTTATTTCAGCTGCGGGATCGGGCCACCACCAGTGCAGAGCTCGGGAATGGCAGCAGCCAGGTGTGAGTGCATCTGCACAGTGAGGCAAAGACTTTTGGAGGAAGGCCTGGTGTCAAGAAGGGCAGCAGAGAAGCCAATTCTCTCCAGAAAAAACATCAGAGACCGACTGATATTCTGCAAAAGGTACAGAGATTAGGCTGCTGAGGACTGGGGTAAAGTCATTTTCTCTGATGAATCCCCTTTCTGATTGTTTGGGGCATCTGGAAAAAAGTTTGTTCGGAGAAGACGAGGTGAGCGCTACCATCAGTCCTGTCTCATGCCAACAGTAAATCATCCTGACACCATTCATGTGTGGGGTTGCTTTTCAGTTAAGGGAGTGGCCTCTCTCACAATCTGGCCTAAAAACACAGCCATGAGTAAAGAATGGTACCAGGACGTCCTCCGAGAGCAACGTCTCCCAACCATCCAAGAGCAGTTTGGTGATGAACAAAGCCTTTTCCAGCAGGATGGAGCACCTCGCCATAAAGCAAACGTAATAACTAAATGGCTCGGGGAACAAAACGTAAAGATTTTAGATTCACGAAACTCCCCAGACCTTAATCCCACTGAGAACTTGTGGTCAATCCTCAAGAGGCAGGTGGACAAAAAATACCCCACAAATTCTAACAAACTCCAAGCATTGATTATGTAAGAATGGACGGCCATCAGTCAGGATTTGGTCCAGAAGTTGATTGACAGCTGCCAGGGAGAATTGCAGAGGTCTTGAAAAAGCTGGGAAATATTGACTTGTTGCATGAACTCAGTGTAATTGTCAAGAAAAGCTTTTGATGCTTATGAAATGCTTGTAATTATATTTCCGTAAACCTTAAAAACATCTGAGAAAACACCTACAAAAACTGCAGCAGCAGACCCTGTGAAAATGTAATATTTGGTGTCATTCTCAAAACCTTTGGCCATGACTGTACTTTGGCTTTAGGATGTTGCAGTGGTTTAGTGCAGTCTGACTGTGGGGTTCACGCTCGATGAATTTTGGACTGGAAAATCTGTGCTTTTCTGTCTAAAACCTAAAATCTCTATTGTATTACATAAAATATAAAAGTACATTACCAAGTGTAAAGTAGATTTTGCAGTATTTGATGAAAAATATTTATCCTGAAAGATGCTAGTAAAGCAAATACATCAATACTTTTGTATTGTAATATGTAATATGTTCATGAAAACTAAACAAGTGTTGATTTATATAGTGCTTTTCACAGACATACGTCACAAAGACACTTTACAGAGCATTATTTACAGGCCATTATTTACAGAGTGTTATTTACAGAGTGTTATTTACAGAGCATTATTTACAGAGCATTATTTACAGAGTGTTATTTACAGGCCATTATTTACAGAGTGTTATTTACAGAGCATTATCCGTTGGTGTGATCTACTATTGTTGCCACAGCTGCCCTGGGACAGACTGACCGAAATGCAGCTCCTCCAACCACCATCACTCACACACACACCACTTTCATACTTGGAAATGTGGGTGAAGTGCCTTGCCTAAGGACACAACCATGACCATTTTTATGACTGGCGCCCCCCTGTTGCACTTGATTTTCCCAGTGTTCTCCTATTCAAGTACTGACCAGGTCCAGTCTTGTTTAGCCACATATACACATATATATGTGCACATACATGTCCTGTATGTGTCTGAAAAAATTGTACAAATCGTACAACAGATCTGGAGGTGGAGTACCATATACGCCCATTTCAAAGAAACGTCAAAATACACAGGAAAACAACTTTAACCTGCATGAAACATATTGCCCCCTTAATATGCTTGTTTTTAGAATCAGTTCAGCCAAAATTCCATTATTTTTTTTAAGTTTGAAGTTTTAATCGTGTTGTTGAGGCACATCCAAAGTTATCACCATAAGCTCATTAAAGTGTGAACCAACAGCATAACTTCGGACATAATTTGCTGCACACAGCCCAGAGCAGAAGAACTGAGTTCAGGTAACAGCAACAGTCAACAGCGATAAACACACGGATGAAGCACTCAGCCATCTCCATCTCCATGTGCAGGTTCTGGCTAAAACGAGGCTGCGCAGTCCAGTCCAAGTGGCTTCGTCCTGCTGGTTCCAGAGCAAGTCCACAGTCATAGCTGATGTTAAAATTTTGCATGTATAAATATAACTGCATCATCAGCATACATCTGTATATTGAGATTAGGACACACATCAGGTAAGTCATTCATAGAATTGAGCATAACGGATAGGGCAGGAACTGCAACTTAATTCCAGATACATTTTGTTTCCTATCAGAAAGATATGACTTAAACCGGGTTCATTTAGATAGGTGGTTTACCGTATCAAAGGCCTTCTTGAGGTCCAAAAACACACCACCTACACAGGCATTTTTGTCAAGACACTTTGCAGATTTTGTTGAATGGTGATTACAGAAACCAGAATTCAAATGCTCATTCAACTGTTTTGTCACACATTTTTCAGCAATTTTGGAAATTGAAGGTAGAATACTTATAGGTCTGTAATTAGACATTTCTGCACTAAATTTTAAAACTGGAGTGACCACTACCAGTTTCCAAGCTGAGGGCAAAACACTTTGTTTAAAGGATAAGTTTACAAGATGTGTAATAGGTGAAAAGAGTAAAAGTAAAGAGTAAAGTAAATTGCTTTAAAACCATCTTTAGACTTTGAGCAATTAAGAGAGTTTATACTGTTGAGCACTTCTGATTCTGATATTTCTTCTATCCTAAAACTGGCAAGAGTTGGATCAATAGCATAGTTAGTGCATTTGTGTAGAACAAACTGTCAAGCAATTTTGAGTTAAAGTACTCATCCATTTCTGTGCTATAACAGTAGGATTTAGTGTAGCTGTTCCATTCATTTTTATTGAAATGTTTTCTATACTATTTTTGTCTTGCCTACCAACAAGTTTACTGATGTATTTCCAAATTGTTAATATTCCAATATTAATATTCCCCTTACCATTTTCAGTAACATTAATGTAAAAATTGGCTTCAGCCTTTAGAATTGTGATTGTTAAAAGGTACATTTCTGCTGATCTGTGGGCAAGCTAGATTTGATAGATTTCTTCACTCTCTTTCATCTTTTTGCATTTCTCATCAATCCATGGTAAAATTGCACTTTGACCCCTCCCCCAGAGGACTACAGATGGAAATTAGCTGTAAAGCTAGAATCTGGTACAAGCATCTCTGCCTTTGTGCTTAATGTAACTGTACATTATCCTCATAAATAAATTAAATGAAATGAAAACGTTGTCATTTCTTTTTCCCTGCTTCCATTTTTCATAAATGGTGCAACTAATTCATGGAGCTTTGAAGCAAATAAATTACAGCTCATTTCTATATTATTACTTGTTAGAATGACATTCCATCTTCTTTGAGAACCACATGGAGGTTTTGAATGTGCTTTTTAAAATGGTAAAATGGTCACATTTTTATAGCGCTTTTCTACCCTTCAAGGCACTCAAAGCGTTTTACAACAAGGAACGACTCACCCATTCACACACACATTTATACATCAGTGTATGCAGACACTGGGGACGAGGTGGGTTAAGTGTCTCGCCCAAGGACACAACGACAGCATTCATCTGTGGGAGCTGGAATCACACCAGCGACCTGTGGGTCAGTGGATCTGACCGCTCACCAATGATGTTTATGTCGAGAGCGGGAATATAACCTTGGAAAGCTTTTTTGGAATATAACCTTGGAAACCTGTTCTCTTGTGTGATGATTTTGTAAATGTATGAGTAATATGGTACAGTAATACAGCCCTGTCAGTAAATTATATGTTTTAACAATTCCTTCTGGATTGTTTGTGAATGATAAATCAATACAGGGAGAAAAGCAGGGGGTGTTTTTTTTTTGGTTTGGCTTCTCTTCTATCATTGGTTAGATTAAAAATATCCATGTTTCGCTTAGGATTTTTTTTTTTTTTACCAATACATGTTCAACAATCACCCGTGATTATTGTGATTATTGGCTCTTTATTTAAATCACAGTTATTCAGGAGAATTTTTAATTGGTTGTAATAATCGATAGTTGCAGATGGTTTTTTATTCAATCTCTACATGCAGCTCTTAGGCCAGTTAATACGCAGCAATAATGTGTCCTACCACAACAGTGCAGACGATACTCAGATCTATGTCTCACTGCAGCAGGACTATGGACCAGTGGACTCACTCTGCCACTGCATCCAATAGATGAGTGTGTGGATGAAAACAACTTTCTCCAGCTAAACTCAGACAAGACACAAGTCAGACTTTGGCCACAAAAACTAAGGCTATGTTCAGACTGCAGCCTGAAGTGACCCAAATCCAATTTTTTCACTCTTATGCGAACTGTATGTGATCTTTTAATGACATCTGAACAACACGTATCTGATATTTTCAAATGTGACTCAAGCCACTTGGATATGTATGTACATTCGACCTACACGTCATCAGCAAGTGTCAGGTTACAGCTATAGTGCTATAACAAGCACCTGTTGCGAGCCAATGCAGCAAACAGCGACGTGTTTGCTCACTAAAATCGGCTGCCGAAGATGTGTTTCCTCCCGCAAGAGTGATATGACACCAACTTTAAAATCGCCAGGTGCTCAAAGCAGCGTCCATGTTTAGGCGACTTCTGTAAACACTGAGCACGCTCACTGTGTGTGACGTCAGTGTGTCCTACAATGATCTTGCAGGACACTCCTGGGGCATTTAAAGTTCAAACTGGAGATCACACACAAGTCACATTTAATTGGAAATGTGACCTTGTAAAAAAATCTGATTTCTCAAAAAAAATCCAAATTGAGCTTTAAACTCTGTGTCACAATCAAAAAAGGGAAGGACCCAAAAGCAGACAGGGATGCGGGAGAGGTTACAATGATTTATTCACACAAAATCGCGAATATTGAAGGGGGTAGCAGGCAGGTCGGGGAGGCAGCTCGTAGTGGAGGCAGGCACGGTTGGACAGGCTGGAGCAGAGGACGGAGCAGGAGCTGGGCTGGGCAGACTGGCAGGGAACTGGAGCAGAAAAACAGATAGGTTAGATAAAAACTCAACGAACTGGGCAATAAATCCAGAAAAGGCCGAAACAAGCGTTCACCACAGAGGTTAGCTGACAATCTGGAGTTGGTGAGGAGAAACCAGGCACATATACAGAGGTGATTGAAGATGGCAAATAGGTGCGCAGGCCAGCCCAGGAGCAGGAGGAGGAGTCGGACATACCCAGGAGAAGGAGGTAGGTGAGGGGGAGGGTGAAGCAGGGACAGACAGCAGCAGGAGTGTACCATGACACCCTGCAGTGTGCAGTGTACACTGTGAGCAGTCATCTCCAGTCTCTCTCTCTGAAACCTTCAAATCAGGCTAGAAACCTCAGGGTAATAATGGGCTCAGACTTGAACCAACAGCCACATCAAATAAATAAATAACATCTGCAGCCTTTTACCATCTAAAAAACAGCAGAAATCACAGGTGTTCTGTCTAAAGCAGACTTGGAGAGACTTATCCATGTGTTTGTCTCAAGTAGGTTAGATACTGTAATGGCCTCTCACTGTGAGAGCTGCATAACATCCAGAACACTGCAGCTCGGGTCCTGACTCCAACCAGGAAGTATGAGCACAGGCGTCCTGTGCTCAGGTCTCTGCACTGCCCCCTTGTCTCAGGACTCTGCACTGCCCCCTGTGGATCAGGACTCTGCACTGGCCCCTGTGGATCAGGACTCTGCACTGCCCCCTGTGGCTCAGGACTCTGCACTGGCCCCTGGTCTCAGGACTCTGCACTGGCCCCTGTGGCTCAGGACTCTGCACTGGCCCCTGTGGGTCAGAGACTTTAAAGCAGCTCTGCTTGTGCACAAGTCTCTCCATGGCCTAGCTTCAAAGTACATCTGTGACATGTTAGTGCCACATGAACCATCTGCACTGTGAGGAGCTCAGGGACCAGCCTCCTGCTGGTGCCCAGAGTCAGGACTAAACTCGGAGAGTCAGAGTTTCAGATTCATGCAGCTAAAACCTGGGACAGTCTGAACATGTGAGACAGACTCTACTCTGACTTTGTTTAAATCCAGACTAAAAACAGTTCTGTTTAGCTGATTGAAAGGTTTTCATTCTGCACTCTTCTCTCTCATTCAATGTTTTAGTTTAGTTTAGTTTATTAGTTTATTTGACAGGGACAATGCACATAAAAACATTGACCTAGACAAAAGAGGTAATATGTTTGTGCCAGGTTATAGCAAATATGCTAATTTCCACCTGCAGTCCCTGGACAGGTTGATATAAAATGGCAGATATGCCAATAAAATAACATGAAAAACAACTTACAAAATGGTTACTCAGTCCTAGAGATAAGATCAGTCACATTCATACATCACAACCACACGCACTATATACATTTCATATTTCTGTATTCACACAGTTCATTAATGTGTGCATGTTTGAGTGGATAAAAGCAATCGTTTGGTCAGACGTGCAAACATTCCATAACTTGTGCATGAGACTATTTCAGATGGCAGCGTGTTCCAGAGGCTTATGGCTTTGTACGAAAAAGAGGACTGACCAAACGAGGTTCTAAACTTCGGAACAGTGCACTGTCCTCGGGCTGTGGAGCGTGTGGCTCGGGAGCTCCTCTCTGACGTGAGCACCACAAACTTTTTCAGAGGGGGAGCAGCAGCGCCATGAATGATTTTGAACAATGTTATAATTTCATTAAATTTAAGCAAATTTTGAAAATTTAGCAATTTGTATTTCACCAAAATTGGGCAATGGTGGTACAGACAAGATTTTTTGTCATGTATTTTTAGTGCCCTTTTATATAATGTTTCAATTGGCTTTAGAGATGTTTTACAGGCCTGCGACCAGCTTGTCATGCAGTAACGAAGATGGGACACTACCATGGCATTTAAATATGCGAAGGAGGCCTCGGTTGTTAAGGAATTTCTGATATGTTTCAAATTCATTAAACTGAACTTGAGCGTGTTTCCAAGTCTTTTTATGTGATTTTTAAAGCTAATATTTGAGTCAAGCATTAATCCTAGATATTTAAATTCATTTACATTTTTAATAATTTGACCATTTACTATTATTTCAAAAGTTTGAGAAGATTTGCGCTTGTTTGTAAACAGCATTGAGACTGTTTTTTCAGTGTTTAATGTAAGGCAAGAATTTTGTAGCCAGATTGACACTTTTTCCATTTCTCTTGTTAGTTTTTCTGTAACTTCCTGTAAGTTTTTCCCATGGGTGAAAAGCACTGTATCATCAGCATACATTAATATATCAATATCAGTGCAAGTAGGGAGATCGTTTATATAAACACTAAAAAGCAGAGGTCCCAAAATGGACCCCTGAGGCACTCCCATAGAGATATTTTTAAACGGGGATAGAGTATTATTAACCCGTACGCACTGCTGCTGATCCTTCAGATAAGACCTTAACCAATTTAGAGTATGTATTGAAAGACTGTAATTATTGAGCTTGTTAAGGAGTATCTCATGATTCACTGTGTCAAAGGCTTTGCGTAGATCAAGGAAGACAGCCCCCACTACTCTTCCCTGATCTACGTGTGCCCTAATTTCTTCCAGGAAATAGCAACAGGCCAGATCTGTCGAGTGCTTTTGTCTAAACCCAAATTGCATTGGGTGTAAGAGAGAATTTTGGTTAAAATGTGCTGTTAGTTGCTCTACCACAACTTTTTCAAGCACCTTTGACGCAATTGGAAGGAGACTTATAGGACGAAAATTACCAACTTCTTGTTTGTCCCCTGATTTAAAAACAGGGGTAACTATAGCACGTTTTAGAGTTTCAGGAAACACACCTTCAAAAATAGACTTATTTATCGTGTCAGTTAGTGGGCCAGTGAGTGAGTCTTTATTTCTTTTTTAGAATGCCACATCAAGTCCATAAATGTCCTTTGATTTGCTACTTTTTAATAAGGAGATAATCTTCCCAACCTTACTTTCATTTGTTGGGAATAGACAAAAATTTGAATTTGAATAATTATTGCTAATTGGATTGAGAGGAATAGTTTGAAAAAGCTGTGCCAATTTTTGCACTGAATTGATAAAATATTCATTGAAATGTATTGCCACTGGTAACGAATCATCAATAATAGTGCTATCAATTTTAAGACTTAAATCTGTACATTTGAATTTTTCTTTTACCATTAATTTATCAATAGTTTGCCACACAATTTTGCTATTTCCTTGTGCATTTTTTATTATTTCAAGAAAGAAATTGGCTCTAGCTTGTCTGAGGGCAGATGTAACTTTATTTCTTAGACTTGTGAAAATGTGGCGGTCAGTGGATAATCCAGTTTTTTGTGATTTTTTCAAAGATTCATCTCACTTTTTCATGAGGCTCCAAATTTTGTCATTAAACCATGGTATTTTTTTTCTCTCATTTTTTTTAGGCATGTTTTTTGTGTATTTCAATAAAATTTTATTCAAGACTGTCATTACTTCATGACACCCCTGCTCACAGTTTTTATTAACAATTACTTCTTCCCAATTAGTTTGTTTTATGTCATTTACAAACAAATGTATGTCTTTTCTTGGAATAAAAGCAATGCACGCTTTACTTTTTATTGGTTTTTCTGTTATATCTTGCTTTAGTTAGTTTTCTGGACACTAAGGTCAGATTATGGTCTGACATGCCAGTGATTAAATTATAAGTTCTAGTTATTCGTTCGGGCTTATTAGTAAAAATCAAATCTAATAACGTTTGAGAGGACTACTTATCAATTGTGTCATTTGAAAAGATTTTGTGATTTCCTTGAGTTTTTTCTTGCGTGATATTTCAAGCCAGTTTAAGTTAAAGTCACCCAGTAATATGACTTCCTTTCCATCACATTGTTTAAGTATTTTATCCAAAGAGACAAAAAATTCATTTCTAGAAGTTGGAGGCCAGTACATCACAATTACATAAAATGTCATTTCAGGTGAAAGTGTAATGGATATCCCCACACATTCTAAGTTATAGTCATCAATGTCCAACAGTTTGCTTTGTATGTTCTCCTTCACATAAATCAGTATGCCACCGCCTTTTCCCTTAGATCTGTCTCGTCTGTATACTGAATAGCCCGGAATTTTAACAACAGTCATTGGAATAGCTGGAGTTAACCACGATTCCGAAATTCCAAGATAATCTATATTGGAGTTCGTTAAAAGATGTTCAACCTGTTCAGTCTTTGATACGACACTACGGATGTATAAATGTCCTCCGAAAATGCCCTTTGGCTTAGGATTCCACAATACGCTCGCGTGGTTCACAGTCTGAAAAACTTTCATCTGTTGCTGCTTTAGTGACACGGCCGTGGCTACTGACTTAGCACGAAGGCCAGATGTTAAGAATTCCCCGTATTTCATGTTGTTTGGAGCAGAGTTTGTTGGTGCGTTACCTCGTTGTCCCACGCAGGCGTTTGAATGGGAGGTTACCGGTATCTCCGCTTGGTGAGGTGTAACAGCTGATAGCAACGCATCCTCTTGGGAGCGGTAATCCACAGGACCGGGGTTAAGATGAATGTCCCCGCACAGCAGTAGAATTGTGCACAAGAAGGCTGAAACTTCCCGATTTACTGATCTCGCTGTGGTACCACGCAGCTCGGGCAGAACAGTGCGCGCAGGCCTAGCGCGCCCGTCCCGCAGCATGTTGGAGTATAGCGTGTACTGGCACCATGGAGCAAAAGGCACGGCTGCTGTGCCGTGCGCAACGCAGCGTTCACGCTCACATACGGCAGACCAGCTTCCCCACAGTTGGGTGAATAAGAGAGCAAACACACACAGAGTCACGCGGAGATAAAATAAAACCTCCTTTTTTGTGCACGTAGAAGAATGTGTGTTCCAGGACGTAAAGATTCCATTTGCAGAGATGTTATCAGGCGGATTCCCAGGTCGTTTTAGGAGAAGTGCAGCAGCACCTGTCGAGTTGCCACCTTCAGCCGCCATTTTTCAAAATTGGTACCTCTCTCTCTGTATTTTTTAATTTTATGTTAATTATTTATGTTTTGATTTGTTTGTATTGTGATTTTAATGTACTTCTTATTCTGTAAAGCACTTTGAATTACTTTGTGTACGAGTTGTGCTATACAGTACAATTTTCTTTATTTATTTCTTTGGTGACGTAGGACCAGTCACCCTGAAACTACCCATACACTGATAGAGTAAAACCTGTGAAAAACTCAACTACAATCAACTGGCTCCAATATCTGGATTTGTCCATTGCGACCTCCTCTAGCTGTCTTTTATGTCTCATACACGATCAACAAATAAAGCTAAAAAAGGCAAAATGGATGAAGAAACTTCATCGACCCAGCTCTTTGTGGCGTACTCCACACCAAAAAAGTTCTTTGCAGAAGCCGACAAATCGTAGGAAGAAAGTTTGCAGCATCTTGAGAACCAACTGGCTATGCTACAAGCAACTCAAATCCAACAGGGTGAGGATATTGAGAAACAGCGCAAGGATCTCACGGTCACACAGACGCATGTCAAGAAAAACAAAGACACCCTGCTGAGATTCAGTGATGTGCTAACTCAAGCTTATTTCACTGGAGAATGGAAGCATCAGGAACATGAAAGAAGGCGAGGAAAAGAACAATGCTTTTACCAAATGGTTCCCTTCCTGTTCTACCCAGCGACCATCACGATTGTCAGCAGCAACAAATAACTTTTCTTTGAGAGCCCAGCTGCAGCAGAAAAGTATCTCTCTGAGTATGAAACCTCTAAAGCTACTCAGTGAACACTCCGATTGGTCAGATCTTTCCATTGACCACGATCACAATCACTTTCCACATAAATGGAGGCACGCTGTTTTGTTTTTCTCCCGGACGCGATGACATCACCAGAGGATGGACCCTGGTTCATGCATTTCTTATTCTTATTCTCTTCACTATTTTGTATTTATTTTGTACACTTGTATGTGGGCCACATCACAGCATTTCCTGAACCTCACATTACTCCAGAGCTACAGAGGTACTCTGAGAGGTTGGATAGTGCACAGCAGATTACAGCAGTTTTACCGATGCTGAACCGATGGCAGTGAGTCGGCATTGCCCGACTGCAAAACTTGACATTTTCTCCTGACTAAGCCAATTACCCTTTTTCCTTGTTTGTTCGACCTCATAAGCAGACAGCTGTTTGTTTTTTTTCATTTGTGAATGAAGGCGTCTTTAAAGACGCACAGTAAAATCCTACACTGTCTTCAACAGTAAATATCTGCAAGGACAATATCTCCAGGTAACAGCTTGTTCAAGATAAATAACCCTCTGTTATTTATTTGTCACTGGCCCTCCCTTTCTAATCATTTCAAATATTAGCAACATAAACTTGAGGAGCCATGCCAATAAGAAATGTGATCAGGTTTGTGCTTTTGCCAAAAAGAAAAAATGTGTATGCTTTTCAATGAATACTTCAAAACAGTCCAATATCACTGCAACTTTAAATCCAAAGGGCTTTCTGAATGACAAAGGCATGGCTGGTTGCAGTACATCTCACTCAGGAAGAACATGAACGAGGTTAATCCAAATTCAGGACACAATGTCTGTTGTTACATTAGATTGGTTGGCCAGATCTTGGAATTGGAGATTTAATTTAAGACACATGATGATAAATAAAAAATTGCTCAAATTTTGACAGAGCTGATAGAGAGGAAGTTGTGATATCTGGTCCATAGAGTTGGAAAATTTGCATTAAAACAAAAAAATGGGCAAATCCCATGTAGAACTCCCGCTGGCGTGAAGCATCTGCTGGAGACCTCAAATTGCCCGTTTGATATCTGATGTTAAGGCCCAGTCTTCAGACTTAAAATCAGCTGCACTAGGAGAATTATAAGGGGTGGTAACTTTAACATTAGCTCTTTGAAAAGACTCTAAAACCTTGATAAACCCAAATAAACTAATACAAATATATAGATAAAACCAACACCAAATATATTTAAAATCCCTAAACTCTTTTAAATGCCCTAACAAGCCTCCTCTACACTTTCCCTGTCTTGATCCCGCCCATTTCTCCAGGGACCCCTTTGACACCTGGACACAAGGACAGACGAGGTGAGTGGACATGCTTAAAACACTCTTCTGTAAAAACATAAATACTGCACATACAATTATATCACGTATCAGCAGTTAATTTTACATCTCCTGTTCCCCTCCAGGACATGCACAGTTAAAGTGCAATGTGCCTCTGGATCTAAAACTGGATGAAAGGGGCCAACTGTTTTCATCCTCCGCATGTCAGTTGTATCACGGGGCTGGTTTGAAAGACACCTTCCTGTAATACTGTAGCCCCCCAAAGACATTCTAATGAGGTGAATCATACTGCGTTCAGAATGAAATAAATCCAGGAAACAGATTAATCCTTTAAATGACATGTTTAGGCACTACAAACAATGGAGCTATTCAATTTCCCGCAATCTCTTTAGTCTGCCTAAAATGTAACTTAACAGGTTTGACTTTGGCATTAAAGTTTCAAACATCAGTGTCATTGAATAGGTCATACTCCTGACCAAGAAGGAAACACCAGCTGAATATTATGACAACAACTGTTAATTACTTATTACACCGATTCATATGTGACGTGTGTCATTCCAGAACACAGTATTTATATGCCTACAAAACTCAGATCAGAAGTCACAAGACACTGGACTAACAGAGCACAAGTTGAGGAATCCTTCATTATCACAGTGAGTACACAATGCTATTTGCTGGATTTGAGGAGGAGTATAGTTTCAAAATATTTTATGTGGTTTTGTCATGCAAATGAAATAACCAGAAAACAAAAAAAAGAGTATTTATATTAGGGGTGTGATGATTCTGTTTCATGGAAGAGGTTCATGGCACCATCTTAATTTTGCTCCTGAAGTTTGGTCCAGATCAGCAAATGTGACTTTGCCATCAGCAGCAGCCAAATACAGAGAGAAACTTGATCCACTTTAACAGTTTTGGCCTCAGCATTTACAATCAACTGCATTCAAATCTACATGCCAACAAAAACAGCATTTTTACTTTACATTATCAATAAACCAAATTTGCTGCACAACAAAATTGGCCATAGCATCACAAACAAATCAATGATTGGGCATGGTCTGGGCCTGGATGGACAATCCGACACATGGATGAAGAAGAGGAGATTGGAAGCCTCTGTGGAGTTTTTATTTCATATTGATATGTTTTAGAATTGCACAGACAATTGATTCATTAGATAAAGAGTGAGATGCTCGTGTTATTAATTAGGTCAGATGTTTGTTTGCTATAACTTAGACTAGAGAAAGAAGCATGAGCCGTGAGAGGGGAGAGAGAGGAGAGCTGACCCTGTGTGCAGAGCCTCATGAGCGGGGCAGAGAGAGCAGCCAGGGCTGCTCTTGGACACAGGATCATGAGGGAAAGGCTGGTGAATCCGGGAGTGTTGGTAACTTTGACTAATGTAGCCTATATGTGATAAATCAGGAGTTTATTTAGGCTACACTTTGGAATTTGTAAAGGTCCAATATTACACAAATTCGGAAATGTGAGCTTTGAGCCATGTTAGAATATTGTTACCTCCTCAAAAATAGACCTATAGTTGTGTTTTGTTTCATTCGCACATGTTTGAGTAGCCCTTGTTTATTAGTCTTTCTACATCTCCAAAGCTCAAAATGCTCTGTACCACTTTGTGATGGCATGAAGCAGTAGTTTTCAAGTTCAAGCTCTTTTACCTTTTGTTCATTAAGGATCGGCAATTCCAGAGCTGAAATAACCCCACTGATTCTAGTGAATAATAATAATAATAATAATAATAATAATAATAATAATAATAATAATAATAATAATAATAATAATCATGATTTTTCTTTATAGTGCACTTTATATTTGAAAGCAAATCTTAAATGAATGAATGCCTTTATTTGTCAATTCCTTCACATGTACAAGACATACAAAGCAAAAGAAATTGGATCTGTCACCTCGTCCGTACATTACAACATACAAAAAACAATATTACATGGGGAAGACAACATGGAACGGACAGGAAGAAAGGTAGCAGATAGAAATAAACAATAAAACAGCATCACATCAGCACAGGGGTAGGAGAAAAAAAAAAAGGGCCACCCAGATCATGCCCCAAACCACGGGACATCGTATGGAATGTGTACACAAAATAAAAAACACCTCCGAGCATCAGCAACATAGTCAAAACACAGTACAAACATTCCACAGGACTAGCAACAGGGTAGGGGAAGGTTGTGGAGGAAGTCCAACGTAGGCAAGCAGCCATCCGGATCCCGCAGCCCTGACGGCACTGGATGCAACAGACCCGCCCGCCCGGTCAGAGGTATGAAGCTACAGTAGGGCTACAGTAAAAGAATAACAAGAATAGTCCTTTTGTGAAAGCATCCCCCTGGTAGGCTTCCACAGAGGGAGAGCCGGAGCCTCGAAGGCCCTGTCCTCCCAGTCTTGAGCCGTGTCCTGGTCCTAGCTGACTTGTGTGGTGTGTGAGCAGGTCTGTGAGGAAGGTTGGGGCAGCACCATGGATACAGTGGTGGCTCTCCTTGTATTGTATTGATGCCAGTACAGGGTGTGGAGAATGGGGATGAAGTGCTTGTGTTTATGCACCCTGATCTGGACATTGGCGGCGCTGTTCTGAACGTATTGGAGATTTTGGTTGCTCCTGCCAGGGATCCCGATGAGGAGTGCATTAGAGTAGTCCAACCTGGAGGAGGCAGGGCAGGGACAAGCTTCTCAACAGCCGGAAGGGAAAAGAGGGGACTGAGCTTAGAGATATTACAGTGGTGAAGGAAGGAAACTTTTCAGATGTATGTGACGAACTTGTAGACGGACAGAGGGGAATGCTGTGGCCAAAGAGTAATATGCAGGTGACGGTGAAAGAGTGAAGTTGTGGAGAGATTCCTGTATGAATGGCTTTTGTTTTTGAGCCATTCAGCTGTGGGTGAGGCAGGTTCCAGAGGGGGGTGATTTTGAGGCAGAGTTGTGTATCTGTGTGTTTCTGTCTTGTTCCCTGCAGCAGCCCCTCTCCTTCCCTTGAGAAAAAACCTGCTCTCTTCTTGTATTTTTGCCACTAAACATGTTATAGGACTTAATCATCTCTAAATGGGTTATTTACAAAATCAAACTGAGAACATATAGTTTAAAATAAAAGTTAATATTTTTGTCAATCCGGAGTCTATCAATGTGAAATAAAAATTGACTAAAAGACAAAACTCACCTCTGTCAGGATTAGCGGCAGTGAGCCTCTACAGAGCTGTTTACTTTGCCTATTTAACACCAGAATCTTTGAGAATTTTGAGAATTGTCCCAGCCCTAATTGTTTTAAATTTATTTTCTGTGCAGATGGAGACATACATGCTGACACATTGTTAGGGCTGCAACCATGGACCTAAAATAAGAACATGACTGCAAATAATTATGTTTTATTATCTTATTTTTATTAATCATTAGGTCAAACAAATTGTAAGTTAAAAATGGTAACTACGGGCTTGTAGATACAGAATATATTAAAAAATAAAGTGTATTAAAGGAGTTTTTCTATTCATGTTGGATTTTGATAATTACAATTATTCACTACTGTACATGATCACCAATGCTAAATGTCAATCTCGAGAAATTTAATTTAGCAAATAAAAGTATTTGTTACTTATTCAATCATTTTTATATACGTTATAATACATGTGATATTGAACCTGTCAAGAAGTGACTGTAAAACCTAGGAGCTTATTCCAAATCATGTAAAGAGAAACAAGAAAATATCAGAAAATACTGAAATTCAATTACAAATGATGAATGATTGTTTAATTATTCAGCCTCTGAATGTATTTTTAACAATGCCATCCTATGCTTTGTTTTATCTTTTCAGTTTACCTTCAAGTTTGTAAGTGGACAAGACCACAAAGGAAAGACCGACTCAAGATTCACAATGATTCTCAGGTTGCTTCTCCTGGTGTTTCTACCAGTAGGTAAGTGTCACGATGAGAATTATTCTTCTGTTTGGAAAACTGTTGATTTGACTCTGACTCTGACCCTCTGATCATGGAACAGCAATGAACATCCAAACTGTGGAAGGAGCTGTTCCAGCTGTAAGTAAGGCAGCTGTCACTAGTCTTCCAACACCTTCTAAAACTAACAATAGAGATTCAAATGGAAAAACTACAGCAACACCAACTACAGCAGCACCAACTACCACAACTACAGCAGCACCAACTACAACTACAGCAGCACCAACTACCACAACTACAACAGCGCCAACTACAACTACAGCAGCACTAACAACAACCACAGCAGCACCAACTACAACTACAGCAGCACCAACTACAACTACAGCAGCACCAACCACAACTACAGCAGCACCAACTACAACAGCGCCAACTACCACAACTACAGCAGCACCAACTACAACTACAGCAGCACCAACTACCACAACTACAGCAGCACCAACTACAATTACAACAGCGCCAACTACAACATTCCCAACAACAACCACAGCAGCACCAACAACAACTACAGCAGCACAAACAACAACCACCGCAGCACCAACAACAACCACAGCAGCACCAACCACAACTACAGCAGCACCAACCACAACTACAGCAGCACCAACTACAACTACAGCAGCACAAACGACAACCACGGCAGCACCAACAACAACCACAGCAGCACCAACTACAACTACAGCAGCACCAACCACAACAGCGCCAACTACCACAACTACAGCAGCACCAACTACCACAACTACAGCAGCACCAACTACAACTACAGCAGCACCAACTACCACAACTAGAGCAGCACCAACTACAACTACAGCAGCACCAACTACCACAACTAGAGCAGCACCAACTACAACTACAACAGCGCCAACTACCATAACTGCAGCAGCACCAACTACAACTACAACAGCGCCAACTACCATAACTGCAGCAGCACCAACTGCCACAACTACAGCAGCACCAACTACAACTACAGCAGCGCCAACTACAACATTCCCAACAACAACCACAGCAGCACCAACTACAACTACAGCAGCACAAACAACAACCACCGCAGCACCAACAACAACCACAGCAGCAGAAACTACAACTACAGCAGCACCAACCACAACTACAGCAGCACCAACGACAACCACCGCAGCACCAACAACAACCACAGCAGCACCAACTACAACTACAGCAGCACCAACCACAACTACAGCAGCACCAACCACAACTACAGCAGCACCAACTACCACAACTACAGCAGCAACAACTACAACTACAGCAGCACCAACTACCACAACTACAGCAGCGCCAACTACAACATCGCCAACAACAACCACAGCAGCATCAACAACAACCACAGCAGCACCAACTACAACTACAGCAGCAACAACTACCACAACTACAGCAGCATCAACTACAACTACAGCGGCACCAACTACCACAACTACAGCCGCGCCAACTACAACAGCACCAACTACCACAACTACAGCAGCGCCAACTGCAACATCACCAACAACAACCACAGCAGCACCAGCTACAACTACAACAGCGCCAACTACCACAACTACAGCAGCACCAACTATCACAACTACAGCATCACCAACGACAACTACAGCAGCACCAACTACCACAACTACAGCAGCGCCAGCTACAACAGCGCCAACAACCACAGCAGCACCAACTACAACTACAGCAGCACCAACCACAACTACAGCAGCACCAACTACAGCAGTACCAACTATAACTACAGCATCGCCAACTACACCAGTGCCAACTACTACTACAGCAGCACCAACTACAACTACTGCAGCGCCAATTACAACTACAGCACCACCAACTATATCTACTGCAGTGACAACTACAGCAGCACCACCTACAACAACAGCAGCACCAACTACAACTACAGCAGCACCGACTACCACCAATACAGCAGCGCCAACTACACCAGCGCCAACTACAACTACAGCAGCACCAACTACAGCAGCACTAACTACAACTACTGCAGCGCCAACTACTACTACAGCAGCACCAACTACAACTACTGCAGCGACAACAACAGCAGCACCAACTACACCTACAGCAGCACCAACTACCACAACTACAGCAGCACCAACTACAACAGCGGCAACTACAACAACAACAGCACCAACTACAGCAGCACCAACTACCACAACTACAGCAGCACCAACTACTACTGCAGCGACAACTACAACTACTGCAGCGACAACTACAGCAGCACCAACTACAGCAGCACCAACTACAACTACTGCAGCGCCAACTACAACTACTGCAGTACCAACTACAACTACAGCAGCCCCAACTACCACAACTACAGCAGCACAAACTACAACTACACCAGCACCAACTACAACTACCCCTGCCCCAACTACAACTACCCCTGTCCCCACTACAACTACCCCTGCACCAACTACAGCTACCCCTGCAACAACTGCAACTACCCCTGCACTAACTACAACTACAGCAGCGCCAACTACAACAACTACAGCAGCACCAACTACAACTACAGCAGCCCCAACTACCACAACTACAGCAGCACCAACTACAACTACACCAGCACCAACTACAGCTACACCAGCACCAACTACAACTACCCCTGCCCCAACTACAACTACCCCTGTCCCCACTACAACTACCCCTGCACCAACTACAGCTACCCCTGCAACAACTACAACTACCCCTGCACTAACTACAACTACAGCAGCGCCAACTACAACAGCGCCAACCACCACAACTACAGCAGCGCCAACTACAACTACAGCAGCGCCAACTACCACAACTACAGCAGCGCCAACTACAACTACAGCAGCATCAATTACCACAACTACAGCAGCGCAAACTACTACAACTACAGCGGCGCCAACTACAACTACAGCAGCACCAACTACAAATACAGCAGCACCAAGTACAACTACCTCTGCACCAACTACAACTACCCCTGCACCAACTACAACTACCCCTGCACCAACTACAACTACAGCAGCGCCAACGACAACTACAGCAGCGCCAACGACAACTACAGCAGCACCAACTACAACTGCATCAGCACCAACTACCACTACTACAGCAGCGCCAACTACCACAACTACAGCGGCAAAAAGTACAACGACAGCAGAGACAACTACAGCAGCACCAACTACAACTACAGCAGCACCAACTACCACAACTACAGCAGTGCCAACTACCACAACTACAGCTGCACCAACTACCACAACCACAGCAGCCCCAACCACAACTACAGCAGTGTCAACTACCATAACTACAGCAGCACCAACCACAACTACAGCAGCACCAACTACATCTACAGCAGCACCAACTACAACTACAGTAGCACCAACTACAACTACAACAGCGTCAACTACCACAACTACAGTGGCAAAAAGTACAACGACAGCAGAGCCAACTACCACAACTACAGCAGCACCAACTACAACTACAGCAGCACCAACTACAACTACCGCAGCGCCAACCACATCTACAGCAGCACCAACTACAACTACAACATCGTCAACTACCACAACTACAGCGGCGCCAACTACAACTACACCAGCCCCGACAACCACAACTACAACAGCACCTACTACCACAACTACAGCAGCGCCAACTACATCTAGAGCAGCACCAACTACAACTACTGCAGCACTAACTACCACAACTACGGCAGCACCAACTACAACTACAGCAGCGCCAACTACCACAACTACAGCGGCACCAACTACAATGACAGCAGAGCCAACTACCACAACTACAGCAGCACCAAATACAACTACAACAGCACCAACTACAACTACCGCAGAGTCAACTACCACAACTACAGCAGTGCCAACTACCACAACTACAGCAGGGCCAACTACAACTACAGCAGTGCCAACTACCACAACTCCAATAAATTCACCTGCAGAGATAAAGGCAACCGCAGCAGCGGCAGCAGCAGCAGCATCTATAGCATCAAATGCTGCCGCAGCAGCAGCAGCCACAGCAGCCACAGTCGCATCTGCCTCCACTGGACCGCTTGCTGACAGAGCAAGGGTCGCTGCAGAAGAAGCAATAAAGGCTGCTGAAGAGGCAGCGAGAATGGCCGAAGCAGTACTCAATGGAACTGTTCCACCTGATGAAGCCATACAAGCAGCTCAAATTGCAGCACAAAAAGCACAAGAGGCAGCTTTGGCAGCAAAGGAAGCAGCAAAAGCTCTCCCAGATTCAATGGCATCATTTAGTGAGAAAATTCTTCAAGCATCTGCCAATGCAACAGATGCAGCTCTCAAAGCAGCTCAGGCAGCAAACAATGTATCTACAATAACTCCTGAAAGTCTGGATGCAGCAGCCTCAGCCATGACTGATTCAGCAATCGCAGCAGAAAATGCCGTCACAGCGTTACTATCTGCAATACAACAAAATGTCACTATACCCATTGACCCCAAATTAGAGGGACTTGTGTCATCAGTAGCTGAGAGTGCCGCACAAACCGCAAACAAATCTATAACAGCAGTAAAAAAGGCAGCTGCCTCCTTAACAGCAAACACAACAGAAGAAGCAAACCGTCTGTCAAATGAAGCATTTGATTCAGTTAAAGATGCCAATAATTCAACAAACCAAACCATTGAGTCTGCTGCAAATATAGTATCAACAAAATCCCCTGTAGAGACAAAGGCAACCACAGCTGCGGCAGCAGCAGCAGCATCTATAGCATCAAATGCTGCTGCAGCAGCAGCAGCCACAGCAGCCATAGTCGCATCTGCCTCCACTGGACCGCTTGCTGACAGAGCAAGAGTCGCTGCAGAAGAAGCAATAAAGGCTGCTGAAGATGCAGCGAAAATGGCCGAAGCAGTCCTCAATGGAACCGTTTCACCTGATGAAGCCATACAAGCAGCTCAAATTGCAGCACAAAAAGCACAGGAGGCAGCTTTGGCAGCAAAGGAAGCAGCAGACGCCTCCCAGATTCAATGGCACCATTTACGGAAAAAATTCTTCAAGCGTCTGCCAATGCAACAGAAGCAGCTCTCAAAGCAGCTCAGGCAGCAAACAATGTATCTACAATAACTCCTGAAAGTCTGGATGCAGCAACCTCCGCTATGACTAATTCAGTAATCGCAACAGAAAAAGCCCTCACAGCGTTACTATCTGCAATACAACAAAATGACACTGTACCCATTGACCCCAAATTAGAGGGACTTGTGTCATCAGTAGCTGAGAGTGCCGCACAAACCGCAAACAAATCTATAACAGCAGTAGAAAAGGCAGCTGCCTCCTTAACAGCAAACACTACAGAAGAAGCAAACCGTCTGTCAAATGAAGCTATTGATTCAGTTAAAGATGCCAATAATTCAACAAACCAAACCATTGAGTCTGCTGCAAATATAGTATCAACAAAATCCCCTGTAGAGACAAAGGCAACCACAGCTGCGGCAGCAGCAGCAGCATCTATAGCATCAAATGCTGCCGCAGCAGCAGCAGCCACAGCAGCCACAGTCGCATCTGCCTCCACTGGACCGCTTGCTGACAGAGCAAGAGTCGCTGCAGAAGAAGCAATAAAGGCTGCTGAAGATGCAGCGAAAATGGCCGAAGCAGTCCTCAATGGAACCGTTTCACCTGATGAAGCCATACAAGCAGCTCAAATTGCAGCACAAAAAGCGCAGGAGGCAGCTTTGGCAGCAAAGGAAGCAGCAGAATCTCTCCCAGATTCAATGGCACCATTTACGGAAAAATTTCTTCAAGCGTCTGCTAATGCAACAGAAGCAGCTCTCAAAGCAGCTCAGGCAGCAAACAATGTATCTACAATAACTCCTGAAAGTCTGGATGCAGCAGCCTCAGCCATGACTGATTCAGCAATCGCAGCACAAAAAGCCCTCACAGCGTTACTATCTGCAGTACAACAAAATGGCACTATACCCCTTGACCCCAAATTAGAAGGATATCTGTCATCAGTAGCTGAGAGTGCTGCACAAACTGCAAACAAATCCATAACAGCAGTAGAAAAGGCAGCTGCCTCCTTAACAGCAAACACAACAGAAGAGGCAAACCGTCTGTCAAATGAAGCTAATGATTCAGTCAAAGATGCCAATAATTCAACAAACCAAACCACTGAGTCTGCTGCAAATATTTTATCAACAAAGTCCCCGGCAGAGATACGGGCTGCCATAGCTGCAGCAGCAGCAGCAGCATCTATAGCAACAAGTGCTGCAGCAACAGCAGGAGCCACAGCAGCCACAGTCGCATCGGCCTCCACTGGACCGCTTGCTGACAGAGCAAGGGTCGCTGCAGAAGAAGCAATCAAGGCTGCGGAAGAGGCAGCCAGAACAGCCGAAGCAGTACTCAATGGAACCGTTTCACCTGATGAAGCCATACGAGCAGCTCAAACTGCAGCACAGAAAGCACAGGAGGCGTCTCTGGCAGCAAATGAAGCAGCAGTGGCTCTCCCAGATTCTATGGCACCGATTACTGAGAAAATTCTTCAAGCATCTGCCAATGCAACAGAAGCAGCTCTCAAAGCAGCTCAGGCAGCAAACAATGTATCTACAATAACTCCTGAAAGTCTGGAGGCAGCAGCCTCAGCCATGGATGAATCAGCAATAGCGTCAGAAAAAGCCCTCAGAGCCTTGTTGGCTGCGCTGCAACAAACAACCGCTCAACCAATTGATGCAAAAACAGTAAAAGATGTTTTTATCGCATTTGAAATAGCATCAGATTTGGTTGCAAAAACAACACCAGAAGCGAAGACTGCAGTTGATAAAGCAGCTGCTTCTATCAAAGCAGCAACTCCAGATGAAGCAGAGCAACTGGGGAATGAAGCAATTGCCTCAGCAAGAGAATCCTTAAAATCAGCTTACAGAGGTGTCACTTTGGCCAACACAACATCAGGCCTCACTCTGTCTATGGAAGACTCAACAATAAGAACTACGACATCAGCAGCAGCCTCAGCTGCCTCTGCAGCAGCATCAACAGCAGCCGCCGCTGCAGCCTCTATTTCCTCTGCTGCAGGAGCAACAGCATCTCCCAAAGCAGAGTTAGCCATGAAAGCAGCAAGGGAAGCAGCTAAGGTAGCGGCCTCAGTGGCAAACAGAGAGAGCCCACCATCAGCAGCAGCACAAGCAGCAATGGAAGCTGCCAACAAAGCTTTAGCGGCAGTTGAGGCTGCAAAACTAGAAGCCTCTGAAGTACCTGCACCTTTGAAGAAGGTGGCTGATGAACTTTTAACCATTGCCTCACAATTAGCACAGGCAGCTGTGGAGGCAGCACAAGCAGCACAGCTAGCCACCACAGGGACAGATGAAGCAATTAGTGGAGCAGCTAACGCAGAGACAGAGGTCGCTCGCAGGTCTGCAGAGGCAGCAGATTCTTTGGGTAGAATGTTAAGTTCTCTGCCAGCTACAGCAGGAGCAACACAGCTTTCCATCTCAGCAACACAAACAGTGGCACAAATGGGAGAAGCAACTGCACTAGCAGCTAGAGCTGCAACAGGTGTCACACAAACTGAAACAGTTGGCATCATGTTAGAGTCAGCAAAAGCAGCAGCTAGGGCTGCAGAGGCCAATGCAATTGCAGCAGAAATTGCACTTCCCCGGTGGAGCATTACTGACCTTCCACCAACGCCCACAACTCCAGCACCTGTAACAAGAAAGGATCGATCAGCAGTATCAACATCTACTGCAGCAGCAGCTGCAGCCACTGCATTAACAGCAGCCACAGCTTCAGCAGCGGGTGCACCACGTCAAGATGTATTAGCGGCCGTGACCGCTGCTCAGGCTGCAGCTGATGCGGCCTCAGCTGTTGCAAATGGAACTCAGCCTTTGATGGTGGCTGCAATAGCTGCCAGAAATGCAGCCGATGCTGCAGACAGGGTTGTGAATGCTGCAAGAGCATCTGTCAGTACATCTGAAGGAGCAAAGCTAATTGAGGCAGCGAACCAAGCAGCACTATCAGCCAGGAGGGCGGCAGAAGCAGCAACAAAAGCAAGCGTAGATTCTGCATCACTAGAAGAGGTGATTGAAACTGCAAATGCAGCCAAGACAGTGGGAGAAGCGGCAGTTGTTACACTGGAGGTACTGGCAGGAGCCACTCAAAGTCAGGATGCTGAAATACAAAGAATAAAACAAGTCGCACAAATTGTGGCAGATATGACAGAAGCAACAGCCATTGCATCAGAAACTGCAGCTAATGCTGTTGTAGCAAACTCAACTGAGCTAATTACACCAACCGCTAAATCTGCTGCCAGAGCAGCTCAGGCTACAGCGAGGGCTTCTTATGGAGCATTACCAAGAACATCAGATAATGGCAATACGGGTACCAATACATCTCCATCTACACCAACAACTGATGACCCTAATGGAGGCACAAAAATAGCCTTGGCGAAAGCTCAAGAAGGTGCAGTGGTTGCATCCACGGCAGCAGCAGCAGCGGCAGCAGCTACAACCTCAGCAGCAGCAGCATCTGTAGGACCAAGTGCTCGACCTGCAGCAGAAGCAGCTGCAGCAGCAGCCAAGACTGCAGCCAGAGCCGCTGAACTTGTATCTCTTGGATTAGCACCTTTAAACATGGCAGTGGAAGCAGCAAGTGTTGCATCTAATGCAGCCCAAGAAGCTGCAAGTGCTGCCTTAAGAGCGGCCAACACATTACCTCCTTCCCAATCACAGCAAGTAGCAGAAAAAGCAGCCATAGCTTACACCAGTGCCCAAGCGGCTAACACAGCTGCTGCAGCTGCAGCAAGAGCAGCAGCAAATTCCCCAACAAGGGACACACTGTCAAATTCTGCTGATGCAGCGCGATCTGTGTCTAAGGCATCAGCTCAAGGAGCCGCACAACTCCAGGACATTATATCAAACACACCAGCCTCAAATTCAGGAGATCAAGCCATTCTTCACGAGATCAAGGCTGTGGCTCAGATGGCCCAAGCCACAGGAATAGCAGCAGAAACTGTGTCAGAGACGGCACTGACAGGCTTAACTACTGGAAACATAGCAAATGTAGCAGATACACTATCTTCAACAGCATATTCAGCAGCCCTGGCTGCTTCAGCGACCACTTCAGCAGCTGAGGCAGCTCTGCTGTCAATAGCATCTGCAACTGAGGATGGAACAGCCAATGGAGACTCAGCAACAACCACAGCTACAACCACAGCTACAACCGTGACGGGCAGTGGAGGCAGCCAGGCAACAGCAGCGGCACCAATCAACAAAATGAGTCTCTTTTCTGTGACAATAGCTCTTGCTGCAGTTGTCCTTCTATAAGCCAACTTATTTAATAATATGTATGTGCATGTTTGTCACATTATTTATTATTCTTTATTTATTGTGTGAATGAGAACTAAAATCCTTGATGGATGTTTTCAGATGTGTTTACTAGTAGAAAAAAAACAGTATAATACTAGTTTTATTTTGCAGTTGTGATGTGTTAATTTATAAACCACTATTAAATCTGATAATTATAGCAATATTAAATAAAAATAACCATGAAAAAATCAACTACTTAAATATTGTTGTAATTCTGAGCATTTATTTTATTACAACTATCCTTGGAGTTTCATAGAAGATTAAATATTATTGACAATATAATTTAAAAAAAAAAATTACTATTCCTACTACTACTACCACTGCTAATACTGTTTCAATGTTTTATTTATTTATTTATTTATTTTTAACTTTGATGCAAATCATTCATCTCATCATCTCAAACTAAACAAATCTGTATGTGCACAGGGGCGCAAATTATTTCGAACATTTGTCATCAGTTCTCAGAACACTTTTATTCACAAACACACATGATTAGTGAATTCACCTTGTTTTTTCAACACTAGAGGTCTGTTCTAACATGCTAAAGGGCTATGTTACTGTCAATATAGAAACCCACATATAATGGCAAATCAAAATTTGCGAGTACCAAAAGTCCAACAGGAAAGAATTTCACACACGTGTCAAACAGGGAGAAGGGTACAGACAATGAGTTCATGTATAGACTACATACAGTTCTTGTTTGATTTTAAAAACACATTACATATTACAGTAAAGTAGTATTGATGTATTTGCTATTCCAACATCTGCAAAATCTACTTTGCACTTGGTATGGTATTTTTGCATTTTACATAATACAATACAGACAGGCTTTAGACAAAAAACCATAGCCTTTCCAGTCCAAAATTCATCTCTGTAATGTGTGAACACCAGAGTCAGACTGCACTAAACCAGTGATTCTCTATGGTCGTTGAAGGTCACATCAATGAAAGAGCCCAGAAAAACACATGACGAAAGTTTGAAGATTTGATGGTTAAACTTGCTTTTGAGAAATGATCGATCAATTTTGACTGAAAAACTGCACTTTGCTGAGATTAAATTTTATTTAAAAAAAAACTTTAATTCTGTTTAAGATTTGATATGAGGCAAATCTAAATTTTCAATAGATAAAAATTTCCAAAGCAATTGAAAAAAATGTAATAATAAAAGGCTTCTCCTGAAATTCTGAGCTGAAACTTGCTCCATCCCCAGTTTAAGACTCAACTTTTAATAAGCCTGTGTCTATCTAACCAAAGCTTATTCAGGCGCTCTGGAGGACTCTGAGAAGGCCATATCATTGGAGCAATGACATCAGTGAAAATAGCTTCCAAAGCTTTTTTATGAACTGACAATGGACACAGGTTTCATTCACCATCATGCAAAGGGTGACCACCAACATGACTGAAAATTAGTGCACTTAGGCCCAAAAGTGAGGAAATCTTCACTTTCTTTTGATCTTTTGTTCTGCCTAGTTCTGTTCAACATCCATACCCAGAAGGTATATGAGGCAGTCTCTTTACGATATTTTTCCAAGTGGACAAGACCTTATGGTTCTGGTTTGTTTTAGTTAACCTACTTAGATATTGTTATCTCATATCAGTTGTGAGCATCCTGGTCTCCTTGGCCCCAAAACATATGTTTGGTGTGATGTTTAGTTTAATCAAGTTCCGTTGTTAATCTGCCATTTGTATGAGATCCAGATACTGGTGTTGACTTGTTTATGCTGATGATGACCTAGATGGGTATCTATCATATTTCAATATGGGTTAAGTCGTCTCCTGTGGATCTCCTGTTCATGTATCAATCTTATATTATCTATGTGTTTCATGATTGTTTATGACTTTGTGGGGTATAAAACCCTTTATGTGTTACAATGCTACACAGTCAGGGACAGATGACTCTGTGAGGGAGAGAGTAGTATTTCCTTGTGATTGCACAATTGCTTTAAATAAATCCAGACTCCTTGATTCAAGACAGTTCTCTAGAGTTTTTATTTCCACAGCTTCAGAAAATCCACAACAAGGGCAACCACAGAGAAAACAAAATGGCTAAAAACATCCCAATGCAACCGCTTATCACTAACGCCGTCCGGAAACTTTTCTTTTGGCAAAGTCTTTCTCTTGAAAATTACCATGAGTGGTAGTTTCTGGCCATTAGCCTGGCAACCGAGAACGACAGTAAAAGATGACTTCCCTGTGGTGCATATAGATACCGTACTGGCCCCTGTTTTCTCAACAGTACGATTCACAGGGATATCAAAGGTGAGTTGCACCTTGTACATGTTGGTGATGTGTTCTGGCCGGATCTCCGTTTCAATGATCTTCTTACAGTAGTCGCGGAAAAGGGCCAGCTTTTCTTGGTAATCCTTTGGCAGATGCTGCAAGATGGTAGTTCTTGTGCGGCTGGAGAGATTGCACCTTTTCATAAAATGGAAGCACCAAGATGGATCTCCTCGAAAGTCGTTGATCTCCATGTCTCGTGGTACCGCTGTTGCTTTAAGTCAAATAGAGACTGTAGACATGCTTCTAACCTGCTGTTTTCTGTTCAATAACCCACTGTTCAATTTTGTCCTTTAACTGTGGCCATCGCGATTTGTCCCTCGGAAACTCAGTTTGGTCTTCTTTACTTGGCGCAGGGCATCTTCTTGCTTCCTCCACTTACGGACCATTGATTCATTAATGTTGAATTGTCATGCAGCTGCTCTGTTCCCATGTTCTACTGCGTGACTGATAGCCCTGAGTTTGAAATCCGCTTTGTAAGCATGTCTCTTAACAAGTGCCATTTTGGGGTCCTGATACACACATTACTCCTTGTGGAATAATGTATTGTATTACACAATAACAACACAGGATCCCTTGCAGTAAATCCATTCCTAGAGAGTCTTCTCTTCCCCGTCTCACCACTGTTCCCATTTGCACCTCCACAGACACTACCTCCAGAACCCACCCCTGAACCCACAAAATTTGGACTTTTAAACATCAGATCCATTAACAACAAAACCTTCATCTGCCAGGACTTCATCACCCACAACACCCATAACCCCACAAGTCCATCTTTGACCCCATTTTTAAAGTAGACGGCAATGTAGAGTGCACGTCACCGCAACGCACCCACCCACTTGTACTTCTTTTGTCTAGCAGAGATGAAAGTTTACTGAAGGCAGATAGACCTTTTAACATTTGATTTAACATGTTGGAAATGGAAGACATAAACATCCAATCGTACAAGCCAAAGTGTGACCCACAGCAAGAAGATAACGAAGGTGATGAAACTCCAGAACCAAGGCTCCAAATGAACACATCGCAATGGTTTGTTTATGATTATTACATTACTTATTTATTTCATTAATTGTAACCTCCAGTGGCGGCTGGTGGTATAATTTTATATAGTATTATAATGAATGACAGAAACAGTCATTTTGGTCACTATTGGCTGAACTATATCAGAGCACAACCTGATCCACCGCTCACACCAGCCCCAACGACACAACGTAACACACCGCTCACACTCAGCCCCAACGACACAACGTAACACACCGCTCACACTCAGCCCCAACGACAAAACATAACACACCGCTCACACCAGCCCCAACAACACAACGTAACACACCGCTCGCACTCAGCTCCAATGACACAATGTAACACACCACTCACACCAGACCCAACAACACAACGTAACACACCGCTCACACTCAGCCCCAACAACACAACGTAACACACCACTCACAGCAGTCCCAACGACACAATGTTACACACCACTCACACCAGCCCCAACGACACAATGTTACACACCACTCACACCAGCCCCAACGACACAACCTGATCCACCGCTCATAACCAACCCCAGCAACATCAGCAAAACTGCAATAAGAGGATACGGTCACAACATGAGCACACGGCATCAGTGCAGCACACGGCAGAACACCGGAGCAGCTCTGTCGCACCCACGAGCTCATTTATGCACTATTTATCTGTGAGGCTCCATCCTCAGATTTGCCCCAAACTAAGGAAAACAAGCATCTTTATCTTTACAATATTTGTTGCATTTAAATTTTTGTTATTTAGTTCAAAAGAAACTATGTGATGTACAGTTGTTATTTATTACACTTATTACACTTTGCAGACAAAAGATAGGGGTTTATAATGTCTTGATTGTGATCTTAGTTACAGTTAGTAGTTATGGTAACAGAATGAGTCAGCATACTAATGGTCACCAAAAGGGTTTTTTTACTCGATGTTGCCTCAGTTTTGATGGGTTTAGGTCTTCCTTCTCCCTTCTTGAATTTAGTGTAGTACAATTGGAACATAAGTTATCCAGATGAGGTGATTGCTTGCAGATTTCCAGGGCCTTCAGGTAAAACCTTTCTAAAATATACACACAGTTACGTCCTCTAAATTAATGTGTGGGATTTTAAAATTGAATAACTAATTACCTGTATAACAATTCCAAGAAAAGATCTTTTGGGAGTGAATCTCAGAACGACATAATCAGCTGATCCTTGATCCAATCAAAAACAGCTGATTTTTTTTCCCTCGAAGTGTGGGATGTAAACAGAGGGAATGCCGGATCATTGTGTGTGTGGAATGGATGTCTTGCACATGATTAATAATGGATGTCCACTTCCCTAATTTTTCTGGGATGTAGAAGAATAGGCAGCAGTATAAGAATACAAATGAATCAGATCCACTGACATTTAAATTATCTGGTTGGGGTATAATTTATGGTTAGGGTGTTAGATATGTAGTTGTGTCTCCACTGAGCACATCTTCACTGTTTCTGTCTGTGTACAAGTGTTTGTGAAAGAACGTTCTTGCCTTGTAGAGGGCCTCTGGAAAAAAATGGCAGCAGTACATGAATTTTGTGCATAACGCCTCAGAATAAGCTCCACACAGAGCATAGTAGCTTTATTGCATGGCAACAAGCAACTCTAGTCTATGTACCTCGTATGATAAAAAGTTAGTTATAGTAAAAAATCACAATAGTGCTCAAACTGAAAGTCAAAAGCTCTATGTTACTGGTCACATGTGCCAAACACAAAAATACATTACCAAAACTCAGTGTAACAAAAAGTAAACAAAAGAGCCAAGGAACAACCTGGTAAGGTGCTGGGTCACTGCTGGTAAATACATTTCACTAGCTAGGACCACGCCAACAACACGTGCAAAGAGAAAAGAGTTTATTATGGAGACAAGGTGGGGTGCTGGGTTGAGACTCAGGGTGGGGGTTCAGTCTCAATCTTCACAGGGCCCAGCAGGAACAGGACCCTCCTCGTAGGCGTCTTATGCCTGGAAGTGAACAGATCAGTGCTGGGAGGGTGGGGTTGAGTTATTTGGGAGAAACTGGGTTGTCGGGATAGGCTTCTGGGAAAGGTGTGGTAGAAGTGAGCTGTGATTTGCTGGAGAGGAGGAGAGAACGGTCGAGGCGTGGTCCTGCTCCTGAACCTAAGTTAATCATATTAACTACATATATTACACTAGAGTGTCAGAATACATTTTATAGAAAGTTAGGTTTAGTATTGAGCATGGAAAAAAAGTTTTAAAAAATGCCAACAAGCAGTTAAAGAAGCAAGGACCATATTTTGTTCAAACATCATTAATAAGAACAAGTCAAATCCAAGGATTTTATTTCAGGTTTTAGACTCAATCTCCAATCCTAAACTCAGTCTTTTTAATGATGCATCCACTGAACAGTGTGAACTGTTTTTAAACCACATGAACAGTTTTTTTGTAATGTGGTTGGGCCAAGTGTTTTATCTATTGGCAATGAGTCTCTGTCTGAAGGCCTTGTCACATCCCATTTTAAACTTGTTGCTGTCCAGCAACTTTTGAAGAAATGTAACTTGGGCACCTCTGATTTTAACAATTTTAGACCAATTTCAAAACTTCAATTTTTATCAAAAATGTTCGAGAAAGTTGTTTCTAACTAGATTTTAGATTTTATAAATACATCTTTGAGAAATTTCAGTCAGGTTTGAAAGCATCACACAGCAGTGAAACAGCCCTCATCAAATGATAGCCGCAGACAGAGGAGAGTGCTCGATTTTAATTTCTTTGAGATTTAGACAAAACCTTTGCAGTCACCATAGGCAATTTTACCTCCTCCTCTGCCCCCATTACCTATAGTGTGCTGAAAGGTTCTATTTTAGGGCCCATTTTATTTTTTATTTTCATGCTCCCCTTAGGACACGTTGTAGCCCACCATAACGTGTCCTGCTCCTGCTCTGCAAATGACACACAGATCGACCTCCCGCTCAGACCAAACAACCCTTTAAACTGCTTCAATGCTGTGAACAGTTGGACGGGACAGAACTTTCTACAACTCAACAGCACCAAATCTGAAATCATTTAAATTAGTGCTGTCAATCAATTATCAATCAATCAATCATCTTTATTGTCACATGTGCATATACATACTAAACATATAGCACAGATGAAATTACTGTCCTCTCCCACCTCAGTGCAAACATTCAAGTAAAAGGAATATAAAGACATACTAGACTACACAAGACCACAAATAGACAAAACAAAAAATGTGCAAATGAAAAGTGAGGTAGTGCTAAAATATATAAAGTAAGCAAATATGAAAACAATTAAATTATTTAATTGCGATTAATGTCATAGCTAACTTGTGATTAATCACACATTTTTTGTCCCCTTGAATCATCATTTTAATACTCTTTATCCACATAGAAAAGTGGATAGGCTTTGTGCAGAAGTATTATTATTTTATTTTTGTATTGCAGACCAGAACAATCGTCAGTGAGACACTTTGTGCTTTGCATCAGTGTGAGTGAAGTGTCTCTTCTGTCTTCAGAACAGTCACATAACAGGTGAAATAATGTGTTGTGACCCTGAGGTAGTTCTCATTACTGAGGGACGTCCAGTGATCTCCAGTTAGACTGTGTTTGTCGCCCCAACTCCCGTTGTACCTGGGGCGCACTCGCCTTGGGACTTTTGGGCCGTGCCGTGTTGTGCTCGGACTGTCGGGCTGCAGCCAGGGCATGTCGCACGGCGCTGTTTGCTGGTCGCACTGTGGAGCTAGTGGTTTTCGCGGAGAGGGTGGGTCCATCGGCATGAGGTTCTGCTGTGTTACGCGCTCCTCCATGGGTTTGTGGATGTGGTGGTGGCACAGGGGAGAGGGCGCGGCCAGGGCCAGGTTTGCCTGCAGGACTTTTGTCATTGTCCATGGCCCTTGTTGCGGATTTGCTGGATTTTTTTAAGCGGACTTTGTTTCGTGTTTTCCTCGTGCAGGTGCATCACTGCGCACAGGTTTGCCGCGCTTTGGCCCACCTCCTCCAACTGGGACTTCTCAGTTTCGTACAAATTGTTTTCCTTCCTGTTTACAGCCAGATTGCATAGTTATTGCATTAACTCGCAATAAAAAAATTAACAGCATGAAAATTATTTTGAGTTAACACGGTAATAGCACAATATTTTTGACATCACTAATTTAAATCAATTCCCCCCATTTCACCTCCTATATCAGTAATAGTCTCGGCCCTCTCGCTCCAAAGGTCACCTTTTGACTCTCTCCTCAACTTCCACTTTCAAGCCGAGTTATAGTCAGGCAGTAGCAGGGACTCCGGACCGCGTTAGCATTAGCACAGCTAGCGAGAGCAGCCCCCTGGGGCATCCCGTGCAGCCGGGACCATACCAGGACAGGTTTGTGACAGTTAGAAGCAGGCGCAGGGCTAAGACTATGACTGCTGGAGATCAGGGACACAGGGCTGAGAGTAGGGAGCTTCCCGTCCAGAACAGGTTCGCCCCCCTGAGCTGGACGCGGGACACTCTAGTCATAGGGAGCTCCATAGTCAGGGACGTGGAACTGCCTGCAGCTTCCACACGGTGTTACCCTGGAGCCAGACTGGGCGACATCGAGGGGAATCTGAGGCTTTTAAAGAGAAGTAAGAACAGGTACCGCCGGATCGTTATACACGCGGGGGGTAACGATACTCGGCACGGTCAGTCAGAGGTGGTGAAGTTGCAGATAGCTGCAGTCTGTGAATTGGCTAAGTCGATGTCGGAGTCCGTGTACTTCTCTGGCCCCCTTCCAAATCAGTGGTCAACCAGTGGTTGACCAATTGGTGCCTGCAGAATGGTGTCATCTTCATAGATAATTGGAGGGCATTTGAGGGGAAGCCCAGGCTTATACGTAGCGACGGCATCCACCCCACACAGGCTGGTTCCTCCCTTTTAGCTCAGAATATGATTGCTAGTCTTAGATGACCATCAGGTAAGACTAGCACACAGAATAGCTCAGGGAGTGTCAGTGACGCTAGGGAGCAGAGTAGACTAGTGAGGCACTGCTCTGTCAGCGAGAACAGCTCCAAACAGGCTGAGACTGTGTGTGCCCCACGTACAGGGACCTCCTCTGAGCCACCCTGCATGAACAATTCTCCCAGACTGGCTGAGGCTGTGTATGTCCCACGCACAAAAAGCACAAATAAAACACAGCTAAACTCTGATAGGAAAGGCATCAGATCTCCTAACTTAATAAAAATAAATACATGCGTCGCAAATAAACAAAATAAGTGTGTAAAAAGCACAAATAAAACTCAACTAAACTCTGACAGGAAAGGCATCAGACCTCATAACTTAATAAAAATAAATACATGTGTCGCAAATAAACAAAATGATAAGTGTGTAAAATGTGGACTGCTAAACATCAGGTCCCTCTCCTCCAAATCTCTTTTAATAAATGAATTAATTGACGACTTTAATATTGATCTTTTAGCTTTAACTGAAACATGGCTTCAGGAAAATGATTATGTTAGATTAAAAGAATCTACACCTCCAAGTCACGTGAACTTTCAAAGTGCCAGGAGCACAGGTCGAGGTGGCGGTGTGGCCGTCATTTCTCACTCCAGCCTAATTCTCAGCCTCAAATCTAATTATACATTCCGCTCCTTTGAAAGCCTCGCACTATCTATTACGTGCACCAACTGGAAAAACCAAAAAGCTGTTATATTCATAACAATCTACCGACCTCCTGGTCCATATGCCGAGTTTCTGACAGAGTTTTCTGACTTTATTTCAAGTTTAGTTTTGGAATGGGAAAGGAGTGTTATAGTTGGAGATTTCAACATACATGTTGATAACAGCAGTGAGCCTCAGCAGTGCTTTTGGTGCTCTCCTGGATGGGGTCGGTTTTACCCAGAGTGTGAACAAGCCGACTCACTGTCACAATCACACTCTCAATCTCATCCTAATTTATGGTATTGAGATTAATGATTTAATTGTTCTTCCTCAAAACCCTATACTCTCTGACCATTTTTAATTACCTTTCAATTCATACTAAAAGACTATCCAGCTCTGCAGGAGAAAACTATAATGAAAAGAACAATATCAGAAAAATCGGTAGCCGAGTTCAAAGAAATAATCGAGCCAGTATTAAATGATATGCCATGTGACAATGAGAACAACTTTAATCCAATTATCATGGATCAGTTTGTTGATAGGACAATGCTCACCTTAAAATCTGCTCTCAATGTTGCAGCTCCGCTAAAACAGAAAAGCATTAAACCAAGACCTCCGGCTCCATGGTATACTCCAGAACTGCGATCACTCAAACAACACGTAAGACGCACAGAGAAGCTCTGGCGCCGCTCGTGCTCCGAGCAGTCTCTGAAGGCATGGAAGCTCTGCCTGCTCTCTTATAAGGCCGCTCTGCGAAAAGCGCAAACCAGATACTATTCAAACTAGGGCTGCAACAACTAATAGAAGTAAACAAAAGCAACCCCAGATTTCTGTTCAGCACTGTAGCCAGGCTGACAAACTCGCACACTGCCCCTGAGTCTCTTCTCCCCTCAAAGTTCAGTTGTGATGATTTACTTGAATTCTTCGATTACAAAATTACAACCATTAGAGACAAGATCAACGAAGCCACTCCAAAAATCAGCCCCGAGCAAATTCAGCAAATCCAGTCAGTAACACCAATATCCCACATGAATCCTAACAGCATTAGACAAATTTACTTGAGAGTGGAGATTACCTCAGTCATCATGTCGTCCAAACCATCATCTTGTTTGCTAGACCCTATTCCAGTCAAACTCCTCAAAGAAGCTCTTCACCTAATAATAGGTTCCAACCATAACATAATAAATATGTCGTTAGAAAATGGCTATGTTCCTCAGTCCTTTAAATATGCTGTAATTAAACCGCTTTTGAAAAAACCTAGCTTAAATCCTGATGAACTAGCCAACTACAGACCTATCTCGAATCTTCCATTTCTCTCAAAGATTCTGGAACGAGTTGTGGTGAAACAGCTTTGTCACCATCTGCAGGGCAATAATTTATTTGAAAAATGTCAGTCTGGTTTCAGAGCTCACCACAGCACAGAAACTGCTCTGCTTAAAGTGACAAATGATTTGCTACTAGCTGCTGATAACGGGCTGGCTTCAGTCCTGGTCCTACTGGACCTCAGTGCAGCGTTTGACACCATTGATCACAACATTCTACTGCAGAGGTTAGAATGTGACATAGGTGTCAGAGGGACCGCCCTCAAATGGTTTAAATCCTATCTATCAGATAGGTACCAGTTTGTTAGTGTAAACCAGTGCACCTGTCCCTGCTCTAAAGTAGCTTGCGGTGTTCCACAAGGATCTGTGCTTGGTCCAATCCTGTTTACTCTGTATATGTTGCCATTAGGTAACATTATCAGAAAACATGGCATTAATTTCCACTGCTATGCTGATGACACTCAGCTGTACTTATCAATGAAACCAAATCAGACCGATCAAATCGATAAGCTCAGTGCCTGTGTGAAGGACATCAACACCTGGATGACCCTGAATTACCTGCTCTTAAATCCTGAAAAAACAGAGGTCATTGTTGTCGGTCCTAAAGGTCAGAGAGATTCTCTGTCCGACCAGATAATCTCACTTGACAATGTGAGTATAGCCTCTAGCTCTACTGTAAAAAATCTCTCATTCACATCTCATATAAACCAAGCTTGTAAAACTGCATTTTCACCTGCGAAACATAACTAAAATCAGAAATATTTTGCCCAAAAATGATGCTGAAAAACTTATCCATGCATTTGTTACATCCAGACTAGATTACTGTAATTCTATGCTCGCCGCCTGCACTAAAGGTACTTTAAGAAGCTTCCAGTTGGTCCAAAATGCAGCAACCAGAGTCCTAACAGGAACTAAAAGACGTGATCACATCAGTCCTGTGTTAAAATCACTTCACTGGTTTCCTGTCGAGTTTAGAATTAAATTCAAAGTTCTCCTCCTGACATACAAAGCCTTAAACAATATGGCCCCATCATATCTTCAGGATGCCATTGTCCCCTATCAGCCAAATAGAGCACTTCGCTCTCAGAATGCAGGATTATTAGTGGTTCCTAGAGTGTCTAAAAGTACAGTGGGGGGAGAGCCTTCAGTTACCAAGCTCCTGTGTTATTGGAATCAACTCCCTGTTGATGTTAAACAGGCACCCACAGTCTCTTTATTTAAGACCAGGCTTAAAACCTTCCTCTTCGGAATAGCTTATGACCAGGTTACTTAGTTGATGTTACTAAGATAAGCTGCTGCAGGAGATAACAAGCTGGGGGAAGTGTGACAACCTGAGCACTGTCCTCTGTTTCCTCCTATTTTCTCATCAGCATCACTTACTATGTTCTCATCTGTAGCTCGTTCATTGCTATTCACATGTTGTCCCCTGTCCCACTCCCCCTGTGGAGTGTAACTCTTTCAGATGCTTGATGGCAGCTGGACCCCTCTCCTCCTCTTCGCCCGGCTCCTCCTCTTCGCCCGGCTCCTTCCCCACCTGGGTAGCTGTGGCCATACCGAACTGGCCCACGGGCCTGGACATCTATAGCCTGTCCGTCCATGGGAGTGGATCTCTCCTTCACTGTAGTTCTCCCTGAGGTTTCTTCTTTTTCCCAGGACCCTGGGTTTTTTGGAGTTTTTCCTCGCTGAGAAGGAGGGTCTAAGGACAGGGGATGACTGGATGATGTTTCATTTGCCACTTTACATGAATGTTGTTTATTCCTGTTTTGATATGTCTGTGTGTATGTTTACTCATCAAAATCTTGGAACGCCCTTATAGGCAACTGTTGTTGTGATTTTGGGTGCTACAAAAATAAATTGAAATGAATTGAATTGAAAATACTCCAATGTTATCCTAATGGGAAAATTTCTAGAATTTCTTACATTTCAAAGTGATATAACGTCTTCGTAGTTTCATTGAAGAATGTGAAATTTGGCACAGTGATTCTTCAGGTCACCCTGAACAAAAAAGTCTGGGGGACCAAAGTTGTATTTTGTACGTTGTTGCCATGGCGATGTCCCCAATTGCCCATGTTTGTCTATGTTAGCACATCAGCATCTCCAGTGTGTGTGGACTTTATGTGTTTAGTGACAAGTTCAGCCCAAAGCCACAATCACAAGAGACAAGAGGCTCATCAGTGCCACCCGGGGGAGTATGAGCGACACCCGGGGGAGTATGAGCGACACCCGTGGGAGTGCCAGGTTGGCCGAGTGCCAAGCGCGGCCCGCGAGGGGTAGAAGGTAAGAAGGTTCAGCGTTCGATCCCCGGGTCGCCCAGGCCTTTCTGTGTGGAGTTTGCATGTTCTCCCTGTGTCTGGATGGGTTTCCTCCGGGCACTCCGGTTTCCCCCATCAACTCAAAAAAACATGCATGAACTAACATCATCTCCTGTGGGGTCACCACTCACAGAGGGGTTCATAGGGGGGGTCAGGTGCACAGAGGACTGGGCTGCCCCCGTGACCCAGCTGGATAAAGCGGAAGAGATGGATGGATGAATTGATTGCTTCATTGTCTGATTTTGTATGCTTTCTGTATGCTGTTTTTATTGTTCTTTGCTGCTTGTACAGCACTCTGTAAACCTTGTTTTAAAAGTGCTTTATAAATAAAGATTTATCATTATAAATAAAGATGTTTCCTGTCTAGAGTAAAATGTCTCGCTTTGAGATATTTGGTTTGGTGTAGTGCTGTCTTTATTGGTTGAAAGTTCCATGCTGTAAGCGGGCAGAGGTTGTGCTTATGACACACATGGTGTCTGTGAAGGAAGCTGATCAAGAGCAAAGGTACAGCAAGCATTTTATACAAATAGATGTGCATGCAGTTTAACATTTACACAGCAATAACAAAGCAAAGGATGATCATATCAGGTACAGTTGAGATAACCAGAAGGGTAGCTGGGATCAACAGGTGAAGACCCCATGGGCCTTTGGTGATATCATGGATAACACCTCTAAGTTAACAATATATTTATTTGGACAGATGAAAATAAACAAGTGAGAATGGAAAATGTTCATTTAGTTGCATAATAATTCTGCACATAAATAGTTGCCCCATAATTATGCACACAAATCCAAAACTTCACTTTTACTTTCTTATATATTCATGTTTGAGGTTTATGAACATTTTGGATTGACTGAGAGCATTGTACGTAGTTGTTCAATGATAAAATTCATCCGTATAAATACTACTTGCCTAATAATTATGCAGACAGCTGAACCATATCATATTTATAATCTACAACAATGCATCTGTCTGCCCAAAATGTTGCATAACAAGTTTGACATTAAATCTCCAAACATCAGCATCATCCCATAAGTTTATGCACCTCCAGTCTGGGAGGAGACACAGGTGAAGAATAGTGATTATTTGGTATGTGATGTGATGTGAACACAGCATACATGTAGAACCAGAGAACAACATAAACACTATATATATATATATATATATATAGTAGCATTGTGACAGCTCTGTTTCATCACAATTCCATTGAAAATTATTTTCCATAAAAGCTTGGTGAGATTTTGGCAGAACCCAGTGCATCTACATGCATTTTTCGATTTAGGGGGAACTGGTTGAAAAGAATTGGGAATTTGGGAACTGGTTGAAAAGTTATCTTAGAGAAAGGGGGCATTATGTTCAAATGAGACAATATACATTGAAAAACCTTTGCATTGTGCACACAGCACCTCCTCTTGTACGGTGCGTGCAGCATCTCCTCTTGTACGGCGTGGACACCGCACGTGGATCGTGTCTTGTCGCGTACGCTGCGTGGACCGCGCTTCCTCCTGTGCGCCTCTAAACCAGAACTAACACCAGGACTAAGCCAGGTCTAAAGCAGGTCTAAACCAGGTGTAAACCGGACCTAAAACCAGGACTAAACAAGCATTAAATCAGGACTAAAACCATGTCTAAACCAGGTCTAAAACCAGGTCTAAAACCAGGTCTAAAACCAAACAAGAATTTGCAGGAGGTGGTTGCTACATTTATAGGTTATTTATAGGTTCATGGGGGGGGGTCAGGTGCTATGAGGATTGGGCAGCAAGCTGCCCCCGTGACCCAGCCGGATTAAGCGGGAGAAGATGGATGGATGGATGGTTGCTACATTTATTTCGTTTTAAAAAGCCAATGACAATATCAAGTAATCCAAAGTATTCAGATTACGTTACTCATTCCTGTGGCTCTCCGCGGGACCGGGGGTCTTCGCGGGACTGGGACTCTCAGCGGGTGCTGGTCGAGTGCTGCTCTGAGGCTCTGTAAATAGAATTGAGCCCCTCCCTCCAGACTCGCACTCGCGCGGTGCCCTAATGTAAGTGAATGAGGCGACTATTTTATTTTCAATTTCAAATCTAGGCATAGGCATTTTCATACATGAAAACCTGTATGCTTCCTGTATGCTTTTTTTTCCAAAAAAAAAACAAAACTATATGTATATTTTTCCCTCAGAAGGGCAACTTCAGTCGAGGAGGCCATACGGGCAGTTGCCAGGGCAACCAACGCAACCCCCGTCTGCATGTTCCTGGTCTTAATATCAGAACAAACTGCCTCCTGTTGTGCTGGTTTATGCTTGTTGTTTCCTGACCATTGCTGGATGTGCTGTCTGTTACTGTTACTTGTATTGTTGTCTGTTACCACGGTTGGTGTCTTTAATTTCCTTGTTAATATGATGATAATTATGTCACCAAGCAAGAACAGTTACTCATTGTCTGCATTTGTAAATAGTTCATAGAGTTAATGTAAAATGTTTGAAAAATGAAAAAGTGTCAAAAGTTGTTATGTTAGAAGAGGGGGTGGGATTAAATATATTGTCTTCTCTCTTTTAGAGCAAAAATGTTTTGAAAAAAAAAGTGTTCAGCAGAACAGAGAGAAACTTGATCTCCTTTAACAGTTTTTTTTTTTGATTAATTTTATCAATGAATCAAATTTGCTGTACAACAAAATTTGCCATATAACCACATAGAAATAGGTGATTGGGCATGGTCTGGGCCTGGATGAACAATCTTACACATGGATGGAGAAGAGGAGACTGACATTTTGATATATTTCTTTTAGAAGAAGTAAAAGAAATATAGCGGCACGATGGCTGAGTGGCAACACTCAGGCCTCACAGCAAGAAGGTTGCGGGTTCGATCCCCGGGTCGCCCGGGCCTTTCTGTGTGGAGTTTGCATGTTCCTCCCCGTGTCTGGATGGGTTTCCTCAGGGTACTCCGGTTTCCCCCATCAACCTAAAACATGTTGGACACCCAACATCTGTCCTGGGACTACAGATGAAAAATAGCCGTCTGGCTAATTCTGGCATATTTACATGTAAATGTTGATTAATGTGCACTGTCCCATAAATAAATAAAATATCATACCCCCCCCCCCGACCAGAATTGAACAATTCTGTCTTTTTTTTTTTTTTTACTTGTCCCATTTCTGTTTTTTAAATATATGCTGTTCAGATGAGACTTCATTGGAGAAAGAGAAGATGCCATTATTTTTATTAGTCATTAAGTCAAACAAATTGCAAGTTGAATATGGTAACTGAGGGCTTGTAGATACAGAATATTAAAAAGTTTTTTCTATCAATGTTTGGCAGTTTGATTTAATATATTGATTTTGATTTTGATAAAGGGTCTTCTGGCACATGTTTTAGTCTGTATCGTCATGACGATTACGATCATGACATTTTAACAGACAATTACAATTATTCACTACTGTACATGATCACCAATGCTAAATGTCAAACTCCAGAAATTTAATTTAGCAAATAAAAACATGCGTTACTTATTCAATCATTTTTATATACGTTATAATACATGTGATACTGATCCTGTCAAGAAGTGACTGTAAAACCTAGGAGCTTATTCCAAATCATGTAAAGAGAAACAGAAGAAAATACCAGAAAATACTGAAATTCAATTACAAATGATGAATGGTTGTTTAATTATTCAGCCTCTGAATGTATTTTTAACAATGCCATCCTATGCTTTGTTTTATCTTTTCAGTTTACCTTCAAGTTTGTAAGTGGACAAGACCGCAAAGGAAAGACCGACTCAAGATTCACAATGATTCTCAGGTTGCTTCTCCTGGTGTTTCTACCAGTAGGTAAGTGTCACGATGAGAATTATTCTTCTGTTTGGAAAACTGTTGATTTGACTCTGACTCTGACCCTCTGATCATGGAACAGCAATGAACGTCCAAACTGTGGAAGCAGCTGTTCAGAATCAAGCTGCAACTGCTCCAGCTGCCAATACATCTCCATCACCTACTCCAACTAACAATAGACCTGCTACAACTACCACAACGACAGCTCCTCCAACTACCACAACGACAGCTCCTTCAACTACCACAACTACAGCTCCTCCAACTACCACAACTACAGCTCCTCCAACTACCACAACTACAGTAGCAACAACTACAACTACAGCAGCACCAACTACAACTGCTCTACCTACAACTACAGCTACTACAAATACAGCTGCTCCACCTACAACTACAGTTTCTCCAACTACAGCTGCTCCAAATACAGCAGCTTCAATTACAGCTCCTACAACTACAGCTGCTTCACCTACTACAACAGCTGCTCCAACTACTACAGCTTCTCCAACTACCACTGCTCCATCTACAATTGCTCCAGTTACAACTACAGCTCGTAAAACTACAGCTGCTCCACCTACGACAACAGCTGCTCCAACTACAACTACAGCTTCTCCAACTACAGTTGCTCAAACCAGAATTTCCCCAACTACAACTACACCTCCTATAACTTCAGCTGCTCCAACTACAACTACATATGGTCCAACTACAACTGCTCCACCTACAACTACAGCTGTTCCAACTACAACTGCTCCACCTACAACTACTGCTCGTTCAACTACATATACAGCTCCTACAATTACTGCTGCTACACCTACTAAAACAGCTGCTCCAACTACAACTACAGCTTTTCCAACTACAACTCCTCCAACAGCATCTCCAACTACAGCTCCTACAACTTCAGCTGCTCCATCTACAACAGCTGTTCCAACTACTACTACAGAAGCTACAGCAGCTGTTCCAACTACAACTGCTCCACCTACAACTACATCTACTCCACCTACTACAACAGCTGTTCCAACTACTACTACAGAAGCTACAGCAGCTGTTACAACTACAACTGCTCCACCTACAACTACATCTACTCCACCTACTACAGCAGCTGTTCCAACTACAACTACAGAAGCTACAGCAGCTGTTACAACTACAACTGCTCCACCTACAACTACATCTACTCCACCTACTACAACAGCTGTTCCAACTACAACTACAGAAGCTACAGCAGCTGTTACAACTACAACTGCTCCACCTACAACTACAGCTCCTACAAATAAAGTTGATCCACCTATTACAACAGCTGCTCCAACTACAACTACAGCTTCTCCAACTACAGCTCCTACAACTACAGCTGTTCCATCCACAATTGCTCCAACTACAACTACATCTCCTACAACTACAGCTGCTCCACCTACTACAACAGCTGCTACAACTACAAATACAGCTGATACTACATCAGCTCCAACTACAGCTCCTACAACTACAGCTGCTCCACCTACTACAACAGCTGCTACAACTACAAATACAGCTGATACTACAGCAGCTCCAACTACAGCTCCTACAACTACAGCTGCTCCACCTACTACAACAGCTGCTACAACTACAGCTCCTAAAACTACTGCTGCTCCAGCTACAACATCAGCTGTTTCAACTACAATTGCTCCAACTGTAACTACAGCTCCTACAACTACAGCTGCTCCACCTACAACATCAGCTGTTTCAACTACAACTGCTCCACCTACAACTACAACCCCAACAACTACAGCTGCTGCACCTACTACAACAGCTGTTCCAACTACAACTGCTCCACCTACAACTACAGCTCTTACAGCTACAACTGCTCCACTTACAACTAAAGGTGCTACAACTACAGTTGCTCCACCTACAACTACAGCTGTTCCAACTACAATTACTGATGCTGCAACTACATCTCCTGCAACTACAACTGCTACAACTACAACTACAGCTAACCCAACTACAGCTGCTCCACCTGCAATGACAGCTGCTCCACCTACAACAATATCTGTTCCAACTACAACTGCTCCACCTACAACTACAGCTCCTACAACTACAGTTGATCCACCTATTACAACAGCTGCTCCAACTACAACTACAGCTTCTCCAACTACAGCAGCTCCAACTACAGCTCCTACAACTACAACTGTTCCACGTACAACTACAGAAGCTACATCTACATCTCCTGCAACAATAACTGCTGCACCTACACCCACAGTTCCTAAAACTACAGCTGCTCAAACCACAATTTCTCCAACTACAACTACATCTCGAACAACTTCAGCTGCTCCACCTACTACAACAGCTGCTACAACTACAACTACAGCTGCTACTACAGCAGCTCCAACTACAGCTCCTACAACTACAGCTCCTCCACCTACTACAACAGCTGCTACAACTACAACTACAGCTTCTCCAACTACAGCTGCTCAAACCACAATTTCTCCAACTACAACTACATCTCGAACAACTTCAGCTGCTCCAACTACAACTACAGCTATTCCAATTACAACTACATCTCCTGCAACTACAACTGTTTCACCTACAACTACAGTTGATCCAAATCAATCTACAGCTGCTCCAACTACACCTACACCTTCATCACCTGCTCCAACTAAACATACAGCTGCTACAACTACAATTACAATTACAGCTCCTACGACTACAACAACAGCTCCTCCAACCACAACTACAACAACAGCTGCTACGACCACAACTACAACTGCTCCAACCACAACTGCTGCTACTACAACAACAGCTATTCCAATTACAGCTGCTCCACCTACAACAACAGCTGCTGCAACTACATCTGCAGCTCCTACTAGTACAGCTGCTCCAACTACAACTGCTCCACCTACAACTACAGCTCCTACAACTAAAGTTGATCCACCTATTACAACAGCTGCTCCAACTACAACTACAGCTTCTCCAACTACAGCTCCTACAACTACAGCTGTTCCATCCACAATTGCTCCAACTACAACTACATCTCCTACAACTACAGCTGCTCCACCTACTACAACAGCGGCTATAACTACAAATACAGCTGATACTACAGCAGCTCCAACTACAGCTCCTACAACTACAGCTGCTCCACCTACTACAACAGCTGCTACAACTACAAATACAGCTGATACTACAGCAGCTCCAACTACAGCTCCTACAACTACAGCTGCTCCACCTACTACAACAGCTGCTACAACTACAGCTCCTAAAACTACTGCTGCTCCAGCTACAACATCAGCTGTTTCAACTACAATTGCTCCAACTGTAACTACAGCTCCTACAACTACAGATGCTCCACCTACAACATCAGCTGTTTCAACTACAACTGCTCCACCTACAACTACAACCCCAACAACTACAGCTGCTGCACCTACTACAACAGCTGTTCCAACTACAACTGCTCCACCTACACCTACAGCTCTTACAGCTACAACTGCTCCACTTACAACTAAAGCTGCTACAACTACAGTTGCTCCACCTACAACTACAGCTGTTCCAGCTACAATTACTGATGATGCAACTACATCTCCTGCAACTACAACTGCTACAACTACAACTACAGCTAACCCGACTACAGCTGCTCCACCTGCAACGACAGCTGCTCCACCTACAACAATATCTGTTCCAACTACAACTGCTCCACCTACAACTACAGCTCCTACAACTACAGTTGATCCACCTATTACAACAGCTGCTCCAACTACAACTACAGCTTCTCCAACTACAGCAGCTCCAACTACAGCTCCTACAACTACAGCTGTTCCAAGTACAACTACAGAAGCTACATCTACATCTCCTGCAACAATAACTGCTGCACCTACATCCACAGTTCCTAAAACTACAGCTGCTCCATCCACAATTTCTCCAACTACAACTACATCTACTACAACTACAGCTGCTCCACCTACTAGAACAGCTGCTACAACTACAACTACAGCTGCTACTACAGCAGCTCCAACTACAGCTCCTACAACTACAGCTCCTCCACCTACTACAACAGCTGCTACAACTACAACTACAGCTGCTACTACAGCAGCTCCAACTACAGCTCCTACAGCTACAGCTGCTCCACCTACTACAACAGCTGCTACAACTACAGCTCCTAATACTACTGGTGCTCCAGCTACAACATCAGCTGTTCCAACTACAACTACGGCTTCTCCAACTACAGCTGCTCAAACCACAATTTCTCCAACTACAACTACATCTCGAACAACTTCAGCTGCTCCAACTACAACTACAGCTATTCCAATTACAACTACATCTCCTCCAACTACAACTACAGTTGATCCAAATAAATCTACAGCTGCTCCAACTACACCTACACCTTCATCACCTGCTCCAACTAAACATACAGCTGCTACAACTACAATTACAATTACAGCTCCTACGACTACAACAACAGCTGCTCCAACCACAACTACAACAACAGCTGCTACGACCACAACTACAACTGCTCCAACCACAACTGCTGCTACTACAACAACAGCTATTCCAATTACAGCTGCTCCACCTACAACAACAGCTGCTGCAACTACATCTGCAGCTCCTACTAGTACAGCTGCTCCAACCACAAATGCTCCACCTACAACTACAGCTGCTCCACCTACTACAACATTTGCTCCAACTACAGCTCCTACAACGACAGCCGCTCCAACTACAGCAATTCCAACTACAGCTCCTACAACTACAGCGGCTCCACCTACAACTACATCTTCTCCAACTACAGCTGCTCCTACTACAGATGCTCCAACTACAACTGCTCCACCTACAACTAGAGGTGCTCCAATCACAACTACAGCTGTTCCAACTACAACTGCTCCACCTACAACTACAGCTGCTGCAACTACATCTACTGCTCTGACAACTACAGCTTCTCCACCTACAACAACAACTGTTCCAACTACAACTGCTCCACCTACAACTACAGCTGCTCCACCTTCTTCAACAGTTGCTCCAACTACAAGCACAGCTCCTACAACTATAGCTGCTCCAACCACAATTGCTACAACTACAGCATCTACAACTACAGCTGCTCCACCTACTACAACAGCTGCTACAACTACAGGAGCTCCAACTACAGCTCTAGCAACTACAAATGCTCCACCTACAAATACGGCTCCAACAACTACAGCTTCTAAAACTACAGCTGCTCCAACTACAGCAACATCAACTACAGCTCCTACAACTGCAACTGCTACACCTACAACTACAGCTGTTCTAACTACAACTACATCTCCTGCAACTACAACTGCTGCACCTACAACTACAGCTATTCTGAGGAAAGCTACAGCTACTTCAACTACCCCTACACCTGCATCACCTGTTCCAACTAAACATACAGCTGCTACAACTACAGCCGCTCCAACTACAACTAAATCTTCTCCAACTACAGCTGCTCCAACTACAGGTTCTCCAACTACAACTGCTCCACCTACAACTACAGCTGCTCCAATTACCACTACAGCTGTTCCAACTGCAACTGCTCCACCTACAACTACAGCTCCAACAACTACCACTGCTCCAAACACAATGGCTCCAACTACCACTGCTCTAACCACAATGGCTCCAACTACAACTACACCTCCTACAACTACAGCTGTTCCAATTACAACTACAGACACAACAACTACATCTGCTGCACCTACAACTACAGCTCCTACAACTACAGCTGCTCCACCTACTACAACAGCAGTTCCAACTACAACTGCTCCACCTACAGGTACAGCTCCTCCAACTACAACTACAGCTCTTAAAACTACAGCTGCTCCAAGCACAATTGCTCCAACTACAAGTACAGCTCCTACAACTACATCTGCTCCACCTACTACAACAGCTGTTCCAACTACAACGGCTCCACCTGCAACTACAGCTCCTTCAACTACAGGTCCTCCAACCACAATTGCTCCAACTACAACTACACCTTCTACAACTTCAGCTACTCCAACTACAACAACAGCTGTTCCAACTACTACTTCAGAAGCTACAAGAGCTGTTACAACTACAACTGCTCCACCTACAACTACAGCTGCCCCAACTACAACTGCTCCACCTACTACTACAGCTGCTGCAACTATATCTACAGCTCCAACAACTACAGCTGCTCCACCTACAACAGCAGCTGTTCCAACTACAACTGGTCCACCTACAACTACAATTTCAAAAACTACAGCTGCTCCGCCTACTACAAAAGCTGCTAAATCTACAACTACATCTCCTCCAACTACAACTGCTCCACCTACATCTACAGCTGCTCCAATTACAACTACAGCTGTTCCAACTGCAACTGCTCCACCTACAACTACAACTCCAACAACTACCGCTGTTCCACCTATAACAGCTGCTCCAACTACAACTTCTCCAACTACCACTGCTCCAACCACAATGGCTCCAACTACCACTGCTCTAACCACAATAGCTCCAACTACAACTACATCTCCTAGAACTACAGCTGTTCCAATTACAACTACAGAAGCAACAACTACATCTACTGCACCTACAACTACAGCTCCTACAACTACAGCTGCTCCACCTACTACAACAGCAGTTCCAACAACAACTGCTCCACCTACAGGTACAGCTCCTCCAACTACAACTACAGCTCTTAAAACTACAGCTTCTCCAAGAACAATTGCTCCAACTACAACCACCGCTCCTACAACTTCAGCTGCTCCATCTACAATTGCTCCAACTATGACTACAGCTCCTACAACTACAGCTGCTCCACCTACAACTACAACTCTAAAAACTACAGCTGCTCTGCCTACAACAAAAGCTGCTACATCTACAACTACACCTCCTACAACTTAAGTTGCTCCAACTACAACTACAGCTGTTCTAACTACAACTACAGATGTGACAACTACATCTCCTGCATTACAACTGCTACACCTACAACTACAGCTATTCTGAGTAAAGCTACAGCTACTTCAACTACCCCTACACCTGCATCACCTACTCCAACTAAACATACAGCTGCTACAACTACAGCCGCTCCAACTACATCTTCTCCAACTACAGCTGCTCCAACTACAGGTTCTCCAACTACAACTGCTCCACCGACAACTACAGCTGCTCCAATTACAACTACAGCTGTTCGAACTGCAACTGCTCCACCTACAACTACAGCTCCAACAACTACAGCTGCCCCACCTACTACAACAGATGCTCCACCTACAACTACAGCTTCTCCAACTACCACTGCTCCAAACACAATGGCTCCAACTACAAGTACAGCTCCTACAACTACAGCTGCTCCACCTACAACAAAAGCTGTTCCAACTACATCGGCTCCACCTGCAACTACAGCTCCTTCAACTACAGGTCCTCCAACCAAAATTGCTCCAACTACAACTACACCTCCTACAACTACAGCTAATCCAACTACAACTACAGCTGTTCCAACTACTACTTCAGAAGCTACAACAGCTGTTACAACTACAACTGCTCCGCCTACAACTACAGCTGCCCCAACTACAACTGCTCCACCTACTACTACAGCTGCTGCAACTATATCTACAGCTCCTACAACTACAGCTGCTCCACCTACAACAACAGCTGTTCCAACTACAACTGGTCCACCTACAACTACAACTCCAAAAACTACAGCTGCTCCGCCTACTACAAAAGATGTTAAATCTACAACTACACGTCCTCCAACTACAACTGCTCCACCTACATCTACAGCTGCTCCAATTACAACTACAGCTGTTCCAATTGCAACTGCTCAACCTACAACTACAACTCCAACAACTACAGCTGTTCCACCTACTACAACAGCTGCTCCAACTACAACTTCTCCAACTATCACTGCTCCAACCACAATGGCTCCAACTACCACTGCTCTAACCACAATAGCTCCAACTACAACTACATCTCCTAGAACTACAGCTGTTCCAATTACAACTACAGAAGCAACAACTACATCTGCTGCACCTACAACTACAGCTCCTACAACTACAGCTGCTCCACCTACTACAACAGCAGTTCCAACTACAACTGCTACACCTACAGGTACAGCTCCTCCAACTACAACTACAGCTCTTAAAACTACAGCTTCTCCAAGAACAATTGCTTCAATTACAACTACAGCTCCTACAACTACAGCTGCTCCATCTACAATTGCTCCAACTATAACTACAGCTCCTACAACTACAGCTGCTCTGCCTACAACAAAAGCTGCTACATCTACAACTACACCTCCTACAACTTAAGTTGCTCCAACTACAACTACAGCTGTTCTAACTACAACTACAGATGCGACAACTACATCTCCTGCATTACAACTGCTACACCTACAACTACAGCTATTCCGAGTAAAGCTACAGCTACTCCAACTACCCCTACACCTGCATCACCTGCTCCAACTAAACATACAGCTGCCACAACTACAGCCGCTCCAACTACAACTACATCTTCTCCAAATACAGCTGCTCCAACTACAGGTGCTCCAACTACAACTGCTCCACCTACAACTACAGCTGCTCCAATTACAACTACAGCTGTTCCAACTGCAACTGCTCCACCTACAACTACAGCTCCAACAACTACAGCTGCTCCACCTACTACAACAGTTGCTCCAACTCCAACTACAACTTCTCCAACTACCACTGCTCCAACCACAATGCCTCCAAGTACCACTGCTCTAACCACAATGGCTCCAACTACAACTACACCTCCTTGCACTACAGCTGTTCCAATTACAATTACAGAGGCAACAACTACATCTGCTGCACCTACAACTACAGCTCCTCCATCTACTACAACAGCTGTTCCAACTACAACTGCTCGACCTGCAACTACAGCTCCTTCAACTACAGCTCCTCCAACCACAATTGCTCCAACTACAACTACAGCTGTTCCAACTACGACTACAGAAGCTACAACAGCTGTGACAACTACAGCTGCCTCCATCTACAACTGCTCCACCTACTACTAGAGCTGCTGCAACTATATCTACAGCTTTTACAACTTCAGCTTCTCCATTTACAACAGTTGTTCCAACTACAACTGCTCCACCTACAACTACAGCTCCTTCAACTACAGCTTCTCCACCTACAACAATAGCTGTTCCAACTACAACTGCTCCACCTAAAACTACAGCGGCTCCACCTACTACAACAATTGCTCCAACTACAACCACCGCTCCTACAACTACAGCTGCTCTAACTACAACAACAGCTGTTCCAACTACTACTACAGAAGCTACAAGAGCTGTTGCAACTACAACTGCTCCACCTACAACTACAGCTGCCCCAACTACAACTGCTCCACCTACTACTACAGCTGCTGCAACTATATCTACAGCTCCTACAACTACAGCTGCTCCACCTACAACAACAACTGTTCCAACTACAACTGGTCCACCTACAACTCCAAAAACTACAGCTTCTCCACCTACTACAAAAGCTGCTGAATGTACAACTACACCTCCTCCAACTACAACTGCTCCACCTACATCTACAGCTGCTCCAATTACAACTACAGCTGTTCCAACTGCAACTGCTCCACCTACAACTACAATTCCAACAACTACAGCTGTTCCACCTACTACAACAGCTGCTCCAACTACAACTACAGCTTCTCCAACTACCACTGCTCCAACCACAATGGCTCCAACTATCACTGCTCTAACCACAATAGCTCCAACTACAACTACATCTCCTAGAACTACAGCTGTTCCAATTACAACTACAGAAGCAACAACTACATCTGCTGCACCTACAACTACAGCTCCTACAACTACAGCTGCTCCACCTACTACAACATCAGTTCCAACTACAACTGCTCCACCTACAGGTACAGCTCCTCCAACTACAACTACAGCTCTTAAAACTACAGCTTCTCCAAGAACAATTGCTCCAATTACAACTACAGCTCCTACAACTACAGCTGCTCCATCTACAATTGCTCCAACTATAACTACAGCTCCTACAACAACAGCTGCTCTGCCTACAACAAAAGCTGCTACATCTACAACTACACCTCCTACAACTTAAGTTACTCCAACTAAAACTACAGCTGTTCTAACTACAACTACAGATGCTACAACTACATCTCCTGCATTACAACTGCTACACCTACAACTACAGCTATTCTGAGTAAAGCTACAGCTACTCCAACTACCCCTACACCTGCAACACCTGCTCCAACTAAACATACAGCTGCTACAACTACAGCCGCTCCAACTACAACTACATCTTTCCAACTACAGCTGCTCCAACTACAACTACAGCTACTCCAATTACAACTACAGCTGTTCCAACTACAACTGCTCCACCTACAACTACAGCTCCAACAACTACAGCTGCTCCACCTACTACAACAGCTGCTCCAACCACAATTGCTCCAACTACAGCTCCTACAACTACAGCTGCTCCACCTACTACAAAAACTGTTCCAACTGCAACTGCTCCACCTACAAAAACAGCTCCTTCAACTACAGCTTCTCCAACCACAATTGCTCCAACTACAACTACACCTCCTGGAAGGCCAGCTGCTCCAACTACAACCACAGCTCCTAAAACTACAGCTGCTCCAACCACAATTGCTATAACTACAGCTGCTCCACCTACTCCAACAGCTGCTATAACCACAACTACAGTGCCTCCAACTACAGCTGCTTCAACTACAGGAGCTCCAACTACAGCTCTAGCAACTACAAATGCTCCACCTACAAATACAGCTGATCCAATTACAACTACAGATTTTCCAACTACAACTGGTCCACCTACCACTACAGCTCCAATGACTACAGCTTCTCCACCTACTAATACAGCTGCTCCAACTAAAACTACAGGTTCTCCAACTACTAATAATCCAACCACAATGGCTCCAACTACACCTACACCTCCTTAAACTACAGCTGTTCCAATTAGAACAACAGAAGCAACAACTACATCTGCTGCACCTACAACTACAGCTGCTCCACCTACTACAACAGCTGTTCCAACTGCAACTGCTCCACCTACAACTCCTTCAACTACAGATCCTCCAACCACAATTCTCCAACTAAAACTACACCTCTTACAACTTCAGCTGCTCCAACTACAACTACAGCTGTTCCAATTACTACTGTTCCACCTACTACTACAGCTGCTGCAGCTACATCTAAAGCTCCTAGAACTACAGCTTCTCCACCTACAACAACAACTGTTCCAACTACAACTGCCTCACCTACAACCACAGCTCCTAGATCTACAGCTGCTCCACCTACTACAACAGCTGCTACAACTACAACTACAGCTACTACAACTACAGCTCCATCAACTACAGGAGCTCCAACTACAGCTCCATCATCTACACCTGCTCCACCTTCAACTACAGCTCCAACAACTACAGCTACTCCACCTACAGCTCCTAAAACTACAGCTGCTCCAACAACAATTGCTCCAATTACAACTACATCTCCTACAACTACTGCTGCTACACCTAGTACAACAGCTGCTCCATCTACAACTACAGCTTTTCCAACTACAACTTCTCCACCTACAACTACAGCTCCTGCAACTACAGCTGCTCCACCTGCAACAACAGCTGTTCTAAATACAACTGGTCGACCTACAACTACAGCTCCAACAACTACAGCTGCCCCACCTACTACAACAGATGCTACAACTATATCTACAGCTCCTACAACTACAGCTTCTCCACCTACAACAACAGATGTTACAACTACAGCTGCTCCCCCTACTACAACAGCTGCTACAACTATATCTACAGCTCCTACAACTACAGCTTCTCCACCTACAACAGCTGTTCCAACTACAACTGCTCCACCTACAACTACAGCTCCTACAACTACAGCTTCTCCACCTACAACAACAGATGTTACAACTACAACTGCTCCACCTACAACTACAGCTCCTACAACTACAGCTTCTCCACCTATAACAACAGCTGTTCCAACTACAACTGCTCCACCTACAACTACAGGTCCTACAACTACAGCTTCTCCACCTACAACAACAGATGTTACAACTACAACTGCTCCACCTGCAACTACAACTCCTACAACTACAGCTGTTCCAACTACAACTACAGATGCTACAACTACATCTCCTGCAACTACAACTGCTGCACCTACAACTACAGCTATTCTGAGTAAAGCTACAGCTACACCAACTACCCCTACACCTGCTCCAACTAAACATACAGCTGCTACAACTACAACTACAGCTGCTACGACTACAACTACAGCTGCTCCAACTACAACTACAACAACTGCTACAACTCCAACTACAGCTGCTCCACCTACAACTGCTCCACCTACAACTTCTGCTACAACAACAACAGATGTCCCAATTACAGCTGCTCCACCTGCTGCAACTACATCTACAGCTCCTACTAGTACAGCTGCTCCAACTACAACTTCCGCTGTTCCAACTACAACTGCTCCACCAATACCTACAGGTGCTACAACTACAGCTATTCCGAGTAAAGCTACAGCTCCACCAACTACCCCTACACCTGCATCACCTGTTCCAACTAAACATACAGCTGCTACAACTACAGCTGCTAAAACTGCAACTACAGCTGCTCCAAGTACAACTGCTCCACCTACAACTACAGCTGCTAAAACTGCAACTACAGCTGCTCCAACTACAACTGCTCCACCTACAACTGCTGTTACAACAACAGCTGTTCCAACTACAGCTGCTCCACCTGCTACAACAGCATCTGCAACTACATCTACAGCTCCTACTAGTAAAGCTCCAACTACAACTACCACTTCTCCAACTACAGCTGCTCCAACTACAGCTGCTCCAACTACAACTGCTCCACCTACAACTCCAACAACTACAGCTTCTACAACTACAGCTGCTCCAACTACTACAACAGCTGCTACATCTACAACTACAGCTTGTCCAACTACAGCTGCTCCAACCACAATTGCTCTAACTATAACTACACCTCCTACAACTTCAGCTGCTTCAACTACAACTACATCTCCTGCTACTACAACTGTTGCACCTACAACTACAGCTGCTGCAACTACAACAGCTGCTCCAACTACAACTGCTCCATCTATAACTACAGCTGTTCCAAGTACAACAACAGCTGTTCCAACTACAACTGCTCCACCTATAACTACAGCTGCTCCACCTACTACAACAACTGCTCCAACTATAACTACAGCTTCTCCAACTACCATTGCTCCAACCACAATGGCTCCAACTACACCTACACTTCCTACAACTACAGCTGTTCCAATTACAACTACAGGAGCAACAACTACATCTGCTGCACCTACATCTACAGCTCCTTCAACTTCAGCTGCTCCAACTACAACTACAGCTGTTCCAACTACTACTACAACAGCTACAACAGCTGTTACAACTACATCTGCTCCACCTACAGCTGTTCCACCTGCAACAACAGCTGTTCCAACTACAACTGGTCCACCTACAACTACAACTTCAACTACAGCTGCTCCGCCTACTACAACAGCTGCTACATCTACAACTACAGCTTCTCCAACTACAGCTGCTCCGACCACAATTGCTCAAACTACAACTACAGCTCCAACAACTACATCTTCTCCACCTTCTACAACAGCTGCTCCAACTACAACTGCAGCTTCTCCAACTACCACTGCACCAACCACAATGGCTCCAACTACGACTACACCACCTACATCTACAGCTGTTCCAATTACACCTACAGAAGCAACAACTACATCCGCTGCACCTACAACTACAGCTCCTACAACTACAGATGCTCCACCTACTGCAACAGCTGTTCCATCTACAACTGCTCCACCTGCTACAACAGCTGCCGCAACTACATCTGCAGCTCATACTAGTACAGCTGCTCCAACTCCAACTACAACACCAGCAACTACAGCTTCTCCAAATGCAGCTGCTCCAACTACAGCTGCTCCATCCACAACTGTTCCATCTAAAACTACAGCTGTTCCAACTACAACTGCTCCACCTACAACAACAGCTCCAACAACTACAGCTGCTCCACCTACTACAACAGCTGCTCCAGCCACAATTGCTCCAACTACAGCTCCTACAACTACAGCTGCTCCACGTACTACAAAACTGTTCCAACTGCAACTGCTCCACCTACAAAAACAGCTCCTTCAACTACAGCTTCTCCAACCACAATTGCTCCAACTACAACTACACCTCCTGGAAGGTCAGCTGCTCCAACTACAACCACAGCTCTTAAAACTACAGCTGCTCCAACCACAATTGCTATAACTACAGCTTCTACAACTACAGCTGCTCCACCTACTCCAACACCTGTTATAACCACAACTACAGCTCCTCCAACTACAGCTGCTTCAACTACAGGAGCTCCAACTACAGCTCTAGCAACTACAAACGCTCCACCTACAAATACAGCTCCAACAACTAGAGCTTCTCCAACTACAGCTGCTCCAACTACAGCATCTTCAACTACAGCTCCTACATCTAAAGCTGCTCCACCTACAACTACAGCTTTTCCCACTACAGCTGCTACAACTACAGCTGCCACAACTACAACTGCTCCACCTACAACTACAGCTGCTCCAATTACAACTACAGAATTTCCAACTACAACTGGTCCACCTACCACTACAGCTCCAATAACTACAGCTTCTCCACCTACTAATACAGCTGTTCCAACTAAAACTACAGGTTCTCCAACTACTAATAATCCAACCACAATGGCTCCAACTACAACTACACCTCCTTAAACTACAGCTGTTCCAATTAGAACTACAGAAGCAACAACTACATCTGCTGCTCCTACAACTACAGCTCCTACAACTACAGCTGCTCCACCTACTACAACAGCTGTTCCAACTACAACTGCTCCACCTACAACTACAGCTCCTTCAACTACAGATCCTCCAACCACAATTGCTCCAACTAAAACTACACCTCTTACAACTTCAGCTGCTCCACCTCCAACTACAGCTGCTCCAATTACAACTACAGATTTTCCAACTACAACTGGTCCACCTACCACTACAGCTCCAATAACTACAGCTTCTCCACCTACTAATACAGCTGCTCCAACTAAAACTACAGGTTCTCCAACTACTAATAATCCAACCACAATGGCTCCAACTACAACTACACCTCCTTAAACTACAGCTGTTCCAATTAGAACTACAGAAGCAACAACTACATCTGCTGCTCCTACAACTACAGCTCCTACAACTACAGCTGCTCCACCTACTACAACAGCTGTTCCAACTACAACTGCTCCACCTACAACTACAGCTCCTTCAACTACAGATCCTCCAACCACAATTGCTCATACTAAAATTACACCTCTTACAACTACAGCTTCTCCACCTACAACAACAACTGTTCCAACTACAACTGCCTCAAATACAACCACAGCTCCTAGATCTACAGCTGCTCCACCTACTACAACAGCTGCGACAACTACAACTACAGCTACTCCAACTACAACAGCTGTTCCAACTACAACTACAGGTCCTACAACTACAGCTTCTCCACCTACAACAACAGATGTTACAACTACAACTGCTCCACCTACAACTACAGCTCCTACAACTACAGCTTCTCCACCTATAACAACAGCTGTTCCAACTACAACTGCTCCACCTGCAACTACAACTCCTACAACTACAGCTGTTCCAACTACAGCTACAGATGCTACAACTACATCTCCTGCAACTACAACTGCTGCACCTACAACTACAGCTATTCCGAGTAAAGCTACAGCTACACCAACTACCCCTACACCTGCATCACCTGTTCCAACTAAACATACAGCTGCTACAACTACAACTACAGCTGCTACGACTACAACTACAGCTGCTCCAACCACAACTACAACAACAGCTGCTACAACTCCAACTACAGCTGCTCCACCTACAACTTCTGCTACAACAACAACAGATGTCCCAATTACAGCTGCTCCAACTGCCGCAACTACATCTACAGCTCCTACTAGTACAGCTGCTCCAACTACAACTTCCGCTGTTCCAACTACAACTGCTCCATCAATACCTACAGGTGCTACAACTACAGCTATTCCGAGTAAAGCTACAGCTACACCAACTACCCCTACACCTGCATCACCTGTTCCAACTAAATATACAGCTGCTACAACTACAACTACAGCTGCTCCAACCACAACTACAACAACAGCTGCTACAACTACAACTACAGCTGCTACGACTACAACTACAGCTGCTCCAACCACAACTACAACAACAGCTGCTACAACTCCAACTACAGCTGCTCCACCTACAATTGCTCCACCTACAGCTGCTGCTACTACAACAGCTGTTCCAACAACAGCTGCTCCACCTATTACAACAGTTGCTGCAACAACATCTACAGCTCCTACTAGGCCAGTTGCTCCAGTACAACTACCGCTGCTCCAACTACAACTGCGCCGGTTTCCCCCATCAACCTAAAACATGTTGGACACCCAACATCTGTCCTGGGACTACAGATGAAAAATAGCCGTCTGGCTAATTCTGGCATATTTACATGTAAATGTTGATTAATGTGCACTGTCCCATAAATAAATAAATAAAATATCATACCCCCCCCCCCGACCAGAATTGAACAATTCTGTCTTTTTTTTTTTTTTTACTTGTCCCATTTCTGTTTTTTAAATATATGCTGTTCAGATGAGACTTCATTGGAGAAAGAGAAGATGCCATTATTTTTATTAGTCATTAAGTCAAACAAATTGCAAGTTGAATATGGTAACTGAGGGCTTGTAGATACAGAATATTAAAAAGTTTTTTCTATCAATGTTTGGCAGTTTGATTTAATATATTGATTTTGATTTTGATAAAGGGTCTTCTGGCACATGTTTTAGTCTGTATCGTCATGACGATTACGATCATGACATTTTAACAGACAATTACAATTATTCACTACTGTACATGATCACCAATGCTAAATGTCAAACTCCAGAAATTTAATTTAGCAAATAAAAACATGCTACTTATTCAATCATTTTTATATACGTTATAATACATGTGATACTGATCCTGTCAAGAAGTGACTGTAAAACCTAGGAGCTTATTCCAAATCATGTAAAGAGAAACAGAAGAAAATACCAGAAAATACTGAAATTCAATTACAAATGATGAATGGTTGTTTAATTATTCAGCCTCTGAATGTATTTTTAACAATGCCATCCTATGCTTTGTTTTATCTTTTCAGTTTACCTTCAAGTTTGTAAGTGGACAAGACCGCAAAGGAAAGACCGACTCAAGATTCACAATGATTCTCAGGTTGCTTCTCCTGGTGTTTCTACCAGTAGGTAAGTGTCACGATGAGAATTATTCTTCTGTTTGGAAAACTGTTGATTTGACTCTGACTCTGACCCTCTGATCATGGAACAGCAATGAACGTCCAAACTGTGGAAGGAGCTGTTACGAATCAAGCTGCAACTGCTCCAGCTGCCAATACACCTCCATCACCTACTCCAACTAACAATAGACCTGCTACAACTACCACAACGACAGCTCCTCCAACTACCACAACGACAGCTCCTCCAACTACCACGACAGCTCCTCCAACTACCACAACTACAGCTCCTCCAACTACCACAACTACAATAGCAACAACTACAACTACAGCAGCACCAACTACAACTGCTCTACCTACAACTACAGCTACTACAAATACAGCTGCTCCACTTATTACAACAGCTGCTCCAACTACAACTACAGTTTCTCCAACTACAGCTGCTCCAAATACAGCAGCTCCAATTACAGCTCCTACAACTACAGCTGCTTCACCTACTACAACAGCTGCTCCAACTACTACAGCTTCTCCAACTACCACTGCTCCATCTACAATTGCTCCAGTTACAACTACAGCTCGTAAAACTACAGCTGCTCCACCTACGACAACAGCTGCTCCAACTACAACTACAGCTTCTCCAACTACAGTTGCTCAAACCAGAATTTCCCCAACTACAACTACACCTCCTATAACTTCAGCTGCTCCAACTACAACTACATATGGTCCAACTACAACTGCTCCACCTACAACTACAGCTGTTCCAACTACAACTGCTCCACCTACAACTACTGCTCGTTCAACTACATATACAGCTCCTACAATTACTGCTGCTACACCTACTAAAACAGCTGCTCCAACTACAACTACAGCTTTTCCAACTACAACTTCTCCAACAGCATCTCCAACTACAGCTCCTACAACTTCAGCTGCTCCATCTACAACAGCTGTTCCAACTACTACTACAGAAGCTACAGCAGCTGTTCCAACTACAACTGCTCCACCTACAACTACATCTACTCCACCTACTACAACAGCTGTTCCAACTACTACTACAGAAGCTACAGCAGCTGTTACAACTACAACTGCTCCACCTACAACTACATCTACTCCACCTACTACAGCAGCTGTTCCAACTACAACTACAGAAGCTACAGCAGCTGTTACAACTACAACTGCTCCACCTACAACTACATCTACTCCACCTACTACAACAGCTGTTCCAACTACAACTACAGAAGCTACAGCAGCTGTTACAACTACAACTGCTCCACCTACAACTACAGCTCCTACAACTAAAGTTGATCCACCTATTACAACAGCTGCTCCAACTACAACTACAGCTTCTCCAACTACAGCTCCTACAACTACAGCTGTTCCATCCACAATTGCTCCAACTACAACTACATCTCCTACAACTACAGCTGCTCCACCTACTACAACAGCTGCTACAACTACAAATACAGCTGATACTACATCAGCTCCAACTACAGCTCCTACAACTACAGCTGCTCCACCTACTACAACAGCTGCTACAACTACAAATACAGCTGATACTACAGCAGCTCCAACTACAGCTCCTACAACTACAGCTGCTCCACCTACTACAACAGCTGCTACAACTACAGCTCCTAAAACTACTGCTGCTCCAGCTACAACATCAGCTGTTTCAACTACAATTGCTCCAACTGTAACTACAGCTCCTACAACTACAGCTGCTCCACCTACAACATCAGCTGTTTCAACTACAACTGCTCCACCTACAACTACAACCCCAACAACTACAGCTGCTGCACCTACTACAACAGCTGTTCCAACTGCAACTGCTCCACCTACAACTACAGCTCTTACAGCTACAACTGTTCCACTTACAACTAAAGCTGCTACTACTACAGTTGCTCCACCTACAACTACAGCTGTTCCAGCTACAATTACTGATGCTGCAACTACATCTCCTGCAACTACAACTGCTACAACTACAACTACAGCTAACCCAACTACAGCTGCTCCACCTGCAACGACAGCTTCTCCACCTACAACAATATCTGTTCCAACTACAACTGCTCCACCTACAACTACAGCTCCTACAACTACAGTTGATCCACCTATTCTAACAGCTGCTCCAACTACAACTACAGCTTCTCCAACTACAGCAGCTCCAACTACAGCTCCTACAACTACAGCTGTTCCAAGTACAACTACAGAAGCTACATCTACATCTCCTGCAACAATAACTGCTGCACCTACACCCACAGTTCCTAAAACTACAGCTGCTCCATCCACAATTTCTCCAACTACAACTACATCTACTACAACTACAGCTGCTCCACCTACTAGAACAGCTGCTACAACTACAACTACAGCTGCTACTACAGCAGCTCCAACTACAGCTCCTACAACTACAGCTCCTCCACCTACTACAACAGCTGCTACAACTACAACTACAGCTTCTCCAACTACAGCTGCTAAAACCACAATTTCTCCAACTACAACTACATCTCGAACAACTTCAGCTGCTCCAACTACAACTACAGCTATTCCAATTACAACTACATCTCCTGCAACTACAACTGTTTCACCTACAACTACAGTTGATCCAAATAAATCTACAGCTGCTCCAACTACACCTACACCTTCATCACCTGCTCCAACTAAACATACAGCTGCTACAACTACAATTACAGCTCCTACGACTACAACAACAGCTGCTCCAACCACAACTACAACAACAGCTGCTACGACCACAACTGCTCCACCTACAACTGCTGCTACTTCAACAACAGCTATTCCAATTACAGCTGCTCCACCTACAACAACAGCTGCTGCAACTACATCTGCAGCTCCTACTAGTACAGCTGCTCCAACTACAACTGCTCCACCTACAACTACAGCTCCTACAACTAAAGTTGATCCACCTATTACAACAGCTGCTCCAACTACAACTACAGCTTCTCCAACTACAGCTCCTACAACTACAGCTGTTCCATCCACAATTGCTCCAACTACAACTACATCTCCTACAACTACAGCTGCTCCACCTACTACAACAGCGGCTATAACTACAAATACAGCTGATACTACAGCAGCTCCAACTACAGCTCCTACAACTACAGCTGCTCCACCTACTACAACAGCTGCTACAACTACAAATACAGCTGATACTACAGCAGCTCCAACTACAGCTCCTACAACTACAGCTGCTCCAGCTACAACATCAGCTGTTTCAACTACAATTGCTCCAACTGTAACTACAGCTCCTACAACTACAGCTGCTCCACCTACAACATCAGCTGTTTCAACTACAACTGCTCCACCTACAACTACAACCCCAACAACTACAGCTGCTGCACCTACTACAACAGCTGTTCCAACTACAACTGCTCCACCTACACCTACAGCTCTTACAGCTACAACTGCTCCACTTACAACTAAAGCTGCTACAACTACAGTTGCTCCACCTACAACTACAGCTGTTTCAGCTACAATTACTGATGATGCAACTACATCTCCTGCAACTACAACTGCTACAACTACAACTACAGCTAACCCGACTACAGCTGCTCCACCTGCAACGACAGCTGCTCCACCTACAACAATATATGTTCCAACTACAACTGCTCCACCTACAACTACAGCTCCTACAACTACAGTTGATCCACCTATTACAACAGCTGCTCCAACTACAACTACAGCTTCTCCAACTACAGCAGCTCCAACTACAGCTCCTACAACTACAGCTGTTCCAAGTACAACTACAGAAGCTACATCTACATCTCCTGCAACAATAACTGCTGCACCTACATCCACAGTTCCTAAAACTACAGCTGCTCCATCCACAATTTCTCCAACTACAACTACATCTACTACAACTACAGCTGCTCCACCTACTAGAACAGCTGCTACAACTACAACTACAGCTGCTACTACAGCAGCTCCAACTACAGCTCCTACAACTACAGCTCCTCCACCTACTACAACAGCTGCTACAACTACAACTACAGCTGCTACTACAGCAGCTCCAACTACAACTCCTACAGCTACAGCTGCTCCACCTACTACAACAGCTGCTACAACTACAGCTCCTAATACTACTGCTGCTCCAGCTGCAACATCAGCTGTTCCAACTACAACTACGGCTTCTCCAACTACAGCTGCTCAAACCACAATTTCTCCAACTACAACTACATCTCGAACAACTTCAGCTGCTCCAACTACAACTACAGCTATTCCAATTACAACTACATCTCCTCCAACTACAACTGTTTTACCTACAACTACAGTTGATCCAAATAAATCTACAGCTGCTCCAACTACACCTACACCTTCATCACCTGCTCCAACTAAACATACAGCTGCTACAACTACAATTACAATTACAGCTCCTACGACTACAACAACAGCTGCTCCAACCACAACTACAACAACAGCTGCTACGACCACAACTACAACTGCTCCAACCACAACTGCTGCTACTACAACAACAGCTATTCCAATTACAGCTGCTCCACCTACAACAACAGCTGCTGCAACTACATCTGCAGCTCCTACTAGTACAGCTGCTCCAACCACAAATTCTCCACCTACAACTACAGCTGCTCCACCTACTACAACATTTGCTCCAACTACAACTACAGCTCCTACAACGACAGCCGCTCCAACTACAGCAATTCCAACTACAGCAACTACAACTACAGCTGCTCCACCTACAACTACATCTTCTCCAACTACAGCTGCTCCTACTACAGATGCTCCAACTACAACTGCTCCACCTACAACTAGAGCTGCTCCAATCACAACTACAGCTGTTCCAACTACAACTCCTCCACCTACAACTACAGCTGCTGCAACTACATCTACAGCTCCGACAACTACAGCTTCTCCACCTACAACAACAACTGTTCCAACTACAACTGCTCCACCTACAACTACAGCTGCTCCACCTTCTTCAACAGTTGCTCCAACTACAACCACAGCTCCTACAACTATAGCTGCTCCAACCACAATTGCTACAACTACAGCATCTACAACTACAGCTGCTCCACCTACTACAACAGCTGCTACAACTACAGGAGCTCCAACTACAGCTCTAGCAACTACAAATGCTCCACCTACAAATACGGCTCCAACAACTACAGCTTCTAAAACTACAGCTGCTCCAACTACAGCAACATCAACTACAGCTCCTACAACTGCAACTGCTACACCTACAACTACAGCTGTTCTAACTACAAGTACATCTCCTGCAACTACAACTGCTGCACCTACAACTACAGCTATTCTGAGTAAAGCTACAGCTACTTCAACTACCCCTACACCTGCATCACCTGTTCCAACTAAACATACAGCTGCTACAACTACAGCCGCTCCAACTACAACTAAATCTTCTCAAACTACAGCTGCTCCAACTACAAGTTCTCCAACTACAACTGCTCCACCTACAACTACAGGTGCTCCAATTACCACTACAGCTGTTCCAACTGCAACTGCTCCACCTACAACTACAGCTCCAACAACTACCACTGCTCCAAACACAATGGCTCCAACTACCACTGCTCTAACCACAATGGCTCCAACTACAACTACACCTCCTACAACTACAGCTGTTCCAATTACAACTACAGACACAACAACTACATCTGCTACACCTACAACTACAGCTCCTACAACTACAGCTGCTCCACCTACTACAACAGCAGTTCCAACTACAACTGCTCCACCTACAGGTATAGGTCCTCCAACTACAACTACAGCTCTTAAAACTACAGCTGCTCCAAGCACAATTGCTCCAACTACAAGTACAGCTCCTACAACTACATCTGCTCCACCTACTACAACAGCTGTTCCAACTACAACCGCTCCACCTGCAACTACAGCTCCTTCAACTACAGGTCCTCCAACCACAATTGCTCCAAATACAACTACACCTTCTACAGCTTCAGCTACTCCAACTACAACAACAGCTGTTCCAACTACTACTTCAGAAGCTACAAGAGCTGTTACAACTACAACTGCTCCACCTACAACTACAGCTGCCCCAACTACAACTGCTCCACCTACTACTACAGCTGCTGCAACTATATCTACAGCTCCAACAACTACAGCTGCTCCACCTACAACAGCAGCTGTTCCAACTACAACTGGTCCACCTACAACTACAATTCCAAAAACTACAGCTGCTCCGCCTACTACAAAAGCTGCTAAATCTACAACTACATCTCCTCCAACTACAACTGCTCCACCTACATCTACAGCTGCTCCAATTACAACTACAGCTGTTCCAACTGCAACTGCTCCACCTACAACTACAACTCCAACAACTACCGCTGTTCCACCTATAACAGCTGCTCCAACTACAACTGCAGCTTCTCCAACTACCACTGCTCCAACCACAATGGCTCCAACTACCACTGCTCTAACCACAATAGCTCCAACTACAACTACATCTCCTAGAACTACAGCTGTTCCAATTACAACTACAGAAGCAACAACTACATCTACTGCACCTACAACAACAGCTCCTACAACTACAGCTGCTCCACCTACTACAACAGCAGTTCCAACAACAACTGCTCCACCTACAGGTACAGCTCCTCCAACTACAACTACAGCTCTTAAAACTACAGCTTCTCCAAGAACAATTGCTCCAATTACAACCACAGCTCCTACAACTTTAGCTGCTCCATCTACAATTGCTCCAACTATAACTACAGCTCCTACAACTACAGCTGCTCCACCGACAACTACAACTCCAAAAACTACAGCTGCTCTGCCTACAACAAAAGCTGCTACATCTACAACTACACCTCCTACAACTTAAGTTGCTCCAACTACAACTACAGCTGTTCTAACTACAACTACAGATGCGACAACTACATCTCCGGCAACTACAACTGCTGCACCTACAACTACAGCTATTCTGAGTAAAGCTACAGCTACTTCAACTACCCCTACGCCTGCATCACCTACTCCAACTAAACATACAGCTGCTACAACTACAGCCGCTCCAACTACATCTTCTCCAACTACAGCTGCTCCAACTACAGGTTCTCCAACTACAACTGCTCCACCTACAACTACAGCTGCTCCAATTACAACTACAGCTGTTCGAACTGCAACTGCTCCACCTACAACTACAGCTCCAACAACTACAGCTGCCCCACCTACTACAACAGATGCTCCACCTACAACTACAGCTTCTCCAACTACCACTGCTCCAAACACAATGGCTCCAACTACAAGTACAGCTCCTACAACTACAGCTGCTCCACCTACAACAACAGCTGTTCCAACTACATCGGCTCCACCTGCAACTACAGCTCCTTCAACTACAGGTCCTCCAACCAAAATTGCTCCAACTACAACTACACCTCCTACAACTACAGCTAATCCAACTACAACTACAGCTGTTCCAACTACTACTTCAGAAGCTACAACAGCTGTTACAACTACAACTGCTCCGCCTACAACTACAGCTGCCCCAACTACAACTGCTCCACCTACTACTACAGCTGCTGCAACTATATCTACAGCTCCTACAACTACAGCTGCTCCACCTACAACAACAGCTGTTCCAACTACAACTGGTCCACCTACAACTACAACTCCAAAAACTACAGCTGCTCCGCCTACTACAAAAGATGCTAAATCTACAACTACATGTCCTCCAACTACAACTGCTCCACCTACATCTACAGCTGCTCCAATTACAACTACAGCTGTTCCAACTGCAACTGCTCAACCTACAACTACAACTCCAACAACTACAGCTGTTCCACCTACTACAACAGCTGCTCCAACTACAACTACAGCTTCTCCAACTACCACTGCTCCAACCACAATGGCTCCAACTACCACTGCTCTAACCACAATAGCTCCAACTACAACTACATCTCCTAGAACTACAGCTGTTCCAATTACAACTACAGAAGCAACAACTACATCTGCTGCACCTACAACTACAGCTCCTACAACTACAGCTGCTCCACCTACTACAACAGCAGTTCCAACTACAACTGCTCCACCTACAGGTACAGCTCCTCCAACTACAACTACAGCTCTTAGAACTACAGCTTCTCCAAGAACAATTGCTCCAATTACAACTACAGCTCCTACAACTACAGCTGCTCCATCTACAATTGCTCCAACTATAACTACAGCTACTACAACTACAGCTGCTCTGCCTACAACAAAAGCTGCTACATCTACAACTACACCTCCTACCACTTAAGTTGCTGCAACTACAACTACAGCTGTTCTAACTACAACTACAGATGCGACAACTACATCTCCTGCATTACAACTGCTACACCTAAAACTACAGCTATTCCGAGTAAAGCTACAGCTACTCCAACTACCCCTACACCTGCATCACCTGCTCCAACTAAACATACAGCTGCCACAACTACAGCCGCTCCATCTACAACTACATCTTCTCCAACTACAGCTGCTCCAACTACAGGTGCTCCAACTACAACTGCTCCACCTACAACTACAGCTGCTCCAATTACAACTACAGCTGTTCCAACTGCAACTGCTCCACCTACAACTACAGCTCCAACAACTACAGCTGCTCCACCTACTACAACAGTTGCTCCAACTACAACTACAACTTCTCCAACTACCACTGCTCCAACCACAATGCCTCCAACTACCACTGCTCTAACCACAATGGCTCCAACTACAACTACATCTCCTAGAACTACAGCTGTTCCAATTACAATTACAGAGGCAACAACTACATCTGCTGCACCTACAACTACAGCTCCTCCATCTACTACAACAGCTGTTCCAACTACAACTGCTTGACCTGCAACTACAGCTCCTTCAACTACAGCTCCTCCAACCACAATTGCTCCAACTACAACTACAGCTGTTCCAACTACGACTACAGAAGCTACAACAGCTGTGACAACTACAGCTGCTCCATCTACAACTGCTCCACCTACTACTACAGCTGCTGCAACTATATCTACAGCTTTTACAACTTCAGCTTCTCCACTTACAACAACAGCTGTTCCAACTACAACTGCTCCACCTACAACTACAGCTCCTTTAACTACAGCTTCTCCACCTACAACAACAGCTGTTCCAACTACAACTGCTCCACCTACAACTACAGCGGCTCCACCTACTACAACAATTGCTCCAACTACAACCACCGCTCCTACAACTACAGCTGCTCTAACTACAACAACAGCTGTTCCAACTACTACTACAGAAGCTACAAGAGCTGTTGCAACTACAACTGCTCCACCTACAACTACAGCTGCCCCAACTACAACTGCTCCACCTACTACTACAGCTGCTGCAACTATATCTACAGCTCCTACAACTACAGCTGCTCCACCTACAACAACAACTGTTCCAACTACAACTGGTCCACCTACAACTCCAAAAACTACAGCTTCTCCACCTACTACAAAAGCTGCTGAATGTACAACTACACCTCCTCCAACTACAACTGCTCCACCTACATCTACAGCTGCTCCAATTACAACTACAGCTGTTCCAACTGCAACTGCTCCACCTACAACTACAATTCCAACAACTACAGCTGTTCCACCTACTACAACAGCTGCTCCAACTACAACTACAGCTTCTCCAACTACCACTGCTCCAACCACAATGGCTCCAACTATCACTGCTCTAACCACAATAGCTCCAACTACAACTACATCTCCTAGAACTACAGCTGTTCCAATTACAACTACAGAAGCAACAACTACATCTGCTGCACCTACAACTACAGCTCCTACAACTACAGCTGCTCCACCTACTACAACATCAGTTCCAACTACAACTGCTCCACCTACAGGTACAGCTTCTCCAACTACAACTACAGCTCTTAAAACTACAGCTTCTCCAAGAACAATTGCTCCAATTACAACTACAGCTCCTACAACTACAGCTGCTCCATCTACAATTGCTCCAACTATAACTACAGCTCCTACAACAACAGCTGCTCTGCCTACAACAAAAGCTGCTACATCTACAACTACACCTCCTACAACTTAAGTTACTCCAACTAAAACTACAGCTGTTCTAACTACAACTACAGATGCTACAACTACATCTCCTGCATTACAACTGCTACACCTACAACTACAGCTATTCTGAGTAAAGCTACAGCTACTCCAACTACCCCTACACCTGCAACACCTGCTCCAACTAAACATACAGCTGCTACAACTACAGCCGCTCCAACTACAACTACATCTTTCCAACTACAGCTGCTCCAACTACAACTACAGCTACTCCAATTACAACTACAGCTGTTCCAACTACAACTGCTCCACCTACAACTACAGCTCCAACAACTACAGCTGCTCCACCTACTACAACAGCTGCTCCAACCACAATTGCTCCAACTACAGCTCCTACAACTACAGCTGCTCCACCTACTACAAAAACTGTTCCAACTGCAACTGCTCCACCTACAAAAACAGCTCCTTCAACTACAGCTTCTCCAACCACAATTGCTCCAACTACAACTACACCTCCTGGAAGGCCAGCTGCTCCAACTACAACCACAGCTCCTAAAACTACAGCTGCTCCAACCACAATTGCTATAACTACAGCTGCTCCACCTACTCCAACAGCTGCTATAACCACAACTACAGTGCCTCCAACTACAGCTGCTTCAACTACAGGAGCTCCAACTACAGCTCTAGCAACTACAAATGCTCCACCTACAAATACAGCTGATCCAATTACAACTACAGATTTTCCAACTACAACTGGTCCACCTACCACTACAGCTCCAATGACTACAGCTTCTCCACCTACTAATACAGCTGCTCCAACTAAAACTACAGGTTCTCCAACTACTAATAATCCAACCACAATGGCTCCAACTACACCTACACCTCCTTAAACTACAGCTGTTCCAATTAGAACAACAGAAGCAACAACTACATCTGCTGCACCTACAACTACAGCTGCTCCACCTACTACAACAGCTGTTCCAACTGCAACTGCTCCACCTACAACTACAGCTCCTTCAACTACAGATCCTCCAACCACAATTGCTCCAACTAAAACTACACCTCTTACAACTTCAGCTGCTCCAACTACAACTACAGCTGTTCCAATTACTACTGTTCCACCTACTACTACAGCTGCTGCAGCTACATCTAAAGCTCCTAGAACTACAGCTTCTCCACCTACAACAACAACTGTTCCAACTACAACTGCCTCACCTGCAACCACAGCTCCTAGATCTACAGCTGCTCCACCTACTACAACAGCTGCTACAACTACAACTACAGCTACTACAACTACAGCCCCATCAACTACAGGAGCTCCAACTACAGCTCCATCATCTACACCTGCTCCACCTTCAACTACAGCTCCAACAACTACAGCTACTCCACCTACAGCTCCTAAAACTACAGCTGCTCCAACAACAATTGCTCCAATTACAACTACATCTCCTACAACTACTGCTGCTACACCTAGTACAACAGCTGCTCCATCTACAACTACAGCTTTTCCAACTACAACTTCTCCACCTACAACTACAGCTCCTGCAACTACAGCTGCTCCACCTGCAACAACAGCTGTTCTAAATACAACTGGTCGACCTACAACTACAGCTCCAACAACTACAGCTGCCCCACCTACTACAACAGATGCTACAACTATATCTACAGCTCCTACAACTACAGCTTCTCCACCTACAACAACAGATGTTACAACTACAGCTGCTCCCCCTACTACAACAGCTGCTACAACTATATCTACAGCTCCTACAACTACAGCTTCTCCACCTACAACAGCTGTTCCAACTACAACTGCTCCACCTACAACTACAGCTCCTACAACTACAGCTTCTCCACCTACAACAACAGATGTTACAACTACAACTGCTCCACCTACAACTACAGCTCCTACAACTACAGCTTCTCCACCTATAACAACAGCTGTTCCAACTACAACTGCTCCACCTACAACTACAGGTCCTACAACTACAGCTTCTCCACCTACAACAACAGATGTTACAACTACAACTGCTCCACCTGCAACTACAACTCCTACAACTACAGCTGTTCCAACTACAACTACAGATGCTACAACTACATCTCCTGCAACTACAACTGCTGCACCTACAACTACAGCTATTCCGAGTAAAGCTACAGCTACACCAACTACCCCTACACCTGCTCCAACTAAACATACAGCTGCTACAACTACAACTACAGCTGCTACGACTACAACTACAGCTGCTCCAACTACAACTACAACAACTGCTACAACTCCAACTACAGCTGCTCCACCTACAACTGCTCCACCTACAACTTCTGCTACAACAACAACAGATGTCCCAATTACAGCTGCTCCACCTGCTGCAACTACATCTACAGCTCCTACTAGTACAGCTGCTCCAACTACAACTTCCGCTGTTCCAACTACAACTGCTCCACCAATACCTACAGGTGCTACAACTACAGCTATTCCGAGTAAAGCTACAGCTCCACCAACTACCCCTACACCTGCATCACCTGTTCCAACTAAACATACAGCTGCTACAACTACAGCTGCTAAAACTGCAACTACAGCTGCTCCAAGTACAACTGCTCCACCTACAACTACAGCTGCTAAAACTGCAACTACAGCTGCTCCAACTACAACTGCTCCACCTACAACTGCTGTTACAACAACAGCTGTTCCAACTACAGCTGCTCCACCTGCTACAACAGCATCTGCAACTACATCTACAGCTCCTACTAGTAAAGCTCCAACTACAACTACCACTTCTCCAACTACAGCTGCTCCAACTACAGCTGCTCCAACTACAACTGCTCCACCTACAACTACAGCTCCAACAACTACAGCTTCTACAACTACAGCTGCTCCACCTACTACAACAGCTGCTACATCTACAACTACAGCTTGTCCAACTACAGCTGCTCCAACCACAATTGCTCTAACTATAACTACACCTCCTACAACTTCAGCTGCTTCAACTACAACTACATCTCCTGCTACTACAACTGTTGCACCTACAGCTACAGCTGCTGCAACTACAACAACAGCTGCTCCAACTACAACTGCTCCATCTATAACTACAGCTGGTCCAAGTACAACAACAGCTGTTCCAACTACAACTGCTCCACCTACTACAACAACTGCTCCAACTATAACTACAGCTTCTCCAACTACCATTGCTCCAACCACAATGGCTCCAACTACACCTACACTTCCTACAACTACAGCTGTTCCAATTACAACTACAGGAGCAACAACTACATCTGCTGCACCTACATCTACAGCTCCTTCAACTTCAGCTGCTCCAACTACAACTACAGCTGTTCCAACTACTACTACAACAGCTACAACAGCTGTTACAACTACATCTGCTCCACCTACAGCTGTTCCACCTGCAACAACAGCTGTTCCAACTACAACTGGTCCACCTACAACTACAACTTCAACTACAGCTGCTCCGCCTACTACAACAGCTGCTACATCTACAACTACAGCTTCTCCAACTACAGCTGCTCCGACCACAATTGCTCAAACTACAACTACAGCTCCAACAACTACATCTTCTCCACCTTCTACAACAGCTGCTCCAACTACAACTACAGCTTCTCCAACTACCACTGCACCAACCACAATGGCTCCAACTACGACTACACCACCTACATCTACAGCTGTTCCAATTACACCTACAGAAGCAACAACTACATCCGCTGCACCTACAACTACAGCTCCTACAACTACAGATGCTCCACCTACTACAACAGCTGTTCCATCTACAACTGCTCCACCTGCTACAACAGCTGCCGCAACTACATCTACAGGTCATACTAGTACAGCTGCTCCAACTACAACTACAGCACCAGCAACTACAGCTTCTCCAAATGCAGCTGCTCCAACTACAGCTGCTCCATCCACAACTGTTCCATCTAAAACTACAGCTGTTCCAACTACAACTGCTCTACCTACAACAACAGCTCCAACAACTACAGCTGCTCCACCTACTACAACAGCTGCTTCAACCACAATTGCTCCAACTACAGCTCCTACAACTACAGCTGCTCCACGTACTACAAAACTGTTCCAACTGCAACTGCTCCACCTACAAAAACAGCTCCTTCAACTACAGCTTCTCCAACCACAATTGCTCCAACTACAACTACACCTCCTGGAAGGTCAGCTGCTCCAACTACAACCACAGCTCTTAAAACTACAGCTGCTCCAACCACAATTGCTATAACTACAGCTTCTACAACTACAGCTGCTCCACCTACTCCAACACCTGTTATAACCACAACTACAGCTCCTCCAACTACAGCTGCTTCAACTACAGGAGCTCCAACTACAGCTCTAGCAACTACAAACGCTCCACCTACAAATACAGCTCCAACAACTAGAGCTTCTCCAACTACAGCTGCTCCAACTACAGCATCTTCAACTACAGCTCCTACATCTAAAGCTGCTCCACCTACAACTACAGCTTTTCCCACTACAGCTGCTACAACTACAGCTGCCACAACTACAACTGCTCCACCTACAACTACAGCTGCTCCAATTACAACTACAGAATTTCCAACTACAACTGGTCCACCTACCACTACAGCTCCAATAACTACAGCTTCTCCACCTACTAATACAGCTGTTCCAACTAAAACTACAGGTTCTCCAACTACTAATAATCCAACCACAATGGCTCCAACTACAACTACACCTCCTTAAACTACAGCTGTTCCAATTAGAACTACAGAAGCAACAACTACATCTGCTGCTCCTACAACTACAGCTCCTACAACTACAGCTGCTCCAACTACTACAACAGCTGTTCCAACTACAACTACTCCACCTACAACTACAGCTCCTTCAACTACAGATCCTCCAACCACAATTGCTCCAACTAAAACTACACCTCTTACAACTTCAGCTGCTCCACCTCCAACTACAGCTGCTCCAATTACAACTACAGATTTTCCAACTACAACTGGTCCACCTACCACTACAGCTCCAATAACTACAGCTTCTCCACCTACTAATACAGCTGCTCCAACTAAAACTACAGGTTCTCCAACTACTAATAATCCAACCACAATGGCTCCAACTACAACTACACCTCCTTAAACTACAGCTGTTCCAATTAGAACTACAGAAGCAACAACTACATCTGCTGCTCCTACAACTACAGCTCCTACAACTACAGCTGCTCCACCTACTACAACAGCTGTTCCAACTACAACTGCTCCACCTACAACTACAGCTCCTTCAACTACAGATCCTCCAACCACAATTGCTCATACTAAAATTACACCTCTTACAACTACAGCTTCTCCACCTACAACAACAACTGTTCCAACTACAACTGCCTCAAATACAACCACAGCTCCTAGATCTACAGCTGCTCCACCTACTACAACAGCTGCGACAACTACAACTACAGCTACTCCAACTACAACAGCTGTTCCAACTACAACTACAGGTCCTACAACTACAGCTTCTCCACCTACAACAACAGATGTTACAACTACAACTGCTCCACCTACAACTACAGCTCCTACAACTACAGCTTCTCCACCTATAACAACAGCTGTTCCAACTACAACTGCTCCACCTGCAACTACAACTCCTACAACTACAGCTGTTCCAACTACAGCTACAGATGCTACAACTACATCTCCTGCAACTACAACTGCTGCACCTACAACTACAGCTATTCCGAGTAAAGCTACAGCTACACCAACTACCCCTACACCTGCATCACCTGTTCCAACTAAACATACAGCTGCTACAACTACAACTACAGCTGCTACGACTACAACTACAGCTGCTCCAACCACAACTACAACAACAGCTGCTACAACTCCAACTGCAGCTGCTTCACTTACAACTGCTCCACCTACAACTTCTGCTACAACATCAACAGATGTCCCAATTACAGCTGCTCCAACTGCCGCAACTACATCTACAGCTCCTACTAGTACAGCTGCTCCAACTACAACTTCCGCTGTTCCAACTACAACTGCTCCACCAATACCTACAGGTGCTACAACTACAGCTATTCCGAGTAAAGCTACAGCTACACCAACTACCCCTACACCTGCATCACCTGTTCCAACTAAACATACAGCTGCTACAACTACAACTACAGCTGCTCCAACCACAACTACAACAACAGCTGCTACAACTACAACTACAGCTGCTACGACTACAACTACAGCTGCTCCAACCACAACTACAACAACAGCTGCTACAACTCCAACTACAGCTGCTCCACCTACAATTGCTCCACCTACAGCTGCTGCTACTACAACAGCTGTTCCAACAACAGCTGCTCCACCTATTACAACAGCTGCTGCAACAACATCTACAGCTCCTACTAGGCCAGTTGCTCCAACTACAACTACCGCTGTTCCAACTACAACTGCGCCACCTACAACTACAGCTCCTACAACTACATCTGCTCCACCTACTACAACAGCTGCTGTAACTACAACAGCTCCAACTACAGCTCCTACAACTACAGCTGCTCAACCTACTACAACAGCTGCTCTAACTACAACTACAGCGTCTCCAACTACAGCTGCTGTCACGGTTTGAGTGTGGTTGAGGACCCCAAAGCAGAGACAGAGGCGCAGGTAGATGTTTAAACAGGTTTATTGCCGGGATTGAAGGATGTGATGATGGAAACCGGCTGGAGACATAGACGGAGGGAAGACACTGGGGTAGACTTACAGGTACAGACTGGACGACATGGACAAGCAGGACGTGGACGTGGACAAGCAGGACGTGGACGTGGACAAGCAGGATGAGGACGTGGACAAGCAGGACGACGACGTGGAGGTGGACATAGACAAGGGATAGAGGAGGAAATGAACTGACCAAAAGAACAAAGGATGAGGACAGAACTAAATAGTGGGGCTGATTAGACAATTAGCTGCAGATGAACCACCGAGCAGGTGATCCACACTGCAGCATTAGCCCAGCCACGCCCCCGAGAGGAGCAGACAGACACAGAAGGGAGGGGGAACACACAACAAACACCAAACCCTGACAGCTGCTCCATCTACAACTGTTCCAATTCCAACTACAGCTCCTTCAACCACAGCTGCTCCACCTACAACAGCAGCTGTTCCAACTACAACTACACCTTCTCCAACTACCACTGCTCCAACCACAATTGCTCCAACTACAACTACAGAAGCTACAAGGACATCTCCTGCAACTATAACTGCTACACCTACAACTTCAACAAGTAGAAGTGCTCCACCTACACACACTAATTACAGTTACCTGCCAAAATTAGACTGAATCACATCTACTTAAAAATTCTACTCAGAGTGAGCTACATATTTGTAATTATTCCTTTCCATCCCTGGAAACATCTTGTTTACTGTAAATGACTAATCTGTCCTTACGCTAACAGAGATTGTGCAGGTGGTGGCATGTTGTGCAATCCTGCACAAAATCTGCCTGGGTGTTGGGGAGAAGCTGCAACAAATATCTCATGAGGAAGACGAGGATGACAATGTTGATGATGATGACGGAGGATTAGAGGGACTAAAAGAATGTGCAAATTGTGACAAGTGTAGTGTTGCAGTAAGCACTTTGGGTGTCTTGAAAGGTGCTACTGTATATAAACCCATCGGTTAAAAAGTTAAATTGTACAAATGTATGTACTAGGCGAGGGGTGCCCACACTTTTTCAGCATGTGAGCTACTTATAAAATGACCAAGTCAAAATGATCTACCTACTACAAAAATGCAATTTTTTAAATTGTATTTATAAATATATTGAAAATCAGTCAATGTGGAACAGTACTTGGACTTAATGATCTTCATGTGGGAAAAGGCTGACTCAAATAAATAAGTTTTTTAATAGATTTATCTACATTTTATCTGATAAATGTTAATTTAAGCTTAAAATAAGACAAACTGTACTGAACACTCTCTGCCCCTATTTGGACCCTCAACCACAGTTTGACAACCCGTCTTTAAGAGAACTTCCACTGGCACTTTACAGAAAACTGTGAAGACAGTGTGTAGGATTTTTAAACCTGGAGTTACATTATGTTCCCGGTTTTGCAGTGATATTGAGCAGCCTCTGCACATTTACCAAATGCACATGTACAGATGCATTTGTGGCATTTCGTCAAACTCCACCCGTCGCGGTAGGTCTGCTTTGTGCTGTAGGCCTGCTCTGTGTCAACACAGTAACATAAATTTTGATTAGTTTTTGCGTCGCGTTTCGTCGCCCTTCGAATCAGCGCGCATTGAGGAGGGAGCCTATGTGCGCTCTACTTGGGGAGGAGCGAGAGCGCGAAAAGGCGAGGCAGATGGACAGGTAGGATGTTTTAAGAAGTTTAACCTGCCCTGTGATGCGCACTGTTACGCGAGGCCACACACATGTTGTGGACACGCTGCGCACGCTGACAGTCCGTGTGGTGACGCGCCGCGCAGTGTCCGCGGGCTCCGGACGAGCGCACAGGCTGCAGAGAGACGGCCCGCGCACTCCCGCACACCGGTACAAGTTTATTGCAGCGGCTGTAATGATCGTGCATCGCCCGACGAGTGTCATATCTCGAGTCCGATACAAGACCGAGTCCAAACGCGGTCCAAGACCTTAAAGAAACGGTCTCGAGTACTACATTACGATCTACCTTGGCGATCTACCGACACTACCTTGGCGATCGACTGGTCGATCGCGATCGACGTATTGGGCACCCCTGTACTAGGCCTACCCACATTATACAGTCATGGCCAAAAGTTTTGAGAATGACACAAATACTAATTTTCACAAAGTCTGCTCCTCCAGTATTTATTATGGCAATTTGCATGTACTCCAGAATGTTATGAGGAGTGATCAGCTCAACTGCAATTAACTGCAAAGTCCCTCTTTGCCTTGAAAATTAACTTTATCCCCAAAAGAACATTTCCACTGCATTTCAGCCCTGCCACAAAAGGACCAGCTAACATCAATTCAAAGATTCCTCCTTTAACACTGGTGTGGGTGTTGATGAGGACAAGACTGGAGATCGGTTATGATTTTAGTTAGAATAGGGTAAATTCAGGTTGAGTGGGACATCAGGTTGAGTGGGACACTTAAGATTATCAGTCATTTAAAGGGTTAATTTTTTTTGGGTAATCACAGCTGTTGTTACTGGGTTATAGCTTAATGTCCAGTGGACATGAAACAAGCATTTTGATTGGTCTGACATTAAAGGGGCGGTCCTTTTGTTATTATTTGAAATGTGAGACCCCTGAAACCTCATGGTAAGACACTGTACATTTCTATATGTGTTTCAAACTACTAAGGTTGATAGCTCTGTCCTTTATGATGTAACAATACATGTTTTGGCTTTTGATGCACCATAGTGTCAGTGTGCTTACAAATTACTATGAATTTGAGTGAAACTGAATGTAATATTTATGAAAATTACAATTTTAGCACTGTCCCACTCAACCTGACAGGGTTAGATAGAGTGGGACAGGGTGTTTCAGGTTGAGTGGGACAGTGCTACTCTTCATGTTAGTATGTACAAAAGAGCAAATTTCCCCCAAAATATGAAAACTATGACATTTATTAATAAATATAACAACATTTTTTGTGAGTCTTTATTGTGGTGAGTAAAGAATAATGGGCCTAAATGTGAAATTTACAGAATTTACAGTAAGGGACATCAATCAAAATGGTTAAGAGAAGAGACAGGCTGTCAGAGAGAGGAGAGGAGAAGAGAAAGAAGAGAGGGAAAAAGCATTCTAGGAAGGGAAGGAAGTTAAATCAATGGAAAGAAGACAGGATGGCAGGGGCAATTGATGAGTACAACAGGCAGGTGGCTGAGGGAAAAGAACCAATGCTGAGGTTCCTAGCAAGGGCATGGAATGTCCCAAAAAAAAAAGCCCCAAAATGTGCGTCAGAAAAAAGGTTGCACCCCTCTTTTGCAGAGAGTACAGGAAAGTGGCTCCTGTAGCCTAACAGACTGGACACTTGGACACTGAAGGATGGTGCATGACATCATTGTTCCTCTTCTGTTAACCATGGTTATGTGCAAAGAAACATGTGCAGTCATCATTGCATTGCACAAAAAGGGCATAACAGGGAAATTTATAGCAGCTAGTAAGATTGCACCTCAGTCTGCCATCTGATAATCGGATTATCAAGAAGTTCAAGGAGAGAGGTTCAATTGTTGCCAAACAGGCTCCAGGGCTCCCAAGAAACACTCAGCAAGTGCCAGGACTGTCTCCTAAAGTTATTTCAGCTGCGGGATCGGGCCACCACCAGTGCAGAGCTCGGGAATGGCAGCAGCCAGGTGTGAGTGCATCTGCATGCACAGTGAGGCAAAGACTTTTGGAAGAAGGCCTGGTGTCAAGAAGGGCAGCAGAGAAGCCACTTCTCTCCAGAAAAAACATCAGAGACCGACTGATATTCTGCAAAAGGTACAAGGATTAGACTGCTGAGGACTGGGGTAAAGTCATTTTCTCTGATGAATCCCCTTTCTGATTGTTTGGGGCATCTGGAAAAAAGTTTGTTCGGAGAAGACAAGGTGAGCGTTACCATCAGTCCTGTCTCATGCCAACAGTAAATCATCCTGACACCATTCATGTGTGGGGTTGCTTTTCAGTTAAGGGAGTGGCCTCTCTCACAATCTGGCCTAAAAACACAGCCATGAGTTAAGAATGGTACCAGGACGTCCTCCGAGAGCAACGTCTCCCAACCATCAAAGAGCAGTTTGGTAATGAACAAAGCCTTTTCCATCAGGATGGAGCACCTCGCCATAAAGCAAACGTAATAATTAAATGGCTCGGGGAACAAAACGTAAAGATTTTAGATTCACAAAACTCCCCAGACCTTAATCCCACTGAGAACTTGTGGTCAATCCTCAAGAGGCAGGTGGACAAAAAATACCCCACAAATTCTAACAAACTCCAAGCATTGATTATGTAAGAATGGACGGCCATCAGTCAGGATTTGGTCCAGAAGTTGATTGACAGCTGCCAGGGAGAATTGCAGAGGTCTTGAAAATGCTGGGAAATATTGACTTGTTGCATGAACTCAGTGTAATTGTCAAGAAAAGCTTTTGATGCTTATGAAATGCTTGTAATTATATTTCCGTAAACCTTAAAAACATCTGAGAAAACACCTACAAAAACTGCAGCAGCAGACCCTGTGAAAATGTAATATTTGGTGTCATTCTCAAAACCTTTGGCCATGACTGTACTTTGGCTTTAGGATGTTGCAGTGGTTTAGTGCAGTCTGACTGTGGGGTTCACGCTCGATGAATTTTGGACTGGAAAATCTGTGCTTTTCTGTCTAAAACCTAAAATCTCTATTGTATTACATAAAATATAAAAGTACATTACCAAGTGTAAAGTAGATTTTGCAGTATTTGATGAAAAATATTTATCCTGAAAGATGCTAGTAAAGCAAATACATCAATGCTTTTGTATTGTAATATGTAATATGTTCATGAAAACTAAACAAGTGTTGATTTATATAGTGCTTTTCACAGACATACGTCACAAAGACACTTTACAGAGCATTATTTACAGGCCATTATTTACAGAGTGTTATTTACAGAGTGTTATTTACAGAGGATTATTTACAGAGTGTTATTTACAGAGCATTATCCGTTGGTGTGAGCTACTATTGTTGCCACAGCTGCCCTGGGACAGACTGACCGAAATGCAGCTCCTCCAACCACCATCACTCACGCACACACCACTTTCATACTTGGAAATGTGGGTGAAGTGCCTTGCCTAAGGACACAACCATGACCATTTTTATGACTGGCGCCCCCGTTGCACTTGATTTTCCCAGTGTTCTCCTATTCAAGTACTGACCAGGTCCGGTCTTGTTTAGCCACATATATATACACATATATATGTGCACATACATGTCCTGTATGTGTCTGAAAAAATTGTACAAATCGTACAACAGATCTGGAGGTGGAGTACCATATACGCCCATTTCAAAGAAACGTCAAAATGCACAGGAAAACAACTTTAACCTGCATGAAACATATTGCCCCCTTAATATGCTTGTTTTTAGAATCAGTTCAGCCAAAATTCCATTATTTTTTTTTAAGTTTGAAGTTTTAATCGTGTTGTTGAGGCACATCCAAAGTTATCACCATAAGCTCATTAAAGTGTGAACCAACAGCATAACTTCGGACATAATTTGCTGCACACAGCCCAGAGCAGAAGAACTGAGTTCAGGTAACAGCAACAGTCAACAGCGATAAACACACGGATGAAGCACTCAGCCATCTCCATCTCCATGTGCAGGTTCTGGCTAAAACGAGGCTGCGCAGTCCAGTCCAAGTGGCTTCGTCCTGCTGGTTCCAGAGCAAGTCCACAGTCATAGCTGATGTTAAAATTTTGCATGTATAAATATAACTGCATCATCAGCATACATCTGTATATTGAGATTAGGACACACATCAGGTAAGTCATTCATAGAATTGAGCATAACGGATAGGGCAGGAACTGCAACTTAATTCCAGAAATGGATACATTTTGTTTCCTATCAGAAAGATATGACTTAAACCGGGTTCATTTAGATAGGTGGTTTACCGTATCAAAGGCCTTCTTGAGGTCCAAAAACACACCACCTACACAGGCATTTTTGTCAAGACACTTTGCAGATTTTGTTGAATGGTGATTACAGAAACCAGAATTCAAATGCTCATTCAACTGTTTTGTCACACATTTTTCAGCAATTTTGGAAATTGAAGGTAGGTAGAATACTTATAGGTCTGTAATTAGACATTTCTGCACCAAATTTAAAAACTGGAGTGACCACTACCAGTTTCCAAGCTGAGGGCAAAACACTTTGTTTAAAGGATAAGTTTACAAGATGTGTAACAGGTGAAAAGAGTAAAAGTAAAGAGTAAAGTAAATTGCTTTAAAACAGACTTTGAGCAATTAAGAGAGTTTATACTGTTGAGCACTTCTGATTCTGATATTTCTTCTATCCTAAAACTGGCAAGAGTTGGATCAATAGCATAGTTAGTGCATTTGTGTAGAACAAACTGTCAAGCAATTTTGAGTTAAAGTACTCATCCATTTCTGTGCTATAACAGTAGGATTTAGTGTAGCTGTTCCATTCATTTTTATTGAAATGTTTTCTATACTATTTTTGTCTTGCCTACCAACAAGTTTACTGATGTATTTCCAAATTGTTAATATTCCAATATTAATATTCCCTTTACCATTTTCAGTAACATTAATGTAAAAATTGGCTTCAGCCTTTAGAATTGTGATTGTTAAAAGGTACATTTCTGCTGATCTGTGGGCAAGCTAGATTTGATAGATTTCTTCACTCTCTTTCATCTTTTTGCATTTCTCATCAATCCATGGTAAAATTGCACTTTGACCCCTCCCCCAGAGGACTACAGATGGAAATTAGCTGTAAAGCTAGAATCTGGTACAAGCATCTCTGCCTTTGTGTTTAATGTAACTGTACATTATCCCCATAAATAAATTAAATGAAATGAAAACGTTGTCATTTCTTTTTCCCTGCTTCCATTTTTCATAAATGGTGCAACTAATTCATGGAGCTTTGAAGCAAATAAATTACAGCTCATTTCTATATTATTACTTGTTAGAATGACATTCCATCTTCTTTGAGAACCACATGGAGGTTTTGAATGTGCTTTTTAAAATGGTAAAATGGTCACATTTTTATAGCGCTTTTCTACCCTTCAAGGCACTCAAAGCGTTTTACAACAAGGAACGACTCACCCATTCACACACACATTTATACATCAGTGTATGCAGACACTGGGGGCGAGGTGGGTTAAGTGTCTCGCCCAAGTACACAACGACAGCATTCATCTGTGGGAGCTGGAATCACACCAGCAACCTGTGGGTCAGTGGATCTGACCGCTCACCAATGATGTTTATGTCGAGAGCGGGAATATAACCTTGGAAAGCTTTTTTGGAATATAACCTTGGAAACCTGTTCTCTTGTGTGATGATTTTGTAAATGTATGAGTAATATGGTACAGTAATACAGCCCTGTGAGTAAATTATATGTTTTAACAATTCCTTCTGGATTGTTTGTGAATGATAAATCAATACAGGGAGAAAAGCAGGGGGTGGTTTTTTTTGGTTTGGCTTCTCTTCTATCATTGGTTAGATTAAAAATATCCATGTTTCGCTTAGGATTTTTTTTTTTTACCAATACATGTTCAATAATCACCCGTGATTATTGGCTCTTTATTTAAATCACAGTTATTCAGGAGAATTTTTAATTGGTTGTAATAATCGATAGTTGCAGATGGTTTTTTATTCAACCTCTACATGCAGCTCTTAGGCCAGTTAATACGCAGCAATAATGTGTCCTACCACAACAGTGCAGACGATACTCAGATCTATGTCTCACTGCAGCAGGACTATGGACTAGTGGACTCACTCTGCCACTGCATCCAATAGATCAGTGTGTGGATGAAAACAACTTTCTCCAGCTAAACTCAGACAAGACACAAGTCAGACTTTGGCCACAAAAACTAAGGCTATGTTCAGACTGCAGCCTGAAGTGACCCAAATCCAATTTTTTCACTCTTATGCGAACTGTATGTGATCTTTTAATGACATCTGAACGACACATATCTGATATTTTCAAATGTGACCCAAGCCACTTGGATATGTATGTACATTCGACCTACACGTCATCAACAAGTGACAGGTTACAGCTATAGTGCTATAACAAGCACCTGTTGCGAGCCAATGCAGCAAACGGCGACGTGTTTGCTCACTAAAATCGGCTGCCGAAGATGTGTTTCCTCCCGCAAGAGTGATATGACAGCAACTTTAAAATCGCCAGGTGCTCAAAGCAGCGTCCATGTTTAGGCGACTTGTGTAAACACTGAGCACGCTCACTGTGTGTGACATCAGTGTGTCCTACAATGATCTTGCAGGACACTCCTGGGGCATTTAAAGTTCAAACTGGAGATCACACACAAGTCACATTTAATTGGAAATGTGACCTTCCAAAAAAAAATCTGATTTCACAAAAAAAATCCAAATTGAGCTTTAAACCCTGTGTCACGATCAAAAAAGGGAAGGACCCAAATCAGACAGGGATGCGGGAGAGGTTACAATGATTTATTCACACAAAATCGCGAATATTGAAGGGGGTAGCAGGCAGGTCAGGGAGGCAGCTCGTAGTGGAGGCAGGCACGGTTGGACAGGCTGGAGCAGAGGACGGAGCAGGAGCTGGGCTGGGCAGACTGGCAGGGAACTGGAGCAGAAAAACAGAGAGGTTAGATAAAAACTCAAAGAACTGGGCAGTAAATCCAAAAAAAGCTGGAACAAGCGTTCACCACGGAGGTTAACTGACGTTGGTGAGGAGAAACCAGGCACATATACAGAGGTGATTGAAGATGGCAAACAGGTGCACAGGCCAGCCCAGGAGCAGGAGGAGGAGTCGGACATGCCCAGGAGAAGGAGGTAGGTGCGGGGGAGGGTGAAGCAGGGAGAGACAGCAGCAGGAGTGTACCATGACACCCTGCAGTGTGCAGTGTACACTGTGAGCAGTCATCTCCAGTCTCTCTCTCTGAAACCTTCAAATCAGGCTAGAAACCTCAGGGTAATAATGGGCTCAGACTTGAACCAACAGCCACATCAAATAAATAAATAACATCTGCAGCCTTTTACCATCTAAAAAACAGCAGAAATCACAGGTGTTCTGTCTAAAGCAGACTTGGAGAGACTTATCCATGTGTTTGTCTCAAGTAGGTTAGATACTGTAATGGCCTCTCACTGTGAGAGCTGCATAACATCCAGAACACTGCAGCTCGGGTCCTGACTCCAACCAGGAAGTATGAGCACAGGAGTCCTGTGCTCAGGACTCTGCACTGCTCCCTGGTCTCAGGACTCTGCACTGCTCCCTGGTCTCAGGACTCTGCACTGGCCCCTGTGGGTCAGAGACTTTAAAGCAGCTCTGCTTGTGCACAAGTCTCTCCATGGCCTAGCTTCAAAGTACATCTGTGACATGTTAGTGCCACATGAACCATCTGCACTCTGAGGAGCTCAGGGACCAGCCTCCTGCTGGTGCCCAGAGTCAGGACTAAACTCAGAGAGTCAGAGTTTCAGATTCATGCAGCTAAAACCTGGGACAGTCTGAACATGTGAGACAGACTCTACTCTGACTTTGTTTAAATCCAGACTAAAAACAGTTCTGTTTAGCTGATTGAAAGGTTTTCATTCTGCACTCTTCTCTCTCATTTAATGTCTCTGTCTCTCTGTATTTTTTAATTTTATGATAATTATTTATGTTTTGATTTGTTTGTATTGTGATTTTAATGTATTTCTTATTCTGTAAAGCACTTTGAATTACTTTGTGTACGAGTTGTGCTATACAGTACAATTTTATTTATTTATTTTTTTGGTGACGTAGGACCAGTCACCCTGAAACTACCCATACACTGATAGAGTAAAACCTGTGAAAAACTCAACTACAATCAACTGGCTCCAATATCTGGATTTGTCCATTGCAACCTCCTCTAGGTGTCTTTTATGTCTCATACACGATCAACAAATAAAGCTAAAAAAGGCAAAATGGATGAAGAAACTTCATCCACCCAGCTCTTTGTGGCGTACTCCACACCAAAAAAGTTCTTTGCAGAAGCCGAGAAATCGTTGGAAGAAAGTTTGCAGCATCTTGAGAACCAACTGGCTATGCTACAAGCAACTCAAATCCAACAGGGTGAGGATATTGAGAAACAGCGCAAGGATCTCACCGTCACACAGACGCATGTCAAGAAAAACAAAGACACCCTGCTGAGATTCAGTGATGTGCTAACTCTAGCTTATTTCACTGGAGAATGGAAGCATCAGGAACATAAAAGAAGGCGAGGAAAAGAACAATGCTTTTACCAAATGGTTCCCTTCCTGTTCTACCCAGCGACCATCACGATTGTCAGCAGCAACAAATAACTTTTCTTTGAGAGCCCAGCTGCAGCAGAAAAGTATCTCTCTGAGTATGAAACCTCTAAAGCTACTCAGTGAACACTCCGATTGGTCAGATCTTTCCATTGACCACGATCACAATCACTTTCCACATAAATGGAGGCACGCTGTTTTGTTTTTCTCCCGGACGCGATGACGTCACCAGAGGATGGACCCTGGTTCATGCTTTTCTTATTCTTATTCTCTTCACTATTTTGTATTTATTTTGTACACTTGTATGTGGGCCACATCACAGCATTTCCTGAACCTCACATTACTTTGGAGCTACAGAGGTACTCTGAGAGGTTGGATAGTGCACAGCAGATTACAGCAGTTTTACCGATGCTGAACCGATGGCAGTGAGTCGGCATTGCCCGACTGCAAAACTTGACATTTTCTCCTGACTAAGCCAATTACCCTTTTTCCTTGTTTGTTCGACCTCATAAGCAGACAGCTATTTTTTTTTTTCATTTGTTTTTTCAGGGGTCAGGTGCTATGAGTATTGGGCAGCAAGCTGCCCCCGCGACCCAGCCGGATTAAGCGGGAGAAGATGGATGGATGGATGGATGGATTTGTGAATGAAGGCGTCTTTAAAGACGCACAGTAAAATCCTACACTGTCTTCAACAGTAAATATCTGCAAGGACAATATCTCCAGGTAACAGCTTGTTCAAGATGCCACCCTCTGTTATTTATTTGTCACTGGCCCTCCTTTTCTAATCATTTCAAATATTAGCAACATAAACTTGAGGAGCCATGCCAATAAGAAATGTGATCAGGTTTGTGTTTTTGCCAAAAAGAAAAAAATGTGTATGCTTTTTAATGAATACTTTAAAACAGTCCAATATCACTGCAACTTTAAATCCAAAGGGCTTTCTGAATGACAAAGGCATGGCTGGTTGCAGTACATCTCACTCAGGAAGAACATGAACGAGGTTAATCCAAATTCAGGACACAATGTCTGTTGTTACATTAGATTGGTTGGCCAGATCTTGGAATTGGAGATTTAATTTAAGACACATGATGATAAATAATAAATTGCTCAAATTTTGACAGAGCTGATAGAGAGGAAGTTGTGATATCTGGTCCATAGAGTTGAAAAATTTGCATTAAAACTAAAAAATGGGCAAATCCCATGTAGAACTCCCGGTGGCGTGAAGCATCTGCTGGAGACCTCAAATTGCCCGTTTGATATCTGATGTTAAGTCCCAGTCTTCAGATTTAAAATCAGCTGCACTAGGATAATTATAAGGGGTCGTAACTTTAACATTAGCTCTTTGAAAAGACTCTAAAACCTTCATAAACCCAAATAAACTAATACAAATATATAGATAAAACCAACACCAAATATATTTAAAATCCCTAAACTCTTTTAAATGCCCTAACAAGCCTCCTCTACACTTTCCCTGTCTTGATCCCGCCCATTTCTCCAGGGACCCCTTTGACACCTGGACACAAGGACAGACGAGGTGAGTGGACATGCTTAAAACACTCTTCTGTAAAAACATAAATACTGCACATACAATTATATCACGTATCAGCAGTTAATTTTACATCTCCTGTTCCCCTCCAGGACATGCACAGTTAAAGTGCAATGTGCCTCTGGATCTAAAACTGGATGAAAGGGGCCAACTGTTTTCATCCTCCGCATGTCAGTTGTATCACGGGGCTGGTTTGAAAGACACCTTCCTGTAATACTGTAGCCCCCCAAAGACATTCTAATGAGGTGAATCATACTGCGTTCAGAATGAAATAAATCCAGGTAACAGATTAATCCTTTAAATGACATGTTTAGGCACTACAAACAATCGAGCTATTCAATTTCCCACAATCTCTTTAGCCTGCCTAAAATGTAACTTAACAGGTTTGACTTTGGCAGTGTCATTGAATAGGTCATACTCCTGACCAGTAAGCAAACACCAGGTGAATAAACTGTTAATTACTCATTACACCGATTCATATGTGACGTGTGTCATTCCAGAACACAGCATATATATATATGCATACAAAACTCAGATCAGAAGTCACAAGACACTGGACTAACAGAGCACAAGTTGAGGAATCCTTCATTATCACAGTGAGTACACAATGCTATTTGCTGGATTTGAGGAGGAGTATAGTTTCAAAATATTTTATGTGGTTTTGTCATGCAAATGAAATAACCAGAAAACAAAAAAAGAGTATTTATATTAGGGGTGTGATGATTCTGTTTCATGGAAGAGGTTCATGGCTCCATCTTAATTTTGCCCCTGAAGTTTGGTCCAGATCAGCAAATGTGACTTTGCCATCAGCAGCAGCCAAATACAGAGAGAAACTTGATCCACTTTAACAGTTCTGGCCTCAGCATTTACAATCAACTGCATTCAAATCTACATGCCAACAAAAACAGCATTTTAACTTTAAATTATCAATAAACCAAATTTGCTGCACAACAAAATTGGCCATAGCATCACAAACAAATCAATGATTGGGCATGGTCTGGGCCTGGATGGACAATCCGACACATGGATGAAGAAGAGGAGATTGGAAGCCTCTGTGGAGTTTTTATTTCATATTGATATGTTTTAGAATTGCACAGACAATTGATTCATTAGATAAAGAGTGAGATGCTCGTGTTATTAATTAGGTCAGATGTTTGTTTGCTATAACTTAGACTACAGAAAGAAGCATGAGCCGTGAGAGGGGAGAGAGAGGAGAGCTGACCCTGTGTGCAGAGCCTCATGAGCGCGGCAGAGAGAGCAGCCAGGGCTGCTCTTGGACACAGGATCATGAGAGAAAGGCTGGTGAATCCGGGAGTGTTGGTAACTTTGACTAATGTAGCCTATATGTGATAAATCAGGAGTTTATTTAGGCTACACTTTGGAATTTGTAAAGGTCCAATATTACACAAATTCGGAAATGTGAGCTTTGAGCCATGTTAGAATATTGTTACCTCCTCAAAAATAGACCTATAGTTGTGTTTTGTTTCATTCGCACATGTTTGAGTAGCCCTTGTTTATTAGTCTTTCTACATCTCCAAAGCTCAAAATGCTCTGTACCACTTTGTGATGGCATGAAGCAGTAGTTTTCAAGTTCACTTTTACCTTTTGTTCATTAAGGATCGGCAATTCCAGAGCTGAAATAACCCCACTGATTCTAGTGAATAATAATAATAATAATAATAATAATAATCATCATAATCATAATCATAATCATAATAATTTTTCTTTATAGTGCACTTTATATTTGAAAACAAATCTTAAATGAATGAATGCCTTTATTTGTCAATTCCTTCACATGTACAAGACATAGAAAGCAAAAGAAATTGGACCTGTCACCCCGTCCGTACATTACAACATACAAAAAACAATATTACATGGAAGACAACATGGACCGGACAGGAAGAAAGGTAGCAGATAGAAATAAACAAAAAAAACAGCATCACATCAGCACAGGGGTAGGAGAAAAAAAAAGGGCCACCCAGATCATGCCCCAAACTACGGGACATCGTGTGGAATGTGTACACAAAATAAAAAACACCTCCGAGCATCAGCAACATAGTCAAAACACAGTACAAACATTCCACAGGACTAGCAACAGGGTAGGGGAAGGTTGTGGAGGAAGTCCAACGTAGGCAAGCAGCCATCCGGATCCCGCAGCCCTGATGGCACTGGATGCAACAGACCCGCCCGCCCGGTCAGAGGTACGAAGCTACAGTAGGGCTACAGTAAAAGAATAACAAGAAAAGTCCTTTTGTAAAAGCATCCCCCTGGTAGGCTTCCACAGAGGGAGAGCCGGAGCCTCGAAGGCCCTGTCCTCCCAGTCTTGAGCCGTGTCCTGGTCCTAGCTGACTTGTGTGGTGTGTGAGCAGGTCTGTGAGGAAGGTTGGGGCAGCACCATGGATACAGTGGTGGCTCTCCTTGTATTGTATTGATGCCAGTACAGGGTGTGGAGAATGGGGATGAAGTGCTTGTGTTTATGCACCCTGATCTGGACATTGGCGGCGCTGTTCTGAACGTACTGGAGATTTTGGTTGCTCCTGCCAGGGATCCCGATGAGGAGTGCATTAGAGTAGTCCAACCTGGAGGAGGCAGGGCAGGGACAAGCTTCTCAACAGCCGGAAGGGAAAAGAGGGGACTGAGCTTAGAGATATTACAGTGGTGAAGGAAGGAAACTTTTCAGATGTATGTGACGAACTTGTAGACGGACAGAGGGGAATGCTGTGGCCAAAGAGTAATATGCAGGTGACGGTGAAAGAGTGAAGTTGTGGAGAGATTCCTGTATGAATGGCTTTTGTTTTTGAGCCATTCAGCTGTGGGTGAGGCAGGTTCCAGAGGGGGGTGATTTTGAGGCAGAGTTGTGTATCTGTGTGTTTCTGTCTTGTTCCCTGCAGCAGCCCCTCTCCTTCCCTTGAGAAAAAAAACCTGCTCTCTTCTTGTATTTTTGCCACTAAACATGTTATAGGACTTAATCATCTCTAAATGGGTTATTTACAAAATCAAACTGAGAAGATATAGTTTAAAATAAAAGTTAATATTTTCGTCAATCCGGAGTCTATCAATGTGAAATAAAAATTGACTAAAAGACAAAACTCACCTCTGTCAGGATTAGCGGCAGTGAGCCTCTACAGAGCTGTTTACTTTGCCTATTTAACACCAGAATCTTTGAGAATTTTGAGAATTGCCCCAGCCCTAATTTTTTTTATTTTTTTTTTTCTGTTCAGATGGAGACATACATGCTTACAAATTGTTAGGGCTGCAACCATGGACCTAAAATAAGAACATGACTGCAAATAATTATGTTTTTATTATCTTATTTTTATTAATCATTAGGTCAAACAAATTGTAAGTTGAAAATGGTAACTAAGGGCTTGTAGATACAGAATATAAAAAAATAAAGTGTATCAAAGGAGTTTTTCTATTCATGTTTGATTTTGATAATTACAATTATTCACTACTGTACATGATCACCAATGCTAAATGTCAATCTCGAGAAATTTAATTTAGCAAATAAAAGTATTTGTTACTTATTCAATCATTTTTATATACGTTATAATACATGTGATACTGAACCTGTCAAGAAGTGACTGTAAAACCTAGGAGCTTATTCCAAATCATGTAAAGAGAAACAAGAAAATATCAGAAAATACTGAAATTCAATTACAAATGATGAATGATTGTTTAATTATTCAGCCTCTGAATGTATTTTTAACAATGCCATCCTATGCTTTGTTTTATCTTTTCAGTTTACCTTCAAGTTTGTAAGTGGACAAGACCACAAAGGAAAGACCGACTCAAGATTCACAATGATTCTCAGGTTGCTTCTCCTGGTGTTTCTACCAGTAGGTAAGTGTCACGATGAGAATTATTCTTCTGTTTGGAAAACTGTTGATTTGACTCTGACTCTGACCCTCTGATCATGGAACAGCAATGAACGTCCAAACTGTGGAAGCAGCTGTTACGAATCAAGCTGCACCCGCTGCCCCTACACCTACGAATCAATCTGGACATGCTTCATCACCTCCAACTCCAACTAACCAAGGAAAAACACCTACAGCAGCACCAACTACAACTACAACAGCGCCAACTACCATAACTAGAGCAGCACCAACTACCACAACTACAACAGCACCAATTACAACTACAGCAGCACCAACTACCACAACTACAACAGCACCAACTACAACTACAGCAGCACCAACTACCACAATTACAGCAGCACCAACTACAACTACAGCAGCACCAACTACAACTACAGCAGCACCAACTACCACAACTACAGCAGCACCAACTACAACTACAGCAGCACCACCTACCACAAATACAGCAGCGCCAACTACAACATCGCCAACAACAATCACAGCAGCACCAACAACAACCACAGTAGCACCAACTACAACTACAGCAGCACCAACCACAACTACAACAGCGCCAACTACCACAACTACAGCAGCACCAACTACAACTACAACAGCACCAACTGCCACAACTACAGCAGCACCAACTACAACAGCGACAACTACCACAACTACAGCAGCACCAGCTACAACTACAACAGCGCCAACTACCACAACTACAGCAGCACCAACTACAACTACAACAGCGCCAACTACCACAACTACAGCAGCACCAACTACCACAACTACAGCAGCACCAACTACAACTACAGCAGCGCCAACTACAACTACAGCATCAACAACTACAGCAGCGCCAACTACAACTACTGTAGCACCAACTACCACAACTACAGCAGCGCCAACTACAACAGCGCCAACTACTACAACTACAGCGGCGCCAACTACAACTACAGCAGCACCAACTACAACTACAGCATCACCAACTACAACTACAGCAGCGCCAACTACAACTACTGCAGCACCAACTACCACAACTACAGCAGCGCCAACAACTACCGCTGCGCCAACTACAACTACAGTAGCACCAACTACATCTACAACAGCACCACCTACCACAACTACACCGGCGCCAACTACCACAACTACAGTAGCACCAACTACAACTACAACAGCACCACCTACCACAACTACAGCAGCGCCAACCACAACTACACCAGCACCAACTACAACTACAGCATCACCAACTACAACTTCAGCAGCGCCAACTACCACAACTACAGCAGCACCAACTACAACTACAACAGCGCCAACTACCACAACTACAGCAGCACCAACTACCACAACTACAGCGGTGCCAGCTACAACTACAGCATCACCAAGTACAACAGCGCCAACTACAACTACTGCAGCACCAACTACCACAACTACAGCAGCGCCAACAACTACCGCTGCGCCAACTACAACTACAGTAGCACCAACTACATCTACAACAGCACCACCTACAACTACTGCAGCACCAACTACCACAACTACAGCAGCGCCAACAACTACCGCTGTGCCAACTACAACTACAGTAGCACCAACTACATCTACAACAGCACCACCTACCACAACTACACCGGCGCCAACTACCACAACTACAGCAGCACCAACTACAACTACAACAGCACCACCTACCACAACTACAGCAGCGCCAACCACAACAACACCAGCACCAACTACAACTACAGCATCACCAACTACAACTTCAGCAGCGCCAACTACCACAACTACAGCAGCACCAACTACAACTACAACAGCGCCAACTACCACAACTACAGCAGCACCAACTACAGCGGCACCAACTACAACTACTGCAGCGCCAACTACTACTACAGCAGCACCAACTACAACTACAGGAGTGCCAACTACCACAACTACAGCAGCGCCAACTACCACAACTACAGCAACGCCAACTACAACTACAGCAGCACCAACTACCACAACTACAGCAGCGCCAACTACAACAGCGCCAACTACTACAACTACAGCGGCGCCAACTACAACTACAGCAGCACCAACTACAACTACAGCATCACCAACTACAACTACAGCAGCGCCAACTACAACTACTGCAGCACCAACTACCACAACTACAGCAGCGCCAAGTACAACAGCGCCAACTACTACAACTACAGCGGCGCCAACTACAACTACAGCAGCACCAACGACAACTACAGCATCACCAACTACAACTACAGCAGCGCCAACTACAACTACTGCAGCACCAACTACCACAACTACAGCAGCGCCAACAACTACCGCTGCGCCAACTACAACTACAGTAGCACCAACTACATCTACAACAGCACCACCTACCACAACTACACCGGCGCCAACTACCACAACTACAACAGCGCCAACTACCACAACTACAGCAGCGCCAACTACAACTACTGCAGCACCAACTACCACAACTACAGCAGCGCCAACAACTACCGCTGTGCCAACTACAACTACAGAAGCACCACCTACAACAGCGCCAACCACAACTACAACAGCACCAACTACCACAACTACAACAGCGCCAACTACCACAACTACAGCGGCACCAACTACAACTACAGCAGCGCCAACTACCACAACTACAGCAGCACCACCTACAACTACAGAAGCACCAACTACAACAACACCGACTACCACCACTACATCATCGCCAACTACACCAGTGCCAACTACAAGTACAGCAGCACCAACTACAGCAGCACCAACTACAACTACTGCAGTGACAACTACAGCAACACCAACTATAACTAATGCAGAGACAACTACAGCAGCACCACCTACAACTACAGCAGCACCAACTACAACTACAGCAGCACCAACTACAACTACCGCAGCGCCAACTACAACTACAGCAGAGTCAACTACCACAACTCCAGCAGCACCAACTACCACAACTACAGCTGCACCAACTACCACAACTACACCAGCGCCAACTACCACAACTACAGATGCGCCAAGTACCACAACCACAGCAGCCCCAACCACAACTACAGCAGTGTCAACTACCATAACTACAGTTGCACCAACCACAACTACAACATCGTCAACTACCACAACTACAGCAGCGCCAACTACAACATTGTCAACTCCCACAACTACAGCGGCGCCAACTACAGCTACAGTAGCACCAACTACAACTACAGCAGCGCCAACTACAACTACTGCAGCACCAACGACCACAACTACAGCAGCACCAACTACAACAGCGCCAACTATTACAACTACATCAGCACCAACTACCACAACTACAGCAGCGCCAACTACCACAACTACACCGGCATCAACTACAACGACAGCAGAGCCAACTACCACAACTACAGCAGCACCAACTACAACTACAGCAGCACCAACTACAACTACCGCAGCGCAAACTACAACTACAGCAGAGTCAACTACCACAACTACAGCAGCGCCAACTACAACTACAGCAGTGCCAACTACCACAACTCCAACAAAATCACCTGCAGAGACAAAGGCAACCGCAGCAGCAGCAGCAGCAGCAGCAGCAGCATCTATAGCATCAAATGCCGCTGCAGCAGCAGCAGCCACAGCAGCCACAGTCGCATCTGCCTCCACTGGACCGCTTGCTGACAGAGCAAGGGTCTCTGCAGAAGAAGCAATAAAGGCTGCTGAAGAGGCAGCGAGAATGGCCAAAGCGGTCCTCAATGGAACCATTTCACCTGATGAAGCCATACAGGCAGCTCAAATTGCAGCACAAAAAGCACAGGAGGCAGCTTTGGCAGCAAAGGAAGCAGCAGAACCTCTCCCAGATTCAATGGCATCGTTTAGTGAGAAAATTCTTCAAGCATCTGCCAATGCAACAGAAGCAGCTCTCAAAGCAGCTCAGGCAGCAAACAATGTATCTACAATAACTCCTGAAAGTCTGGATGCAGCAACCTCAGCTATGACTAATTCAGTAATCGCAACAGAAAAAGCCCTCACAGCGTTACTATCTGCAATACAACAAAATGACACTGTACCCATTGACCCCAAATTAGAGGGACTTGTGTCATCAGTAGCTGAGAGTGCTGCACAAACCGCAAACAAATCTATAACAGCAGTAGAAAAGGCAGCTGCCTCCTTAACAGCAAACACTACAGAAGAAGCAAACCGTCTGTCAAATGAAGCTATTGATTCAGTTAAAGATGCCAGAAATTCAACAAACCAAACCATTGAGTCTGCTGCAAATATAGTATCAACAAAATCCCCTGTAGAGACAAAGGCAACCACAGCTGCGGCAGCAGCAGCAGCATCTATAGCATCAAATGCTGCCGCAGCAGCAGCAGCCACAGCAGCCACAGTCGCATCTGCCTCCACTGGACCGCTTGCTGACAGAGCAAGAGTCGCTGCAGAAGAAGCAATAAAGGCTGCTGAAGATGCAGCGAAAATGGCCGAAGCAGTCCTCAATGGAACCGTTTCACCTGATGAAGCCATACAAGCAGCTCAAATTGCAGCACAAAAAGCGCAGGAGGCAGCTTTGGCAGCAAAGCAAGCTGCAGACGCTCTCCCAGATTCAATGGCACCATTTACGGAAAGAATTCTTCAAGCGTCTGCTAATGCAACAGAAGCAGCTCTCAAAGCAGCCCAGGCAGCAAACAATGTATCTACAATAACTCCTGAAAGTCTGGATGCAGCAGCCTCAGCCATGACTGATTCAGCAATCGCAGCACAAAAAGCCCTCACAGCGTTACTATCTGCAGTACAACAAAATGGCACTGTACCCCTTGACTCCAAATTAGAAGGATATCTGTCATCAGTAGCTGAGAGTGTCGCACAAACCTCAAACAAATCTATAACAGCAGTAGAAAAGGCAGCTGCCTCCTTAACAGCAAACACTACAGAAGAAGCAAACCATCTGTCAAATGAAGCTATTGATTCAGTTAAAGATGCCAATAATTCAACAAACCAAACCATTGAGTCTGCTGCAAATATTTTATCAACAAAGTCCCCGGCAGAGATACGGGCTGCCATAGCTGCAGCAGCAGCAGCAGCATCTATAGCATCAAGTGCTGCAGCAACAGCAGGAGCCACAGCAGCCACAGTCGCATCGGCCTCCACTGGACCGCTTGCTGACAGAGCAAGGGTCGCCGCAGAAGAAGCAATCAAGGCTGCGGAAGAGGCAGCCAGAATAGCCGAAGCAGTACTCAATGGAACCGTTTCACCCGATGAAGCCATACGAGCAGCTCAAACTGCAGCACAAAAAGCACAGGAGGCATCTCTGGCAGCAAATGAAGCAGCAGTGGCTCTCCCAGATTCTATGGCACCGATTACTGAGAAAATTCTTCAAGCATCTGCCAATGCAACAGAAGCAGCTCTCAAAGCAGCTCAGGCAGCAAACAATGTATCTACAATAACTCCTGAAAGTCTGGAGGCAGCAGCCTCAGCCATGGATGAATCAGCAATAGCGTCAGAAAAAGCCCTCAGAGCCTTGTTGGCTGCGCTGCAACAAACAACCACTCAACCAATTGATGCAAAAACAGTAAAAGATGTTTTTATCGCATTTGAAATAGCATCAGATTTGGTTGCAAAAACAACACCAGAAGCGAAGACTGCAGTTGATAAAGCAGCTGCTTCTATCAAAGCAGCAACTCCAGATGAAGCAGAGCAACTGGGGAATGAAGCAATTGCCTCAGCAAGAGAATCCTTAAAATCAGCTTACAGAGCTGTCACTTTGGCCAACACAACATCAGGCCTCACTCTGTCTATGGAAGACTCAACAATAAGAACCACGACATCAGCAGCAGCCTCAGCTGCCTCTGCAGCAGCATCAACAGCAGCCGCCGCTGCAGCCTCTATTTCCTCTGCTGCAGGAGCAACAGCATCTCCCAAAGCAGAGTTAGCCATGAAAGCAGCAAGGGAAGCAGCTAAGGTAGCGGCCTCAGTGGCAAACAGAGAGAGCCCACCATCAGCAGCAGCACAAGCAGCAATGGAAGCTGCCAACAAAGCTTTAGCGGCAGTTGAGGCTGCAAAACTAGAAGCCTCTGAAGTACCTGCACCTTTGAAGAAGGTGGCTGATGAACTTTTAACCATTGCCTCACAATTAGCACAGGCAGCTGTGGAGGCAGCACAAGCAGCACAGCTAGCCACCACAGGGACAGATGAAGCAATTAGTGGAGCAGCTAATGCAGAGACAGCGGTCGCTCGCAGGTCTGCAGAGGCAGCAGATTCTTTGGGTAGAATGTTAAGTTCTCTGCCAGCTACAGCAGGAGCAACACAGCTTTCCATCTCAGCAACACAAACAGTGGCACAAATGGGAGAAGCAACTGCACTAGCAGCTAGAGCTGCAACAGGTGTCACACAAACTGAAACAGTTGGCATCATGTTAGAGTCAGCAAAAGCAGCAGCTAGGGCTGCAGAGGCCAATGCAATTGCAGCAGAAATTGCACTTCCCTGGTGGAGCATTACTGACCTTCCACCAACGCCCACAACTCCAGCACCTGTAACAAGAAAGGATCGATCAGCAGTATCAACATCTACCGCAGCAGCAGCTGCAGCCACTGCATTAACAGCAGCCACAGCTTCAGCAGCGGGTGCACCACGTCAAGATGTATTAGCGGCCGTGACCGCTGCTCAGGCTGCAGCTGATGCGGCCTCAGCTGTTGCAAATGGAACTCAGCCTTTGATGGTGGCTGCAATAGCTGCCAGAAATGCAGCCGATGCTGCAGACAGGGTTGTGAATGCTGCAAGAGCATCTGTCAGTACATCTGAAGGAGCAAAGCTAATTGAGGCAGCGACCCAAGCAGCACTATCAGCCAGGAGGGCGGCAGAAGCAGCAACAAAGGCAAGCGTAGATTCTGCATCACTAGAAGAGGTGATTGAAACTGCAAATGCAGCCAAGACAGTGGGAGAAGCGGCAGTTGTTACACTGGAGGTACTGGCAGGAGCCACTCAAAGTCAGGATGCTGAAATACAAAGAATAAAACAAGTTGCACAAATTGTGGCAGATATGACAGAAGCAACAGCCATTGCATCAGAAACTGCAGCTAATGCTGTTGTAGCAAACTCAACTGAGCTAATTACACAAACAGCTAAATCTGCTGCCAGAGCAGCTCAGGCTACAGCGAGGGCTTCTTATGAAGCATTACCAAGAACATCAGATAATGACAATACGGGTACCAATACATCTCCATCTACACCAACAACTGATGACCCTAATGGAGGCACAAAAATAGCCTTGGCGAAAGCTCAAGAAGGTGCAGTGGTTGCATCCACGGCAGCAGCAGCAGCGGCAGCAGCTACAACCTCAGCAGCAGCAGCATCTGTAGGACCAAGTGCTCGACCTGCAGCAGAAGCAGCTGCAGCAGCAGCCAAGGCTGCAGCCAGAGCCGCTGAACTTGTATCTCTTGGATTAGCACCTTTAAACATGGCAGTGGAAGCAGCCCAAGAAGCTGCAAGTGCTGCCTTAAGAGCGGCCAACACATTACCTCCTTCCCAATCACAGCAAGTAGCAGAAAAAGCAGCCATAGCTTACACCAGTGCCCAAGCGGCTAACACAGCTGCTGCAGCTGCAGCAAGAGCAGCAGCAAATTCCCCAACAAGGGACACACTATCAAATTCTGCTGATGCAGCGCGATCTGTGTCTAAGGCATCAGCTCAAGGAGCCGCACAACTCCAGGACATTATATCAAACACACCAGCCTCAAATTCAGGAGATCAAGCCATTCTTCACGAGATCAAGGCTGTGGCTCAGATGGCCCAAGCCACAGGAATAGCAGCGGAAACTGTGTCAGAGACGGCACTGACAGGCTTAACTACTGGAAACATAGCAAATGTAGCAGATACACTATCTTCAACAGCATATTCAGCAGCCCTGGCTGCTTCAGCGACCACTTCAGCAGCTGAGGCAGCTCTGCTGTCAATAGCATCTGCAACTGAGGATGGAACAGCCAATGGAGACTCAGCAACAACCACAGCTACAACCACAGCTACAACCGGGACGGGCAGTGGAGGCAGCCAGGCAACAGCAGCGGCACCAATCAACAAAATGAGTCTCTTTTCTGTGACAATAGCTCTTGCTGCAGTTGTCCTTCTATAAGCCAATTTATTTAATAATATGTATGTGCATGTTTGTCACATTATTTATTATTATTTATTTTTTGTGTGAATGAGAACTAAAATCCTTGATGGATGTTTTCAGATGTGTTTACTAGTAGAAAAAACTGTATAATACTAGTTTTATTTTGCAGTTGTGATGTGTTAATTTATAAACCACTATTAAATCTGATAATTATAGCAATATTAAATAAAAATAACCATGAAAAAATCAACTACTTAAATGTTGTAATTCTGAGCATTTATTTTATTACAACTATCCTTGGAGTTTCATAGAAGATTAAATATTATTGACAATATAATTTAAAATAAATAAATATTACTATTCCTACTACTACTACTACTACCACTGCTAATACTGTTTCAATGTTTTATTTATTTATTTTTAACTTTGATGCAAATCATTCATCTCATCATCTCAAACTAAACAAATCTGTATTTGCACAGGGGCGCAAATTATTTGGAACATTTGTCATCAGTTCTCAGACCACTTTCATTCACAAAAACACATGATTAGTGAATTCACCTTGTTTTTTCAACACTAGAGGTCTGTTCTAACATGCTAAAGGGCTATGTTACCGTCAATATAGAAACCCACATATAATGGCAAATCAAAATTTGCGAGTACCAAAAGTCCAACAGGAAAGAATTTCACACACGTGTCAAACAGGGAGAAGGGTACAGACAATGAGTTCATGTATAGACTACATACAGTTCTTGTTTGATTTTAAAAACACATTACATATTACAGTAAAGTAGTATTGATGTATTTGCTATTCCAACATCTGCAAAATCTACTTTGCACTTGGTATGGTATTTTTGCATTTTACATAATACAATACAGACAGGCTTTAGACAAAAAAGCATAGCCTTTCCAGTCCAAAATTCATCTCTGTAATGTGTGAACACCAGAGTCAGACTGCACTAAACCAGTGATTCTCTATGGTCGCTGAAGGTCACATCAATGAAAGAGCCCAGAAAAACATGACAAAAGTTTGAAGATTTGATGGTTAAACTTGCTTTTGAGAAATGATCGATCAATTTTGACTGAAAAACTGCACTTTGCTGAGATTAAATTATTATTTATTATTATTTAAAAAAAACTTTAATTCTGTTTAAGATTTGATATGAGGCAAATCTAAATTTTCAATAGATACAAATTTCCAAAGCAATTGAAAAAATTTCTGAGCTGAAACTTGCTCCATCCCCAGTTTAAGCTTCAACTTTTAATAAGCCTGTGTCTATCTAACCAAAGCTTATTCAGGCGCTCTGGAGGACTCTGAGAAGGCCATATCATTGGAGCAATGACATCAGTGAAAATAGGCTCCAAAGCTTTTTTATGAACTGACAATGGACACAGGTTTCATTCACCATCATGCAAAGAGTGACCACCAACATGACTCTGAAAATTAGTGCACTTAGGCCCAAAAGTGAGGAAATCTTCACTTTCTTTTGATCTTTTGTTCTGCCTAGTTCTGTTCAACATCCATACCCAGAAGGTATATGAGGCAGCCTCTTTACGATATTTGTCCAAGTGGACAAGACCCCTCACACCTTATGGTTCTGGTTTGTTTTAGTTAACCTACTTAGATATTGTTATCTCATATCAGTTGTGAGCATCCTGGTCTCCTTGGCCCCAAAACATATGTTTGGTGTGATGTTTAGTTTAATCAAGTTCCGTTGTTAATCTGCCATTTGTATGAGATCCAGATACTGGTGTTGACTTGTTTATGCTGATGATGACCTAGATGGGTATATTTCAATATGGGTTAAGTCGTCTCCTGTGGATCTCCTGTTCATGTATCAATCTTATATTATCTATGTGTTTCATGATTGTTTATGACTTTGTGGGGTATAAAACCCTTTATGTGTTACAATGCTACACAGTCAGGGACAGATGACTCAGACAGTTAGTAGTTATGGTAACAGAATGAGTCAGCATACTAATGGTCACCAAAAGAGTTTTTTACTCGATGTTGCCTCAGTTTTGATGGGTTTAGGTCTTCCTTCTCCCTTCTTGAATTTAGTGTAGTATAATTGGAACATAAGTTATCCAGATGAGGTGATTGCTTGCAGATTTCTAGGGCCTTCAGGTAAAACCTTTCTAAAATATACACACAGTTACGTCCTCTAAATTAATGTGTGGGATTTTAAAATTGAATAACTAATTAGCTGTATAACAATTCCAAGAAAAGATCTTTTGGGAGTGAATCTCAGAACGACATAATCAGCTGATCCTTGATCCAATCAAAAACAGCTGATTTTTTTTCCCTCCAAGTGTGGGATGTAAACAGAGGGAATGCCGGATCATTGTGTATGTGGAATGGATGTCTTGCACATGATTAATAATGAATGTCCACTTCCCTAATTTTTCTGGGATGTAGAAGAATAGGCAGCAGTATAAGAATACAAATGAATCAGATCCACTGACATTTAAATTATCTGGTTGGGGTATAATTTATGGTTAGGGTGTTAGATATGTAGTTGTGTCTCCACATCTTCACTGTTTCTGTCTGTGTACAAGTGTTTGTGAAAGAACTTTCTTGCCTTGTAGAGGGCCTCTGGAAAAAAATGGCAGCAGTACATGAATTTTGTGCATAACGCCTCAGAATAAGCTCCACACAGAGCATAGTAGCTTTAATGCATGGCAACAAGCAACTCTAGTCTATGTACCTCGTATGATAAAAAGTTAGTTATAGTAAAAAATCACAATAGTGCTCAAACTGAAAGTCAAAAGCTCTATGTTACTGGTCACATGTGTCAAACACAAAAATACATTACCAAAACTCAGTGTAACAAAAAGTAAACAAAAGAGCCAAGGAACAACCTGGTAAGCTGCTGGGTCACTGCTGGTAAATACATTTCACTAGCTAGGACCACGCCAACAACACGTGCAAAGAGAAAAGAGTTTATTATGGAGACAAGGTGGGGTGCTGGGTTGAGACTCAGGGTGGGGGTTCAGTCTCAATCTTCACAGGGCCCAGCAGGAACAGGACCCTCCTCGTAGGCGTCTTATGCCTGGAAGTGAACAGATCAGTGCTGGGAGGGTGGGGTTGAGTTATTTGGGAGAAACTGGGTTGTCGGGATAGGCTGATATAAATAGGCTTCTTGGAAAGGTGTGGTAGAAGTGAGCTGTGATTTGCTGGAGAGGAGGAGAGAACGGTCGAGGCGTGGTCCTGAAGTTATTCATATTAACTACATATATTACACTAGAGTGTCAGAATACATTTTATAGAAAGTTAGGTTTAGTATTGAGGTTGGAAAAAAAGTTTTTAAAAATGCCAACAATCAGTTAAAAAAGCAAGGACCATATTTTGTTCAAACACCATTATTAAGAACAAGTCAAATCCAAGGATTTTATTTCAGGTTTTAGACTCAATCTCCAATCCTAAACCCAGTCTTTTTAATGATGCATCCACTGAACTGTGTGAACTGTTTTTAAACCACATGAACAGTTTTTTTTTGTAATGTGGTTGGGCCAAGTGTTTTATCTATTGACAATGAGTCTGTGTCTGAAGGCCTTGTCACATCCCATTTTAAACTTGTTGCTGTCCAGCAACTTTTGAAGAAATGTAACTTGGGCACCTCTGATTTTAACAATTTTAGACCAATTTCAAAACTTCAATTTTTATCAAAAATGTTCGAGAAAGTTGTTTCTAACTAGATTTTAGATTTTATAAATACATCTTTGAGAAATTTCAGTCAGGTTTGAAAGCATCACACAGCAGTGAAACAGCTCTCATCAAATGATAGCCGCAGACAGAGGAGAGTGCTCGATTTTAATTTCTTTGAGATTTAGACAAAACCTTTGCAGTCACCATAGGCAATTTTACCTCCTCCTCTGCCCCCATTACCTATAGTGTGCTGAAAGGTTCTATTTTAGGGCCCATTTTATTTTTTATTTTCATGCTCCCCTTAGGACACATTGTAGCCCACCATAACGTGTCCTGCTCCTGCTATGCAAATGACACACAGATCGACCTCCCGCTCAGACCAAACAACCCTTAAAACTGCTTCAATGCTGTGAACAGTTGGACGGGACAGAACTTTCTACAACTCAACAGCACCAAATCTGAAATCATTTAAATTAGTGCTGTCAATCAATTATCAATCAATCAATCATCTTTATTGTCACATGTGCATATACATACTAAACATATAGCACAGATGAAATTACTGTCCTCTCCCACCTCAGTGCAAACATTCAAGTAAAAGGAATATAAAGACATACTAGACTACACAAGACCACAAATAGACAAAACAAAAAAATGTGCAAATGAAAAGTGAGGTAGTGCTAAAATATATAAAGTAAGCAAATATGAAAACAATTAAATTATTTAATTGCGATTAATGTCATAGCTAACTTGTGATTAATCACACATTTTTTGTCCCCTTGAATCATCATTTTAATACTCTTTATCCACATAGAAACGTGGATAGGCTTTGTGCAGAAGTATTATTATTTTATTTTTGTATTGCAGACCAGAACAATCGTCAGTGAGACACTTTGTGCTTTGCATCAGTGTGAGTGAAGTGTCTCTTCTGTCTTCAGAACAGTCACATAACAGGTGAAATAATGTGTTGTGACCCTGAGGTAGTTCTCATTACTGAGGGACGTCCAGTGATCTCCAGTTAGACTGTGTTTGTCGCCCCAACTCCCGTTGTACCTGGGGCGCACTCGCCTTGGGACTTTTGGGCCGTGCCGTGTTGTGCTCGGACTGTCGGGCTGCAGCCAGGGCATGTCGCACGGCGCTGTTTGCTGGTCGCACTGTGGAGCTAGTGGTTTTCGCGGAGAGGGTGGGTCCATCGGCATGAGGTTCTGCTGTGTTACGCGCTCCTCCATGGGTTTGTGGATGTGGTGGTGGCACAGGGGAGAGGGCGCGGCCAGGGCCAGGTTTGCCTGCAGGACTTTTGTCATTGTCCATGGCCCTTGTTGCGGATTTGCTGGATTTTTTTAAGTGGACTTTGTTTCGTGTTTTCCTCGTGCAGGTGCATCACTGCGCACAGGTTTGCCGCGCTTTGGCCCACCTCCTCCAACTGGGACTTCTCAGTTTTGTACAAATTGTTTTCCTTCCTGTTTACAGCCAGATTGCATAGTTATTGCATTAACTCGCAATAAAAAAATTAACACCATGAAAATTATTTTGAGTTAACACAGTAATAGCACAATATTTTTGACATCACTAATTTAAATCAATTCCCCCCATTTCACCTCCTATATCAGTAATAGTCTCAGCCCTCTCGCTCCAAAGGTCACCTTTTGACTCTCTCCTCAACTTCCACTTTCAAGCCGAGTTATAGTCAGGCAGTAGCAGAAACTCCGGATTGCGTTAGCATTAGCACAGCTAGCGAGAGCAGCCCCCTGGGGCATCCCGTGCAGCCGGGACCAGACCAGGACAGGTTTGTGACAGTTAGAAACAGGCGCAGGGCTAAGACTATGACTGCAGGAGATCAGGGACACAGGGCTGAGAGTTGGGAGCTTCCCGTCCAGAACAGGTTCGCCCCCCTGAGCTGGACGCGGGACACTCTAGTCATAGGGAGCTCCATAGTCAGGGACGTGGAACTGCCTGCAGCTTCCACGCGGTGTTACCCTGGAGCCAGACTGGGCGACATCGAGGGGAATCTGAGGCTTTTAAAGAGAAGTAAGAACAGATACCGCCGGATCGTTATACACGCGGGGGGTAACGATACTCGGCACGGTCAGTCAGAGGTGGTGAAGTTGCAGATAGCGGCAGTCTGTGAATTGGCTAAGTCGATGTCGGAGTCCGTGTACTTCTCTGGCCCCCTTCCAAATCAGTGGTCAACCAGTGGTTGACCAATTGGTGCCTACAGAATGGTGTCATCTTCATAGATAATTGGAGGGCATTTGAGGGGAAGCCCAGGCTTATACGTAGCGACGGCATCCACCCCACACAGGCTGGTTCCTCCCTTTTAGCTCAGAATATGATTGCTAGTCTTAGATGACCATCAGGTAAGACTAGCACACAGAATAGCTCAGGGAGTGTCAGTGACGCTAGGGAGCAGAGTAGACTAGTGAGGCACTGCTCTGTCAGCGAGAACAGCTCCAAACAGGCTGAGACTGTGTGTGCCCCACGTACAGGGACCTCCTCTGAGCCACCCTGCATGAACAATTCTCCCAGACTGGCTGAGGCTGTGTATGTCCCACGCACAAAAAGCACAAATAAAACACAGCTAAACTCTGATAGGAAAGGCATCAGATCTCCTAACTTAATAAAAATAAATACATGCATTGCAAAAAACAAAATAAGTGTGTAAAAAGCACAAATAAAACTCAACTAAACTCTGACAGGAAAGGCATCAGACCTCATAACTTAATAAAAATAAATACATGTGTCACAAATAAACAAAATGATAAGTGTGTAAAATGTGGACTGCTAAACATCAGGTCCCTCTCCTCCAAATCTCTTTTAATAAATGAATTAATTGACGACTTTAATATTGATCTTTTAGCTTTAACTGAAACATGGCTTCAGGAAAATGATTATGTTAGATTAAAAGAATCTACACCTCCAAGTCACGTGAACTTTCAAAGTGCCAGGAGCACAGGTCGAGGTGGCGGTGTGGCCGTCATTTCTCACTCCAGCCTAATTCTCAGCCTCAAATCTAATTATACATTCCGCTCCTTTGAAAGCCTCGCACTCTATTACGTGCACCAACTGGAAAAACCAAAAAGCTGTTATATTCATAACAATCTACCGACCTCCTGGTCCATATGCCGAGTTTCTGACAGAGTTTTCTGACTTTATTTCAAGTTTAGTTTTGGAATGGGAAAGGAGTGTTATAGTTGGAGATTTCAACATACATGTTGATAACAGCAGTGAGCCTCAGCAGTGCTTTTGGTGCTCTCCTGGATGGGGTCGGTTTTACCCAGAGTGTGAACAAGCCGACTCACTGTCACAATCACACTCTCGATCTCGTCCTAATTTATGGTATTGAGATTAAGGATTTAATTGTTCTTCCTCAAAACCCTATACTCTCTGACCATTTTTAATTACCTTTCAATTCATACTAAAAGACTATCCAGCTCTGCAGGAGAAAACTATAATGAAAAGAACAATATCAGAAAAATCGGTAGCCGAGTTCAAAGAAATAATCGAGCCAGTATTAAATGATATGCCATGTGACAATGAGAACAACTTTAATCCAATTATCATGGATCAGTTTGTTGATAGGACAATGCTCACCTTAAAATCTGCTCTCAATGTTGCAGCTCCGCTAAAACAGAAAAGCATTAAACCAAGACCTCCGGCTCCATGGTATACTCCAGAACTGCGATCACTTAAACAACACGTAAGACGCACAGAGAAGCTCTGGCGCCGCTCGTGCTCCGAGCAGTCTCTGAAGGCATGGAAGCTCTGCCTTCTCTCTTATAAGGCCGCTCTGCGAAAAGCACAAACCAGATACTATTCAAACCTAATAGAAGTAAACAAAAGCAACCCCAGATTTCTGTTCAGCACTGTAGCCAGGCTGACAAACTCGCACACTGCCCCTGAGTCTCTTCTCCCCTCAAAGTTCAGTTGTGATGATTTACTTGAATTCTTCGATTACAAAATTACAACCATTAGAGACAAGATCAACGAAGCCACTCCAAAAATCAGCCCCGAGCAAATTCAGTAAATCCAGTCAGTAACACCAATATCCCACATAAATCCTCTAACAGCATTAGACAAATTTACTCCCGTCGATGAGGCGGAGATTACCTCAGTCATCATGTCGTCCAAACCATCAGCTTGTTTGCTCGACCCTATTCCAGTCGAACTCCTCAAAGTAGCTCTCCACCTAATAATAGGTTCCATCCATAACATAATAAATATGTCATTAGAAAATGGCTATGTTCCTCAGTCCTTTAAATATGCTGTAATTAAACCGCTTTTGAAAAAACCTAGCTTAAATCCTGACGAACTAGCCAACTACAGACCTATTTCGAATCTTCCATTTCTCTCAAAGATACTGGAACGAGTTGTGGTGAAACAGCTTTGTCACCATCTGCAGGGCAATAATTTATTTGAAAAATTTCAGTCTGGTTTCAGAGCTCACCACTGCACAGAAACTGCTCTGCTTAAAGTGAAATGATTTGCTACTAGCTGCTGATAACGGGCTGACTTCAGTCCTGGTCCTACTGGACCTCAGTGCAGCGTTTGACACCATTGATCACAACATTCTACTGCAGAGGTTAGAATGTGACATCGGTGTCAGAGGGACCGCCCTCAAATGGTTTAAATCCTATCTATCAGATAGGTACCAGTTTGTTAGTGTAAACCAGTGCATCTGTCCTTGCTCTAAAGTAGCTTGCGGTGTTCCTCAAGGATCTGTGCTTGGTCCAATCCTGTTTACTCTGTATATGTTGCCATTAGGTAACATTATCAGAAAACATGGCATTAATTTCCACTGCTATGCTGATGACACTCAGCTGTACTTATCAATGAAACCAAATCAGACCGATCAAATCGATAAGCTCAGTGCCTGTGTGAAGGACATCAAAATCCTGAAAAAACAGAGGTCATTGTTGTCGGTCCTAAAGGTCAGAGAGATTCTCTGTCCGACCAGATAATCTCACTTGACAATGTGAGTATAGCCTCTAGCTCTACTGTAAAAAACCTTGGAGTCGTATTTGACCGAAATCTCTCATTCACATCTCATATAAACCAAGCTTGTAAAACTGCATTTTCACCTGCGAAACATAACTAAAATCAGAAATATTTTGCCCAAAAATGATGCTGAAAAATGTATCCATGCATTTGTTACATCCAGACTAGATTACTGTAATTCTATGCTCGCCGCCTGCACTAAAGGTACTTTAAGAAGCTTCTAGTTGGTCCAAAATGCAGCGGCCAGAGTCCTAACAGGAACTAAAAGAAGTGATCACATCAGTCCTGTGTTAAAATCACTTCACTGGTTTCCTGTCGAGTTTAGAATTAAATTCAAAGTTCTCCTCCTGACATACAAAGCCTTAAACAATATGGCCCCATCATATCTTCAGGATGCCATTGTCCCCTATCAGCCAAATAGAGCACTTCGCTCTCAGAATGCAGGATTATTAGTGGTTCCTAGAGTGTCTAAAAGTACAGTGGGGGGAGAGCCTTCAGTTACCAAGCTCCTGTGTTATTGGAATCAACTGCCTGTTGATGTTAAACAGGCACCCACAGTCTCTTTATTTAAGACCAGGCTTAAATCCTTCCTCTTCGGAATAGCTTATGACCAGGTTACTTAGTTGATGTTACTAAGATAAGCAGCCGCAGGAGATAACAAGCTGGGGGAAGTGTGACAACCTGAGCACTGTCCTCTGTTTCCTCCTATTTTCTCATCAGCATCACTTACTATGTTCTCATCTGTAGCTCGTTCATTGCTATTCACATGTTGTCCCCTGTCCCACTCCCCCTGTGGAGTGTAACTCTTTCAGATGCTTGATGGCAGCTGGACCCCTCTCCTCCTCTTCGCCCGGCTCCTCCTCTTCGCCCGGCTCCTTCCCCACCTGGGTAGCTGTGGCCATACCGAACTGGCCCACGGGCCTGGACATCTATAGCCTGTCCGTCCATGGGAGTGGATCTCTCCTTCACTGTAGTTCTCCCTGAGGTTTCTTCTTTTTCCCAGGACCCTGGGTTTTTTGGAGTTTTTCCTCGCTGAGAAGGAGGGTCTAAGGACAGGGGATGACTGGATGATGTTTCATTTGCCACTTTACATGAATGTTGTTTATTCCTGTTTTGATATGTCTGTGTGTATGTTTACTCATCAAAATCTTGGAACGCCCTTATAGGCAACTGTTGTTGTGATTTTGGGTGCTACAAAAATAAATTGAAATGAATTGAATTGAAAATACTCCAATGTTATCCTAATGGGAAAATTTCTAGAATTTCTTACATTTCAAAGTGATATAACGTCTTCGTAGTTTCATTGAAGAATGTGAAATTTGGCACAGTGATTCTTCAGGTCCACAGAGCTGTCACAATGCTACTATATATATATATATATATATATATATATATATATATATATATATATATAGTAGCATTGTGACAGCTCTGTTTCATCACAATTCGATTGAAAATTATTTTCCATAAAAGCTCGGTGAGATTTTGGCAGAACCCAGTGCATCTACACGCATTTTTCGATTTAGGGGGAACTGGTTGAAAAGAATTGGGAATTTGGGAACTGGTTATCTTAGAGAAAGGGTGCATTCTGTCTAAATGAGACAATATACATTGAAAAACCTTTGCATTGTGCACACAGCACCTCCTCTTGTACGGCGCGTGCAGCATCTCCTCTTGTACGGCGTGGACACCGCACGTGGATCGTGTCTTGTCGCGTACGCTGCGTGGACCGCGCTTCCTCCTGTGCGCCTCTAAACCAGAACTAACACCAGGACTAAGCCAGGTCTAAAGCAGGTCTAAACCAGGTGTAAACCGGACCTAAAACCAGGACTGAACAAGCATTAAATCAGGCCTAAAACCATGTCTAAACCAGGTCTAAAACCAGGTCTAAAACCAAACAAGAATTTGCAGGAGGTGGTTGCTACATTTATAGGTTATTTATAGGTTCATGGGGGGGGTCAGGTGCTATGAGGATTGGGCAGCAAGCTGCCCCCGTGACCCAGCCGGATTAAGCGGGAGAAGATGGATGGATGGTTGCTACATTTATTTCGTTTTAAAAAGCCAATGACAATATCAAGTAATCCAAATTATTCAGATTACGTTACTCATTTAAGTAATTTAATGGATTATGTTACAAACTACATTTTGGGGTATGTAATCTGTAATCTGTAGGGAATACAGTTTAAAGTAACCTTCCCAACATGGTCAACAGAATTATCAAATCTGTCACAATGAAACGGAATTCAAAACTTCTGAAGTGGAAAATCATTGACCCTAAATATAGTGCACAAGTTGAATTGAGACGTTTGAATATGGCACATGTAAATCGTTTGATCCTGCAAGTTATTTTCGTTTTATTTGCTGGGCTGATGTAGTCAGACCAGAACACTCTGTCCATCTGCTCCTGGTCCGGCCCTTCCATCCATTTACAGCCCTTTGTGGCCCTCAAGCCAAAAAGTTTGCCCACCCCTGCGTTAGAAGTTGAAAAAACTGAACTTTTGGCGTCGGTCGCGCCGCATACTGGGGCTCGGAGCTTTCCGCGGGACTGTGGCTCTCCGCGGGACCGGGGGTCTTCGCGGGACTGGGACTCTCAGCTGGTGCTGGTCGAGTGCATGAGGAAGACGAGGATGACAATGTTGATGATGATGACGGAGGATTAGAGGGACTAAAAGAATGTGCAAATTGTGACAAGTGTAGTGTTGCAGTAAGCACTTTGGGTATCTTGAAAGGTGCTACTGTATATAAACCCATCGGTTAAAAAGTTAAATTGTACAAATGTATGTACTAGGCCAGGGGTGCCCACACTTTTTCAGCATGCGAGCTACTTATAAAATGACCAAGTCAAAATGATCTACCTACTACAAAAATGCAATTTTTTAAATTTTATTTATAAATATATTGAAAATCAGTCAATGTGGAACAGTACTTGGACTTAATGATCTTCATGTGGGAAAAGGCTGACTCAAATAAATAAGTTTTTATAGATTTATCTACATTTTATCTGATAAATGTTAATTTAAGCTTAAAATAAGACAAACTGTAGGCTACTGAACACTCTCTGCCCCTATTTGGACCCTCAACCACAGTTTGACAACCCTTCTTTAAGAGAACTTCCACTGGCACTTTACAGAAAACTGTGAAGACAGTGTGTAGGATTTTTAAACCAGGAGTTACATTATCTTACTGGTTTTGCTGTCATATTGAGCAGCCTCTGCACATTTACCAAATGCACATGTATAGATGCATTTGTGGCATTTCGTCAAACTCCACCCGTCGCGGTAGGTTTGCTTTGTGCTGTAAGCCTGCTCTGTGTCAACACAGTAACATAAATTTTGATTAGTTTTTGCGTCGCGTTTCGTCGCCCTTCGAATCAGCGCGCATTGAGGAGGGAGCCTATGTGCGCTCTACTTGGGGAGGAGCGAGAGCGCGAAAAGGCGAGGCAGATGGACAGGTAGGATGTTTTCAGAAGTTTAACCTGCCCTGTGATGCGCACTGTTATGCGAGGCCACACACATGTTGTGGACACGCTGCGCACGCTGACAGTCCGTGTGGTGACGCGCCGCGCAGTGTCCGCGGGCTCCGGACGAGCGCACAGGCTGCAGAGAGGCGGCCCGCACACTCCCGCACACCGGTACGAGTTTATTGCAGTGGCTGTAATGATCGTGCATCGCCCGACGAGTGTCATATCTCGAGTCCGATACAAGACCGAGTCCAAACGCGGTCCAAGACCTTAAAGAAAAGGTCTCGAGTACTACATTACGATCTACCTTGGCGATCTACCGACACTACCTTGGCGATCGACTGGCCGATCGCGATCGACGTATTGGGCACCCCTGTACTAGGCCTACCCACATTATACACTCGTGGCCAAAAGTTTTGAGAATGACACAAATACTAATTTTCACAAAGTCTGCTCCTCCAGTATTTATTATGGCAATTTGCATGTACTCCAGAATGTTATGAGGAGTGATCAGCTCAACTGCAATTAACTGCAAAGTCCCTCTTTGCCTTGAAAATTAACTTTATCCCCAAAAGAACATTTCCACTGCATTTCAGCCCTGCCACAAAAGGACCAGCTAACATCAATTCAAAGATTCCTCCTTTAACACTGGTGTGGGTGTTGATGAGGACAAGACTGGAGATCGGTTATGATTTTAGTTAGAATAACAGACTGGACACTTGGACACTGGAGGATGGTGCATGACATCATTGTTCCTCTTCTATTAACCATGGTTATGTGCAAAGAAACATGTGCAGTCATCATTGCATTGCACAAAAAGGGCATAACAGGGAAATTTATAGCAGCTAGTAAGATTGCACCTCAGTCAGCCATCTGATAATCGGATTATCAAGAAGTTCAAGGAGAGAGGTTCAATTGTTGCCAAACAGGCTCCAGGGCTCCCAAGAAACACCCAGCAAGCACCAGGACTGTCTCCTAAAGTTATTTCAGCTGCGGGATCGGGCCACCACCAGTGCAGAGCTCGGGAATGGCAGCAGCCAGGTGTGAGTGCATCTGCATGCACAGTGAGGTGAAGACTTTTGGAGGAAGGCCTGGTGTCAAGAAGGGCAGCAGAGAAGCCACTTCTCTCCAGAAAAAAACATCCGAGACCGACTGATATTCTGCAAAAGGTACAAGGATTAGACTGCTGAGGACTGGGGTAAAGTCATTTTCTCTGATGAATCCCCTTTCTGATTGTTTGGGGCATCTGGAAAAAAGTTTGTTCGGAGAAGACGAGGTGAGCGCTACCATCAGTCCTGTCTCATGCCAACAGTAAATCATCCTGACACCATTCATGTGTGGGGTTGTTTTTCAGTTAAGGAGTGGCCTCTCTCACAATCTGGCCTAAAACACAGCCATGAGTAAAGAATGGTACCAGGACGTCCTCCGAGAGCAACGCCTCCCAACCATCCAAGAGCAGTTTGGTGATGAACAAAGCCTTTTCCAGCAGGATGGAGCACCTCGCCATAAAGCATACGTAATAACTAAATGGCTCGGGGAACAAAACGTAAAGATTTTAGATTCACGAAACTCCCCAGACCTTAATCCCACTGAGAACTTGTGGTCAATCCTCAAGAGGCAGGTGGACAAAAAAATACCCCACAAATTCTAACAAACTCCAAGCATTGATTATGTAAGAATGGACGGCCATCAGTCAGGATTTGGTCCAGAAGTTGATTGACAGCTGCCAGGGAGAATTGCAGAGGTCTTGAAAAAGCTGGGAAATATTGACTTGTTGCATGAACTCAGTGTAATTGTCAAGAAAAGCTTTTGATGCTTATGAAATGCTTGTAATTATATTTCCGTAAACCTTAAAAACATCTGAGAAAACACCTACAAACCCTGCAGCAGCAGACCCTGTGAAAATGTAATATTTGGTGTCATTCTCAAAACCTTTGGCCATGACTGTACTTTGGCTTTAGGATGTTGCAGTGGTTTAGTGCAGTCTGACTGTGGGGTTCACGCTCGATGAATTTTGGTTTGGAAAATCTGTGCTTTTCTGTCTAAAACCTAAAATCTCTATTGTATTACATAAAATATAAAAGTACATTACCAAGTGTAAAGTAGATTTTGCAGTATTTGATGAAAAATATTTATCCTGAAAGATGCTAGCAAAGCAAATACATCAATACTTTTGTATTGTAATATGTAAAATGTTCATGAAAACTAAACAAGTGTTGATTTATATAGTGCTTTTCACAGACATACGTCACAAAGACACTTTACAGAGCATTATTTACAGGCCATTATTTACAGAGCATTATTTACAGAGTGTTATTTACAGAGCATTATTTACAGGCCATTATTTACAGAGTGTTATTTACAGAGTGTTATTTACAGAGTGTTATTTACAGAGCATTATCCGTTGGTGTGAGCTACTATTGTAGCCACAGCTGCCCTGGGACAGACTGACCGAAATGCAGCTCCTCCAACCACCATCACTCACACACACACCACTTTCATACTTGGAAATGTGGGTGAAGTGCCTTGCCTAAGGACACAACCATGACCATTTTTATGACTGGCGCCCCCCTGTTGCACTTGATTTTCCCAGTGTTCTCCTATTCAAGTACTGACCAGGTCCAGTCTTATTTAACCACATATATATACACATATATATGTGCACATACATGTCCTGTATGTGTCTGAAAAAAATGTACAAATCGTACAACAGATCTGGAGGTGGAGTACCATATACGCCCATTTCAAAGAAAAGTCCAAATGCACAGGAAAACAACTTTAACCTGCATGAAACATATTGCCCCCTTAATATGCTTGTTTTTAGAATCAGTTCAGCCAAGATTCCATTATTTTTTTTTAAGTTTGAAGTTTTAATCGTGTTGTTGAGGCACATCCAAAATTATCACCATAAGCTCATTAAAGTGTGAACCAACAGCATAACTTCGGACATAATTTGCTGCACACAGCCCAGAGCAGAAGAACTGAGTTCAGGTAAAAGCAACAGTCAACAGCGATAAACACACGGATGAAGCACTCAGCCATCTCCATCTCCATGTGCAGGTTCTGGCTAAAACGAGGCTGCGCAGTCCAGTCCAAGTGGCTTCGTCCTGCTGGTTCCAGAGCAAGTCCACAGTCATAGCTGATGTTAAAATTTTGCATGTATAAATATAACTGCATCATCAGCATACATCTGTATATTGAGATTAGGACACACATCAGGTAAGTCATTCATAGAATTGAGCATAACGGATAGGGCAGGAACTGCAACTTAATTCCAGAAATGGATACATTTTGTTTCCTATCAGAAAGATATGACTTAAACCGGGTTCATTTAGATAGGTGGTTTACCGTATCAAAGGCCTTCTTGAGGTCCAAAAACACACCACCTACACAGGCATTTTTGTCAAGACACTTTGCAGATTTTGTTGAATGGTGATTACAGAAACCAGAATTCAAATGCTCATTCAACTGTTTTGTCGCACATTTTTCAGCAATTTTGGAAATTGAAGGTAGAATACTTATAGGTCTGTAATTAGACATTTCTGCACCAAATTTAAAAACTGGAGTGACCACTACCAGTTTCCAAGCTGAGGGCAAAACACTTTGTTCAAAGGATAAGTTTACAAGATGTGTAATAGGTGAAAAGAGTAAAAGTAAAGAGTAAAGTAAATTGCTTTAAAACCATCTTTAGACTTTGAGCAATTAAGAGAGTTTATACTGTTGAGCACTTCTGATTTTGATATTTCTTCTATCCTAAAAGTGGCAAGAGTTGGATCAATAGCATAGTTAGTGCATTTGTGTAGAACAAACTGTCAAGCAATTTTGAGTTAAAGTACTCATCCATTTCTGTGCTATAACAGTAGGATTTAGTGTAGCTGTTCCATTCATTTTTATTGAAATGTTTTCTATACTATTTTTGTCTTGCCTACCAACAAGTTTACTGATGTATTTCCAAATTGTTTTAATATTCCCTTTACCATTTTCAGTAATATTAATGTAAAAATTGGCTTCAGCCTTTAGAATTGTGATTGTTAAAAGGTACATTTCTGCTGATCTGTGGGCAAGCTAGATTTGATAGATTTCTTCACTCTCTTTCATCTTTTTGCATTTCTCATCAATCCATGGTAAAATTGCACTTTGACCCCTCCCCCAGAGGACTACAGATGGAAATTAGCTGTAAAGCTAGAATCTGGTACAAGCATCTCTGCCTTTGTGCTTAATGTAACTGTACATTATCCTTATAAATAAATTAAATGAAATGAAAACGTTGTCATTTCTTTTTCCCTGCTTCCATTTTTCATAAATGGTGCAACTAATTCATGGAGCTTTGAAGCAAATAAATTACAGCTCATTTCTATATTATTACTTGTTAGAATGACATTTCATCTTCTTTGAGAACCACATGGAGGTTTTGAATGTGCTTTTTAAAATGGTCACATTTTTATAGCGCTTTTCTACCCTTCAAGGCACTCAAAGCGTTTTACAACAAGGAACGACTCACCCATTCACACACACATTTATACATCAGTGTATGCAGACACTGGGGACGAGGTGGGTTAAGTGTCTCGCCCAAGGACACAACGACAGCATTCATTTGTGGGAGCTGGAATCACACCAGCGACCTGTGGGTCAGTGGATCTGACCACTCACCAATGATGTTTATGTCGAGAGCGGGATTATAACCTTGGAAAGCTTTTTTGGAATATAACCTTGGAAACCTGTTCTCTTGTGTGATGATTTTGTAAATGTATGAGTAATATGGTACAGTAATACAGCCCTGTGAGTAAATTATATGTTTTAACAATTCCTTCTGGATTGTTTGTGAATGATAAATCAATACAGGGAGAAAAGCAGGGGGTGTTTTTTTTTTGGTTTGGCTTCTCTTCTATCATTTGTTAGATTAAAAATATCCATGTTTCGCTTAGGATTTTTTTTTTTACCAATACATGTTCAACAATCACCCGTGATTATTGGCTCTTTATTTAAATCACAGTTATTCAGGAGAATTTTTAATTGGTTGTAATAATCGATAGTTGCAGATGGTTTTTTATTCAATCTCTACATGCAGCTCTTAGGCCAGTTAATACGCAGCAATAATGTGTCTTACCACAACAGTGCAGACGATACTCAGATCTGTGTCTCACTGCAGCAGGGACTATGGACTAGTGGACTCACTCTGCCACTGCATCCAATAGATCAGTGTGTGGATGAAAACAACTTTCTCCAGCTAAACTCAGACAAGACACAAGTCAGACTTTGGCCACAAAAACTAAGGCTATGTTCAGACTGCAGCCTGAAGTGACCCAAATCCAATTTTTTCACTCTTATGCGAACTGTATGTGATCTTTTAATGACATCTGAACGACACATATCTGATATTTTCAAATGTGGCCCAAGCCACTTGGATATATATGTACATTCGACCTACACGTCATCAACAAGTGTCAGGTTACAGCTATAGTGCTACAACAAGCACCTGTTGCGAGCCAATGCAGCAAACAGCGACGTGTTTGCTCACTAAAATCGGCTGCCGAAGATGTGTTTCCTCCCGCAAGAGTGATATGACAGCAACTTTAAAATCGCCAGGTCCTCAAAGCAGCGTCCATGTTTAGGCGACTTGTGTAAACACTGAGCACGCTCACTGTGTGTGACGTCAGTGTGTCCTACAATGATCTTGCAGGACACTCCTGGGGCATTTAAAGTTCAAACTGGAGATCACACACAAGTCACATTTAATTGGAAATGTGACCTTGTAAAAAAATCTGATTTCTCAAAAAAAATCCAAATTGAGCTTTAAACTCTGTGTCACGATCAAAAAAGGGAAGGACCCAAAAGCAGACAGGGATGCGGGAGAGGTTACAATGATTTATTCACACAAAATCGCGAATATTGAAGGGGGTAGCAGGCAGGTCGGGGAGGCAGCTCGTAGTGGAGGCAGGCACGGTTGGACAGGCTGGAGCAGAGGACGGAGCAGGAGCTGGGCTGGGCAGACTGGCAGGGAACTGGAGCAGAAAAACAGACAGGTTAGATAAAAACTCAACGAACTGGGCAGTAAATCCAAAAAAGGCCGGAACAAGCGTTCACCACGGAGGTTAACTGACAATCTGGAGTTGGTGAGGAGAAACCAGGCTCATATACAGAGGTGATTGAAGATGGCAAATAGGTGCGCAGGCCAGCCCAGGAGCAGGAGGAGGAGTCGGACATGCCCAGGAGAAGGAGGTAGGTGAGGGGGAGGGTGAAGCAGGGACAGACAGCAGCAGGAGTGTACCATGACACCCTGCAGTGTGCAGTGTACACTGTGAGCAGTCATCTCCAGTCTCTCTCTCTGAACCCTTCAAATCAGGCTAGAAACCTCAGGGTAATAATGGGCTCAGACTTGAACCAACAGCCACATCAAATAAATAAATAACATCTGCAGCCATTTACCATCTAAAAAAACAGCAGAAATCACAGGTGTTCTGTCTAAAGCAGACTTGGAGAGACTTATCCATGTGTTTGTCTCAAGTAGGTTAGATACTGTAATGGCCTCTCACTGTGAGAGCTGCATAACATCCAGAACACTGCAGCTCGGGTCCTGACTCCAACCAGGAAGTATGAGCACAGGCGTCCTGTGCTCAGGTCTCTGCACTGCCCCCTTGTCTCAGGACTCTGCACTGCCCCCTGTGGATCAGGACTCTGCACTGGCCCCTGGTCTCAGGACTCTGCACTGCCCCCTGTGGCTCAGGACTCTGCACTGGCCCCTGGTCTCAGGACTCTGCACTGGCCCCTGTGGCTCAGGACTCTGCACTGGCCCCTGTGGGTCAGAGACTTTAAAGCAGCTCTGCTTGTGCACAAGTCTCTCCATGGCCTAGCTTCAAAGTACATCTGTGACATGTTAGTGCCACATGAACCATCTGCACTGTGAGAAGCTCAGGGACCGGCCTCCTGCTGGTGCCCAGAGTCAGGACTAAACTCGGAGAGTCAGAGTTTCAGATTCATGCAGCTAAAACCTGGGACAGTCTGAACATGTGAGACAGACTCTACTCTGACTTTGTTTAAATCCAGACTAAAAACAGTTCTGTTTAGCTGATTGAAAGGTTTTCATTCTGCACTCTTCTCTCTCATTCAATGTTTTAGTTTAGTTTAGTTTATTAGTTTATTTGACAGGGACAATGCACATAAAAACATTGACCTAGACAAAAGAGGTAATATGTTTGTGCCAGGTTATAGCAAATATGCTAATTTCCACCTGCAGTCCCTGGACAGGTTGATATAAAATGGCAGATATGCCAATAAAATAACATGAAAAACAACTTACAAAATGGTTACTCAGTCCTAGAGATAAGATCAGTCACATTCATACATCACAACCACACGCACTATATACATTTCATATTTCTGTATTCACACAGTTCATTAATGTGTGCATGTTTGAGTGGATAAAAGCAATCGTTTGGTCAGACGTGCAAACATTCCATAACTTGTGCATGAGACTATTTCAGATGGCAGCGTGTTCCAGAGGCTTATGGCTTTGTACGAAAAAGAGGACTGACCAAATGAGGTTCTAAACTTCGGAACAGTGCACTGTCCTCGGGCTGTGGAGCGTGTGGCTCGGGAGCTCCTCTCTGACGTGAGCACCACAAACTTTTTCAGAGGGGGAGCAGCAGCGCCATGAATGATTTTGAACAATGTTATAATTTCATTAAATTTAAGCAAATTTTGAAAATTTAGCAATTTGTATTTCACCAAAATTGGGCAATGGTGGTACAGACAAGATTTTTTGTCATGTATTTTTAGTGCCCTTTTATATAATGTTTCAATTGGCTTTAGAGATGTTTTACAGGCCTGCGACCAGCTTGTAATGCAGTAACGAAGATGGGACACTACCATGGCATTTAAATATGCGAAGGAGGCCTCGGTTGTTAAGGAATTTCTGATATGTTTAAAATTCATTAAACTGAACTTGAGCGTGTTTCCAAGTCTTTTTATGTGATTTTTAAAGCTAATATTTGAGTCAAGCATTAATCCTAGATATTTAAATTCATTTACATTTTTAATAATTTGACCATTTACTATTATTTCAAAAGTTTGAGAAGATTTACGCTTGTTTGTAAACAGCATTGAGACTGTTTTTTCAGTGTTTAATGTAAGGCAAGAATTTTGTAGCCAGATTGACACTTTTTCCATTTCTCTTGTTAGTTTTTCTGTAACTTCCTGTAAGTTTTTCCCATGGGTGAAAAGCACTGTATCATCAGCATACATTAATATATCAATATCAGTGCAAGTAGGGAGATCGTTTATATAAACACTAAAAAGCAGAGGTCCCAAAATGGACCCCTGAGGCACTCCCATAGAGATATTTTTAAACGGGGATAGAGTATTATTAACCCGTACGCACTGCTGCTGATCCTTCAGATAAGACCTTAACCAATTTAGAGTATGTATTGAAAGACTGTAATTATTGAGCTTGTTAAGGAGTATCTCATGATTCACTGTGTCAAAGGCTTTGCGTAGATCAAGGAAGACAGCCCCCACTACTCTTCCCTGATCTACGTGTGCCCTAATTTCTTCCAGGAAATAGCAACAGGCCAGATCTGTCGAGTGCTTTTGTCTAAACCCAAATTGCATTGGGTGTAAGAGAGAATTTTGGTTAAAATGTGCCGTTAGTTGCTCTACCACAACTTTTTCAAGCACCTTTGACGCAATTGGAAGGAGACTTATAGGACGAAAATTACCAACTTCTTGTTTGTCCCCTGATTTAAAAACAGGGGTAACTATAGCACGTTTTAGAGTTTCAGGAAACACACCTTCAAAAATAGACTTATTTATCATGTCAGTTAGTGGGCCAGTGAGTGAGTCTTTATTTCTTTTTTAGAATGCCACATCAAGTCCATAAATGTCCTTTGATTTGCTACTTTTTAATAAGGAGATAATCTTCCCAACCTTACTTTCATTTGTTGGGAATAGACAAAAATTTGAATTTGAATAATTATTGCTAATTGGATTGAGAGGAATAGTTTGAAAAAGCTGTGCCAATTTTTGCACTGAATTGATAAAATATTCATTGAAATGTATTGCCACTGGTAACGAATCATCAATAATAGTGCTATCAATTTTAAGACTTAAATCTGTACATTTGAATTTTTCTTTTACCATTAATTTATCAATAGTTTGCCACACAATTTTGCTATTTCCTTGTGCATTTTTTATTATTTCAAGAAAGAAATTGGCTCTAGCTTGTCTGAGGGCAGATGTAACTTTATTTCTTAGACTTGTGAAAATGTGGCGGTCAGTGGATAATCCAGTTTTTTGTGATTTTTTTCAAAGATTCATCTCACTTTTTCATGAGGCTCCAAATTTTGTCATTAAACCATGGTGTTTTTTTTCTCTCATTATTTTTTTAGGCATGTTTTTTGTGTATTTCAATAAAATTTTATTCAAGACTGTCATTACTTCATGACACCCCTGCTCACAGTTTTTATTAACAATTATTTCTTCCCAATTAGTTTGTTTTATGTCATTTACAAACAAATGTATGTCTTTTCTTAGAATAAAAGCAATGCGCTTTACTTTTATTGGTTTTTCTCTGTTATATCTTGCTTTAGTTAGTTTTCTGGACACTAAGGTCAGATTATGGTCTGACATGCCAGTGATTAAATTATAAGTTCTAGTTATTCGTTCGGGCTTATTAGTAAAAATCAAATCTAATAACGTTTGAGAGGACTACTTATCAATTGTGTCATTTGAAAAGATTTTGTGATTTCCTTGAGTTTTTTCTTGCGTGATATTTCAAGCCAGTTTAAGTTAAAGTCACCCAGTAATATGACTTCCTTTCCATCACATTGTTTAAGTATTTTATCCAAAGAGACAAAAAATTCATTTCTAGAAGTTGGAGGCCAGTACATCACAATTACATAAAATGTCTTTTCAGGTGAAAGTGTAATAGATATCCCCACACATTCTAAGTTATAGTCATCAATGTCCAACAGTTTGCTTTGTATGTTCTCCTTCACATAAATCAGTATGCCACCGCCTTTTCCCTTAGATCTGTCTCGTCTGTATACTGAATAGCCCGGAATTTTAACAACAGTCATTGGAATAGCTGGAGTTAACCACGATTCCGAAATTCCAAGATAATCTATATTGGAGTTCGTTAACAGATGTTCAACCTGTTCAGTCTTTGATACGACACTACGGATGTATAAATGTCCTCCGAAAATGCCCTTTGGCTTAGTTTTCGGATTCCACAATACGCTCGCGTGGTTCACAGTCTGAAAAACTTTCATCTGTTGCTGCTTTAGTGACACGGCCGTGGCTACTGACTTAGCACGAAGGCCAGATGTTAAGAATTCCCCGTATTTCATGTTGTTTGGAGCAGAGTTTGTTGGTGCGTTACCTCGTTGTCCCACGCAGGCGTTTGAATGGGAGGTTACCGGTATCTCCGCTTGGTGAGGTGTAACAGCTGATAGCAACGCATCCTCTTGGGAGCGGTAATCCACAGGACCGGGGTTAAGATGAATGTCCCAGCACAGCAGTAGAATTGTGCACAAGAAGGCTGAAACTTCCCGATTTACTGATCTCGCTGTGGTACCACGCAGCTCGGGCAGAACAGTGCGCGCAGGCCTAGCGCGCCCGTCCCGCAGCATGTTGGAGTATAGCGTGTACTGGCACCATGGAGCAAAAGGCACGGCTGCTGTGCCGTGCGCAACGCAGCGTTCACGCTCACATACGGCAGACCAGCTTCCCTACAGTTGGGTGAATAAGAGAGCAAACACACACAGAGTCACGCGGAGATAAAATAAAACCTCCTTTTTTGTGCACGTAGAAGAATGTGTGTTCCAGGATGTAAAGATTCCATTTGCAGAGATGTTATCAGGCGGATTCCCAGGTCGTTTTAGGAGAAGTGCAGCAGCACCTGTCGAGTTGCCACCTTCAGCCGCCATTTTTCAAAATTGGTACCTCTCTCTCTGTATTTTTTAATTTTATGTTAATTATTTATGTATTGATTTGTTTGTATTGTGATTTTAATGTACTTCTTATTCTGTAAAGCACTTTGAATTACTTTGTGTACGAGTTGTGCTATACAGTACAATTTTCTTTCTTTCTTTTTTTGGTGACGTAGGACCAGTCACCCTGAATCGGATTATCAAGAAGTTCAAGGAGAGAGGTTCAATTGTTGCCAAACAGGCTCCAGGGCTCCCAAGAAACACCCAGCAAGCGCCAGGACTGTCTCCTAAAGTTATTTCAGCTGCGGGATCGGGCCACCACCAGTGCAGAGCTCGGGAATGGCAGCAGCCAGGTGTGAGTGCATCTGCATGCACAGTGAGGTGAAGACTTTTGGAGGAAGGCCTGGTGTCAAGAAGGGCAGCAGAGAAGCCACTTCTCTCCAGAAAAAAACATCCGAGACCGACTGATATTCTGCAAAAGGTACAAGGATTAGACTGCTGAGGACTGGGGTAAAGTCATTTTCTCTGATGAATCCCCTTTCTGATTGTTTGGGGCATCTGGAAAAAAGTTTGTTCGGAGAAGACGAGGTGAGCGCTACCATCAGTCCTGTCTCATGCCAACAGTAAATCATCCTGACACCATTCATGTGTGGGGTTGTTTTTCAGTTAAGGGAGTGGCCTCTCTCACAATCTGGCCTAAAAACACAGCCATGAGTAAAGAATGGTACCAGGACGTCCTCCGAGAGCAACGCCTCCCAACCATCCAAGAGCAGTTTGGTGATGAACAAAGCCTTTTCCAGCAGGATGGAGCACCTCGCCATAAAGCATACGTAATAACTAAATGGCTCGGGAACAAAAGCGTAAAGATTTTAGATTCACGAAACTCCCCAGACCTTAATCCCACTGAGAACTTGTGGTCAATCCTCAAGAGGCAGGTGGACAAAAAAATACCCCACAAATTCTAACAAACTCCAAGCATTGATTATGTAAGAATGGATGGCCATCAGTCAGGATTTGGTCCAGAAGTTGATTGACAGCTGCCAGGGAGAATTGCAGAGGTCTTGAAAAAGCTGGGAAATATTGACTTGTTGCATGAACTCAGTGTAATTGTCAAGAAAAGCTTTTGATGCTTATGAAATGCTTGTAATTATATTTCCGTAAACCTTAAAAACATCTGAGAAAACACCTACAAACCCTGCAGCAGCAGACCCTGTGAAAATGCAATATTTGGTGTCATTCTCAACACCTTTGGCCATGACTGTACTTTGGCTTTAGGATGTTGCAGTGGTTTAGTGCAGTCTGACTGTGGGGTTCACGCTCGATGAATTTTGGACTGGAAAATCTGTGCTTTTCTGTCTAAAACCTAAAATCTCTATTGTATTACATAAAATATAAAAGTACATTACCCATCCTGAAACATGCTAGCAAAGCAAATACATCAATACTTTTGTATTGTAATATGTTCATGAAAACTAAACAAGTGTTGATTTATATAGTGCTTTTCACAGACATACGTCACAAAGACACTTTACAGAGCATTATTTACAGGCCATTATTTACAGAGTGTTATTTACAGAGTGTTATTTACAGAGCATTATTTACAGAGTGTTATTTACAGAGCATTATTCGTTGGTGTGAGCTACTATTGTTGCCACAGCTGACCTGAGACACACTGACCGAAATGCAGCTCCTCCAACCACCATCACTCACACACACACACCACTTTCATACTTGGAAATGTGGGTGAAGTGCCTTGCCTAAGGACACAACCATGACCATTTTTATGACTGGCGCCCCCCTGTTGCACTTGATTTTCCCAGTGTTCTCCTATTCAAGTACTGACCAGGACCAGTCTTGTTTAACCACATATATATACACATATATATGTGCACATACATGTCCTGTATGTGTCTGAAAAAATTGTACAAATCGTACAACAGATCTGGAGGTGGAGTACCATATACGCCCATTTCAAAGAAAAGTCAAAATGCACAGGAAAACAACTTTAACCTGCATGAAACATATTGCCCCCTTAATATGCTTGTTTTTAGAATCAGTTCAGCCAAAATTACATTATTTTTTTTTAAGTTTGAAGTTTTAATCGTGTTGTTGAGGCACATCCAAAGTTATCACCATAAGCTCATTAAAGGGTGAACCAACAGCATAACTTCGGACATAATTTGCTGCACACAGCCCAGAGCAGAAGAACTGAGTTCAGGTAACAGCAACAGTCAACAGCGATAAACACACGGATGAAGCACTCAGCCATCTCCATCTCCATGTGCAGGTTCTGGCTAAAACGAGGCTGCGCAGTCCAGTCCAAGTGGCTTCGTCCTGCTGGTTCCAGAGCAAGTCCACAGTCATAGCTGATGTTAAAATTTTGCATGTATAAATATAACTGCATCATCAGCATACATCTGTATATTGAGATTAGGACACACATCAGGTAAGTCATTCATAGAATTGAGCATAACGGATAGGGCAGGAACTGCAACTTAATTCCAGAAATGGATACATTTTGTTTCCTATCAGAAAGATATGACTTAAACCGGGTTCATTTAGATAAGTGGTTTACCGTATCAAAGGCCTTCGGTCCAAAAACACACCACCTACACAGGCATTTTTGTCAAGACACTTTGCAGATTTTGTTGAATGGTGATTACAGAAACCAGAATTCAAATGCTCATTCAACTGTTTTGTCACACATTTTTCAGCAATTTTGGAAATTGAAGGTAGAATACTTATAGGTCTGTAATTAGACATTTCTGCACCAAATTTAAAAACTGGAGTGACCACTACCAGTTTCCAAGCTGAGGGCAAAACACTTTGTTTAAAGGATAAGTTTACAAGATGTGTAACAGGTGAAAAGAGTAAAAGTAAAGAGGAAAGTAAATTGCTTTAAAACCATCTTTAGACTTTGAGCAATTAAGAGAGTTTATACTGTTGAGCACTTCTGATTCTGATATTTCTTCTATCCTAAAACTGGCAAGAGTTGGATCAATAGCATAGTTAGTGCATTTGTGTAGAACAAACTGTCAAGCAATTTTGAGTTAAAGTACTCATCCATTTCTGTGCTATAACAGTAGGATTTAGTGTAGCTGTTCCATTCATTTTTATTGAAATGTTTTCTATACTATTTTTGTCTTGCCTACCAACAAGTTTACTGATGTATTTCCAAATTGTTTTAATATTCCCTTTACCATTTTCAATAACATTAATGTAAAAATTGGCTTCAGCCTTTAGAATTGTGATTGTTAAAAGGTACATTTCTGCTGATCTGTGGGCAAGCTAGATTTGATAGATTTCTTCACTCTCTTTCATCTTTTTGCATTTCTCATCAATCCATGGTAAAATTGCACTTTGACCCCTCCCCCAGAGGACTACAGATGGAAATTAGCTGTAAATCTAGAACAAGCATCTCTGCCTTTGTGCTTAATGTAACTGTACATTATCCTCATGAATAAATTAAATGAAATGAAAACGTTGTCATTTCTTTTTCCCTGCTTCCATTTTTCATAAATGGTGCAACTAATTCATGGAGCTTTGAAGCAAATAAATTACAGCTCATTTCTATATTATTACTTGTTAGAATGACAATCCATCTTCTTTGAGAACAACATGGAGGTTTTGAATGTGCTTTTTAAAATGGTAAAATGGTCATTTTTATAGCGCTTTTCTACCCTTCAAGGCACTCAAAGCGTTTTACAACAAGGAACTACTCACCCATTCACACACACATTTATACATCAGTGTATGCAGACACTGGGGACAAGGTGGGTTAAGTGTCTCGCCCAAGGACACAACAACAGCATTCATCTGTGGGAGCTGGAATCACACCAGCGACCTGTGGGTCAGTGGATCTGACCACTCACCAATGATGTTTATGTCGAGAGCGGGAATATAACCTTGGAAAGCTTTTTTGGAATATAACCTTGGAAACCTGTTCTCTTGTGTGATGATTTTGTAAATGTATGAGTAATATGGTACAGTAATACAGCCCTGTCAGTAAATTATATGTTCGAACAATTCCTTCTGGATTGTTTGTGAATGATAAATCAATACAGGGAGAAAAGCAGGGGGTGTTTTTTTTTTTTGGTTTGGCTTCTCTTCTATCATTGGTTAGATTAAAAATATCCATGTTTCGCTTGGGATTTTTTTTTTTTTTACCAATACATGTTCAATAATCACCCGTGATTATTGGCTCTTTATTTAAATCACAGTTATTCAGGAGAATTTTTAATTGGTTGTAATAATCGATAGTTGCAGATGGTTTTTTATTCAATCTCTACATGCAGCTCTTAGGCCAGTTAATATGCAGCAATAATGTGTCCTACCACAACAGTGCAGACGATACTCAGATCTATGTCTCACTGCAGCAGGACTATGGACTAGTGGACTCACTCTGCCACTGCATCCAATAGATCATTGTGTGGATGAAAACAACTTTCTCCAGCTAAACTCAGACAAGACACAAGTCAGACTTTGGCCACAAAAACTAAGGCTATGTTCAGACTGCAGCTTGAAGTGACCCAAATCCAATTTTTTCACTCTTATGCGAACTGTATGTGATCTTTTAATGACATCTGAACGACACATATCTGATATTTTCAAATGTGACCCAGGCCACTTGGATATGTATGTACATTCGACCTACACGTCATCAACAAGTGTCAGGTTACAGCTATAGTGCTATAAACAAGCACCTGTTGCGAGCCAATGCAGCAAACAGCAACGTGTTTGCTCACTAAAATCGGCTGCCGAAGATGTGTTTCCTCCCGCAAGAGTGATATGACAGCAACTTTAAAATCGCCAGGTGCTCAAAGCAGCGTCCATGTTTAGGCGACTTCTGTAAACACTGAGCACGCTCGCTGTGTGTGATGTCAGTGTGTCCTACAATGATCTTGCAGGACACTCCTGGGGCATTTAAAGGTCAAACTGGAGATCACACACAAGTCGCATTTAATTGGAAATGTGACCTTGCAAAAAAAATCTGATTTCACAAAAAAAATCCAAATTGAGCTTTAAACCCTGTGTCACGATCAAAAAAGGGAAGGACCCAAAAGCAGACAGGGATGCGAGAGAGGTTACAATGATTTATTCACACAAAATCGCGAATATTGAAGGGGGTAGCAGGCAGGTCGGGGAGGCAGCTGGTAGTGGAGGCAGGCACGGTTGGATCAGGACTCTGCACTGGCCCCTGGTCTCAGGACTCTGCACTGGCCCCTGTGGCTCAGGACTCTGCACTGGCCCCTGGTCTCAGGACTCTGCACTGGCCCCTGTGGCTCAGGACTCTGCACTGGCCCCTGTCGGTCAGAGACTTTAAAGCAGCTCTGCTTGTGCACAAGTCTCTCCATGGCCTAGCTTCAAAGTACATCTGTGACATGTTAGTGCCACATGAACCATCTGCACTGTGAGGAGCTCAGGGACCGGCCTCCTGCTGGTGCCCAGAGTCAGGACTAAACTCGGAGAGTCAGAGTTTCAGATTCATGCAGCTAAAATCTGGGACAGTCTGAACATGTGAGACAGACTCTACTCTGACTTTGTTTAAATCCAGACTAAAAACAGTTTTGTTTAGCTGATTGAAAGGTTTTCATTCTGCACTCTTCTCTCTCATTCAATGTTTTAGTTTAGTTTAGTTTATTTGACAGGGACAATGCACATAAAAACATTGACCTAGACAAAAGAGGTAATATGTTTGTGCCAGGTTATAGCAAATATGCTAATTTCCACCTGCAGTCCCTGGACAGGTTGATATAAAATGGCAGATATGCCAATAAAATAACATGAAAAACAACTTACAAAATGGTTACTCAGTCCTAGAGATAAGATCAGTCACATTCATACATCACAACCACACGCACTATATACATTTCATATTTCTGTATTCACACAGTTCATTAATGTGTGCATGTTTGAGTGGATAAAAGCAATCGTTTGGTCAGATGTGCAAACATTCCATAACTTGTGCATGAGACTATTTCAGATGGCAGCGTGTTCCAGAGGCTTATGGCTTTGTACGAAAAAGAGGACTGACCAAATGAGGTTCTAAACTTCGGAACAGTGCACTGTCCTCGGGCTGTGGAGCGTGTGGCTCGGGAGCTCCTCTCTGACGTGAGCACCACAAACTTTTTCAGAGGGGGAGCAGCAGCGCCATGAATGATTTTGAACAATGTTATAATTTCATTAAATTTAAGCAAATTTTGAAAATTTAGCAATTTGTATTTCACCAAAATTGGGCAATGGTGGTACAGACAAGATTTTTTGTCATGTATTTTTAGTGCCCTTTTATATAATGTTTCAATTGGCTTTAGAGATGTTTTACAGGCCTGCGACCAGCTTGTAATGCAGTAACGAAGATGGGACACTACCATGGCATTTAAATATGCGAAGGAGGCCTCGGTTGTTAAGGAATTTCTGATATGTTTAAAATTCATTAAACTGAACTTGAGCGTGTTTCCAAGTCTTTTTATGTGATTTTTAAAGCTAATATTTGAGTCAAGCATTAATCCTAGATATTTAAATTCATTTACATTTTTAATAATTTGACCATTTACTATTATTTCAAAAGTTTGAGAAGATTTGCGCTTGTTTGTAAACAGCATTGAGACTGTTTTTTCAGTGTTTAATGTAAGGCAAGAATTTTGTAGCCAGATTGACACTTTTTCCATTTCTCTTGTTAGTTTTTCTGTAACTTCCTGTAAGTTTTTCCCATGGGTGAAAAGCACTGTATCATCAGCATACATTAATATATCAATATCAGTGCAAGTAGGGAGATCGTTTATATAAACACTAAAAAGCAGAGGTCCCAAAATGGACCCCTGAGGCACTCCCATAGAGATATTTTTAAACGGGGATAGAGTATTATTAACCCGTACGCACTGCTGCTGATCCTTCAGATAAGACCTTAACCAATTTAGAGTATGTATTGAAAGACTGTAATTATTGAGCTTGTTAAGGAGTATCTCATGATTCACTGTGTCAAAGGCTTTGCGTAGATCAAGGAAGACAGCCCCCACTACTCTTCCCTGATCTACGTGTGCCCTAATTTCTTCCAGGAAATAGCAACAGGCCAGATCTGTCGAGTGCTTTTGTCTAAACCCAAATTGCATTGGGTGTAAGAGAGAATTTTGGTTAAAATGTGCCGTTAGTTGCTCTACCACAACTTTTTCAAGCACCTTTAGCGCAATTGGAAGGAGACTTATAGGACGAAAATTACCAACTTCTTGTTTGTCCCCTGATTTAAAAACAGGGGTAACTATAGCACGTTTTAGAGTTTCAGGAAACACACCTTCAAAAATAGACTTATTTATCGTGTCAGTTAGTGGGCCAGTGAGTGAGTCTTTATTTCTTTTTTAGAATGCCACATCAAGTCCATAAATGTCCTTTGATTTGCTACTTTTTAATAAGGAGATAATCTTCCCAACCTTACTTTCATTTGTTGGGAATAGACAAAAATTTGAATTTGAATAATTATTGCTAATTGGATTGAGAGGAATAGTTTGAAAAAGCTGTGCCAATTTTTGCACTGAATTGATAAAATATTCATTGAAATGTATTGCCACTGGTCACGAATCATCAATAATAGTGCTAGCAATTTTAAGACTTAAATCTGTACATTTGAATTTTTCTTTTACCATTAATTTATCAATAGTTTGCCACACAATTTTGCTATTTCCTTGTGCATTTTTTATTATTTCAAGAAAGAAATTGGCTCTAGCTTGTCTGAGGGCAGATGTAACTTTATTTCTTAGACTTGTGAAAATGTGGCGGTCAGTGGATAATCCAGTTTTTTGTGATTTTTTCAAAGATTCATCTCACTTTTTCATGAGGCTCCAAATTTTGTCATTAAACCATGGTATTTTTTTTCTCTCATTATTTTTTTAGGCATGTTTTTTGTGTATTTCAATAAAATTTTATTCAAGACTGTCATTACTTCATGACACCCCTGCTCACAGTTTTTATTAACAATTATTTCTTCCCAATTAGTTTGTTTTATGTCATTTACAAACAAATGTATGTCTTTTCTTGGAATAAAAGCAATGCGCGCTTTACTTTTTATTGGTTTTTCTCTGTTATATCTTGCTTTAGTTAGTTTTCTGGACACTAAGGTCAGATTATGGTCTGACATGCCAGTGATTAAATTATAAGTTCTAGTTATTCGTTCGGGCTTATTAGTAAAAATCAAATCTAAGAACGTTTGAGAGGACTACTTATCAATTGTGTCATTTGAAAAGATTTTGTGATTTCCTTGAGTTTTTTCTTGCGTGATATTTCAAGCCAGTTTAAGTTAAAGTCACCCAGTAATATGACTTCCTTTCCATCACATTGTTTAAGTATTTTATCCAAAGAGACAAAAAATTCATTTCTAGAAGTTGGAGGCCAGTACATCACAATTACATAAAATGTCATTTCAGGTGAAAGTGTAATGGATATCCCCACACATTCTAAGTTATAGTCATCAATGTCCAACAGTTTGCTTTGTATGTTCTCCTTCACATAAATCAGTATGCCACCGCCTTTTCCCTTAGATCTGTCTCGTCTGTATGCTGAATAGCCCGGAATTTTAACAACAGTCATTGGAATAGCTGGAGTTAACCACGATTCCGAAATTCCAAGATAATCTATATTGGAGTTCGTTAACAGATGTTCAACCTGTTCAGTCTTTGATACGACACTACGGATGTATAAATGTCCTCCGAAAATGCCCTTTGTCTTAGTTTTCGGATTCCACAATACGCTCGCGTGGTTCACAGTCTGAAAAACTTTCATCTGTTGCTGCTTTAGTGACACGGCCGTGGCTACTGACTTAGCACGAAGGCCAGATGTTAAGAATTCCCCGTATTTCATGTTGTTTGGAGCAGAGTTTGTTGGTGCGTTACCTCGTTGTCCCACGCAGGCGTTTGAATGGGAGGTTACCGGTATCTCCGCTTGGTGAGGTGTAACAGCTGATAGCAACGCATCCTCTTGGGAGCGGTAATCCACAGGACCGGGGTTAAGTTGAATGTCCCAGCACAGCAGTAGAATTGTGCACAAGAAGGCTGAAACTTCCCGATTTACTGATCTCGCTGTGGTACCACGCAGCTCGGGCAGAACAGTGCGCGCAGGCCTAGCGCGCCCGTCCCGCAGCATGTTGGAGTATAGCGTGTACTGGCACCATGGAGCAAAAGGCACGGCTGCTGTGCCGTGCGCAACGCAGCGTTCACGCTCACATACGGCAGACCAGCTTCCCTACAGTTGGGTGAATAAGAGAGCAAACACACACAGAGTCACGCGGAGATAAAATAAAACCTCCTTTTTTGTGCACGTAGAAGAATGTGTGTTCCAGGACGTAAAGATTCCATTTGCAGAGATGTTATCAGGCGGATTCCCAGGTCGTTTTAGGAGAAGTGCAGCAGCACCTGTCGAGTTGCCACCTTCAGCCGCCATTTTTCAAAATTGGTACCTCTCTCTCTGTATTTTTTAATTTTATGTTAATTATTTATGTATTGATTTGTTTGTATTGTGATTTTAATGTACTTCTTATTCTGTAAAGCACTTTGAATTACTTTGTGTACGAGTTGTGCTATACAGTACAATTTTCTTTCTTTCTTTTTTTGGTGACGTAGGACCAGTCACCCTGAAACTACCCATACACTGATAGAGTAAAACCTGTGAAAAACTCAACTACAATCAACTGGCTCCAATATCTGGATTTGTCCATTGCGACCTCCTCTAGGTGTCTTTTATGTCTCATACACGATCAACAAATAAAGCTAAAAAAGGCAAAATGGATGAAGAAACTTCATCGACCCAGCTCTTTGTGGCGTACTCCACACCAAGTTCTTTGCAAAAGCCGAGAAATCGTTGGAAGAAAGTTTGCAGCATCTTGAGAACCAACTGGCTATGCTACAAGCAACTCAAATCCAACAGGGTGAGGATATTGAGAAACAGCGCAAGGATCTCACCGTCACACAGACGCATATCAAGAAAAACAAAGACACCCTGCTGAGATTCAGTGATGTGCTAACTCAAGCTTATTTCACTGGAGAATGGAAGCATCAGGAACATGAAAGAAGGCGAGGAAAAGAACAATGCTTTTACCAAATGGTTCCCTTCCTGTTCTACCCAGCGACCATCACGATTGTCAGCAGCAACAAATAACTTTTCTTTGAGAGCCCAGCTGCAGCAGAAAAGTATCTCTCTGAGTATGAAACCTCTAAAGCTACTCAGTGAACACTCCGATTGGTCAGATCTTTCCATTGACCACGATCACAATCACTTTCCACATAAATGGAGGCACGCTGTTTTGTTTTTCTCCCGGACGCGATGACGTCACCAGAGGATGGACCCTGGTTCATGCATTTCTTATTCTTATTCTCTTCACTATTTTGTATTTATTTTGTACACTTGTATGTTGGCCACATCACAGCATTTCCTGAACGTCACATTACTTTGGAGCTACAGAGGTACTCTGAGAGGTTGGATAGTGCACAGCAGATTACAGCTGTTTTACCGATGCTGAACCGATAGCAGTGAGTCGGCATTGCCCGACTGCAAAACTTGACATTTTCTCCTGACTAAGCCAATTACCCTTTTTCCTTGTTTGTTCGACCTCATAAGCAGACAGCTGTTTGTTTTTTTTCATTTGTGAATGAAGGCGTCTTTAAAGACGCACAGTAAAATCCTACACTGTCTTCAACAGTAAATATCTGCAAGGACAATATCTCCAGGTAACAGCTTGTTCAAGATAAATAACCCTCTGTTATTTATTTGTCACTGGCCCTCCCTTTCTAATCATTTCAAATATTAGCAACATAAACTTGAGGAGCCATGCCAATAAGAAATGTGATCAGGTTTGTGCTTTTGCCAAAAAGAAAAAATGTGTATGCTTTTCAATGAATACTTCAAAACAGTCCAATATCACTGCAACTTTAAATCCAAAGGGCTTTCTGAATGACAAAGGCATGGCTGGTTGCAGTACATCTGACTCAGGAAGAACATGAACGAGGTTAATCCAAATTCAGGACACAATGTCTGTTGTTACATTAGATTGGTTGGCCAGATCTTGGAATTGGAGATTTAATTTAAGACACATGATGATAAATAAAAAATTGCTCACATTTTGACAGAGCTGATAGAGGAAGTTGTGATATCTGGTCCATAGAGTTGGAAAATTTGCATTAAAACAAAAATGGGCAAATCCCATGTAGAACTCCCGCTGGCGTGAAGCATCTGCTGGAGACCTCAAATTGCCCCTTTGATAACTCATATTAAGGCCCAGTCTTCAGACTTAAAATCAGCTGCACTAGGAGAATTATAAGGGGTCGTAACTTTAACATTAGCTCTTTGAAAAGACTCTAAAATCTTCATAAACCCAAATAAACTAAAACAAATATATAGATAAAACCAACACCAAATATATTTAAAATCCCTAAACTCTTTTAAATGCCCTAACAAGCCTCCTCTACACTTTCCCTGTCTTGATCCCGCCCATTTCTCCAGGGACCCCTTTGACACCTGGACACAAGGACAGACGAGGTGAGTGGACATGCTTAAAACACTCTTCTGTAAAAACATAAATACTGCACATACAATTATATCACGTATCAGCAGTTAATTTTACATCTCCTGTTCCCCTCCAGGACATGCACAGTTAAAGTGCAATGTGCCTCTGGATCTAAAACTGGATGAAAGGGGCCAACTGTTTTCATCCTCCGCATGTCAGTTGTATCACGGGGCTGGTTTGAAAGACACCTTCCTGTAATACTGTAGCCCCCCAAAGACATTCTAATGAGGTGAATCATACTGCGTTCAGAATGAAATAAATCCAGGTAACAGATTAATCCTTTAAATGACATGTTTAGGCACTACAAACAATGGAGCTATTCAATTTCCCACAATCTCTTTAGTCTGCCTAAAATGTAACTTAACAGGTTTGACTTTGGCAGTGTCATTGAATAGGTCATAATCCTGACCAGTAAGCAAACACCAGGTGAATAAACTGTTAATTGCTCATTACACCGATTCATATGTGACGTGTGTCATTCCAGAACACAGCATATATATATGCATACAAAACTCAAGACTCAGATCAGAAGTCACAAGACACTGGACTAACAGAGCACAAGTTGAGGAATCCTTCATTATCACAGTGAGTACACAATGCTATTTGCTGGATTTGAGGAGGAGTATAGTTTAAAAATATTTTATGTGGTTTTGTCATGCAAATGAAATAATCAGAAAACAAAAAAGAGTATTTACATTAGGGGTGTGATGATTCTGTTTCATGGAAGAGGTTCATGGCGCCATCTTAATTTTGCTCCTGAAGTTTGGTCCAGATCAGCAAATGTGACTTTGCCATCAGCAACAGCCAAATACAGAGAGAAACTTGATCCACTTTAACAGTTTTGGCCTCAGCATTTACAATCAACTGCATTCAAATCTACATGCCAACAAAAACAGCATTTTTACTTTACATTATCAATAAACCAAATTTGCTGCACAACAAAATTGGCCATAGCATCACAAACAAATCAATGATTGGGCATGGTCTGGGCCTGGATGGACAATCCGACACATGGATGAAGAAGAGGAGATTGGAAGCCTCTGTGGAGTTTTTATTTCATATTGATATGTTTTAGAATTGCACAGACAATTGATTCATTAGATAAAGAGTGAGATGCTCGTTAATTAGTTCAGATGTTTGTTTGCTATAACTTAGACTACAGAAAGAAGCATGAGCCGTGAGAGGGGAGAGAGAGGAGAGCTGACCCTGTGTGCAGAGCCTCATGAGCGGGGCAGAGAGAGCAGCCAGGGCTGCTCTTGGACACAGGATCATGAGGGAAAGGCTGGTGAATCCGGGAGTGTTGGTAACTTTGACTAATGTAGCCTATATGTGATAAATCAGGAGTTTATTTAGGCTACACTTTGGAATTTGTAAAGGTCCAATATTACACAAATTCGGAAATGTGAGCTTTGAGCCATGTTAGAATATTGTTACCTCCTCAAAAATAGACCTATAGTTGTGTTTTGTTTCATTCGCACATGTTTGAATAGCCCTTGTTTATTAGTCTTTCTACATCTCCAAAGCTCAAAATGCTCTGTACCACTTTGTGATGGCATGAAGCAGTAGTTTTCAAGTTCACTTTTACCTTTTGTTCATTAAGGATCGGCAATTCCAGAGCTGAAATAACCCCACTGATTCTAGTGAATAATAATAATAATAATAATAATAATAATAATAATAATAATAATAATAATAATAATAATTTTTCTTTATAGTGCACTTTATATTTGAAAACAAATCTTAAATGAATGAATGCCTTTATTTGTCAATTCCTTCACATGTACAAGACATACAAAGCAAAAGAAATTGGACCTGTCACCCCGTCCGTACATTACAACATACAAAAAACAATATTACATGGGGAAGACAACATGGACCGGACAGGAAGAAAGGTAGCAGATAGAAATAAAACAAAAAACAGCATCACATCAGCACAGGGGTAGGAGAAAAAAAAAAGGGCCACCCAGATCATGCCCCAAACCACGGGACATTGTATGGAATGTGTACACAAAATAAAAAACACCTCCGAGCATCAGCAACATAGTCAAAACACAGTACAAACATTCCACAGGACTAGCAACAGGGTAGTTGAAGGTTGTGGAGGAAGTCCAACGTAGGTAAGCAGCCATCCGGATCTCGCAGCCCTGACGGCACTGGATGCAACAGACCCGCCCGCTCGGTCAGAGGTATGAAGCTACAGTAGGGCTACAGTAAAAGAATAACAAGAATAGTCCTTTTGTGAAAGCATCCCCCTGGTAGGCTTCCACAGAGGGAGAGCCGGAGCCTCGAAGGCCCTGTCCTCCCAGTCTTGAGCCGTGTCCTGGTCCTAGCTGACTTGTGTGGTGTGTGAGCAGGTCTGTGAGGAAGGTTGGGGCAGCACCATGGATACAGTGGTGGCTCTCCTTGTATTGTATTGATGCCAGTACAGGGTGTGGAGAATGGGGATGAAGTGCTTGTGTTTATGCACCCTGATCTGACATTGGCAGCGCTGTTCTGAACGTACTGGAGATTTTGGTTGCTCCTGCCAGGGATCCCGATGAGGAGTGCATTAGAGTAGTCCAACCTGGAGGAGGCAGGGCAGGGACAAGCTTCTCAACAGCCGGAAGGGAAAAGAGGAGACTGAGCTTAGAGATATTACAGTGGTGAAGGAAGAAAACTTTTCAGATGTATGTGACGAACTTGTAGACGGACAGAGGGGAATGCTGTGGCCAAAGAGTAATATGCAGGTGACGGTGAAAGAATGAAGTTGTGGAGAGATTCCTGTATGAATGGCTTTTGTTTTTGAGCCATTCAGCTGTGGGTGAGGCAGGTTCCAGAGGGGGGTGATTTTGAGGCAGAGTTGTGTATCTGTGTGTTTCTGTCTTGTTCCCTGCAGCAGCCCCTCTCCTTCCCTTGAGAAAAAACCTGCTCTCTTCTTGTATTTTTGCCACTAAACATGTTATAGGACTTAATCATCTCTAAATGGGTTATTTACTAAATCAAACTGAGAAGATATAGTTTAAAATAAAAGTTAATATTTTCGTCAATCCGGAGTCTATCAATGTGAAATAAAAATTGACTAAAAGACAAAACTCACCTCTGTCAGGATTAGCGGCAGTGAGCCTCTACAGAGCTGTTTACTTTGCCTATTTAACACCAGAATCTTTGAGAATTTTGAGAATTGTCCCAGCCCTAATTTTTAAAAATTTATTTTCTGTTCAAATGGAGACATACATGCTTAAAAATTGTTAGGGCTGCAACCATGGACCTAAAATAAGAACATGACTGCAAATAATTATGTTTTTATTATCTTATTTTTATTAATCATTAGGTCAAACAAATTGTAAGTTGAAAATGGTAACTAAGGGCTTGTAGATACAGAATATAAAAAAAAGAATAAAGTGTATTAAAGGAGTTTTTCTATTCATGTTTGATTTTGATAATTACAATTATTCACTACTGTACATGATCACCAATGCTAAATGTCAATCTCGAGAAATTTAATTTAGCAAATAAAAGTATGTGTTACTTATTCAATCATTTTTATATAGGTTATAATACATGTGATACTGAACCTGTCAAGAAGTGACTGTAAAACCTAAGAGCTTATTCCAAATAATGTAAAGAGAAACAAGAAAATATCAGAAAATACAGAAATTCAATTACAAATGATGAATGATTGTTTAATTATTCAGCCTCTGAATGTATTTTTAACAATGCCATCCTATGCTTTGTTTTATCTTTTCAGTTTACCTTCAAGTTTGTAAGTGGACAAGACCACAAAGGAAAGACCGACTCAAGATTCACAATGATTCTCAGGTTGCTTCTCCTGGTGTTTCTACCAGTAGGTAAGTGTCACGATGAGAATTATTCTTCTGTTTGGAAAACTGTTGATTTGACTCTGACTCTGACCCTCTGATCATGGAACAGCAATGAACGTCCAAACTGTGGAAGCAGCTGTTCAGAATCAAGCTGCACCCGCTGCCCCTACACCTACGAATCAATCTGGACATGCTTCATCACGTCCCACTCCAACTAACCAAGGAAAAAAACCTACAGCAGCACCAACTACAACTACAACATACACAACTACCATAACTACAGCAGCACCAACTACCACAACTACAACAGCACCAACTACAACTACAGCAGCACCAACTACCACAACTACAACAGCACCAACTACAACTACAGCAGCACCAACTACCACAATTACAGCAACACCAACTACAACTACAGCAGCACCAACTACAACTACAGCAGCACCAACTACCACAACTACAGCAGCACCAACTACAACTACAGCAGCACCACCTGCCACAAATACAGCAGCGCCAACTACAACATCGCCAACAACAATCACAGCAGCACCAACAACAACCACAGTAGCACCAACTACAACTACAGCAGCACCAACCACAACTACAACAGCGCCAACTACCACAACTACAGCAGCACCAACTACAACTACAACAGCGCCAACTACCACAACTACAGCAGCACCAACTACAACTACAAAAGCACCAACTGCCACAACTACAGCAGCACCAACTACAACAGCGACAACTACCACAACTACAGCAGCACCAGCTACAACTACAACAGCGCCAACTACCACAACTACAGCAGCACCAACTACAACTACAACAGCGCCAACTACCACAACTACAGCAGCACCAACTACCACAACTACAGCAGCACCAACTACAAATACAGCAGCGCCAACTACAACTACAGCAGCACCAACTACCACAACTACAGCAGCGCCAACTACAACAGCGCCAACTACTACAACTACAGCGGCGCCAACTACAACTACTGCAGCACCAACTACAACTACAACAGCACCACCTACCACAACTACAGCAGTGCCAACTACCACAACTACAGCGGTGCCAGCTACAACTACAGCATCACCAACTACAACTACAGCAGCGCCAACTACAACTACTGCAGCACCAACTACCACAACTACAGCAGCGCCAACAACTACCGCTGCACCAACTACAACTACAGTAGCACCAACTACATCTACAACAGCACCACCTACCACAACTACACCTACGAATCAATCTGGACATGCTTCATCACGTCCAACTCCAACTAACCAAGGAAAAAAACCTACAGCAGCACCAACTACAACTACAACAGCCCCAACTACCATAACTACAGCAGCACCAACTACCACAACTACAACAGCACCAACTACAACTACAGCAGCACCAACTACCACAACTACAACAGCACCAACTACAACTACAGCATCACCAACTACAACTACAGCAGCGCCAACTACAACTACTGCAGCACCAACTACAACTACAACAGCACCACCTACCACAACTACAGCAGTGCCAACTACCACAACTACAGCGGTGCCAGCTACAACTACAGCATCACCAACTACAACTACAGCAGCGCCAACTACAACTACTGCAGCACCAACTACCACAACTACAGCAGCGCCAACAACTACCGCTGCACCAACTACAACTACAGTAGCACCAACTACATCTACAACAGCACCACCTACCACAACTACACCTACGAATCAATCTGGACATGCTTCATCACGTCCAACTCCAACTAACCAAGGAAAAAAACCTACAGCAGCACCAACTACAACTACAACAGCCCCAACTACCATAACTACAGCAGCACCAACTACCACAACTACAACAGCACCAACTACAACTACAGCAGCACCAACTACCACAACTACAACAGCACCAACTACAACTACAGCAGCACCAACTACCACAATTACAGCAACACCAACTACAACTACAGCAGCACCAACTACAACTACAGCAGCACCAACTACCACAACTACAGCAGCACCAACTACAACTACAGCAGCACCACCTACCACAAATACAGCAGCGGCAACTACAACATCGCCAACAACAATCACAGCAGCACCAACAACAACCACAGTAGCACCAACTACAACTACAGCAGCACCAACTACAACAGCGACAACTACCACAACTACAGCAGCACCAGCTACAACTACAACAGCGCCAACTACCACAACTACAGCATCACCAACTACAACTACAGCAGCGCCAACTACAACTACTGCAGCACCAACTACAACTACAACAGCACCACCTACCACAACTACAGCAGTGCCAACTACCACAACTACAGCGGTGCCAGCTACAACTACAGCATCACCAACTACAACTACAGCAGCGCCAACTACAACTACTGCAGCACCAACTACCACAACTACAGCAGCGCCAACAACTACCGCTGCACCAACTACAACTACAGTAGCACCAACTACATCTACAACAGCACCACCTACCACAACTACACCTACGAATCAATCTGGACATGCTTCATCACGTCCAACTCCAACTAACCAAGGAAAAAAACCTACAGCAGCACCAACTACAACTACAACAGCCCCAACTACCATAACTACAGCAGCACCAACTACCACAACTACAACAGCACCAACTACAACTACAGCAGCACCAACTACCACAACTACAACAGCACCAACTACAACTACAGCAGCACCAACTACCACAATTACAGCAACACCAACTACAACTACAGCAGCACCAACTACAACTACAGCAGCACCAACTACCACAACTACAGCAGCACCAACTACAACTACAGCAGCACCACCTACCACAAATACAGCAGCGGCAACTACAACATCGCCAACAACAATCACAGCAGCACCAACAACAACCACAGTAGCACCAACTACAACTACAGCAGCACCAACTACAACAGCGACAACTACCACAACTACAGCAGCACCAGCTACAACTACAACAGCGCCAACTACCACAACTACAGCAGCACCAACTACAACTACAACAGCGCCAACTACCACAACTACAGCAGCACCAACTACCACAACTACAGCAGCACCAACTACAACTACAGCAGCGCCAACTACAACTACAGCAGCACCAACTACCACAACTACAGCAGCGCCAACTACTACAACTACAGCGGCGCCAACTACAACTACAGCAGCACCAACTACAACTACAGCATCACCAACTACAACTACAGCAGCGCCAACTACAACTACTGCAGCACCAACTACCACAACTACAGCAGCGCCAACTACAACAGCGCCAACTACTACAACTACAGCGGCGCCAACTACAACTACAGCAGCACCAACTACAACTACAGCATCACCAACTACAACTACAGCAGCGCCAACTACAACTACTGCAGCACCAACTACATCTACAACAGCACCACCTACCACAACTACACCGGCGCCAACTACCACAACTACAGCGGCGCCAACTACAAGTACAGCAGCGCCAACTACAACTACAGTAGCACCAACTACAACTACAACAGCACCACCTACCACAACTACAGCAGTGCCAACTACCACAACTACAGCGGTGCCAGCTACAACTACAGCATCACCAACTACAACTACAGCAGCGCCAACTACAACTACTGCAGCACCAACTACCACAACTACAGCAGCGCCAACTACAACAGCGCCAACTACTACAACTACAGCGGCGCCAACTACAACTACAGCAGCACCAACTACAACTAAAGCATCACCAACTACAACTACAGCAGCGCCAACTACAACTACTGCAGCACCAACTACATCTACAACAGCACCACCTACCACAACTACAGCAGTGCCAACTACCACAACTACAGCGGTGCCAGCTACAACTACAGCATCACCAACTACAACTACAGCAGCGCCAACTACAACTACTGCAGCACCAACTACCACAACTACAGCAGCGCCAACAACTACCGCTGCACCAACTACAACTACAGTAGCACCAACTACATCTACAACAGCACCACCTACCACAACTACACCTACGAATCAATCTGGACATGCTTCATCACGTCCAACTCCAACTAACCAAGGAAAAAAACCTACAGCAGCACCAACTACAACAGCCCCAACTACCATAACTACAGCAGCACCAACTACCACAACTACAACAGCACCAACTACAACTACAGCAGCACCAACTACCACAACTACAACAGCACCAACTACAACTACAGCAGCACCAACTACCAAAATTACAGCAACACCAACTACAACTACAGCAGCACCAACTACAACTACAGCAGCACCAACTACCACAACTACAGCAGCACCAACTACAACTACAGCAGCACCACCTACCACAAATACAGCAGCGCCAACTACAACATCGCCAACAACAATCACAGCAGCACCAACAACAACCACAGTAGCACCAACTACAACTACAGCAGCACCAACTACAACAGCGACAACTACCACAACTACAGCAGCACCAGCTACAACTACAACAGCGCCAACTACCACAACTACAGCAGAACCAACTACAACTACAACAGCGCCAACTACCACAACTACAGCAGCACCAACTACCACAACTACAGCAGCACCAACTACAACTACAGCAGCGCCAACTACAACTACAGCAGCACCAACTACCACAACTACAGCAGCGCCAACTACTACAACTACAGCGGCGCCAACTACAACTACAGCAGCACCAACTACAACTACAGCATCACCAACTACAACTACAGCAGCGCCAACTACAACTACTGCAGCACCAACTACCACAACTACAGCAGCGCCAACTACAACAGCGCCAACTACTACAACTACAGCGGCGCCAACTACAACTACAGCAGCACCAACTACAACTACAGCATCACCAACTACAACTACAGCAGCGCCAACTACAACTACTGCAGCACCAACTACATCTACAACAGCACCACCTACCACAACTACACCGGCGCCAACTACCACAACTACAGCGGCGCCAACTACAAGTACAGCAGCGCCAACTACAACTACAGTAGCACCAACTACAACTACAACAGCACCACCTACCACAACTACAGCAGTGCCAACTACCACAACTACAGCGGTGCCAGCTACAACTACAGCATCACCAACTACAACTACAGCAGCGCCAACTACAACTACTGCAGCACCAACTACCACAACTACAGCAGCACCAACTACAACTACAGCAGCACCAACTACAACTACAGCAGCACCAACTACCACAACTACAGCAGCACCAACTACAACTACAGCAGCACCACCTACCACAAATACAGCAGCACCAACTACAACATCGCCAACAACAATCACAGCAGCACCAACAACAACCACAGTAGCACCAACTACAACTACAGCAGCACCAACTACAACAGCGACAACTACCACAACTACAGCAGCACCAGCTACAACTACAACAGCGCCAACTACCACAACTACAGCAGCACCAACTACAACTACAACAGCGCCAACTACCACAACTACAGCAGCACCAACTACCACAACTACAGCAGCACCAACTACAACTACAGCAGCGCCAACTACAACTACAGCAGCACCAACTACCACAACTACAGCAGCGCCAACTACTACAACTACAGCGGCGCCAACTACAACTACAGCAGCACCAACTACAACTACAGCATCACCAACTACAACTACAGCAGCGCCAACTACAACTACTGCAGCACCAACTACCACAACTACAGCAGCGCCAACTACAACAGCGCCAACTACTACAACTACAGCGGCGCCAACTACAACTACAGCAGCACCAACTACAACTACAGCATCACCAACTACAACTACTGCAGCACCAACTACATCTACAACAGCACCACCTACCACAACTACACCGGCGCCAACTACCACAACTACAGCGGCGCCAACTACAAGTACAGCAGCGCCAACTACAACTACAGTAGCACCAACTACAACTACAACAGCACCACCTACCACAACTACAGCAGCGCCAACTACCACAACTACAGCGGTGCCAGCTACAACTACAGCATCACCAACTACAACTACAGCAGCGCCAACTACAACTACTGCAGCACCAACTACCACAACTACAGCAGCGCCAACAACTACCGCTGCACCAACTACAACTACAGTAGCACCAACTACATCTACAACAGCACCACCTACCACAACTACACCGGCGCCAACTACCACAACTACAGTAGCACCAACTACAACTACAACAGCACCACCTACCACAATTACAGCAGCGCCAACCACAACTACACCAGCACCAACTACAACTACAGCATCACCAACTACAACTTCAGCAGCGCCAACTACCACAACTACAGCAGCACCAACTACAACTACAACAGCGCCAACTACCACAACTACAGCAGCACCAACTACCACAACTACAGCAGCACCAACTACAGCGGCACCAGCTACAACTACTGCAGCGCCAACTACTACTACAGCAGCACCAACTACAACTACAGGAGTGCCAACTACCACAACTACAGCAGCGCCAACTACCACAACTACAGCAGCGCCAACTACAACAGCGCCAACTACTACAACTACAGCGGCGCCAACTACAACTACAGCAGCACCAACTACAACTACAGCATCACCAACTACAACTACAGCAGCGCCAACTACAACTACTGCAGCACCAACTACCACAACTACAGCAGCGCCAACTACAACAGCGCCAACGACTACAACTACAGCGGCGCCAACTACAACTACAGCAGCACCAACTACAACTTCAGCATCACCAACTACAACTACAGCAGCGCCAACAACTACCGCTGCGCCAACTACAACTACAGTAGCACCAACTACATCTACAACAGCACCACCTACCACAACTACACCGGCGCCAACTACCACAACTACAACAGCGCCAACTACCACAACTACAGCAGCGCCAACTACAACTACTGCAGCACCAACTACCACAACTACAGCAGCGCCAACAACTACCGCTGTGCCAACTACAACTACAGAAGCACCACCTACAACAGCGCCAACAACAACTACAACAGCACCAACTACCACAACTACAACAGCGCCAACTACCACAACTACAGCGGCACCAACTACAACTACAGCAGCGCCAACTACCACAACTACAGCAGCACCACCTACAACTACAGAAGCACCAACTACAACTACAGCAGCACCGACTACCACCACTACATCATCGCCAACTACACCAGTGCCAACTACAAGTACAGCAGCACCAACTACAGCAGCACCAACTACAACTACTGCAGTGACAACTACAGCAACACCAACTATAACTAATGCAGCGACAACTACAGCAGCACCACCTACAACTACAGCAGCACCAACTACAGCTACAGCAGCCCCAACTACAACTACCGCAGCGCCAACTACAACTACAGCAGAGTCAACTACCACAACTCCAGCAGCACCAACTACCACAACTACAGCTGCACCAACTACCACAACTACACCAGCGCCAACTACCACAACTACAGCTGCGCCAACTACCACAACCACAGCAGCCCCAACCACAACTACAGCAGTGTCAACTACCATAACTACAGTTGCACCAACCACAACTACAGCAGCACCAACTACAACTACAGCAGCGCCAACTACAACTACAACATCGTCAACTACCACAACTACAGCAGCGCCAACTACAACTACAACATTGTCAACTACCACAACTACAGCGGCGCCAACTACAGCTACAGTAGCACCAACTACAACTACAGCAGCGCCATCTACCACAACTACAGCGGCGCCAACTACAGCTACAGTAGCACCAACTACAACTACAGCAGCGCCAACTACAACTACTGCAGCACCAACGACCACAACTACAGCAGCACCAACTACAACAGCGCCAACTATTACAACTACATCAGCACCAACTACCACAACTACAGCAGCGCCAACTACCACAACTACACCGGCATCAACTACAACGACAGCAGAGCAAACTACCACAACTACAGCAGCACCAACTACAACTACAGCGGCACCAACTACAACTACCGCAGCGCAAACTACAACTACAGCAGAGTCAACTACCACAACTACAGCAGCGCCAACTACAACTACAGCAGTGCCAACTACTACAACTCCAACAAAATCACCTGCAGAGACAAAGGCAACCGCAGCAGCGGCAGCAGCAGCAGCATCTATAGTATCAAATGCCGCTGCAGCAGCAGCAGCCACAGCAGCCACAGTCGCATCTGCCTCCACTGGACCGCTTGCTGACAGAGCAAAGGTCTCTGCAGAAGAAGCAATAAAGGCTGCTGAAGAGGCAGCGAGAATGGCCGAAGCAGTCCTCAATGGAACCGTTTCACCTGATGAAGCCATACAAGCAGCTCAAATTGCAGCACAAAAAGCACAGGAGGCAGCTTTGGCAGCAAAGGAAGCAGCAGAACCTTTCCCAGATTCAATGGCATCGTTTAGTGAGAAAATTCTTCAAGCATCTGCCAATGCAACAGAAGCAGCTCTCAAAGCAGCTCAGGCAGCAAACAATGTATCTACAATAACTCCTGAAAGTCTGGATGCAGCAACCTCCGCTATGACTAATTCAGTAATCGCAACAGAAAAAGCCCTCACAGCGTTACTATCTGCAATACAACAAAATGACACTGTACCCATTGACCCCAAATTAGAGGGACTTGTGTCATCAGTAGCTGAGAGTGCCGCACAAACCGCAAACAAATCTATAACAGCAGTAGAAAAGGCAGCTGCCTCCTTAACAGCAAACACTACAGAAGAAGCAAACCGTCTGTCAAATGAAGCTATTGATTCAGTTAAAGATGCCAATAATTCAACAAACCAAACCATTGAGTCTGCTGCAAATATAGTATCAACAAAATCCCCTGTAGAGACAAAGGCAACCACAGCTGCGGCAGCAGCAGCAGCATCTATAGCATCAAATGCTGCCGCAGCAGCAGCAGCCACAGCAGCCACAGTCGCATCTGCCTCCACTGGACCGCTTGCTGACAGAGCAAGAGTCGCTGCAGAAGAAGCAATAAAGGCTGCTGAAGATGCAGCAAAAATGGCCGAAGCAGTCCTCAATGGAACCGTTTCACCTGATGAAGCCATACAAGCAGCTCAAATTGCAGCACAAAAAGCGCAGGAGGCAGCTTTGGCAGCAAAGCAAGCTGCAGACGCTCTCCCAGATTCAATGGCACCATTTACGGAAAAAATTCTTCAAGCGTCTGCTAATGCAACAGAAGCAGCTCTCAAAGCAGCCCAGGCAGCAAACAATGTATCTACAATAACTCCTGAAAGTCTGGATGCAGCAGCCTCAGCCATGACTGATTCAGCAATCGCAGCACAAAAAGCCCTCACAGCGTTGCTATCTGCAGTACAACAAAATGGCACTATACCCCTTGACCCCAAATTAGAAGGATATCTGTCATCAGTAGCTGAGAGTGCCGCACACACTGCAAACAAATCCATAACAGCAGTAGAAAAGGCAGCTGCCTCCTTAGCAGCAAACCAAACAGAAGAGGCAAACCGTCTGTCAAATGAAGCTATTGATTCAGTTAAAGATGCCAATAATTCAACAAACCAAACCAGTGAGTCTGCTGCAAATATTTTATCAACAAAGTCCCTGGCAGAGATACGGGCTGCCATAGCTGCAGCAGCAGCAGCAGCATCTATAGCATCAAGTGCTGCAGCAACAGCAGGAGCCACAGCAGCCACAGTCGCATCAACCTCCACTGGACCGCTTGCTGACAGAGCAATGGTCGCTGCAGAAGAAGCAATCAAGGCTGCAGAAGAGGCAGCCACAATAGCCGAAGCAGTACTCAATGGAAACGTTTTACCCGATGAAGCCATACGAGCAGCTCAAACTGCAGCACAGAAAGCACAGGAGGCGTCTCTGGCAGCAAATGAAGCAGCAGTGGCTCTCCCAGATTCTATGGCACCGATTACTGAGAAAATTCTTCAAGCATCTGCCAATGCAACAGATGCAGCTCTCAAAGCAGCTCAGGCAGCAAACAATGTATCTACAATAACTCCTGAAAATCTGGAGGCAGCAGCCTCAGCCATGGATGAATCAGCAATAGCGTCAGAAAAAGCCCTCAGAGCCTTGTTGGCTGCGCTGCAACAAACAACCGCTCAACCAATTGATGCCAAAACAGTAAAAGATGTTTTTATCGCATTTGAAATAGCATCAGATTTGGTTGCAAAAACAACACCAGAAGCGAAGACTGCAGTTGATAAAGCAGCTGCTTCTATCAAAGCAGCAACTCCAGATGAAGCAGAGCAACTGGGGAATGAAGCAATTGCCTCAGCAAGAGAATCCTTAAAATCAGCTTACAGAGGTGTCACTTTGGCCAACACAACATCAGGCCTCACTCCGTCTATGGAAGACTTAACAATAAGAACCACGACATCAGCAGCAGCCTCAGCCGCCGCTGCAGCAGCATCAACAGCAGCTGCCGCTGCAGCCTCTATTTCCTCTGCTGCAGGAGCAACAGCATCTCCCAAAGCTGAGTTAGCCATGAAAGCAGCAAGGGAAGCAGCTAAGGTAGCGGCCTCAGTGGCAAACGGAGAGAGCCCACCATCAGCAGCAGCACAAGCAGCAACGGAAGCTGCCAACAAAGCTGCCAACAAAGCTTTAGCGGCAGTTGAGGCTGCAAAACTAGAAGCCTCTGAAGTACCTGCACCTTTGAAGAAGGTGGCTGATGAACTTTTAACCATTGCCTCACAATTAGCACAGGCAGCTGTGGAGGCAGCACAAGCAGCACAGCTAGCCACCACAGGGACAGATGAAGCAATTAGTGGAGCAGCTAATGCAGAGACAGAGGTCGCTCGAAGGTCTGCAGAGGCAGCAGTTTCCTTGGGTAAAATGTTAAGTTCTCTGCCAGCTACAGCAGGAGCAACACAGCTTTCCATCTCAGCAACACAAACAGTGGCACAAATGGGAGAAGCAACTGCACTAGCAGCTAGAGCTGCAACAGGTGTCACACAAACTGAAACAGTTGGCATCATGTTAGAGTCAGCAAAAGCAGCAGCTAGGGCTGCAGAGGCCAATGCAATTGCAGCAGAAATTGCACTTCCCCGGTGGAGCATTACTGACCTTCCACCAACGCCCACAACTCCAGCACCTGTAACAAGAAAGGATCGATCAGCAGTATCAACATCTACCGCAGCAGCAGCTGCAGCCACTGCATTAACAGCAGCCACAGCTTCAGCAGCGGGTGCACCACGTCAAGATGTATTAGCGGCCGTGACCGCTGCTCAGGCTGCAGCTGATGCGGCCTCAGCTGTTGCAAATGGAACTCAGCCTTTGATGGTGGCTGCAATAGCTGCCAGAAATGCAGCCGATGCTGCAGACAGGGTTGTGAATGCCGCAAGAGCATCTGTCAGTACATCTGAAGGAGCAAAGCTAATTGAGGCAGCGAACCAAGCAGCACTATCAGCCAGGAGGGCGGCAGAAGCAGCAACAAAAGCAAGCGTAGATTCTGCATCACTAGAAGAGGTGATTGAAACTGCAAATGCAGCCAAGACAGTGGGAGAAGCGGCAGTTGTTACACTGGAGGTACTGGCAGGAGCCCCTCAAAGTCAGGATGCTGAAATACAAAGAATAAAACAAGTCGCACAAATTGTGGCAGATATGACAGAAGCAACAGCCATTGCATCAGAAACTGCAGCTAATGCTGTTGTAGCAAACTCAACTGAGCTAATTACACCAACCGCTAAATCTGCTGCCAGAGCAGCTCAGGCTACAGCGAGGGCTTCTTATGAAGCATTACCAAGAACATCAGATAATGACAATACAGGTACCAATACATCTCCATCTACACCAACAACTGATGACCCTAATGGAGGCACAAAAATAGCCTTGGCGAAAGCTCAAGAAGGTGCAGTGGTTGCATCCACGGCAGCAGCAGCAGCGGCAGCAGCTACAACCTCAGCAGCAGCAGCATCTGTAGGACCAAGTGCTCGACCTGCAGCAGAAGCAGCTGCAGCAGCAGCCAAGGCTGCAGCCAGAGCCGCTGAACTTGTATCTCTTGGATTAGCACCTTTAAACATGGCAGTGGAAGCAGCAAGTGTTGCATCTAATGCAGCCCAAGAAGCTGCAAGTGCTGCCTTAAGAGCGGCCAACACATTACCTCCTTCCCAATCACAGCAAGTAGCAGAAAAAGCAGCCATAGCTTACAGCAGTGCCCAAGCGGCTAACACAGCTGCTGCAGCTGCAGCAAGAGCAGCAGCAAATTCCCTAACAAGGGACACACTGTCAAATTCTGCTGATGCAGCACGATCTGTGTCTAAGGCATCAGCTCAAGGAGCCGCACAACTCCAGGACATTATATCAAACACACCAGCCTCAAATTCAGGAGATCAAGCCATTCTTCAAGAGATCAAGGCTGTGGCTCAAATGGCCCAAGCCACAGGAATAGCAGCGGAAACTGTGTCAGAGACGGCACTGACAGGCTTAACTACTGGAAACATAGCAAATGTAGCAGATACACTATCTTCTACAGCATATTCAGCAGCCCTGGCTGCTTCAGCGACCACTTCAGCAGCTGAGGCAGCTCTGTTGTCAATACCATCTGCAACTGAGGATGGAACAGCCAATGGAGACTCAGCAACAACCACAGCTACAACCACAGCTACAACCGTGACGGGCAGTGGAGGCAGCCAGGCAACAGCAGCGGCACCAATCAACAAAATGAGTCTCTTTTCTGTGACAATAGCTCTTGCTGCAGTTGTCCTTCTATAAGCCAACTTATTTAATAATATGTGCATGTTTGTCACATTATTTATTATTATTTATTTATTGTTTGAATGAGAACTAAAATCGTTGATGGATGTTTTCAGATGTGTTTACTAGTAGAAAAAAAACAGTATAATACTGGTTTTATTTTGCAGTTGTGATGTGTTAATTTATAAACCACTATTAAATCTGATAATTATAGCAATATTAAATAAAAATAATCATGAAAAAATCAACTGCTTAAATATTGTTGTAATTTTGAGCATTTATTTTATTACAACTATCTTTGGAGTTTCATAGAAGATTAAATGTTATTGACAATATAATTTAAAATAAATAAATATTACTATTCCTACTACTACTACTACCACTACTACTACCACTGCTAATACTGTTTCAATGTTTTATTTATTTATTTATTTATTTTTAACCTCCTGTGGGCTCACCACCTGCAGAGGGGTTCATAGGGGGGGTCAGGTGCTATGAGTATTGGGCAGTAAACTGCCCCAGCCACCCAGCTGGATTAAGCGGGAGAAGATGGATGGATGGATGGATTTATTTTTAACTTTGATGCAAATCATTCATCTCATCATCTCAAACTAAACAAATCTGTATTTGCACAGGGGCGCAAATTATTTGTCATCAGTTCTCAGAACACTTTCATTCACAAACACACATGATTAGTGAATTCACCTTGTTTTTTCAACACTAGAGGTCTGTTCTAACATGCTAAAGGGCTATGTTACTGTCAATATAGAAACCCACATATAATGGAAAATCTAAATTTGCGAGTACCAAAAGTCCAACAGGAAAGAATTTCACACACGTCTCAAACAGGGAGAAGGGTACACACAATGAGTTCATGTATAGACTACATACAGTTCTTGTTTGATTTTAAAAATATGAGGCAGCCTCTTTACGATATTTGTCCAAGTGGACAAGACCCCTCACACCTTATGGTTCTGGTTTGTTTTAGTTAACCTACTTAGATATTGTTATCTCATATCAGTTGTGAGCATCCTGGTCTCCTTGGCCCCAAAACATATGTTTGGTGTGATGTTTAGTTTAATCAAGTTCCGTTGTTAATCTGCCATTTGTATGAGATCCAGATACTGGTGTTGACTTGTTTATGCTGATGATGACCTAGATGGGTATCTATCATATTTCAATATGGGTTAAGTCATCTCCTGTGGATCTCCTGTTCATGTATCAATCTTATATTATCTATGTGTTTCATGATTGTTTCTGACTTTGTGGGGTATAAAACCCTTTATGTGTTACAATGCTACACAGTCAGGGACAGATGACTCAGTGAGTGAGAGAGTAGTATTTCCTTGTGATTGCACAATTGCTTTAAAAAAAATCCAGACTCCGTGACTCAAGACAGTTCTCTCCAGTTTTTATTTCCACAGCTTCAGAAAATCCACAACAAGGGCAACCACAGAACAAAACAAAATGGCTAAAAACATCCCAATGTAACCGCTTATCACTAATGCCGTCCGGAAACTTTTCTTTTGGCAAAGTCTTTCTCTTGAAAATTACCATGAGTGGTAGTTTCTGGCCATTAGCCTGGCAACCGAGAACGACAGTAAAAGATGATTTCCCTGTGGTGCATATAGATACCGTACTGGCCCCTGTTTTCTCAACAGTACGATTCACAGGGATATCAAAGGTGAGTTGCACCTTGTACATGTTGGTGATGTGTTCTGGCCGGATCTCCTTTTCAATGATCTTCTTACAGTAGTTGTGGAAAAGGGCCAGCTTTTCTTGATAATCCTTTGGCAGATGCTGCAAGATGGTAGTTCTTGTGCGGCTGGAGAGATTGCACCTTTTCATAAAATGGAAGCACCAAGATGGATCTCCTCGAAAGTCGTTGATCTCCATGTCTCGTGGTACCGCTGTTGCTTTAAGTCAAATAGAGACTGTAGACATGCTTCTAACCTGCTGTTTTCTGTTCAATAACCCACTGTTCAATTTTGTCCTCTAACTGTGGCCATCGCGCTTTGTCCCTCAGAAACTCAGTTTGGTCTTCTTTACTTGGCGCAGGGCATCTTCTTGCTTCCTCCACTTACGGACCATTGATTCATTAATGTTGAATTGTCATGCAGCTGCTCTGTTCCCATGTTCTACTGCGTGACTGATAGCCCTGAGTTTGAAATCCGCTTTGTAAGCATGTCTCTTAACAAGTGCCATTTTGGGGTCCTGATACACACATTACTCCTTGTGGAATAATGTATTGTATTACACAATAACAACACAGGATCCCTTGCAGTAAATCCATTCCTAGAGAGTCTTCTCTTCCCCGTCTCACCACTGTTCCCATTTGCACCTCCACAGACACTACCTCCAGAACCCACCCATGAACCCACAAAATTTGGACTTTTAAACATCAGATCCATTAACAACAAAACCTTCATCTGCCAGGACTTCATCACCCACAACACCCATAACCCCACAAGTCCATCTTTGACCCCATTTTTTAAAGTAGACGGCAATGTAGAGTGCACGTCACCGCAACGCACCCACCCACTTGTACTTCTTTTGTCTAGCAGAGATGAAAGTTTACTGAAGGCAGATAGACCTTTTAACATTTGATTTAACATGTTGGAAATGGAAGACATAAACATCCAATCGTACAAGCCAAAGTGTGACCCACAGATAACGAAGGTGATGAAACTCCAGAACCAAGGCTCCAAATGAACACATCGCAATGGTTTGTTTATGATTATTACATTACTTATTTATTTCATTAATTGTAACCTCCAGTGGCGGCTGGTGGTATAATTTTATATAGTATTATAATGAATGACAGAAACAGTCATTTTGGTCACTATTGGCTGAACTATATCAGAGCACAACCTGATCCACCGCTCACACCAGCCCCAACGACACAACGTAACACACCGCTCACACTCAGCCCCAACAACACAACGTAACACACCGCTCGCACTCAGCCCCAATGACACAACATTACACACCACTCACACCAGACCGAAACAACACAACGTAACACACCGCTCACACTCAGCCCCAACAACACAACGTAACACACCACTCACACCAGCCCCAACGACACAATGTTACACACCACTCACACCAGCCCCAACGACACAATGTTACACACCACTCACACCAGCCCCAACGACACAACCTGATCCACCGCTCATAACCAACCCCAGCAACATCAGCAAAACTGCAATAAGAAAATACGGTCACAACATGAGCACACGGCATCAGTGCAGCACACGGCAGAACACCGGAGCAGCTCTGTCGCACCCACGAGCTCATTTATGCACTATTTACCTGTGAGGCTCCATCCTCAGATTTGCCCCAAACTAAGGAAAACAAGCATCTTTATCTTTACAATATTTGTTGCATTTAAATTTTTGTTATTTAGTTCAAAAGAAACTATGTGATGTACAGTTGTCATTTATTACACTTATTACACTTTGCAGACAAAAGATAGGGGTTTATAATGTCTTGATTATGATCTTAGTTACAGTTAGTAGTTATGGTAACAGAATGAGTCAGCATACTAATGGTCACCAAAAGAGTTTTTTTACTCGATGTTGCCTCAGTTTTGATGGGTTTAGGTCTTCCTTCTCCCTTCTTGAATTTAGTGTAGTACAATTGGAACATAAGTTATCCAGATGAGGTGATTGCTTGCAGATTTCCAGGGCCTTCAGGTAAAACCTTTCTAAAATATACACACAGTTACGTCCTCTAAATTAATGTGTGGGATTTTAAAATTGAATAACTAATTACCTGTATAACAATTCCAAGAAAAGATCTTTTGGGAGTGAATCTCAGAACGACATAATCAGCAAAAAAACAGCTGACTTTTTTTCCCCCTCGAAGTGTGGGATGTAAACAGAGGGAATGCCGGGTCATTGTGTGTGTGGAATGGATGTCTTGCACATGATTAATAATGAATGTCCACTTCCCTAATTTTTCTGGGATGTAGAAGAATAGGCAGCAGTATAAGAATACAAATGAATCAGATCCACTGACATTTAAATTATCTGGTTGGGGTATAATTTATGGTTAGGGTGTTAGATATGTAGTTGTGTCTCCACTGAGCACATCTTCACTGTTTCTGTCTGTGTACAAGTGTTTGTGGAAGAACGTTCTTGCCTTGTAGAGGGCCTCTGGAAAAAAATGGCAGCAGTACATGAATTTTGTGCATAACGCCTCAGAATAAGCTCCACACAGAGCATAGTAGCTTTAATGCATGGCAACAAGCAACTCTAGTCTATGTACCTCGTATGATAAAAAGTTAGTTATAGTAAAAAATCACAATAGTGCTCAAACTGAAAGTCAAAAGCTCTATGTTACTGGTCACATGTGCCAAACACAAAAATACATTACCAAAACTCAGTGTAAAAAAAAGTAAACAAAAGAGCCAAGGAACAACCTGGTAAGGTGCTGGGTCACTGCTGGTAAATACATTTCACTAGCTAGGACCACGCCAACAACACGTGCAAAGAGAAAAGAGTTTATTATGGCGACAAGGTGGGGTGCTGGGTTGAGACTCAGGGTGGGGGCTCAGTCTCAATCTTCACAGGGCCCAGCAGGAACAGGACCCTCCTCGTAGGCGTCTTATGCCTGGAAGTGAACAGATCAGTGCTGGGAGGGTGGGGTTGAGTTATTTGGGAGAAACTGGGTTGTCGGGATAGGCTGATATAAATAGGCTTCTGGGAAAGGTGTGGTAGAAGTGAGCTGTGATTTGCTGGAGAGGAGGAGAGAACGGTCGAGGCGTGGTCCTGCTCCTGAACCTAAGTTATTCATATTAACTACATATATTACACTAGAGTGTCAGAATACATTTTATAGAAAGTTAGGTTTAGTATTGAGCATGGAAAAAAAGTTTTAAAAAATGCCAACAAGCAGTTAAAGAAGCAAGGACCATATTTTGTTCAAACATCATTAATAAGAACAAGTCAAATCCAAGGATTTTATTTCAGGTTTTACACTCAATCTCCAATCCTAAACTCAGTCTTTTTAATGATGCATCCACTGAACTGTGTGAACTGTTTTTAAATCACATGAACAGTTTTTTTGTAATGTGGTTGGGCCAAGTGTTTTATCTATTGGCAATGAGTCTGTGTCTGAAGGCCTTGTCACATCCCATTTTAAACTTGTTGCTGTCCAACAACTTTTGAAGAAATGTAACTTGGGCACCTCTGATTTTAACAATTTTAGACCAATTTCAAAACTTCAATTTTTATCAAAAATTTTCGAGAAAGTTGTTTCTAACTAGATTTTAGATTTTATAAATACATCTTTGAGAAATTTCAGTCAGGTTTGAAAGCATCACACAGCAGTGAAACAGCCCTCATCAAATGATAGCCGCAGACAGAGGAGAGTGCTCGATTTTAATTTCTTTGAGATTTAGACAAAACCTTTGCAATCACCATAGGCAATTTTACCTCCTCCTCTGCCCCCATTACCTATGGTGTGCTGAAAGGTTCTATTTTAGGGCCCATTTTATTTTTTATTTTCATGCTCCCCTTAGGACACGTTGTAGCCCACCATAACGTGTCCTGCTCCTGCTATGCAAATGACACACAGATCGACCTCCCGCTCAGACCAAACAACCCTTTAAACTGCTTCAATGCTGTGATCAGTTGGACGGGACAGAACTTTCTACAACTCAACAGCACCAAATCTGAAATCATTTAAATTAGTGCTGTCAATCAATTATCAATCAATCAATCATCTTTATTGTCACATGTGCATATACATACTAAACATATAGCACAGATGAAATTACTGTCCTCTCCCACCTCAGTGCAAACATTCAAGTAAAAGGAATATAAAGACATACTAGACTACACAAGACCACAAATAGACAAAACAAAAAATGTGCAAATGAAAAGTGAGGTAGTGCTAAAATATATAAAGTAAGCAAATATGAAAAAAATTAAATTATTTAATTGCAATTAATGTCATGAATGTCATAGTTAACTTGTGATTAATCACACATTTTTTGTCCCCTTGAATCATCATTTTAATACTCTTTATCCACATAGAAAAGTGGATAGGCTTTGTGCAGAAGTATTATTATTTTATTTTTGTATTGCAGACCAGAACAATCGTCAGTGAGACACTTTGTGCTTTGCATCAGTGTAAGTGAAGTGTCTCTTCTGTCTTCAGAACAGTCACATAACAGGTGAAATAATGTGTTGTGACCCTGAGGTAGTTCTCATTACTGAGGGACGTCCAGTGATCTCCAGTTAGACTGTGTTTGTCGCCCCAACTCCCGTTGTACCTGGGGCGCACTCGCCTTGGGACTTTTGGGCCATGCCGTGTTGTGCTCGAACTGTCGGGCTGCAGCCAGGGCGTGTCGCACGGCGCTGTTTGCTGGTCGCACTGTGGAGCTAGTGGTTTTTGCGGAGAGGGTGGGTCCATCGGCATGAGGTTCTGCTGTGTTACGCGCTCCTCCGTGGGTTTGTGGATGTGGTGGTGGCACAGGGGAGAGGGCGCGGCCAGGGCCAGGTTTGCCTGCAGGACTTTTGTCATTGTCCATGGCCCTTGTTGCGGATTCGCTGGATTTTTTTAAGCGGACTTTGTTTCGTGTTTTCCTCGTGCAGGTGCATCACTGCGCACAGGTTTGCCGCGCTTTGGCCCACCTCCTCCAACTGGGACTTCTCAGTTTCGTACAAATTGTTTTCCTTCCTGTTTACAGCCAGATCGCATAGTTATTGCATTAACTCGCAATAAAAAAATTAACAGCATGAAAATTGTTTTGAGTTAACACGGTAATAGCACAATATTTTTGACATCACTAATTTAAATCAATTCCCCCCATTTCACCTCCTATATCAGTAATAGTCTCGGCCCTCTCGCTCCAAAGGTCACCTTTTGACTCTCTCCTCAACTTCCACTTTCAAGCCGAGTTATAGTCAGGCAGTAGCAGGGACTCCGGACCGCATTAGCATTAGCACAGCTAGCGAGAGCAGCCCCCTGGCGCATCCCGTGCAGCCGGGACCAGACCAGGACAGGTTTGTGACAGTTAGAAGCAGGCGCAGGGCTAAGATTATGACTGCAGGAGATCAGGGACACAGGGCTGAGTAGGGAGCTTCCCGTCCAGAACAGGTTCGCCCCCCTGAGCTGGACGCGGGACACTCTAGTCATAGGGAGCTCCATAGTCAGGGACGTGGAACTGCCTGCAGCTTCCACGCGGTGTTACCCTGGAGCCAGACTGGGCAACATCGAGGGGAATCTGAGGCTTTTAAAGAGAAGTAAGAACAGGTACCGCCGGATCGTTATACACGCGGGGGGTAACGATACTCGGCACGGTCAGTCAGAGGTGGTGAAGTTGCAGATAGCGGCAGTCTGTGAACTGGCTAAGTCGATGTCGGAGTCCGTGTACTTCTCTGGCCCCCTTCCAAATCAGTGGTTGACCAATTGGTGCCTGCAGAATGGTGTCATCTTCATAGATAATTGGAGGGCATTTGAGGGGAAGCCCAGGCTTATACGTAGCGACGGCATCCACCCCACACAGGCTGGTTCCTCCCTTTTAGCTCAGAATATGATTGCTAGTCTTAGATGACCATCAGGTAAGACTAGCACACAGAATAGCTCAGGGAGTGTCAGTGACGCTAGGGAGCAGAGTAGACTAGTGAGGCACTGCTCTGTTAACGAGAACAGCTCCAAACAGGCTGAGACTGTGTGTGCCCCACGTACAGGGGCCTCCTCTGAGCCACCCTGCATGAACAATTCTCCCAGACTGGCTGAGGCTGTGTATGTCCCACGCACAAAAAGCACAAATAAAACACAGCTAAACTCTGATAGGAAAGGCATCAGATCTCCTAACTTAATAAAAATAAATACATGCGTCGCAAATAAACAAAATAAGTGTGTAAAAAGCACAAATAAAACTCAACTAAACTCTGACAAGATAGGCGTCATGTTTCATAACTTAATTAAAATAAACAAAATAAGTGTGTAAAAAGCACAAATAAAACTCAACTAAACTCTGACAGGAAAGGCATCAGACCTCATAACTTAATCAAAATAAATACATGTGTGTTATGAGGTGTGAATGAGATTTTTATATTTCTTTTTTTCTGACGAATGACCAAAAGGGAAAAGTTATATATTTTTCTGTTTTAATTCCATTAATGATAAATGTGAGATCTGATGATTTAATTCATTATTCATTTTATTATTCATGATTCTATTCATTTTTATTATTCATTTTTATTCATCTTATGATTCTATACTAGAAATGTTAAACAGAGGATATTAGATGTTTTAAAGGTAACAATATGTTTTTGAAAAGCTAAAAAGTTGTGAATAGATGCTGAAGCTGAACTTTTGAACCCTGTTGCAACTTTGCATGCATAAGCTAAAGACAAGCAGAGGTGTTAACCACAAAGTAATCTTACTTGAGTGAAAACCAACATGAAGACCAGACTGAACCAGTTGATGAAAACCACCTGAAACCTGTGACGTGTGACTAATGATGCAATGCCATGAAAGATGTTTAATTTGTGATTGGTTGAGCCTAAGGACCGGTGGGTGTTTACCGGCGCGGGGCTCAATAAAAGCTGGAGTCTGAGAATAGTCTTCGGCCTTTTGCCATTTTGTACCACTGATGTACAGGTGATTGGCCCGGTAAGGTAATTGCCCTTGGTTTTTGGGGTGAGGTGAGCTCTATTGGGTGAAGTGTGTTTTCACGAAAAGTTGCATTTCTGGACAACCTAAATTAGTCTGAATAACCTAACGGTTAGGTGCAACCGAGTAGTGGACAGAGGACCTTGAGGTTTTGCTGGGAACTTCGTAAAAAGTTCTAAATCTCTTAACTAAACTTGGTCATTTACTCTCACTTCATCTTTTAGAACACCTTAAGAAATCGGTAAGACCTCTCAGACGACCAGATGTTTATCTTGTGTAAGGGAAATAAATATTTCTTGAAATGAGTATTGTTCCCTGAATTGATTTCATCTGTGTTCATTGTCTGGTGAGACTTCATATCCAGAGTTGCCACACACATCACATCCTCGTGGTCGTCACATCTGAGACAGTGTGAGTATGAATTTACATGAAAGTGTAGCAATATTAATGCTGATTAACTGTGTAGTCTAAGCTTTGAATCATTGTTGATGTTATTCTGATTATGGTTTAAGTATTGAATTGTTTGTTGGTATTAATTTAGGGTATGATTCAGAATTGAGAAAGATTAAATATAAGGTCAGTTATTCTGATTATGGTTTAAGTATTGAATTGTTTGTTGGTATTAATTTAAGGTATGATTCAGAATTGAGAAAGATTAAATATAAGGTCAGTTATTCTGATTATGGTTTAAGTATTGAATTGTTTGTTGGTATTAATTTAAGGTATGATTCAGAATTGAGAAAGATTAAATATAAGTCAGAGGTTGGTGGTAATCTCAGCAAAGCTCATTCTGTTAAAGTGGCTGTCAGTGTCAATTAGGGTTAATTAAGTGGCAATATCAATATCAGTTTAATATGATATAAAATAAAAAAGGTTAGAGTAATTAGTGGTGAAATCAAAGTTATTTAAAAATAATTTAATCAGTGATAATAAAAGGTACAGGATATAAAAAAGGGGATATGATCCAAAAGTAACAGAGATCAGAGTTATCAGTGAGAATATTAGCATGGTTTATGTTGTCGAATGACCTATGTGAGTAGATTGTGAGCGTAGGGTGGACAGGGCGTAGTACTTGGCATGATAAAAGAGGTCATAGGGCAAATTAAATTATCATACAGGTATTTCGAGAATCTAAAAACTCCATCCCTGGTAATCCTATAATAAGACTAATTAGTTAACAATAAAACATTAGCAATAGGATTATTCTCAGAAGGATAAACTGAGCTCCCACCCCGGGAGCATTTAAAAAGGCTCCCGTGCTTCTAAGCAGCGCAAGCTCCGACAATGTGTCACAAATAAACAAAATGATAAGTGTGTAAAATGTGGACTGCTAAACATCAGGTCCCTCTCCTCCAAATCTCTTTTAATAAATGAATTAATTGACAACTTTAATATTGATCTTTTAGCTTTAACTGAAACATGGCTTCAGGAAAATGATTATGTTAGATTAAAAGAATCTACACCTCCAAGTCACGTGAACTTTCAAAGTGCCAGGAGCACAGGTCGAGGTGGCGGTGTGGCCGTCATTTCTCACTCCAGCCTAATTCTCAGCCTCAAATCTAATTATACATTCCGCTCCTTTGAAAGCCTCGCACTATCTATTACGTGCACCAACTGGAAAAACCAAAAAGCTGTTATATTCATAACAATCTACCGACCTCCTGGTCCATATGCCGAGTTTCTGACAGAGTTTTCTGACTTTATTTCAAGTTTAGTTTTGGAATGGGAAAGGATTGTTATAGTTGGAGATTTCAACATTCATGTTGATAACAGCAGTGAGCCTCAGCAGTGCTTTTGGTGCTCTCCTGGATGGGGTCGGTTTTACCCAGAGTGTGAACAAGCCGACTCACTGTCACAATCACACTCTCGATCTCGTCCTAATTTATGGTATTGAGATTAAGGATTTAATTGTTCTTCCTCAAAACCCTATACTCTCTGACCATTTTTAATTACCTTTCAATTCATACTAAAAGACTATCCAGCTCTGCAGGAGAAAACTATAATGAAAAGAACAATATCAGAAAAATCGGTAGCCGAGTTCAAAGAAATAATCGAGCCAGTATTAAATGATATGCCATGTGACAATGAGAACAACTTTAATCCAATTATCATGGATCAGTTTGTTGATAGGACAATGCTCACCTTAAAATCTGCTCTCAATGTTGCAGCTCCGCTAAAACAGAAAAGCATTAAACCAAGACCTCCGGCTCTATGGTTTACTCCAGAACTGCGATCACTCAAACAACACGTAAGACGCACAGAGAAGCTCTGGCGCCGCTCGCGCTCCGAGCAGTCTCTGAAGGCATGGAAGCTCTGCCTGCTCTCTTATAAGGCCGCTTCATAAAAGCGCAAACCAGATACTATTCAAACCTAACAGAAGTAAACAAAAGCAACCCCAGATTTCTGTTCAGCACTGTAGCCAGGCTGACAAACTTGCACACTGCCCCTGAGTCTCTTCTCCCCTCAAAGTTCAGTTGTGATGATTTACTTGAATTCTTCGATTACAAAATTACAACCATTAGAGACAAGATCAAAAATCAGCCCCGAGCAAATTCAGCAAATCCAGTCAGTAACACCAATATCCCACATAAATCCTCTAACAGCATTAGACAAATTTACTCCCGTCGATGAGGCGGAGATTACCTCAGTCATCATGTCGTCCAAACCATCAGCTTGTTTGCTCGACCCTATTCCAGTCGAACTCCTCAAAGTAGCTCTCCACCTAATAATAGGTTCCATCCATAACATGATAGATATGTCATTAGAAAATGGCTATGTTCCTCAGTCCTTTAAATATGCTGTAATTAAACCGCTTTTGAAAAAACCTATCTTAAATCCTGACGAACTAGCCAACTACAGACCTATTTCGAATCTTCCATTTCTCTCAAAGATACTGGAACGAGTTGTGGTGAAACAGCTTTGTCACCATCTGCAGGGCAATAATTTATATGAAAAATTTCAGTCTGGTTTCAGAGCTCACCACAGCACAGAAACTGCTCTGCTTAAAGTGACAAATGATTTGCTACTAGCTGCTGATAACGGGCTGGCTTCAGTCCTGGTCCTACTTGACACCATTGATCACAACATTCTACTGCAGAGGTTAGAATGTGACATCGGTGTCAGAGGGACCGCCCTCAAATGGTTTAAATCCTATCTATCAGATAGGTACCAGTTTGTTAGTGTAAACCAGTGCATCTGTCCTTGCTCTAAAGTAGCTTGCGGTGTTCCTCAAAGATCTGTGCTTGGTCCAATCCTGTTTACTCTGTATATGTTGCCATTAGGTAACATTATCAGAAAACATGGCATTAATTTCCACTGCTATGCTGATGACACTCAGCTGTACTTATCAATGAAACCAAATCAGACCGATCAAATCGATAAGCTCAGTGCCTGTGTGAAGGACATCAAAACCTGGATGACCCTGAATTACCTGCTCTTAAATCCTGAAAAAACAGAGGTCATTGTTGTCGGTCCTAAAGGTCAGAGAGATTCTCTGTCCGACCAGATAATCTCACTTGACAATGTGAGTACAGCCTCTAGCTCTACTGGAAAAAACCTTGGAGTCGTATTTGACCAAAATCTCTCATTCACATCTCATATAAACCAAGCTTGTAAAACTGCATATTTTCACCTGCGAAACATAACTAAAATCAGAAATATTTTGCCGAAAAATGATGCTGAAAAACGTATCCATGCATTTGTTACATCCAGACTAGATTACTGTAATTCTATGCTCGCCGCCTGCACTAAAGGTACTTTAAGAAGCTTCCAATTGGTCCAAAATGCAGCGGCCAGAGTCCTAACAGGAACTAAAAGAAGTGATCACATCAGTCCTGTGTTAAAATCACTTCACTGGTTTCCTGTCGAGTTTAGAATTAAATTCAAAGTTCTCCTGACATACAAAGCCTTAAACAATATGGCCCCATCATATCTTCAGGATGCCATTGTCCCCTATCAGCCAAATAGAGCACTTCGCTCTCAGAATGCAGGATTATTAGTGGTTCCTAGAGTATCTAAAAGTACAGTGGGGGGGAGAGCCTTCAGTTACCAAGCTCCTGTGTTATGGAATCAACTCCCTGTTGATGTTAAACAGGCACCACAGTCTCTTTATTTAAGACCAGGCTTAAAACCTTCCTCTTCGGAATAGTTTATGACCAGGTTACTTAGTTTGATGTCACTCCTAACTAACTATGACCAGGTTGGTTGGGAGTGACATTAAAATCCCAGGTTAAGATAAGCTGCTGCAGGAGATAACAAGCTGGGGGAAGTGTGGCAACCTGAAGCACTATCCTCTGTTTCCTCCTATTTTCTCATCAGCATCACTTACTATGTTCTCATCTGTAGCTCGTTCATTGCTATTCACATGTTGTCCCCTGTGGAGTGTAACTCTTTCAGATGCTTGATGGCAGCTGGACCCCTCTCCTCCTCTTCGCCCGGCTCCTCCTCTTCGCCCGGCTCCTTCCCCACCTGGGTAGCTGTGGCCATACCGAACTGGCCCACGGGCCTGGACATCTATAGCCTGTCCGTCCATGGGAGTGGATCTCTCCTTCACTGTAGTTCTCCCTGAGGTTTCTTCTTTTTCCCAGGTTCCTGGGTTTTTTGGAGTTTTTCCTCGCTGAGAAGGAGGGTCTAAGGACAGGGGATGACTGGATGATGTTTCATTTGCCACTTTACATGAATGTTGTTTATTCCTGTTTTGATATGTCTGTGTGTATGTTTACTCATCAAAATCTTGGAACGCCCTTATAGGCAACTGTTGTTGTGATTTTGGGTGCTACAAAAATAAATTGAAATTAATTGAATTGAAAATACTCCAATGTTATCCTAATGGGAAAATTTCTAGAATTTCTTACATTTCAAAGTGATATAACGTCTTACTAGTTTCATTGAAGAATGTGAAATTTGGCACAGTGATTCTTCAGGTCACCCAGAACAAAAAAGTCTGGGGGACCAAAGTTGTATTTTGTACGTTGTTGCCATGGCGATGTCCCCAATTGCCCATGTTTGTCTATGTTAGCACATCAGCATCTCCAGTGTGTGTGGACTTTATGTGTTTAGTGACAAGTTCAGCCCAAAGCCACAATCACAAGAGACAAGAGGCTCATCAGTGCCACCCGGGGGAGTATGAGCGACACCCGTGGGAGTGCCAGGTTGGCCGAGTGCCAAGCGCGGCCCGCGAGGGGTAGAAGGTAAGAAGGTTCAGCGTTCGATCCCCGGGTCGCCCAGGCCTTTCTGTGTGGAGTTTGCATGTTCTCCCTGTGTCTGGATGGGTTTCCTCCGGGCACTCCGGTTTCCCCCATCAACTCAAAAAAACATGCATGAACTAGCATCATCTCCTGTGGGGTCACCACTCACAGAGGGGTTCATAGGGGGGGTCAGGTGCACAGAGGACTGGGCTGCCCCCGTGACCCAGCTGGATAAAGCGGAAGAGATGGATGGATGAATTGATTGCTTCATTGTCTGATTTTGTATGCTTTCTGTATGCTGTTTTTATTGTTCTTTGCTGCTTGTACAGCACTCTGTAAACCTTGTTTTAAAAGTGCTTTATAAATAAAGATTTATCATTATAAATAAAGATGTTTCCTGTCTAGAGTAAAATGTCTCGCTTTGAGATATTTGGTTTGGTGTAGTGCTGTCTTTATTGGTTGAAAGTTCCATGCTGTAAGCGGGCAGCGGTTGTGCTTATGACACACATGGTGTCTGTGAAGGAAGCTGATCAAGAGCAAAGGTACAGCAAGCATTTTATACAAATAGATGTGCATGTAGTTTAACATTTACACAGCAATAACAAAGCAAAGGATGATCATATCAGGTACAGTTGAGATAACCAGAAGGGTAGCTGGGATCAACAGGTGAAGACCCCATGGGCCTTTGGTGATATCATGGATAACACCTCTAAGTTAACAATATATTTATTTGGACAGATGAAAATAAACAAGTGAGAAACGAAAATGTTCATTTAGCTGCATAATAATTCTGCACATAAATAGTTGCCCCATAATTATGCACACAAATCCAAAACTTCACTTTTACTTTCTTATATATTCATGTTTGAGGTTTATGAACATTTTGGATTGACTGAGAGCATTGTACGTAGTTGTTCAATGATAAAATTCATCCTTATAAATACTACTTGCCTAATAATTATGCAGACAGCTGAACCATATCATATTTATAATCTACAACAATGCATCTGTCTGCCCAAAATGCTGCATAACAAGTTTGACATTAAATCTCCAAACATCAGCATCATCCCATAAGTTTATACACCTCCAGGAGGAGACACAGGTGAAGAATAGTGATTATTTGGTATGTGATGTGATGTGAATACAGCATACATGTAGAACCAGAGAACAACATAAACACTATATATATATATATATATATATATACGGTATATAGTAGCATTGTGACAGCTCTGTTTCATCACAATTCGATTGAAAATTATTTTCCATAAAAGCTTGGTGAGATTTAGGCAGAACCCAGTGCATCTACATGCATTTAGGGGGAACTGGTTGAAAAGAATTGGGAATTTGGGAACTGGTTGAAAAGTTATCTTAGAGAAAGGGTGCATTCTGTCTAAATGAGACAATATACATTGAAAAACCTTTGCATTGTGCACACAGCACCTCCTCTTGTACGGTGCGTGCAGCATCTCCTCTTGTACGGCGTGGACACCGCACGTGGATCGTGTCTTGTCGCGTACGCTGCGTGGACCGCGCTTCCTCCTGTGCGCCTCTTTATAGGTTATTTATAGGTTCATGGGGGGGTCAGGTGCTATGAGGATTGGGCAGCAAGCTGCCCCCGTGACCCAGCCGGATTAAGCGGGAGAAGATGGATGGATGGATGGTTGCTACATTTATTTCGTTTTAAAAAGCCAATGACAATATCAAGTAATCCAAAGTATTCAGATTACGTTACTCATTTAAGTAATTTAATGGATTATGTTACAAACTACATTTTGGGGTATGTAATCTGTAATCTGTAGGGAATACAGTTAAAAGTAACCTTCCCAACATGGTCAACAGAATTATCAAATCTGTCACAATGAAACGGAATTCAAAACTTCTGAAGCGGAAAATCATTGACCCTAAATATAGTGCACAAGTTGAATTGAGACGTTTGAATATGGCACATGTAAATCGTTTGATCCTGCAAGTTATTTTCGTTTTATTTGCTGGGCTGATGTAGTCAGACCAGAACACTCCGTCCATCTGCTCCTGGTCCGGCCCTTCCATCCATTTACAGCCCTTTGTGGCCCTCAAGCCAAAAAGTTTGCCCACCCCTGCGTTAGAAGTTGAAAAAACTGAACTTTTGGCGTCGGTCGCGCCGCATACTGGGGCTCGGAGCTTTCCGCGGGACTGTGGCTCTCCGCGGGACCGGGGGTCTTCGCGGGACTGGGACTCTCAGCAGGTGCTGGTCGAGTGCAGCTCTGAGGCTCTGTAAATAGAATTGAGCCCCTCCCTCCAGACTCGCACTCGCGCGGTGCCCTAATGTAAGTGAATGAGGCGACTATTTTATTTTCAATTTCAAATCTAGGCATAGGCATTTTCATACATGAAAACCTGTATGCTTCCTGTATGCTTTTTTTCCAAAAAAAAAACAAAACTATATGTATATTTTTCCCTCAGAAGGGCAACTTCAGTCGAGGAGGCCATACGGGCAGTTGCCAGGGCAACCAACGCAACCCCCGTCTGCATGTTCCTGGTCTTAATATCGAACAAACTGCCTCCTGTTGTGCTGGTTTATGCTTGTTGTTTCCTGACCATTGCTGGATGTGCTGTCTGTTACTGTTACTTGTATTGTTGTCTGTTACCACGGTTGGTGTCTTTAATTTCCTTGTTAATATGATGATAATTATGTCACCAAGCAAGAACAGTTACTCATTGTCTGCATTTGTAAATAGTTCATAGAGTTAATGTAAAATGTTTGAAAAATGAAAAAGTGTGAAAAGTTGTTATGTTAGAAGAGGGGGTGGGATTAAATATATTGTCTTCTCTCTTTTAGAGCAAAAATGTTTTGAAAAAAAAGTGTTCAGCAGAACAGAGAGAAACTTGATCTCCTTTAACAGTTCTTTTTTTTAAATTAATTTTATCAATGAATCAAATTTGCTGTACAACAAAATTTGCCATATAACCACATAGAAATAGGTGATTGGGCATGGTCTGGGCCTGGATGAACAATCTTACACATGGATGGAGAAGAGGAGACTGACATTTTGATATATTTCTTTTAGAAGAAGTAAAACAAATATATCATACCCCCCCCCCCCCTTTTTTTTTTTTTTTTTTACTTGTCCCATTTCTGTTTTTTTAAATATATGCTGTTCAGATGAGACTTCATTGGAGAAAGAGAAGATGCCATTATTTTTATTAGTCATTAAGTCAAACAAATTGCAAGTTGAATATGGTAATTGAGGGCTTGTAGATACAGAATATTAAAAAGTTTTTCTATCAATGTTTGGCAGTTTGATTTAATAGATTGATTTTGATTTTGATAAAGGGTCTTCTGGCACATGTTTTAGTCTGTATCGTCATGACGATAATGATCAACAGACAATTACAATTATTCACTACTGTACATGATCACCAATGCTAAATGTCAAACTCCAGAAATTTAATTTAGCAAATAAAAGTATGTGTTACTTATTCAATCATTTTTATATATGTTATAATACATGTGATATTGAACCTGTCAAGAAGTGACTGTAAAACTTAGGAGCTTATTTCAAATAATGTAAAGAGAAACAGAAGAAAATACCAGAAAATACTGAAATTCAATTACAAATGATGAATGGTTGTTTAATTATTCGGCCTCTGAATGTATTTTTAACAATGCCATCCTATGCTTTGTTTTATCTTTTCAGTTTACCTTCAAGTTTGTAAGTGGACAAGACCGCAAAGGAAAGACCGACTCAAGATTCACAATGATTCTCAGGTTGCTTCTCCTGGTGTTTCTACCAGTAGGTAAGTGTCACGATGAGAATTATTCTTCTGTTTGGAAAACTGTTGATTTGACTCTGACTCTGACCCTCTGATCATGGAACAGCAATGAACGTCCAAACTGGTCCAAACTGTGGAAGGAGCTGTTCAGAATCAAGCTGCAACTGCTCCAGCTGCCAATACATCTCCATCACCTACTCCAACTAACAATAGACCTGCTACAACTACCACAACTACAGCTCCTCCAACTACCACAACTACAGAAGCACCAACTACAACTAAATCTTCTCCAACTACAGCTGCTCCAACTACAGGTTCTCCAACTACAACTGCTCCACCTACAACTACAGCTGCTCCAATTACCACTACAGCTGTTCCAACTGCAACTGCTCCACCTACAACTACAGCTCCAACAACTACCACTGCTCTAACCACAATGGCTCCAACTACAACTACACCTCCTACAACTACAGCTGTTCCAATTACAAGTACAGACACAACAACTACATCTGCTGCACCTACAACTACAGCTCCTACAACTACAGCTCTTAAAACTACAGCTTCTCCAAGAACAATTGCTCCAATTACAACTACAGCTCCTACAACTTTAGCTGCTCCATCTACAATTGCTCCAACTATAACTACAGCTCCTACAACTACAGCTGCTGCACCGACAACTACAACTCCATCTGCACATTTACCAAATGCACATGTACAGATGCATTTGTGGCATTTCGTCAAACTCCACCCGTCGCGGTAGGTTTGCTTTGTGCTGTAGGCCTGCTCTGTGTCAACACAGTAACATAAATTTTGATTAGTTTTTGCGTCGCGTTTCGTCGCCCTTCGAATCAGCGCGCATTGAGGAGGGAGCCTATGTGCGCTCTACTTGGGGAGGAGCGAGAGCTCGAAAAGGCGAGGCAGATGGACAGGTAGGATGTTTTCAGAAGTTTAACCTGCCCTGTGATGCGCACTGTTAAGCGAGGCCACACACATGTTGTGGACACGTTGCGCACGCTGACAGTCCGTGTGGTGACGCGCCGCGCAGTGTCCGCGGGCTCCGGACGAGCGCACAGGCTGCAGAGAGGTGGCCCGCGCACTCCCGCACACCGGTACGAGTTTATTGCAGTGACTGTAATGATAGTGCATCGCCCGACTAGTGTCATATCTCAAGTCCGATACAAGACCGAGTCCAAACGCGGTCCAAGACCTTAAAGAAAAGGTCTCGAGTACTACATTACGATCTACCTTGGCGATCTACCGACACTACCTTGGCGATCGACTGGCCGATCGCGATCGACGTATTGGGCACCCCTGTACTAGGCCTACCCACATTATACAGTCATGGCCAAAAGTTTTGAGAATGACACAAATACTAATTTTCACAAAGTCTGCTCCTCCAGTATTTATTATGGCAATTTGTACTCCAGAATGTTATGAGGAGTGATCAGCTCAACTGCAATTAACTGCAAAGTCCCTCTTTGCCTTGAAAATTAACCTTATCCCCAAAAGAACATTTCCACTGCATTTCAGCCCTGCCACAAAAGGACCAGCTAACATCAATTCAAAGATTCCTCCTTTAACACTGGTGTGGGTGTTGATGAGGACAAGACTGGAGATCGGTTATGATTTTAGTTAGAATAACAGACTGGACACTTGGACACTGGAGGATGGTGCATGACATCATTGTTCCTCTTCTATTAACCATGGTTATGTGCAAAGAAACATGTGCAGTCATCATTGCATTGCACAAAAAGGGCATAACAGGGAAATTTATAGCAGCTAGTAAGATTGCACCTCAGTCAGCCATCTGATAATCGGATTATCAAGAATTTCAAGGAGAGAGGTTCAATTGTTGCCAAACAGGCTCCAGGGCTCCCAAGAAACACCCAGCAAGCACCAGGACTGTCTCCTAAAGTTATTTCACCTGCGGGATCGGGCCACCACCAGTGCAGAGCTCGGGAATGGCAGCAGCCAGGTGTGAGTGCATCTGCATGCACAGTGAGGCGAAGACTTTTGGAGGAAGGCCTGGTGTCAAGAAGGGCAGCAGAGAAGCCACTTCTCTCCAGAAAAAACATCAGAGACCGACTGATATTCTGCAAAAGGTACAAGGATTAGACTGCTGAGGACTGGGGTAAAGTCATTTTCTCTGATGAATCCCCTTTCTGATTGTTTGGGGCATCTGGTAAAAAGTTTGTTCGGAGAAGACGAGGTGAGCGCTACCATCAGTCCTGTCTCATGCCAACAGTAAATCATCCTGACACCATTCATGTGTGGGGTTGCTTTTCAGTTAAGGGAGTGGCCTCTCTCACAATCTGGCCTAAAAACACAGCCATGAGTGAAGAATGGTACCAGGACGTCCTCCGAGAGCAACGTCTCCCAACCATCCAAGAGCAGTTTGGTGATGAACAAAGCCTTTTCCAGCAGGATGGAGCACCTCGCCATAAAGCAAACGTAATAACTAAATGGCTCGGGGAACAAAACGTAAAGATTTTAGATTCACGAAACTCCCCAGACCTTAATCCCACTGAGAATTTGTGGTCAATCCTCAAGAGGCAGGTGGACAAAAAATACCCCACAAATTCTAACAAACTCCAAGCATTGATTATGTAAGAATGGACGGCCATCAGTCAGGATTTGGTCCAGAAGTTGATTGACAGCTGCCAGGGAGAATTGCAGAGGTCTTGAAAAAGCTGGGAAATATTGACTTGTTGCATGAACTCAGTGTAATTGTCAAGAAAAGCTTTTGATGCTTATGAAATGCTTGTAATTATATTTCCGCAAACCTTAAAAACATCTGAGAAAACACCTACAAACCCTGCAGCAGCAGACCCTGTGAAAATGTAATATTTGGTGTCATTCTCAAAACCTTTGGCCATGACTGTACTTTGGCTTTAGGATGTTGCAGTGGTTTAGTGCAGTCTGACCGTGGGGTTCACGCTCGAATTTTGGTTTGGAAAATCTGTGCTTTTCTGTCTAAAACCTAAAATCTCTATTGTATTACATAAAATATAAAAGTACATTACCAAGTGTAAAGTAGATTTTGCAGTATTTGATGAAAAATATTTATCCTGAAAGATGCTAGCAAAGCAAATACATCAATACTTTTGTATTGTAATATGTTCATGAAAACTAAACAAGTGTTGATTTATATAGTGCTTTTCACAGACATACGTCACAAAGACACTTTACAGAGCATTATTTACAGGCCATTATTTACAGAGCATTATTTACAGAGCATTATTTACAGAGCATTATATACAGAGTGTTATTTACAGGCCATTATTTACAGAGTGTTATTTACAGAGCATTATTTACAGGCCATTATTTACAGAGTGTTATTTACAGAGCATTATCCGTTGGTGTGAGCTGCTATTGTAGCCACAGCTGCCCTGGGACACACTGACCGAAATGCAGCTCCTCCAACCACCATCACTCACACACACACCACTTTCATACTTGGAAATGTGGGTGAAGTGCCTTGCCTAAGGACACAACCATGACCATTTTTATGACTGGCGCCCCCCTGTTGCACTTGATTTTCCCAGTGTCCTCCTATTCAAGTACTGACCAGGTCCGGTCTTGTTTAGCCACATATATATACACATATATATGTGCACATACATGTCCTGTATATGTCTGAAAAAATTGTACAAATCGTACAACAGATCTGGAGGTGGAGTACCATATACGCCCATTTCAAAGAAACGTCAAAATGTACAGGAAAACAACTTTAACCTGCATGAAACATATTGCCCCCTTAATATGCTTGTTTTTAGAATCAGTTCAGCCAAAATTCCATTTTTTTTTTTAAGTTTGAAGTTTTAATCGTGTTGTTGAGGCACATCCAAAATTATCACCATAAGCTCATTAAAGTGTGAACCAACAGCATAATTTCGGACATAATTTGCTGCACACAGCCCAGAGCAGAAGAACTGAGTTCAGGTAACAGCAACAGTCAACAGCGATAAACACACGGATGAAGCACTCAGCCATCTCCATCTCCATGTGCAGGTTCTGGCTAAAACGAGGCTGCGCAGTCCAGTCCAAGTGGCTTCGTCCTGCTGGTTCCAGAGCAAGTCCACAGTCATAGCTGATGTTAAAATTTTGCATGTATAAATATAACTGCATCATCAGCATACATCTGTATATTGAGATTAGGACACACATCAGGTAAGTCATTCATAGAATTGAGCATAACGGATAGGGCAGGAACTGCAACTTAATTCCAGAAATGGATACATTTTGTTTCCTATCAGAAAGATATGACTTAAACCGGGTTCATTTAGATAGGTGGTTTACCGTATCAAAGGCCTTCTTGAGGTCCAAAAACACATCACCTACACAGGCATTTTTGTCAAGACACTTTGCAGATTTTGTTGAATGGTGATTACAGAAACCAGAATTCAAATGCTCATTCAACTGTTTTGTCGCACATTTTTCAGCAATTTTGGAAATTGAAGGTAGAATACTTATAGGTCTGTAATTAGACATTTCTGCACCAAATTTAAAAACTGGAGTGACCACTACCAGTTTCCAAGCTGAGGGCAAAACACTTTGTTTAAAGGATAAGTTTACAAGATGTGTAATAGGTGAAAAGAGTAAAAGTAAAGAGGAAAGTAAATTGCTTTAAAACAGACTTTGAGCAATTAAGAGAGTTTATACTGTTGAGCACTTCTGATTCTGATATTTCTTCTATCCTAAAACTGGCAAGAGTTGGATCAATAGCATAGTTAGTGCATTTGTGTAGAACAAACTGTCAAGCAATTTTGAGTTAAAGTACTCATCCATTTCTGTGCTATAACAGTAGGATTTAGTGTAGCTGTTCCATTCATTTTTATTGAAATGTTTTCTATACTATTTTTGTCTTGCCTACCAACAAGTTTACTGATGTATTTCCAAATTGTTTTAATATTCCCTTTACCATTTTCAATAACATTAATGTAAAAATTGGCTTCAGCCTTTAGAATTGTGATAGTTAAAAGGTACATTTCTGCTGATCTGTGGGCAAGCTAGATTTGATAGATTTCTTCACTCTCTTTCATCTTTTTGCATTTCTCATCAATCCATGGTAAAATTGCACTTTGACCCCTCCCCCAGAGGACTACAGATGGAAATTAGCTGTAAAGATAGAATCTGGTACAAGCATCTCTGCCTTTGTGCTTAATGTAACTGTACATTATCCTTATAAATAAATTAAATGAAATGAAAACGTTGTCATTTCTTTTTCCCTGCTTCCATTTTTCATAAATGGTGCAACTAATTCATGGAGCTTTGAAGCAAATAAATTACAGCTCATTTCTATATTATTACTTGTTAGAATGACATTCCATCTTCTTTGAGAACCACATGGAGGTTTTGAATGTGCTTTTTAAAATGGTCACATTTTTATAGCGCTTTTCTACCCTTCAAGGCACTCAAAGCGTTTTACAACAAGGAACGACTCACCCATTCACACACACATTTATACATCAGTGTATGCAGACACTGGGGACGAGGTGGGTTAAGTGTCTCGCCCAAGGACACAACGACAGCATTCATCTGTGGGAGTTGGAATCACACCAGCGACCTGTGGGTCAGTGGATCTGACCGCTCACCAATGATGTTTATGTCGAGAGCGGGAATATAACCTTGGAAACCTGTTCTCTTGTGTGATGATTTTGTAAATGTATGAGTAATATGGTACAGTAATACAGCCCTGTCAGTAAATTATATGTTTTAACAATTCCTTCTGGATTGTTTGTGAATGATAAATCAATACAGGGAGAAAAGCAGGGGGTGGTTTTTTTTGGTTTGGCTTCTCTTCTATCATTGGTTGGATTAAAAATATCCATGTTTCGCTTAGAATTTTTTTTTTTTTTACCAATACATGTTCAACAATCACCCGTGATTATTGGCTCTTTATTTAAATCACAGTTATTCAGGAGAATTTTTAATTGGTTGTAATAATCGATAGTTGCAGATGTTTTTTATTCAATCTCTACATGCAGCTCTTAGGCCAGTTAATACGCAGCAATAATGTGTCCTACCACAACAGTGCAGACGATACTCAGATCTATGTCTCACTGCAGCAGGGACTATGGACTAGTGGACTCACTCTGCCACTGCATCCAATAGATCAGTGTGTGGATGAAAACAACTTTCTCCAGCTAAACTCAGACAAGACACAAGTCAGACTTTGGCCACAAAAACTAAGGCTATGTTCAGACTGCAGCCTGAAGTGACCCAAATCCAATTTTTTCACTCTTATGCGAACTGTATGTGATCTTTTAATGACATCTGAACGACACATAACTGATATTTTCAAATGTGACCCAAGCCACTTCGATATGTATGTACATTCGACCTACACGTCATCAACAAGTGTCAGGTTACAGCTATAGTGCTATAACAAGCACCTGTTGCGAGCCAATGTAGCAAACGGCGACGTGTTTGCTCACTAAAATCGGCTGCCGAAGATGTGTTTCCTCCCGCAAGAGTGATATGACAGCAACTTTAAAATCGCCAGGTGCTCAAAGCAGCGTCCATGTTTAGGCGACTTGTGTAAACACTGAGCACGCTCACTGTGTGTGACATCAGTGTGTCCTACAATGATCTTGCAGGACACTCCTGGGGCATTTAAAGTTCAAACTGGAGATCACACACAAGTCACATTTAATTGGAAATGTGACCTTCCAAAAAAAAATCTGATTTCACAAAAAAAATCCAAATTGAGCTTTAAACCCTGTGTCACGATCAAAAAAGGGAAGGACCCAAAAGCAGACAGGGATGCGGGAGAGGTTACAATGATTTATTCACACAAAATCGTGAATATTGAAGGGGGTAGCAGGCAGGTCGGGGAGGCAGCTGGTAGTGGAGGCAGGCACGGTTGGACAGGCTGGAGCAGAGGCCGGAGCAGGAGCTGGGCTGGGCAGACTGGCAGGGAACTGGAGCAGAAAAACAGACAGGTTAGATAAAAACTCAAACTGGGCAGTAAATCCAAAAAAGGCCGGAACAAGCGTTCACCACAGAGGTTAACTGACGTTGGTGAGGAGAAACCAGGCACATATACAGAGGTGATTGAAGATGGCAAACAGGTGCGCAGGCCAGCCCAGGAGCAGGAGGAGGAGTCGGACATGCCCAGGAGAAGGAGGTAGGTGAGGGGGAGGGTGAAGCAGGGACAGACAGCAGCAGGAGTGTACCATGACACCCTGCAGTGTGCAGTGTACACTGTGAGCAGTCATCTCCAGTCTCTCTCTCTGAAACCTTCAAATCAGGCTAGAAACCTCAGGGTAATAATGGGCTCAGACTTGAACCAACAGCCACATCAAATAAATAAATAACATCTGCAGCCATTTACCATCTAAAAAACAGCAGAAATCACAGGTGTTCTGTCTAAAGCAGACTTGGAGAGACTTATCCATGTGTTTGTCTCAAGTAGGTTAGATACTGTAATGGCCTCTCACTGTGAGAGCTGCATAACATCCAGAACACTGCAGCTCGGGTCCTGACTCCAACCAGGAAGTATGAGCACAGGAGTCCTGTGCTCAGGTCTCTGCACTGCCCCCTTGTCTCAGGACTCTGCACTGGCCCCTGGTCTCAGGACTCTGCACTGGCCCCTGGTCTCAGGACTCTGCACTGGCCCCTGTGGGTCAGAGACTTTAAAGCAGCTCTGCTTGTGCACAAGTCTCTCCATGGCCTAGCTTCAAAGTACATCTGTGACATGTTAGTGCCACATGAACCATCTGCACTCTGAGGAGCTCAGGGACCGGCCTCCTGCTGGTGCCCAGAGTCAGGACTAAACTCAGAGAGTCAGAGTTTCAGATTCATGCAGCTAAAACCTGGGACAGTCTGAACATGTGAGACAGACTCTACTCTGACTTTGTTTAAATCCAGACTAAAAACAGTTCTGTTTAGCTGATTGAAAGGTTTTCATTCTGCACTCTTCTCTCTCATTTAATGTCTCTCTCTCTGTATTTTTTAATTTTATGATAATTATTTATGTTTTGATTTGTTTGTATTGTGATTTTAATGTATTTCTTATTCTGTAAAGCACTTTGAATTACTTTGTGTACGAGTTGTGCTATACAGTACAATTTTCTTTATTTTTTTGGTGACGTAGGACCAGTCACCCTGAAACTACCCATACACTGATAGAGTAAAACCTGTGATAAACTCAACTACAATCAACTGGCTCCAATATCTAGATTTGTCCATTGCGACCTCCTCTAGCTGTCTTTTATGTCTCATACACGATCAACAAATAAAGCTAAAAAAGGCAAAATGGATGAAGAAACTTCATCGACCCAGCTCTTTGTGGCGTACTCCACACCAAAAAAGTTCTTTGCAGAAGCCGAGAAATCGTTGGAAGAAAGTTTGCAGCATCTTGAGAACCAACTGGCTATGCTACAAGCAACTCAAATCCAACAGGGTGAGGATATTGAGAAACAGCGCAAGGATCTCACCGTCACACAGACGCATGTCAAGAAAAACAAAGACACCCTGCTGAGATTCAGTGATGTGCTAACTCAAGCTTATTTCACTGGAGAATGGAAGCATCAGGACCATGAAAGAAGGCGAGGAAAAGAACAATGCTTTTACCAAATGGTTCCCTTCCTGTTCTACCCAGCGACCATCACGATTGTCAGCAGCAACAAATAACTTTTCTTTGAGAGCCCAGCTGCAGCAGAAAAGTATCTCTCTGAGTATGAAACCTCTAAAGCTACTCAGTGAACACTCCGATTGGTCAGATCTTTCCATTGACCACGATCACAATCACTTTCCACATAAATGGAGGCACGCTGTTTTGTTTTTCTCCCGGACGCGATGACGTCACCAGAGGATGGACCCTGGTTCATGCATTTCTTATTCTTATTCTCTTCACTATTTTGTATTTATTTTGTACACTTGTATGTCGGCCACATCACAGCATTTCCTGAACCTCACATTACTCCAGACCTACAGAGGTACTCTGAGAGGTTGGATAGTGCACAGCAGATTACAGCAGTTTTACCGATGCTGAACCGATGGCAGTGAGTCGGCATTGCCCGACTGCAAAACTTGACATTTTCTCCTGACTAAGCCAATTACCCTTTTTCCTTGTTTGTTCGACCTCATACGCAGACAGCTATTTTTTTTTTTTCATTTGTGAATGAAGGCGTCTTTAAAGACGCACAGTAAAATCCTACACTGTCTTCAACAGTAAATATCTGCAAGGACAATATCTCCAGGTAACAGCTTGTTCAAGATGCCACCCTCTGTTATTTATTTGTCACTGGCCCTTCCTTTCTAATCATTTCAAATATTAGCAACATAAACTTGAGGAGCCATGCCAATAAGAAATGTGATCAGATTTGCGCTTTTGCCAAAAAGAAAAAATGTGCATGCTTTTCAATGAATACTTGAAAACAGTCCAATATCACTGCAACTTTAAATCCAAAGTGCTTTCTGAATGACAAAGGCATGGCTGGTTGCAGTACATCTCACTCAGGAAGAACATGAACGAGGTTAATCCAAATTCAGGACACAATGTCTGTTGTTACATTAGATTGGTTGGCCAGATCTTGGAATTGGAGATTTGATTTAAGACACATGATGATAAATAAAACATTGCTCAAATTTTGACAGAGCTGATAGAGAGGAAGTTGTGATATCTGGTCCATAGAGTTGGAAAATTTGCATTAAGGAATCATACTGCGTTCAGAATGAAATAGATCCAGGTAACAGATTAATCCTTTAAATGACATGTTTAGGCACTACAAACAATGGAGCTATTCAATTTCCCATTTACAATCTCTTTAGTCTTCCTAAAATGTAACTTAACAGGTTTGACTTTGGCATTAGTTTCAAACATCAGAGTCATTGCATAGGTGCATACTCCTCACCAGGGATGAGACACCAGGTGAATAATTATGATAACAACTGTTAATTACTCATTACACCGATTCATATGTGACGTGTGTCATTCCAGAACACAGCATATATATATGCATACAAAACTCAAGACTCAGATCAGAAGTCACAAGACACTGGACTAACAGAGCACAAGTTGAGGAATCCTTCATTATCACAGTGAGTACACAATGCTATTTGCTGGATTTGAGGAGGAGTATAGTTTCAAAATATTTTATGTGGTTTTGTCATGCAAATGAAATAACCAGAAAACAAAAAAAGAGTATTTATATTCGGGGTGTGATGATTCTGTTTCATGGAAGAGGTTCATGGCGCCATCTTAATTTTGCTCCTGAAGTTTGGTCCAGATCAGCAAATGTGACTTTGCCATCAGCAGCAGCCAAATACAGAGAGAAACTTGATCCACTTTAACAGTTTTGGCCTCAGCATTTACAATCAACTGCATTCAAATCTACATGCCAACAAAAACAGCATTTTTACTTTACATTATCAATAAACCAAATTTGCTGCACAACAAAATTGGCCATAGCATCACAAACAAATCAATGATTGGGCATGGTCTGGGCCTGGATGGACAATCCAACACATGGATGAAGAAGAGGAGATTGGAAGCCTCTGTGGAGTTTTTATTTCATATTGATATGTTTTAGAATTGCACAGACAATTGATTCATTAGATAAAGAGTGAGATGCTCGTGTTATTAATTAGGTCAGATGTTTGTTTGCTATAACTTAGACTAGAGAAAGAAGCATGAGCCGTGAGAGGGGAGAGAGAGAGAGGAGAGCTGACCCTGTGTGCAGAGCCTCATGAGCGGGGCAGAGAGAGCAGCCAGGGCTGCTCTTGGACACAGGATCATGAGGGAAAGGCTGGTGAATCCGGGAGTGTTGGTAACTTTGACTAATGTAGCCTATATGTGATAAATCAGGAGTTTATTTAGGCTACACTTTGGAATTTGTAAAGGTCCAATATTACACAAATTCGGAAATGTGAGCTTTGAGCCATGTTAGAATATTGTTACCTCCTCAAAAATAGACCTATAGTTGTGTTTTGTTTCATTCGCACATGTTTGAATAGCCCTTGTTTATTAGTCTTTCTACATCTCCAAAGCTCAAAATGCTCTGTACCACTTTGTGATGGCATGAAGCAGTAGTTTTCAAGTTCACTTTTACCTTTTGTTCATTAAGGATCGGCAATTCCAGAGCTGAAATAACCCCACTGATTCTAGTGAATAATAATAATAATAATAATAATAATAATAATAATAATAATAATAATAATAATAATTAATAATAATAATGATAATAATAATAATAATAATAATAATAATAATAATAATAATAATAATAATAATGATTTTTCTTTATAGTGCACTTTATATTTGAAAACAAATCTTAAATGAAGGAATGCCTTTATTTGTCAATTCCTTCACATGTACAAGACATACAAAGCAAAAGAAATTGGACCTGTCACCCCATCTGTACATTACAACATACAAAAAACAATATTACATGGGGAAGACAACATGGACCGGACAGGAAGAAAGGTAGCAGATAGAAATAAACAAAAAAAACAGCATCACATCAGCACAGGGGTAGGAGAAAAAAAAAGGGCCACCCAGATCATGCCCCAAACCACGGGACATCGTATGGAATGTGTACACAAAATAAAAAACACCTCGGAGCATCAGCAACATAGTCAAAACACAGTACAAACATTCCACAGGACTAGCAACAGGGTAGGGGAAGGTTGTGGAGGAAGTCCAACGTAGGTAAGCAGCCATCCGGATCCCGCAGCCCTGACGGCACTGGATGCAACAGACCCGCCCGCCCGGTCAGAGGTACGAAGCTACAGTAGGGCTACAGTAAAAGAATAACAAGAATAGTCCTTTTGTGAAAGCATCCCCCTGGTAGGCTTCCACAGAGGGAGAGCCGGAGCCTCGAAGGCCCTGTCCTCCCAGTCTTGAGCCGTGTCCTGGTCCTAGCTGACTTGTGTGGTGTGTGAGCAGGTCTGTGAGGAAAGTTGGGGCAGCACCATGGATACAGTGGTGGCTCTCCTTGTATTGTATTGATGCCAGTACAGGGTGTGGAGAATGGGGATGAAGTGCTTGTGTTTATGCACCCTGATCTGGACATTGGCGGCGCTGTTCTGAACGTACTGGAGATTTTGGTTGCTCCTGCCAGGGATCCCGATGAGGAGTGCATTAGAGTAGTCCAACCTGGAGGAGGCAGGGCAGGGACAAGCTTCTCAACAGCCGGAAGGGAAAAGAGGGGACTGAGCTTAGAGATATTACAGTGGTGAAGGAAGGAAACTTTTCAGATGTATGTGACGAACTTGTAGACGGACAGAGGGAAATGCTGTGGCCAAAGAGTAATATGCAGGTGACGGTGAAAGAGTGAAGTTGTGGAGAGATTCCTGTATGAATGGCTTTTGTTTTTGAGCCATTCAGCTGTGGGTGAGGCAGGTTCCAGAGGGGGGTGATTTTGAGGCAGAGTTGTGTATCTGTGTGTTTCTGTCTTGTTCCCTGCAGCAGCCCCTCTCCTTCCCTTGAGAAAAAAAACCTGCTCTCTTCTTGTATTTTTGCCACTAAACATGTTATAGGACTTAATCATCTCTAAATGGGTTATTTACTAAATCAAACTGAGAAGATATAGTTTAAAATAAAAGTTAATATTTTCGTCAATCCGGAGTCTATCAATGTGAAATAAAAATTGACTAAAAGACAAAACTCACCTCTGTCAGGATTAGCGGCAGTGAGCCTCTACAGAGCTGTTTACTTTGTCTATTTAACACCAGAATCTTTGAGAATTTTGAGAATTGTCCCAGCCCTAATTTTTTTTTTTTTTTTCTGTTCAGATGGAGACATACATGCTGACACATTGTTAGGGCTGCAACCATGGACCTAAAATAAGAACATGACTGCAAATAATTATGTTTTTATTATCTTATTTTTATTAATCATTAGGTCAAACAAATTGTAAGTTGAAAATGGTAACTAAGGGCTTGTAGATACAGAATATAAAAAAAAAATAAAGTGTATTAAAGAAGTTTTTCTATTCATGTTTGATTTTGATAATTACAATTATTCACTACTGTACATGATCACCAATGCTAAATGTCAATCTCGAGAAATTTAATTTAGCAAATAAAAGTATGTGTTACTTATTCAATCATTTTTATATAATTTTATATACGTTATAATACATGTGATACTGATCCTGTCAAGAAGTGACTGTAAAACCTAGGAGCTTATTCCAAATAATGTAAAGAGAAACAAGAAAATATCAGAAAATACTGAAATTCAATTACAAATGATGAATGGTTGTTTAATTATTCAGCCTCTGAATGTATTTTTAACAATGCCATCCTATGCTTTGTTTTATCTTTTCAGTTTACCTTCAAGTTTGTAAGTGGACAAGACCACAAAGGAAAGACCGACTCAAGATTCACAATGATTCTCAGGTTGCTTCTCCTGGTGTTTCTACCAGTAGGTAAGTGTCACGATGAGAATTATTCTTCTGTTTGGAAAACTGTTGATTTGACTCTGACTCTGACCCTCTGATCATGGAACAGCAATGAACGTCCAAACTGTGGAAGCACTGCTGAGAAACAGATGTCCAGTATTAACAACCACAACCACCCCACTGCCAACTACCACTACAACGACACCTCCTCCAACAACCACAACCACCCCTCTGCCAACTACCACTACAACGACACCTCCTCCAACAACCACAACCACCCCACTGCCAACTACCACTACAACGACACCTCCTCCAACAACCACAACCACCCCTCTGCCAACTACCACTACAACGACACCTCCTCCAACAACCACAACCACCCCTTTGCCAACTACCACTACAACAACACCTCCTCCAACAACCACAACCACCCCTCTGCCAACTACGACACCTACAGCTGCTCCAACTACCACAACGACAGCTCCTCCAACTACCGCAACTACAGCTCCTCCAACTACCACAACTACAGCTCCTCCAACTACCGCAACAACAGCTCCTCCATCTACCGCAACGACAGCTCCTCCAACTACCACAACTACAGCTCCTCCAACTACCGCAACAACAGCTCCTCCATCTACCGCAACTACAGTCCCTTCAACTACCACAACTACAGCAGCACCAACTACAACTACAACAGCGCCAACTACCACAACTACAGAAGCACCAACTACAACTACAACAGCGCCAACTTCCACAACTACAGCAGCACCAACTACAACTACCACAACTACAGCAGCACCAACTACAACTACAGCAGCACCAACTACCACAACTACAGCAGCGCCCACTACAACAGTGCCAACTACAACCACAGCAGCATCAACTACAGCAGCACCAACTACAAGTACAGCAGCAACAACTACAACTACTGCAGCGCCAGCACCAACTACAACTACAGCAGTACCAACTACGACAGCAGCACCAACTACCACAACTACAGCAGCACCAACTACAACTACAGCAGTACCAAGTACCACAACTACAGCATCACCAACTACAACAGCAGCAGCACCAACTACCACAACTACAGCAGCACCAACTACAACTACAGCAGCACCAACTACCACAACTACAGCAGCGCCCACTACAACAGTGCCAACTACAACCACAGCAGCACCAACTACAAGTACAGCAGCAACAACTACAACTACTGCAGCGCCAACTACAACTACAGCAGCACCAACTACAACTACAGCAGTACCAACTACAATGACAGCAGCACCAACTACCACAACTACAGCAGCACCAACTACAACTACAGCAGCACCAAGTACCACAACTACAGCAGCGCCCACTACAACAGCGCCAACTACAACCACAGTAGCACCAACTACAGCAGCACCAACTCCAACTACAGCAGCACCAACCACAACGACAGCAGCGCCAACTACAACTACAGCAGTACCAACTACAACTACAGCAGCACCAACTACCACAACTACAGCAGCGCCAACTACAACAGCGCCAACTACAACTACTGCAGCTACAACTACAGCAGCACCAACTACAACTACAGCAGCGCCAACTACAACAGCGCCAAGTACCACAACTACAGCAGCACCAACTACAACTACAGTAGCGCCAACTACCACAACTACAGCAGCACCAACTACAGCTACAGCAACACCAACTACAGCAGCACCAACTACAACTACTGCAGCGCCAACTACTACTACAGCAGCACCAACTACAACAGCGCCAACTACAACTACAGCAGCACCAACTACAACTACAGCAGCACCAACTACCACAACTACAACAGTGCCAACTACAACAGCGCCAACTACAACTACAGCAGCACCAACTATAGCAGCACCAACTACAACTACAGTAGTGCCAACTACTACTACAGCAGCACCAACTACAACGACTTCAGCGCCAACTACAACTACAGCAGCACCAACTACAACTACTGCAGCACCAACTACAAGTACAGCAGCACCAACTACAACTACAACTACAGCAGCACCAACTACAACTACAACAGCATCAACTACAACTACTGCAGTGCCAACTACCACAACTACATCATCACCAACTACAACTTCAGCAGCATCAACTACAACTACAGCAGCACCAACTACCACAACTACAGCAGCGCCAACTACAACAGTGCCAACTACAGCAGCACCAACTACAACTACAGCAGCACCAACTACAGCAGTGCCAACTACAACAGCACCAACTACAACTACTGCAGTGCCAACTACCACAACTACATCAGCACCAACTACAACTTCAGCAGCATCAACTACAACTACAGCAGCACCAACTACCACAACTACAGCAGCACCAACTACAACAGTGCCAACTACTACTACAGCAGCACCAACTACAACTACTGCAGCGCCAACTACAGCAGCACCAACTACAACTACTGCAGCGCCAACTACAAGTACAGCAGCACCCACTACAACTACAGCAGCACCAACTACCACAACTACAGCAGCACCAACTACAACTACTGCAACGCCAACTACAACTACAGCAGCACCAACTACAACTACTGCAGCGCCAACTACAACTACAGCAGCACCAACTACCACAGCTACAGCAGCACCAACTACAACTACTGCAGCACCAACTACAACTACAGCAGCACCAACTACCACAACCACAGCAGCACCAACTACAACAGCCCCAACTACCACAACTACAGCAGCACCAACTACATCTACAGCAGCGCCAACAACAACTACAGCAGCACCAACTACCACAACTACAGCAGCGCCAACTACAGCAGCACCAACAACAACAGCGCCAACTACTACAACTACAGCAGCACCAACTACCACAACTACAGCAGCGCCAACTACCACAACAACAGCAGCGCCAACCGCAACTACATCAGCACCAACTACCACTACTACAGCAGCGCCAATTACCACAACTACAGCGGCAAAAACTACAAGGACAGCAGAGCCAACTACCACAACTACAGCAGCACCAACTACAACTACAGCAGCACCAACTACAACTACGGCAGCGCCAACTACAACTACAGCAGAGTCAACTACCACAACTCCAGAATCACCAACTACCACAACTACAGCTGCACCAACTACCACAACTACAGCAGCGCCAACTACCACAACTACAGCTGCGCCAACGACCACAACCACAGCAGCCCCAACCACAACTACAGCAGTGTCAACTACCATAACTACAGCAGCACCAACCACAACTACAGCAGCACCAACTACAACTACAGCAGCGCCAACTACAACTACAACATCGTCAACTACCACAACTACAGCAGTGCCAACTACAACTACACCAGCCCCGACAACCACAACTACAACAGCACCTAATACCACAACTAATGCAGCGCCAACTACATCTACAGCAGCACCAACTACAACTACTGCAGCACTAACTACCACAACTACAGCAGCACCAACTACAACTACAGCAGCGCCAACTATTACAACTAAAGCTGCACCATTTATCACAACTACAGCGGCGCCAACTACAACTACAGCAGCACCAACTACCACAGCTACAGCAGCACCAACTACAACTACTGCAGCACCAACTACAACTACAGCAGCACCAACTACCACAACCACAGCAGCACCAACTACAACAGCCCCAACTACCACAACTACAGCAGCACCAACTACATCTACAGCAGCGCCAACAACAACTACAGCAGCACCAACTACCACAACTACAGCAGCGCCAACTACAGCAGCACCAACAACAACAGCGCCAACTACTACAACTACAGCAGCACCAACTACCACAACTACAGCCGCGCCAACTACCACAACAACAGCAGCGCCAACCGCAACTACATCAGCACCAACTACCACTACTACAGCAGCGCCAATGACCACAACTACAGCGGCAAAAACTACAAGGACAGCAGAGCCAACTACCACAACTACAGCAGCACCAACTACAACTACAGCAGCACCAACTACAACTACCGCAGCGCCAACTACAACTACAGCAGAGTCAACTACCACAACTCCAGCAGCACCAACTACCACAACTACAGCTGCACCAACTACCACAACTACAGCAGCGCCAACTACCACAACTACAGCTGCGCCAACTACCACAACCACAGCAGCCCCAACCACAACTACAGCAGTGTCAACTACCATAACTACAGCAGCACCAACCACAACTACAGCAGCACCAACTACAACTACAGCAGCACCAACTACAACTACAACATCGTCAACTACCACAACTACAGCAGTGCCAACTACAACTACACCAGCCCCGACAACCACAACTACAACAGCACCTAATACCACAACTAATGCAGCGCCAACTACATCTACAGCAGCACCAACTACAACTACTGCAGCACTAACTACCACAACTACAGCAGCACCAACTACAACTACAGCAGCGCCAACTATTACAACTAAAGCTGCACCATTTATCACAACTACAGCGGCGCCAACTACAGCTACAGTAGCACCAACTACAACTACAGCAGCGCCAACTACAACTACTGCAGCATCAATGACCACAACTACAGCAGCACCAACTACAACAGCGCCAACTATTACAACTACATCAGCACCAACTACCACAACTACAGCAGCGCCAACTACCACAACTACAGCGGCACCAACTTCAACTACAGCAGCGCCAACTACTACAAGTACAGCAGTACCAACTACCACAACAACAGCAGCGCCAACCACAACTACATCAGCACCAACTACCACTACTACAGCAGCGCCAACTACCACAACTACAGCTGCACCAACTACCACAACTACAGCAGCCCCAACCACAACTACAGCAGTGTCAACTACCATAACTACAGCAGCACCAACCACAACTACAGCAGCACCAACTACAACTACAGCAGCGCCAACTACCACAACTACAGCTGTTCCAACTACCACAACCACCCCTCTGCCAACTACGACGACAACAACACTTCCTCCAACTACAACAACCACTCCTCTGCCAACTACCACTACGACACTTCCTGCAACTACCACAACCACCCATCTGCCAACTACGACAACTACAGCTGCTCCAACTATCACAACCACCCCTGTGCCAACTACAACGACAACTACAGCTCCTCCAACTACCACAACTACAGTCGCAACAACCATGACTACAGCTCCTCCAACTACCACAACTACAGTAGCACCAACCACGATGACTACAGCTCCTCCAACTACCACAACCACAATAGCAACTACCACAACTACAGCTCCTCCAACTACTACAACTACAGTAGCACCAACCACGACTACAGCTCCTCCAACTACCACAACCACAATAGCAACAACCACAATTACAGCTTCTCCAACTACTACAACTACAGCTCCTCCAACTTCTACAACTACAGTTCCTCCAATTACCACAACTCACACGACGACAGCAGCAGTCGTAGTCCCGAGTCCAAGTGCAGCAGTAACAGCAGCTACAGCTATTGGTGTGGCATCAACAGCAGCAACAGCAGCAGCAACAGCAGCAGCTGCAGCAGCTGCATCAGCTGCATCCACAACCAACAAGACCATGGCTCAGCATGCCTATGAAGCATCTGTGGAAGCTCTCAAATCTGCTGAAAAGGCAGCAAGACAGGCTGCGGCATTACTAAATGGAACAGGAACAGTAAATGATACAATACAAGCAGCTCAAATGGCATCACAGAAAGCACTTGAGGCATCCCTTGCAGCAGTACAAGCATCACAGACTGCCCCAGCATCACTGACCCTATATTCAGAAAAAATTGTGGAAGCATCTGTTAAAGCAACAATGGCAGCCCTTAAGGCAGCTGAAGCAGCTAAGAATGTGTCTTCTTTAACTCCTGAAAACCTACAAGCGGCAACTACAGCCATGAATGAGTCAGCAATCGCATCACAACAAGCAGTCAAGGCTATGTTAGCAGCTCTAGAACAAAATATTACTGAGCCAATTGACCCTGTGTTAAAAACATTTATACTTGATGCAGCAAAGAATGCCGAAAACACTGCTGGTGCAACCCAAAGAGCTGTTGAAAAGGCAGTAGACTCTTTAACAGCAAACACTACAGGAGACGCACAACAATTATCAAATGAGGCTAGTACATTGTTACAAAATATAATTACTTCAGCAAACAGTGCAGCTGACAATGCATATAAAGCTATAACATATGTTCCTACCACACCATCACCTCCGACTACAACCTCTGTACCACCAACAAAATCACCTGCAGAGATGAAGGCAACCGCAGCAGCAGCAGCAGCAGCAGCATATATAGCATCAAATGCTGCTGCAGCAGCAGCAGCCACAGCAGCAACAGTCGCATCTACCTCCACAGGGCCACTGGCTATAAAAGCAAGGGTCGCTGCAGAAGAAGCACACAGGGCTGCAGAAGAAGCAGCCAGAATGGCTGAAGCAGTGCTCAATGGAACCGTTTCACCTGATGAAGCCATACAAGCAGCTCAAACTGCAGCACAAAAAGCACAGGAGGCAGCGTTGGCAGCAAAGGAAGCAGCAGAAGCTCTCCCAGATTCAATGGCATCATTTAGTGACAAAATTCTTCAAGCATCAGCCAATGCAACAGATGCAGCTCTCAAAGCAGCTCAGGCAGCAAACAATGTATCTACAATAACTCCTGAAAGTCTGGATGCAGCAACCTCCGCTATGACTAATTCAGCAATCGCAACAGAAAAAGCCCTCACAGCGTTACTATCTGCAATACAACAAAATGACACTGTACCCATTGACCCCAAATTAGAGGGACTTGTGTCATCAGTAGCTGAGAGTGCCGCACAAACCGCAAACAAATCTATAACAGCAGTAGAAAAGGCAGCTGCCTCCTTAACAGCAAACACTACAGAAGAAGCAAACCGTCTGTCAAATGAAGCTATTGATTCAGTTAAAGATTCCAATAATTCAACAAACCAAACCATTGAGTCTGCTGCAAATATAGTATCAACAAAATCCCCTGCAGAGACAAAGGCAACCGCAGCTGCAGCAGCAGCAGCAGCATCTATAGCATCAAATGCTGCTGCAGCAGCAGCAGCCACAGCAGCCACAGTCGCATCTGCCTCCACTGGACCGCTTGCTGACAGAGCAAGGGTCGCTGCAGAAGAAGCAATAAAGGCTGCTGAAGAGGCAGCGAGAATGGCCGAAGCAGTACTCAATGGAACTGTTTCACCTGATGAAGCCATACAAGCAGCTCAAATTGCAGCACAAAAAGCACAGAAGGCAGCTTTGGCAGCAAAGGAAGCAGCAGAAGCTCTCCCTGATTCAATGGCATCATTTAGTGAGAAAATTCTTCAAGCATCTGCCAATGCAACAGATGCAGCTCTCAAAGCAGCTCAGGCAGCAAACAATGTATCTATAATAACTCTTGAAAGTCTGGATGCAGCAGCCTCAGCCATGACTGATTCAGCAATCGCAGCAGAAAAAGCCCTCACAGCGTTACTATCTGCAGTACAACAAAATGGCACTGTACCCCTTGACCCCAAATTAGAAGGATATCTGTCATCAGCAGCTAAGAGTGCCGCACAAACTGCAAACAAATCCATAACAGCAGTAGAAAAGGCAGCTGAGTCCTTAACAGCAAACACAACAAAAGAGGCAAACCGTCTGTCAAATGAAGCTATTGGTTCAGTCAAAGATGCCAATAATTCAACAAACCAAACCATTGAGTCTGCTGCAAATATTATATCAACAAAATCCCCGGCACAGATACGGGCTGCCATAGCTGCAGCAGCAGCAGCAGCATCTATAGCAACAAGTGCTGCAGCAACAGCAGGAGCCACAGCAGCCACAGTTGCATCGGCTTCCACTGGACCGCTTGCTGACAGAGCAAGGGTCGCCGCAGAAGAAGCAATCAAGGCTGCGGAAGAGGCAGCCAGAATAGCCGAAGCAGTACTCAATGGAACCGTTTCACCCGATGAAGCCATACGAGCAGCTCAAACTGCAGCACAGAAAGCACAGGAGGCGTCTCTGGCAGCAAATGAAGCAGCAGTGGCTCTCCCAGATTCTATGGCACTGTTCACTGAGAAAATTCTTCAAGCATCTGCCAATGCAACAGAAGCAGCTCTCAAAGCAGCTCAGGCAGCAAACAATGTATCTACAATAACTCCTGAAAGTCTGGAGGCAGCAGCCTCAGCCATGGATGAATCAGCAATAGCGTCAGAAAAAGCCCTCAGAGCCTTGTTGGCTGCGCTGCAACAAACAACCGCTCAACCAATTGATGCAAAAACAGTAAAAGATGTTTTTATCGCATTTGAAATAGCATCAGATTTGGTTGCAAAAACAACACCAGAAGCGAAGACTGCAGTTGATAAAGCAGCTGCTTCTATCAAAGCAGCAACTCCAGATGAAGCAGAGCAACTGGGGAATGAAGCAATTGCCTCAGCAAGAGAATCCTTAAAATCAGCTTACAGAGGTGTCACTTTGGCCAACACAACATCAGGCCTCACTCTGTCTATGGAAGACTCAACAATAAGAACTACGACATCAGCAGCAGCCTCAGCTGCCTCTGCAGCAGCATCAACAGCAGCCGCCGCTGCAGCCTCTATTTCCTCTGCTGCAGGAGCAACAGCATCTCCCAAAGCTGAGTTAGCCATGAAAGCAGCAAGGGAAGCAGCTAAGGTAGCGGCCTCAGTGGCAAACGGAGAGAGCCCACCATCAGCAGCAGCACAAGCAGCAACGGAAGCTGCCAACAAAGCTTTAGCGGCAGTTGAGGCTGCAAAACTAGAAGCCTCTGAAGTACCTGCACCTTTGAAGAAGGTGGCTGATGAACTTTTAACCATTGCCACACAATTAGCACAGGCAGCTGTGGAGGCAGCACAAGCAGCACAGCTAGCCACCACAGGGACAGATGAAGCAATTAGTGGAGCAGCTAATGCAGAGACAGAGGTCGCTCGAAGGTCTGCAGAGGCAGCAGTTTCTTTGGGTAAAATGTTAAGTTCTCTGCCAGCTACAGCAGGAGCAACACAGCTTTCCATTTCAGCAACACAAACAGTGGCACAAATGGGAGAAGCAACTGCACTAGCAGCTAGAGCTGCAACAGGTGTCACACAAACTGAAACAGTTGGCATCATGTTAGAGTCAGCAAAAGCAGCAGCTAGGGCTGCAGAGGCCAATGCAATTGCAGCAGAAATTGCACTTCCCCGGTGGAGCATTACTGACCTTCCACCAACGCCCACAACTCCAGCACCTGTAACAAGAAAGGATCGATCAGCAGTATCAACATCTACCGCAGCAGCAGCTGCAGCCACTGCATTAACAGCAGCCACAGCTTCAGCAGCGGGTGCACCACGTCAAGATGTATTAGCGGCCGTGACCGCTGCTCAGGCTGCAGCTGATGCGGCCTCAGCTGTTGCAAATGGAACTCAACCTTTGATGGTGGCTGCAATAGCTGCCAGAAATGCAGCCGATGCTGCAGACAGGGTTGTGAATGCTGCAAGAGCATCTGTCAGTACATCTGAAGGAGCAAAGCTAATTGAGGCAGCGAACCAAGCAGCACTATCAACCAGGAGGGCGGCAGAAGCAGCAACAAAGGCAAGCGTAGATTCTGCATCACTAGAAGAGGTGATTGAAACTGCAAATGCAGCCAAGACAGTGGGAGAAGCGGCAGTTGTTACACTGGAGGTACTGGCAGGAGCCACTCAAAGTCAGGATGCTGAAATACAAAGAATAAAACAAGTCGCACAAATTGTGGCAGATATGACAGAAGCAACAGCCATTGCATCAGAAACTGCAGCTAATGCTGTTGTAGCAAACTCAACTGAGCTAATTACACCAACCGCTAAATCTGCTGCCAGAGCAGCTCAGGCTACAGCGAGGGCTTCTTATGGAGCATTACCAAGAACATCAGATAATGACAATACGGGTACCAGTACATCTCCATCTACACCAACAACTGATGACCCTAATGGAGGCACAAAAATAGCCTTGGCGAAAGCTCAAGAAGGTGCAGTGGTTGCATCCACGGCAGCAGCAGCAGCAGCAGCAGCTACAACCTCAGCAGCAGCAGCATCTGTAGGACCAAGTGCTCGACCTGCAGCAGAAGCAGCTGCAGCAGCAGCCAAGGCTGCAGCCAGAGCCGCTGAACTTGTATCTCTTGGATTAGCACCTTTAAACATGGCAGTGGAAGCAGCAAGTGTTGCATCTAATGCAGCCCAAGAAGCTGCAAGTGCTGCCTTAAGAGCGGCCAACACATTACCTCCTTCCCAATCACAGCAAGTAGCAGAAAAAGCAGCCATAGCTTACACCAGTGCCCAAGCGGCTAACACAGCTGCTGCAGCTGCAGCAAGAGCAGCAGCAAATTCCCCAACAAGGGACACACTGTCAAATTCTGCTGATGCAGCGCGATCTGTGTCTAAGGCATCAGCTCAAGGAGCCGCACAACTCCAGGACATTATATCAAACACACCAGCCTCAAATTCAGGAGATCAAGCCATTCTTCAAGAGATCAAGGCTGTGGCTCAGATGGCCCAAGCCACAGGAATAGCAGCGGAAACTGTGTCAGAGACGGCACTGACAGGCTTAACTACTGGAAACATAGCAAATGTAGCAGATACACTATCTTCAACAGCATATTCAGCAGCCCTGGCTGCTTCAGCGACCACTTCAGCAGCTGAGGCAGCTCTGCTGTCAATAGCATCTGCAACTGAGGATGGAACAGCTAATGGAGACTCAGCAACAACCACAGCTACAACCACAGCTACAACCGTGACGGGCAGTGGAGGCAGCCAGACAACAGCAGCGGCACCAATCAACAAAATGAGTCTCTTTTCTGTGACAATTGCTCTTTCTGCAGTTGTCCTTCTATAAGCCAACTTATTTAATAATATGTATGTGCATGTTTGTCACATTATTTATTATTCTTTATTTATTGTGTGAATGAGAACTAAAATCCTTGATGGATGTTTTCAGATGTGTTTACTAGTAGAAAAAAAACAGTATAATACTGGTTTTATTTGGCAGTTGTGATGTGTTAATTTATAAACCACTATTAAATCTGATAATTATAGCAATATTAAATACAAATAATCATGAAAAATCAACTGCTTAAATATTGTAATTCTGAGCATTTATTTTATTACAACTATCTTTGGAGTTTCATAGAAGATTAAATGTTATTGACAATATAATTTAAAATAAATAAATATTACTATTCCTACTACTACTACTACTATTCATACTACTACTACTACTACTACTACTACCACTGCTAATACTGTTTCAATGTTTTATTTATTTATTTATTTTTAACTTTGATGCAAATCATTCATCTCATCATCTCAAACTAAACAAATCTGTATTTGCACAGGGGCGCAAATTATTTGTCATCAGTTCTCAGAACACTTTCATTCACAAACACACATGATTAGTGAATTCACCTTGTTTTTTCAACACTAGAGGTCTGTTCTAACATGCTAAAGGGCTATGTTACTGTCAATATAGAAACCCACATATAATGGCAAATCAAAATTTGCGAGTACCAAAAGTCCAACAGGAAAAAATTTCACACACGTGTCAAACAGGGAGAAGGGTACAGACAATGAGTTCATGTATAGACTACATACAGTTCTTGTTTGATTTTAAAAACACATTACATATTACAGTAAAGTAGTATTGATGTATTTGCTATTCCAACATCTGCAAAATCTACTTTGCACTTGGTATGGTATTTTTGCATTTTACATAATACAATACAGACAGGCTTTAGACAAAAAACCATAGCCTTTCCAGTCCAAAATTCATCTCCGTAATGTGTGAACACCAGAGTCAGACTGTACTAAACCAGTGATTCTTTATGGTCGCTGAAGGTCACATCAATGAAAGAGCCCAGAAAAACACATGACGAAAGTTTGAAGATTTGATGGTTAAACTTGCTTTTGAGAAATGATCGATCAATTTTGACTGAAAAACTGCTCTTTGCTGAGATTAAATTTTATTTTTAAAAAAACTTTAATTCTGTTTAAGATTTGATATGAGGCAAATCTAAATTTTCAATCGATAAAAATTTCCAAAGCAATTGAAAAAAATGTTATAATAAAAGGCTTCTCCTGAAATTCTGAGCTGAAACTTGCTCCATCCCCAGTTTAAGACTCAACTTTTAATAAGCCTGTGTCTATCTAACCAAAGCTTATTCAGGCGCTCTGGAGGACTCTGAGAAGGCCATATCATTGGAGCAATGACATCAGTGAAAATAGGTTCCAAAGCTTTTTTATGAACTGACAATGGACACAGGTTTCATTCACCATCATGCAAAGGGTGACCACCAACATGACTGAAAATTAGTGCACTTAGGCCCAAAAGTGAGGAAATCTTCACTTTCTTTTGATCTTTTGTTCTGCCTAGTTCTGTTCAACATCCATACCCAGAAGGTATATGAGGCAGCCTCTTTACGATATTTGTCCAAGTGGACAAGACCCCTCACACCTTATGGTTCTGGTTTGTTTTAGTTAACCTACTTAGATATTGTTATCTCATATCAGTTGTGAGCATCCTGGTCTCCTTGGCCCCAAAACATATGTTTGGTGTGATGTTTAGTTTAATCAAGTTCCGTTGTTAATCTGCCATTTGTATGAGATCCAGATACTGGTGTTGACTTGTTTATGCTGATGATGACCGAGATGGGTATCTATCATATTTCAATATGGGTAAAGTCGTCTCCTGTGGATCTCCTGTTCATGTATCAATCTTATATTATCTATGTGTTTCATGATTGTTTCTGACTTTGTGGGGTATAAAACCCTTTATGTGTTACAATGCTACACAGTCAGGGACAGATGACTCTGTGAGGGAGAGAGTAGTATTTCCTTGTGATTGCACAATTGCTTTAAATAAATCCAGACTCCTTGATTCAAGACAGTTCTCTAGAGTTTTTATTTCCACAGCTTCAGAAAATCCACAACAAGGGCAACCACAGAGAAAACAAAATGGCTAAAAACATCCCAATGCAACCGCTTATCACTAACGCCGTCCGGAAACTTTTCTTTTGGCAAAGTCTTTCTCTTGAAAAGTACCATGAGTGGTATTTTCTGGCCATTAGCCTGGCAACCGAGAACGACAGTAAAAGATGACTTCCCTGTGGTGCATATAGATACCGTACTGGCCCCTGTTTTCTCAACAGTACGATTCACAGGGATATCAAAGGTGAGTTGCACCTTGTACATGTTGGTGATGTGTTCTGGCCGGATCTTCGTTTCAATTATCTTCTTACAGTAGTCGCGGAAAAGGGCCAGCTTTTCTTGGTAATCCTTTGGCAGATGCTGCAAGATGGTAGTTCTTGTGCGGCTGGAGAGATTGCACCTTTTCATAAAATGGAAGCACCAAGATGGATCTCCTCGAAAGTCGTTGATCTCCATGTCTCGTGGTACCGCTGTTGCTTTAAGTCAAATAGAGACTGTAGACATGCTTCTAACCTGCTGTTTTCTGTTCAATAACCCACTGTTCAATTTTGTCCTCTAACTGTGGCCATCGCGCTTTGTCCCTCGGAAACTCAGTTTGGTCTTCTTTACTTGGCGCAGGGCATCTTCTTGCTTCCTCCACTTACGGACCATTGATTCATTAATGTTGAATTGTCATGCAGCTGCTCTGTTCCCATGTTCTACTGCGTGACTGATAGCCCTGAGTTTGAAATCCGCTTTGTAAGCATGTCTCTTAACAAGTGCCATTTTGGGGTCCTGATACACACATTACTCCTTGTGGAATAATGTATTGTATTACACAATAACAACACAGGATCCCTTGCAGTAAATCCATTCCTAGAGAGTCTCCTCTTCCCCGTCTCACCACTGTTCCCATTTGCACCTCCACAGACACTACCTACAGAACCCACCCCTGAACCCACAAAATTTGGACTTTTAAACATCAGATCCATTAACAACAAAACCTTCATCTGCCAGGACTTCATCACCCACAACACCCATAACCCCACAAGTCCATCTTTGACCCCATTTTTTAAAGTAGACGGCAATGTAGAGTGCACGTCACCGCAACGCACCCACCCACTTGTACTTCTTTTGTCTAGCAGAGATGAAAGTTTACTGAAGGCAGATAGACCTTTTAACATTTGATTTAACATGTTGGAAATGGAAGACATAAACATCCAATCGTACAAGCCAAAGTGTGACCCACAGCAAGAAGATAACGAAGGTGATGAAACTCCAGAACCAAGGCTCCAAATGAACACATCGCAATGGTTTGTTTATTATTGTTACATTACTTATTTATTTCATTAATTGTAACCTCCAGTGGCAGCTGGTGGTATAATTTTATATAGTATTATAATGAATGACAGAAACAGTCATTTTGGTCACTATTGGCTGAACTGTATCAGAGCACAACCTGATCCACCACTCACACCAGCCCCAACGACACAACGTAACACACCGCTCACACTCAGCCCCAACAACACAACATAACACACCGCTCGCACTCAGCCCCAATGACACAACGTTACACACCACTCACACCAGACCCAACAACACAAGTTAACACACTGCTCACACCAGCCCCAATGACACAACGTTACACACCGCTCACACCAGTCCCAACGACACAACCTGATCCACCGCTCATAACCAACCCCAGCAACATTAGCAAAACTGCAATAAGAGGATACGGTCACAACATGAGCACACAGCATCAGTGCAGCACACGGCAGAACACCGGAGCAGCTCTGTCGCACCCACAAGCTCATTTATGCACTATTTACCTGTGAGGCTCCATCCTCAGATTTGCCCCAAACTAACGAAAACAAGCATCTTTATCTTTACAATATTTGTTACATTTAAATTTATGTTATTTAGTTCAAAAGAAACTATGTGATGTACAGTTGTTATTTATTACATTTATTACACTTTGCAGACAAAAGATAGGGGTTTATAATGTCTTGATTGTGATCTTAGTTACAGTTAGTAGTTATGGTAACAGAATGAGTCAGCATACTAATGGTCACCAAAAGAGTTTTTTACTCGATGTTGCCTCAGTTTTGATGGGTTTAGGTCTTCCTTCTCCCTTCTTGAATTTAGTGTAGTACAATTGGAACATAAGTTATCCAGATAAGGTGATTGCTTGCAGATTTCCAGGGCCTTCAGGTAAAACCTTTCTAAAATATACACACAAACAGTTACATTCTCTAAATTAATGTGTGGGATTTTTAAATTGAATAACTAATTACCTGCATAACAATTCCAAGAAAAGATCTTTTGGGAGTGAATCTCAGAATGACATAATCAGCTGATCCTTGATCCAATCAAAAACAGCTGATTTTTTTTCCCTCGAAGTGTGGGATGTAAACAGAGGGAATGCCGGATCATTGTGTGTGTGGAATGGATGTCTTGCACATGATTAATAATGGATGTCCACTTCCCTAATTTTTCTGGGATGTAGAAGAATAGGCAGCAGTATAAGAATACAAATGAATCAGATCCACTGACATTTAAATTATCTGGTTGGGGTATAATTTATGGTTAGGGTGTTTTCATAGAGAGTTGTGTCTCCACTGAGCACATCTTCACTGTTTCTGTCTGTGTACAAGTGTTTGTGAAAGAACGTTCTTGCCTTGTAGAGGGCCTCTGGAAAAAATGGCAACAGTACATGAATTTTGTGCATAACGCCTCAGAATAAGCTCCACACAGAGCATAGTAGCTTTAATGCATGGCAACAAGCAACTCTAGTCTATGTACCTCGTATGATAAAAAGTTAGTTATAGTAAAAAATCACAATAGTGCTCAAACTGAAAGTCAAAAGCTCTATGTTACTGGTCACATGTGCCAAACACAAAAATACATTACCAAAACTCAGTGTAACAAAAAGTAAACAAAAGAGCCATGGAACAACCTGGTAAGGTGCTGGGTCACTGCTGGTAAATACATTTCACTAGCTAGGACCACGCCAACAACACGTGCAAAGAGAAAAGAGTTTATTATGGCGACAAGGTGGGGTGCTGGGTTGAGACTCAGGGTGGGGGTTCAGTCTCAATCTTCACAGGGCCCAGCAGGAACAGGACCCTCCTCGTAGGCGTCTTATGCCTGGAAGTGAACAGATCAGTGCTGGGAGGGTGGGGTTGAGTTATCTGGTAGAAACTGGGTTGTCAGGATAGGCTGATATAAATAGGCTTCTGGGAAAGGTGTGGTAGAAGTGAGCTGTGATTTGCTGGAGAGGAGGAGAGAACGGTCGAGGCGTGGTCCTGCTCCTGAACCTAAGTTAATCATATTAACTACATATATTACACTAGAGTGTCAGAATACATTTTATAGAAAGTTAGGTTTAGTATTGAGCATGGAAAAAAAGTTTTAAAAAATGCCAACAAGCAGTTAAAGAAGCAAGGACCATATTTTGTTCAAACATCATTAATAAGAACAAGTCAAATCCAAGGATTTTATTTCAGGTTTTAGACTCAATCTCCAATCCTAAACTCAGTCTTTTTAATGATGCATCCACTGAACTGTGTGAACTGTTTTTAAACCACATGAACAGTTTTTTTGTAATGTGGTTGGGCCCAGTATTTTATCTATTGGCAATGAGTCTCTGTCTGAAGGCCTTGTCACATCCCATTTTAAACTTGTTGCTGTCCAGCAACTTTTGAAGAAATGTAACTTGGGCACCTCTGATTTTAACAATTTTAAACCAATTTCAAAACTTCAATTTTTATCAAAAGTTTTCGAGAAAGTTGTTTCTAACCAGATTTTAGATTTTATAAATACATCTTTGAGAAATTTCAGTCAGATTTGAAAGCATCACACAGCAGTGAAACAGCCCTCATCAAATGATATCAATGATAGCCGCAGACAGAGGAGAGTGCTCGATTTTAATTTCTTTGAGATTTAGACAAAACCTTTGCAGTCACCATAGGCAATTTTACCTCCTCCTCTGCCCCCATTACCTATGGTGTGCTGAAAGGTTCTATTTTAGGGCCCATTTTATTTTTTATTTTTATGCTCCCCTTAGGACACGTTGTAGCCCACCATAACGTGTCCTGCTCCTGCTATGCAAATGACACACAGATCGACCTCCCGCTCAGACCAAACAACCCTTTAAACTGCTTCAATGCTGTGAACAGTTGGACGGGACAGAACTTTCTACAACTCAACAGCACCAAATCTGAAATCATTTAAATTAGTGCTGTCAATCAATTATCAATCAATCAATCAATCATCTTTATTGTCACATGTGCATATACATACTAAACATATAGCACAGATGAAATTACTGTCCTCTCCCACCTCAGTGCAAACATTCAAGTAAAAGGAATATAAAGACATACTAGACTACACAAGACCACAAATAGACAAAACAAAAAATGTGCAAATGAAAAGTGAGGTAGTGCTAAAATATATAAAGAAAGCAAATATGAAAAAAAATTAAATTATTTAATTGCAATTAATGTCATGAATGTCATAGTTAACTTGTGATTAATCACACATTTTTGTCCCCTTGAATCATCATTTTAATACTCTTTATCCACATAGAAAAGTGGATAGGCTTTGTGCAGAAGTATTATTATTTTATTTTTGTATTGCAGACCAGAACAATCGTCAGTGAGACACTTTGTGCTTTGCATCAGTGTGAGTGAAGTGTCTCTTCTGTCTTCAGAACAGTCACATAACAGGTGAAATGATGTGTTGTGACCCTGAGGTAGTTCTCATTACTGAGGGACGTCCAGTGATTTCCAGTTAGACTGTGTTTGTCGCCCCAACTCCCGTTGTACCTGGGGCGCACTCGCCTTGGGACTTTTGGGCTGTGCCGTGTTGTGCTCGGACTGTCAAGCTGCAGCCAGGGCGTGTCGCACGGCGCTGTTTGCTGGTCGCACTGTGGAGCTAGTGGTGTTCGCGGAGAGGGTGGGTCCATCGGCATGAGGTTCTGCTGTGTTACGCGCTCCTCCGTGGGTTTGTGGATGTGGTGGTGGCACAGGGGAGAGGGCGCGGCCAGGGCCAGGTTTGGCTGCAGCACTTTTGTCACTGTCCATGGCCCTTGTTGTGGATTCGCTGGATTTTTTTAAGTGGACTTTGTTTCGTGTTTTCCTCGTGCAGGTGCATCACTGCGCACAGGGTTGCCGTGCTTTGGCCCACCTCCTCCAACTGGGACTTCTCAGTTTCATACAAATTGTTTTCCTTCCTGTTTACAGGCAGATCGAATAGTTATTGCATTAACTCGCAATAAAAAAATTAACAGCATTAAAATTGTTTTGAGTTAACGGGGTAATAGCACAATATTTTTGACAGTACTAATTTAAATCAATTCCCCCCAGTTCACCTCCCATATCCCTCTCGCTCCAAATGTCACCTCTGCTGCCAGAAACCTCTGTGTCATTTTTGACTCTCTCCTCAACTTCCACTTTCACATCAAAAACCTCACCCAATCCTGTTTTCTCCACCTCTGCACAATTAGTAAAATCAAACCTCTCCTGCTCTGATCATGAAAAAGTCATCCAGATGCTCATCTTCTCCCATCTAGATTATTGCAACTCCCTCCTCTCCGACCTCAACTCCAAATCCTTCTTCTGCCTCCAGCTGGTTCAGAAGCAGCAGCTTGTCTCCTCGAGGGTTGAACAGACATCATCACATTCCCCCTGTGTGAGCTTCCTTTCTCCGGCTGCCTGTGTGTTTTAGAATTACTTTTAAGATTTTACTGATCACTTTTAAAGCTTGTTTAGGTCTTGAGCCTCCCGCAGCCTTAGATCCTTTGGCAGGTCCCTGTGGCTCTTCCAAAATCCAGGCTCTGGACGAAGGCAATGGAGCTTTTTCAGTCCTTTGGAATGACCTCCCTGAGGAGATAAGGCTGCACCATCAGTATCATCTTTTAAATCACTTCTTAAAATGAATTTTTATTGGTTGGCCTTCTTTTAACTGGTTTTAGCTTGACTTTATTATTTTTTTATTAGGCCCGAGCCCCTACAGGGCGTAGGGCCTATTGCTTTCGCGAAGCCCAGGCATTCATCGTTGTCAACTGTCTTACGAAGTTGAGCGCGAAGCTAACACACTCCTGACATGAAGCTGTATCCAAGCAACTTCATCCCTCCATCGCCCCCTGCGTGAACAGCAGTGTCCTAGCAACCCATGCCGAAGGCATGGGACCTGCATATTTGTTCTTGCTAACAAGTCATCGTCAACATTGAGTCAATGGCGAAGCCCATTCAGTCAATGTTGACAAAAGTAGGTTGAAAAGCTTCTGTCCCCCAAACACACACCTGACATGAAGCTGTATCCAAGCCCCCATATTTATAGCTGCTAAAATGAATGGAAAACCAATGGGAGCCAATGGTCGACCCCGACAAGATGGTGAATGACGAGCGCGTAAGCGCTCGACCCCACAGTGACATGGGGAATCTCGAAAGCTTTCAAAAAATGTATAATTTGCATTTCCTACGTTAAAGGATATTTTGTTTTTGCTAAAATTATTATTATTATTATTTTATTTATTAGGCCCGAGCCCCTACAGTGTGTAGGGCTTATTGCTTTCGAAATGATGAATGCCTGGGCGAAGTATCCTAGCAACCCATGCCGAAGGCATGTGACATGCATATTTGTTCTTGCTAACAAGTCATCGTCAACATTGAGTCAATGGGCGAATCAAAAAATTTAATAACAACCATATGGTATTTTTAACCGTGTTTCCATGGTGATGCACGAAAACTCCAATGTTATCCTAAATGAAAATTTTCCTAAATTTCTTACATTTCAAAGTTATATAACAGCTTATTAGTTTCATTGAAGAACGTGAAATTTGGCTCAGTGATTCTTCAGGTCAGCCCGAACAAAAAAAGTCTGGGGGGCCACGCCCCCACAAACCAGAAGGTGGCCATCTTGGGTTGAGATTAAAAAAACATGCTGACTCAGCATTTTCACTCACGTCACATTTGAACGAACTCCTCTGAAGGCGCTTCACCCACAGGGCTGAAAATCACCCTGCATCATCTAGAGAAGTGCGGCATCAAACGATAGCTGAATTTTTTTGATAACTGTCACGGTTTACGTGCAGCGAAGCCGCAAAATCTGTTCAGATCTTTTGAAATTTTCCTATGTCTAAATTTGCTCCCGTTCGGCCATACAAAGTCCGATTGTCCTCAAATTTGAATCACTTGTAAAACTTTCTTGCCAAAGCCTATTAATTGTGACACGAGCAAAAATTGTGTGATAGTACCCCCTGCAAGACACAACACAATTTTGCATGGAGGGTCAAAATTTTAGTTTTTCTAAAATGTACCAAATTTTGTAGAAAATTACGTTACATCATCTCAAACAAAAAAGTAAATGTAAACCATATGCTATTTTTAATCATGTTGCCATGGTGATGCACAAAAGCTCCAACGTTATTGTAATGGGAGAGATCAGATTTTTGAAATTTCTACAATTTCTTACATTTCAAAGTGATATAACGTCTTCGTAGTTTCATTGAAGACCGTGAAATTTGGCACAGTGATTCTTCAGGTCACCCTGAACAAAAAAGTCGGGGGGCCAAAGTTGTATTTTGCACGGTGTTGCCATGGCGATGTCCCAAATTGCCCATGTTTGTCTATGTTAGCACATCAGCATCTCCAGTGTGTGTGGACTTTATGTGTTTAGTGACAAGTTCAGCCCAAAGCCACAATCATCAGTGCCACCCGGGGGAGTATGAGCGACACCCGGGGGAGTATGAGCGACACCCGTGGGAGTGCCAGGTTGGCCGAGTGCCAAGCACGGCCCGCGAGGGGTAGAAGGTAAGAAGGTTCAGTGTTCGATCCCCGGGTCACCCAGGCCTTTCTGTGTGGAGTTTGAATGTTCTCCCTGTGTCTGGATGGGTTTCCTCCGGGCACTCCGGTTTCCCCCATCAACTCAAAAAAACATGCATGAACTAACATCATCTCCTGTGGGGTCACCACTCACAGAGGGGTTCATAGGGGGGGTCAGGTGCACAGAGGACTGGGCTGCCCCCGTGACCCAGCTGGATAAAGCGGAAGAGATGGATGGATGAATTGATTGCTTCATTGTCTGATTTTGTATGCTTTCTGTATGCTGTTTTTATTGTTCTTTGCTGCTTGTACAGCACTCTGTAAACCTTGTTTTAAAAGTGCTTTATAAATAAAGATTTATCATTATAAATAAAGATGTTTCCTGTCTAGAGTAAAATGTCTCGCTTTGAGATATTTGGTTTGGTGTAGTGCTGTCTTTATTGGTTGAAAGTTCCATGCTGTAAGCGGGCAGAGGTTGTGCTTATGACACACATGGTGTCTGTGAAGGAAGCTGATCAAGAGCAAAGGTACAGCAAGCATTTTATACAAATAGATGTGCATGCAGTTTAACATTTACACAGCAATAACAAAGCAAAGGATGATCATATCAGGTACAGTTGAGATAACCAGAAGGGTAGCTGGGATCAACAGGTGAAGACCCCATGGGCCTTTGGTGATATCATGGATAACACCTCTAAGTTAACAATATATTTATTTGGACAGATGAAAATAGTGAAAAAAGTGAGAATGGAAAATGTTCATTTTTCATTTAGTTGCATAATAATTCTGCACATAAATAGTTGCCCCATAATTATGCACACAAATCCAAAACTTCACTTTTACTTTCTTATATATTAAAGTTTGAGGTTTATGAACATTTTGGATTGACTGAGAGCATTGTACGTAGTTGTTCAATGATAAAATCCATCCTTATAAATACTACTTGCCTAATAATTATGTAGACAGCTGAACCATATCATATTTATAATGTACAACAATGCATCTGTCTGCCCAAAATGCTGCATAACAAGTTTGACATTAAATCTCCAAACATCAGCATCATCCCATAAGTTTATACACCTCCAGTCTGGGAGGAGACACAGGTGAAGAATAGTCATTATTTGGTATGTGATGTGATGTGAACACAGCATACATGTATATACAATCAAAACAAAACTCACGTGGTCAGATCCTATTTAAGACACTGGACTGGCAGAGAGAACACAAGCAGAGGAATCCATTTTCACAGTAAGTACACAATGCTATTTACTGGATTTGAGGAGGAATATACTTTCAAAATGTATTATGTACTTTTGTCATTCAAATGGAATAACCAGAAAACAACATATATGTAATATTATTTTCTGGAAACACGTTCTGTTTTATCACAATTCTATTGAAAATTATTTTCCATCAAAGCTTGGTGAGATTTTGGCAGAACCCAGTGCATCTGCACGCATTTTTCAAAGCAATGCTTTTTATTTAGCACCAAGTTCTGTAAGATTTAAGAAACTACAAATTAGTCTCCAAATTATTGTTGTACTGTGAAAAGTTATGGAGGTTATTTATTGACTTTAAGAAAGCCTTTGATACTGTAAATCACTCAATATTACTACATAAACTCAAACAATATTGATTTAGGGGGAACTGGTTGAAAAGAATTGGGAATTTGGGAACTGGTTGAAAAGTTATCTTAGAGAAAGGGTGCATTCTGTTCAAATGAGACAATATACATTGAAAAAAGAGCTTAATAAAATAAAAAAGTGGATGGATATTAATAATTTGCCATTAAACTTGAATAAGACTAAGGGCAATGATGTTTGGCAATAACAAGATAAACAATCATGATTGAAGGTGTCCAAGTAAAAAATGTAAATGAAAATAAATTCTTGGGAGTTATAATAGACAGTAAGTTATCGTGGAAAGCCCATATGAGACATATTTTTAAAAAATCTAAATGTTTTGCCATTGTAAACAAAGTGAAATATTACCTTGATCAAAATGCCCTTTGTACATTATACTGTTCATTGGTTCTCCCTTATTTCACATACTGTTTGAAGTGTGGGGGAAAACTGACCAATGTACAGTTAATCCACTGATTATATTGCAGAACACACTCATAATCTTTTTATTCAATCCAAGCTCCTAAAGATTCCTGACCTTGTAAAATATTATACACTGGTAATCTTATTTAGAGTATTCAACAATTTACTGCCAACTAATCTCTAAAGCTTGTTCAAAAAGAGAGAGAGAACTCATAATTTAAGAGGGTATGAAAATTCCAAATTGCCCAATGTTCAAACTACCCGTAAAAGTTTCTGTGTGTCTATATGTGGTGTAAAACTCTGGAACAGTCTGGATACACATCTCAAGCAATGCCAAAATATCATAAATTCAAGCTGTTATATAAACATATGGTTTGGTCACAGTATATAGAGAGTGGGTCTTAATATCAGAACAAACTGCCTCCTGTTGTGCTGGTTTATGCTTGTTGTTTCCTGACCATTGCTGGATGTGCTGTCTGTTACCGTTACTTGTATTGTTTTCTGTTACCGCGGTTGGTGTCTTTAATTTCCTTGTTGGTATCCTGATGTATTATTATTTCAATATGATGATAATTATGTCACCAAGCAAGAACAGTTACTCATTGTCTGCATTTGTAAATAGTTCATAGAGTTAATGTAAAATGTTTGAAAAATGAAAAAGTGTGAAAAGTTGTTATGTTAGAAGAGGGGGTGGGATTAAATATATTCTCTTCTCTCTTTTAGAGCAACAATGTTTTGAAAAAAAAGTGTTCAGCAGAACTATATTGCAGTTGAAAAAGTTAGTGTAGCCTTCATAAAACTGTGGGGATCTGGGGTTCCTTTTATTCTTAAATAGAGAGCATTTTGCTGCAGAATAGAGTCCCCCAGAAGAGCTTCATTGCACCTGGCTCCACCTTAATTTTGCTCCTGAAGTTTGGTCCAGATCAGCAAATGTGACTTTGCCATCAGCAGCCAAAAACAGAGAGAAACTTGATCCCCTTTAACAGTTCTTTTTTTAAAAATGTATTTTATCAATGAATCAAATTTGCTGCACAACAAAATTTGCCATATAACCACATAGAAATGGGTTTTTAGAATTTAGAAGAGCTGACCCTGTGTGCAGAGCCTCATAAGTCCCCATAAGGGGGGACTTATGAGGCCCCGTGACCCAGCTGGATAAAGCGGAAGAGATGGGTGAATGCGTGAGAGTTTGCAGCCTTGATCCCTTTATTACTGTGGTCTATACATGATGACTCAGGAGTTTATTTCAGCTAAAGCTCTTAATTTCTATATTATGAAGACTTGATTGTGAGCTTTAAGCCATGTTAGAATAGTAGTTGTGTGTTGTTTCATTCGCACGTCTGAGTAACCCTTGTTTATGAGTCAGTCTAAATCCACAAAGTTGAAAATGCTTTGTTCCACCGTGTGACGTCATGAAGCATTATCTTCACCTTTTGTTGGAGTGACAGTTCCAGAGCTGAAATAATCCTATTGATTCTAGTGAATAATTATTGTTATTATTTAGTGTAGTGTATAATAATTATAGTGTATAATCCCTGATCCCGTCAGATCTCAGAAGCTAAGCTGGGCCGGGCCTGGTTAGTACTTGGATGGGAGACCACTGGGAATTCCAGGTGCCACAGTGGGGCGCCAGTCGCAAAAACTGTCGTAGTGTCCTTAGGCAAGGCACATCACCCACATTGCCTAGTATGAAAGTGGTGTGTGCGTGAATGTTGGTGGTCGTCAGAGGGGCCGATGGTGCAGATTGGAGCCTCGCTTCCGTCAGTCTGCCCCAGGGCAGCTGTGGCTACAATAGTAGTTTACCACCACCGGGTGTGGAGTGAATGAATAATGCTCTGTAAAGCGTCTTTGAGTGTCCTGAAAAGCGCTATATAAAACTGATGCATTATTATTATTATTATAGTGTAGTCTTGAAAGAACAACAATGAAAGGTCAAAAAGTAGGAATATGCTTGTTTAAAATTGTATTTGATGCAGAGATCATCAGGAAGTCGGTGCAAGATGTGGAGAATGGGGGTGATGTGCTTGGCCATTTTGCAGATCTGGGTGATGTGATTGTCGATGAATAGGTTGGTAACAGAGAGAGAAAGGGGAATATTGTGGCCAAAGAGTGAAATGCAGGTAACGGTGGAGATGGAATTTAGTGACCCCAGGAGCACATACTCGGAACTGCAGAATGAAGAGGGATGTGGAACCATCAGCAGGTTCACCGGTGACTCTAATAAGACATGGTTCTGATGTTGTACGGAGTTTTTAAACACAGTGAAGCACTTCCTGTATTGCCACATGACATCACAAGGTAGAACCCAGTGTTTTTAGTTTTAGAGTAAAGCTTTCCGGGTTAAATGTGTGCATGAAACTAAACACAGCTCCAGATATGTTTTTGGTGGGGAAACATTATCACATAGATCAGAAACCAGGGTAATATGGGCCCTTTAACTACTGGAAGAAAAAAGAAAAGGTCTTATAAGAAGCATGTGGTTTGATTTACTACACCACCATCAAATATTTCCCTTTTCTGTATTTATTTATTGTTAATTTCTTTGACCAAAAATCTTCCTGACTCATGTGTGTTTCTGTGAGAAAAAAGTGAGAAAAGTAAGCAAATGGATGAGCAGCAGTGAACCTCTATAGAGCTGTTTACTTGGTCTATTTAAGAAATTTAATCAAAACACCAGAATCGAACAATTCTATCTATTTTTTTTTACTTGTCCCATTTCTGTTTTTTATATATGCTGTTCAGATGAGACTTCATTGGAGAAACAGAAGATGCCATAACAAAAAGAGAAAAAAAAAAGAAACAAATGATGCCACTAAGGCGACAAGCATAGATCTATAATAAGAACATGGCTGCAAATAATAAGCTAAAATTATTTTTATTAGTCATTAAGTCAAACAAATTGCAAGTTGAATATGGTAACTGAGGGCTTGTAGATACAGAATATTAAAAAGTTTTTTCTATCAATGTTTGGCAATTTGATTTAATAGATGATTTTGATAAAGGGTCTTCTGGCACATGTTTTAGTCTGTATCGTCATGACGATTATGATCATGACATACTAACAGACAATTACAATTATTCGCTACTGTACATGATCACCAATGCTAAATGTCAAACTCCAGAAATTTAATTTAGCAAATAAAAACATGCGTTACTTATTCAATCATTTTTATATATGTTATAATACATGTGATACTGATCCTGTCAAGAAGTGACTGTAAAACTTAGGAGCTTATTCCAAATCATGTAAAGAGAAACAGAAGAAAATACCAGAAAATACTGAAATTCAATTACAAATGATGAATGATTGTTTAATTATTCAGCCTCTGAATGTATTTTTAACAATGCCATCCTATGCTTTGTTTTATCTTTTCAGTTTACCTTCAAGTTTGTAAGTGGACAAGACCACAAAGGAAAGACCGACTCAAGATTCACAATGATTCTCAGGTTGCTTCTCCTGGTGTTTCTACCAGTAGGTAAGTGTCACGATGAGAATTATTCTTCTGTTTGGAAAACTGTTGATTTGACTCTGACTCTGACCGTCTGATCATGGAACAGCAATGAACGTCCAAACTGTGGAAGCAGCTGTTACGAATCAAGCTGCACCCGCTGCCCGTACACCTCCATCACCTACTCCAACTAACAATAGACCTGCTACAACTACCACAACTACAGCTCCTCCAACTACCACAACTACAGCAGCACCAACTACAACTACAACAGCGCCAACTACCACAACTACAGCAGCACCGACTACAACTACAGCAGCACCAACTACAACTGCTCTACCTACAACTACAACTACCACAACTACAGCTCCTCCAACTACCACAACATCAGCAGCACCAACTACAACAGCGCCAACTACCACGACTACAGCAGCACCAACGTCAACTACACCAGCGCCAACTACCACAACTACAGCAGCACCAACTACAACTACAACAGCGCCAACTACAGCAGCACCAAGTACAACTACAGCAGCACCAACGACCACAACTACAGCAGCACCAACTACAACTACAGCAGCACCAACTACAACTATAGCAGCACCAACTACAACTGCTCTACCTACAACTACAACAACCACAACTACAGCTCCTCCAACTACCACAACTACAGCTCCTCAAACTACCACAACGACAGCTCCTCCAACTACCACAACTACAGCAGCAACAACAACAACAGCGCCAACTACAGCAACACCAAGTACAGGTACAGCAGTACCAACTACCACAACTACAGCAGCACCAACTACCACAACTACAGCAGCACCAACTACAACTACAGCAGCACCAGCTACCACAACTACAGCAGTACCAACTACAACTACAGCAGCACCAACTACAACAACAGCAGCGCCAACTACCACAACTACAGCAGCACCAACAACCACAACTACAGCAGCACCAACTACAACTACAACAGCGCCAACTACCACAACTACAGCAGCACCAACTACAACAGCTCCAACTACCACAACTACAGCAGCACCAACAACCACAACTACAGCAGCACCAACTACAACTTCAACAGCGCCAACTACCACAACTACAACAGCACCAACTACCACAACTACAGCAGCACCAACTACCACAACTACAGCAGCACCAACTACAACTACAGCAGCACCAACTACAACTACAGCAGCACCAACTACAACTACAGCAGCACCAACTACAACAACAGCAGCACCAACTACCACAACTACAGCAGCACCAACTACAACTACAGCAGCACCAACTACAACTACAACAGCGCCAACTACCACAACTACAGCAGCACCAACCACAACTACAGCAGCACCAACTACAACAGCGCCAACTACCACAACTACAGCAGCACCAACCACAACTACAGCAGCACCAACTACAACAGCGCCAACTACCACAACTACAGCAGCACCAACAACCACAACTACAGCAGCACCAACTACAACTTCAACAGCGCCAACTACCACAACTACAACAGCACCAACTACCACAACTATAGCAGCACCAACTACAACTACAGCAGCACCAACTACAACTACAACAGCACCAACTACCACAACTACAGCAGCACCAACTACAACTACAGCAGCACCAACTACCACAACTACAGCAGCACCAATTACAACTACAGCAGCACCAACTACCACAACTACAGCAGCACCAACTACAACAGCGACAACTACAACTACAGCAGCACCAACTACAACTACTGCAGTGACAACTACAACAGCACCAACTACAACTACTACAGCATCAACTACAACTATAGCAGCACCAACTACAACTACTGCAGCGCCAACTACAACTACAGCAGCACCAACCACAACTACAGCAGCGCAAACTACAACTACAGCAGCACCAACAACAACTACAGCAGCACCAACTACCACAATGACAACAGCACCAACTACAACTACAGCAGCACCAACTACAACTACTGCGGCGCCAACTACTTCTACAGCAACACCAACTACAACTACAGCAGCACCAACTACAACTACAGCAGCACCGACAACAGCAGCAACAACTACAACTACTGCAGCGCCAACTACAACTACAGAAGCACCAATTACAACTACAACAGCGCCAACTACCACAACTACAGCAGCACCAACTACAACTACAACAGCGCCAACTACCACAACTACAGCAGCACCAACTACATCTACAGCAGCGCCAACTACCACAACTACAGCAGCACAAACTACAACTACAGCAGCACCAACTACCACAACTACAGCATCACCAACTACAACTAGAGCAGCACCAACTACCACAACTACAGCAGCGCCAACTACAACAGCGCCAACTACAACTACTGCAGCACCAACTACAGCAGCACCAACTACAACTACTGCCGCGCCAACTACTACTACAGCAGCACCAGCTACTAGTACAGCAGCACCAACTACAACTACTGCAGCACCAACTACAACTACAGCAGCACCAACTACAACTGCTGCAGCACCAACTACAACTACAGCAGCACCAACTCCCACAACTACAGCAGCCCCACCTACAACAGCGCCAACTACCACAACTACAGCACCACCAACTACAACTACAACAGCGCCAACTACCACAACTACAGCAGCACCAATTACAACTACAGCAGCAACAACCACCACAACTACAGCAGCGCCAACGACCACAACTACAGCAGCACCAACTACAAAGACAGTAGCACCAACTACTACTGGTGCAGCACAAACTACAACTACAGCAGCACCAACTCCCACAACTACAGCAGCCCCACCTACAACAGCGCCAACTACCACAACTACAGCACCACCAACTACAACTACAACAGCGCCAACTACCACAACTACAGCAGCCCCACCTACAACAGCGCCAACTACCACAACTACAGCACCACCAACTACAACTACAACAGCGCCAACTACCACAACTACAGCAGCACCAATTACAACTACAGCAGCAACAACCACCACAACTACAGCAGCGCCAACGACCACAACTACAGCAGCACCAACTACAAAGACAGCAGCACCAACTACTACTGGTGCAGCACAAACTACAACTACAGCAGCACCAACTCCCAAAACTACAGCAGCCCCACCTACAACAGCGCCAACTACCACAACTACAGCACCACCAACTACAACTACAACAGCGCCAACTACCACAACTACAGCAGCACCAACTGCAACTACATCAGCGCCAACTACCACAACTATATCAGCACCAACCACAACTACAGCAGCACCAACTACAACTACAACAGCGCCAACTACCACAACTACAGCAGCACCAGCCACAACTACAGCAGCACCAACTACAACTGCTCTACCTACAACTACAGCTACCACAACTGCAGCTCCTCCAACTACCACAACTACAGCAGCACCAACTACAACTGCTCTACCTACAACTACAGCTACCACAACGACAGCTCCTCCAACTACCACAACTACAGCAGCACCAACTACAACTACACCAGCGCCAACTACAGCAGCACCAACTACAACTACAACAGCGCCAACTACCACAACTACAGCAGCACCAACTACAACTACAACAGCACGAACTACAACTACAACTGCTCCAGCTACCCCTACACGTGAATCACCTACTCCAACTAACAATAGACCTGCTACAACTACCACAACTACAGCTCCTCCAACTACCACAACTACAGCAGTACCAACTACAATTACAACAGCGCCAACTACCACAACTACAGCAGCAACAACTACAACTACAACAGCGCAAACTACCACAACTACAGCAGCACCAACTACAACTACAACAGCACCAACTACCACAACTACAGCAGCACCAACTACAACTACAGCAGCACCAACTACCACAACTACAGCAGCACCAACTACAACTACAGCAGCGCCAACTACCACAACTACAGCAGCACCAACTACAACTACAACAGCGCCAACTACCACAAATACAGCAGCACCAATTACAACTACAACAGCGCCAACTACCACAACTACAGCAGCACCAACTACGACTACAACAGCGCCAACTACCACAACTACAACAGCACCAACTACATCTACAGCAGCACCAACCACCACAACTACAGCAGGACCAACTACAACTACAGCAGCACCAACTACCACAACTACAGCAGCGCCAACTACAACAGCGCAAACTGCAACTACAGCAGCACCAACTACAACTACAGCAGCACCAACTGCAACTACTGCAGCACCAACTGCAACTACTGCAGCACCAACTACAACTACAGCAGTACCAACTACAACTGCTGCAGCACCAACTACAACTACAGCAGCACCAACTCCCACAACTACAGCAGCACCAACTACAACTACAACAGCGCCATCTACCACAACTACAGCAGCACCAACTACAACTACAGCAGCACCAACTACATCTACACCAGCACCAACTACCACAACTGCAGCAGCACCAACTACAACTACAGCAGCACCAACTACCACAACTACAACAGCACCAACTACAACAACAGCACCAACTACAACTACAACTGCTCCAGCTACCCCTGCACCTGAATCACCTACTCCAACTAACAATAGACCTGCTACAACTACCACAACTACAGCTCCTCCCACTACCACAACTACAGCAGCACCAACTACAACTACAACAGCGCCAACTACCACAACTACAGCAGCACCAACTACAACTACAGCAGCGCCAACTACCACAACTACAGCAGCACCAACTACAACTACAACAGCGCCAACTACCACAAATACAGCAGCACCAGCCACAACTACAGCAGCACCAACCACCACAACTACAGCAGGACCAACTACAACTACAGCAGCACCAACCACCACAACTACAGCAGGACCAACTACAACTACAGCAGCACCAACTACCACAACTACAGCAGCGCCAACCACAACTACAGCAGCACCAACTACAACTACAACAGCGCCAACTACCACAACTACAGCAGCACCAATTGCCACAACTACAGCAGCACCAGCCACAACTACAGCAGCACCAACTACAACTGCTCTACCTACAACTACAGCTACCATAACTACAGCTCCTCCAACTATCACAACTACAGCAGCACCAACTACAACTACAACAGCGCCAACTACCACAACTACAACAGCACCAACTACATCTACAGCAGCACCAACCACCACAACTACAGCAGGACCAACTACAACTACAGCAGCACCAACTACCACAACTACAGCAGCGCCAACTACAACAGCGCAAACTGCAACTACAGCAGCACCAACTACAACTACAGCAGCATCAACTGCAACTACTGCAGCACCAACTGCAACTACTGCAGCACCAACTACAACTACAGCAGTACCAACTACAACTGCTGTAGCACCAACTACAACTACAGCAGCACCAACTCCCACAACTACAGCAGCACCAATTACAACTACATCAGCGCCATCTACCACAACTACAGCAGCACCAACTACAACTACAGCAGCACCAACTACATCTACACCAGCACCAACTACCACAACTGCAGCAGCACCAACTACAACTACAGCAGCACCAACTACCACAACTACAACAGCACCAACTACAACAACAGCACCAACAACAACTACAACTGCTCCAGCTACCCCTACACCTGAATCACCTACTCCAACTAACAATAGACCTGCTACAACTACCACAACTACAGCTCCTCCCACTACCACAACTACAGCAGCACCAACTACAACTACAACAGCGCCAACTACCACATCTACAGCAGCACCAACTACCACAACTACAGCAGCACCAGCCACAACTACAGCAGCACCAACTACAACTGCTCTACCTACAACTACAGCTACCACAACTACAGCTCCTCCAACTACCACAACTACAGCAGCACCAACTACAACTGCTCTACCTACAACTACGGCTACCACAACGACAGCTCCTCCAACTACCACAACTACAGCAGCACCAACTACAACTACACCAGCGCCAACTACCACAACTACAGCAACACCAACTACAACTACAACAGCGCCAAGTACCACAACTACAGCAGCACCAAGTACAACTACAGCAGCAACAACTACCACAACTACAGCAGCACCAACTACAACTACAGCAACACCAACTACAACTACAGCAGCACCAACTACCACAACTACAGCAGCACCAACTACAACTACAGCAGCACCAACTACAACTACAACAGCGCCAACTACCACAACTACAGCAGCACCAACCACAACTACAGCAGCACCAACTACAACAGCGCCAACTACCACAACTACAGCAGCACCAACTACAACTACAACAGCGCCAACTACCACAACTACAGTAGCACCAAGTACAACTACAGCAGCACCAACTACCACAACTACAGCAGCACCAACTACAACTACAGCAGCACAAACTACCACAACTACATCAGCACCGAATACAACTACATCAGCACTAACTACAACTACAACAGCACCAACTACCACAACTACAGCAGCGCCAACTACAACTACAGCAGCACCAACTACAACAGTGCCAACTACAACTACAGCAGCAACAACTACAGCAGCACCAACTACAACTTCTGCAGTGACAACTACAGCAGCACCAACTACAACTACTACAGCACCAACTACAACTACTACAGCACCAACTACAACTACTGCAGAGCCAACTACAACTACAGCAGCACCAACCACAACTACAGCAGCACAAACTCCAACTACAGCAGCACCAACAATAACTACAGCAGCACCAACTACAGCAGCACCAACTACAACTTCTGCAGTGACAACTACAGCAGCACCAACTACAACTACAGCAGCACCAACTACCACAACTACAGCAGCACCACTTACAACTACAGCAGTGCCAACTACCACAACTACAGCAGCACCAACTACAACTGCTGCAGCACCAACTACAACTACAGCAGCACCAACTCCCACAACTACAGCAGCCCCACCTACAACAGCGCCAACTACCACAACTACAGCACCACCAACTACAACTACAGAAGCACCAAGTACAACTACAGCAGCACCAACTACCACAACTACAGCAGAACCAACTACAAAGACAGCAGCACGAACTACAACTACAACTGCTCCAGCTACCCCTACACGTGAATCACCTACTCCAACTAACAATAGACCTGCTACAACTACCACAACTACAGCTCCTCCCACTATCACAACTACAGCAACACCAACTACAATTACAACAGCGCCAACTACCACAACTACAGCAGCACCAACTACAACTACAACAGCGCCAACTACCACAACTACAACAGCACCAACTACAACTACAACAGCACCAACTACCACAACTACAGCAGCACCAACTACAACTACAGCAGCACCAACTACCACAACTACAGCAGCACCAACTACAACTACATCAGCGCCAACTACCACAACTATAGCAGCACCAACCACAACTACAGCAGCACCAACTACAACTACAACAGCGCCAACTACCACAACTACAGCAGCACCAACTGCCACAACTACAGCAGCACCAGCCACAACTACAGCAGCACCAACTACAACTGCTCTACCTACAACAACAGCTACCACAACTACAGCTCCTCCAAATACCACAACTACAGCAGCACCAACTACAACTGCTCTACCTACAACTACAGCTACCACAACGACAGCTCCTCCAACTACCACAACTACAGCAGCACCAACTACAACTACACCAGTGCCAACTACCACAACTACAGCAACACCAACTACAACTACAACAGCGCCAAGTACCACAACTACACCAGCACCAAGTACAACTACAGCAGCAACTACTACCACAACTACAGCAGCACCAACTACAACTACAGCAACACCAACTACAACTACAGCAGCACCAACTACCACAACTACAGCAGCACCAACTACAACTACAGCAGCACCAACTACAACTACAACAGCGCCAACTACCACAACTACAGAAGCACCAACCACAACTACAGCAGCACCAACTACAACAGCGCCAACTACCACAACTACAGCAGCACCAACTACAACTACAACAGCGCCAACTACCACAACTACAGCAGCACCAAGTACAACTACAGCAGCACCAACTACCACAACTACAGCAGCACCAACTACAGCAGCACCAACTACAACTACAACAGCGCCAACTACCACAACTACAGCAGCACCAACTACCACAACTACAGCAGCACCAACTACAACTACAGCAGCACCAACTCCCACAACTACAGCAGCCCCACCTACAACAGCGCCAACTACCACAACTACAGCACCACCAACTACAACTACAGAAGCACCAAGTACAACTACAGCAGCACCAACTACCACAACTACAGCAGAACCAACTACAACGACAGCAGCACGAACTACAACTACAACTGCTCCAGCTACCCCTACACGTGAATCACCTACTCCAACTAACAATAGACCTGCTACAACTACCACAACTACAGCTCCTCCCACTATCACAACTACAGCAACACCAACTACAATTACAACAGCGCCAACTACCACAACTACAGCAGCACCAACTACAACTACAACAGCGCCAACTACCACAACTACAACAGCACCAACTACAACTACAACAGCACCAACTACCACAACTACAGCAGCACCAACTACAACTACAGCAGCACCAACTACCACAACTACAGCAGCACCAACTACAACTACATCAGCGCCAACTACCACAACTATAGCAGCACCAACCACAACTACAGCAGCACCAACTACAACTACAACAGCGCCAACTACCACAACTACAGCAGCACGAACTGCCACAACTACAGCAGCACCAGCCACAACTACAGCAGCACCAACTACAACTGCTCTACCTACAACTACAGCTACCACAACGACAGCTCCTCCAACTACCACAACTACAGCAGCACCAACTACAACTACACCAGTGCCAACTACCACAACTACAGCAACACCAACTACAACTACAACAGCGCCAAGTACCACAACTACACCAGCACCAAGTACAACTACAGCAGCAACTACTACCACAACTACAGCAGCACCAACTACAACTACAGCAACACCAACTACAACTACAGCAGCACCAACTACCACAACTACAGCAGCACCAACTACAACTACTGCAGCACCAACTACAACTACAACAGCGCCAACTACCACAACTACAGAAGCACCAACCACAACTACAGCAGCACCAACTACAACAGCGCCAACTACCACAACTACAGCAGCACCAACTACAACTACAACAGCGCCAATTACCACAACTACAGCAGCACCAACTACAACTACAACAGCGCCAACTACCACAACTACAGCAGCACCAACTACCACAACTACAGCAGCACCAACTACAACTACAGCAGCACCAACTACAACTACAACAGCACCAACTACCACAACTACAGCAGCACCAACTACAACTGCAACAGCGCCAACTACCACAAATACAGCAGCATCAACTATAACTACAACAGCACCAACTACCACCACTACAGCAACACCAACTACAACTACAGCAGCACCAACTACCACAACTACAGCAGCACCAACTACAACTACAGCAGCACAAACTACCACAACTACAGCAGCACCGAATACAACTACAGCAGCACTAACTACAACTACAACAGCACCAACTACCACAACTACAGCAGCGCCAACTACAACTACAGCAGCACCAACTACAACAGCGCCAACTACAACTACAGCAGCACCTACTACAGCAGCACCAACTACAACTTCTGCAGTGACAACTACAGCAGCACCAACTACAACTACTACAGCACCAACTACAACTACAGCAGCACCAACTACAACTACTGCAGAGCCAACTACAACTACAGCAGCACCAACCACAACTACAGCAGCGCAAACTACAACTACAGCAGCACCAACTACAACTACAGCAGCACCAACTTCCACAACTACAGCAGCACCAACTACAACTACAGCAGCACCAACTACCACAACTACAGCAGCACCAACTACAACTACAACAGCGCCAACTACCACAACTACAGCAGCACCAACTACAACTACAACAGCGCCAACTACCACAACTACAACAGCACCAACTACATCTACAGCAGCACCAACCACCACAACTACAGCAGGACCAACTACAACTACAGCAGCACCAACTACCACAACTACAGCAGCGCCAACTACAACAGCGCAAACTACAAGTACAGCAGCACCAACTACAACTACTCCAGTGACAACTACAGCAGCACCAACTGCAACTACTGCAGCACCAACTACAACTACAGCAGCACCAACTACAACTGCTGCAGCACCAACTACAACTACAGCAGCACCAACTCCCACAACTACAGCAGCACCAACTACAACTACAACTACAACAGCGCCATCTACCACAACTACAGCACCACCAACTACAACAGCACCATCTACCACAACTACAGCAGCACCAACTACAACTACAGCAGTGCCAACGACCACAACTACAGCAGCACCAACTACAACTACACCAGCACCAACTACCACAACTGCAGCAGCACCAACTACAACTACAGCAGCACCAACTACCACAGCTACAGCAGCACCACCTACAACTACAGCAGCGCCAACTACCACAACTACAGCAGCACCAACTACAACTGCTGCAGCACCAACTACAACTACAGCAGCACCAACTCCCACAACTACAGCAGCCCCACCTAAAACAGCGCCAACTACCACAACTACAGCACCACCAACTACAACTACAGCAGCGCCAACTACCACAACTACAGCAGCACCAATTACAACTACAGCAGCAACAACTACCAAAACTACAGCAGCACCCACTACAACTACAGCAGCGCCAACGACCACAACTACAGCAGCACCAACTACAACTACAGCAGCACCAACTACAACTGCTGCAGCACCAACTACAACTACAGCAGCACCAACTACAACTACAGCAGCACCAACTACAACTGCTGCAGCACCAACTACAACTACAGCAGCATCAACTCCCACAACTACAGCAGCCCCACGTACAACAGCGCCAACTACCACAACTACAGCACCACCAACTGCAACTACAACAGCGCCAACTACCACAACTACAGCAGCACCAAGTACAACTACAGCAGCACCAAGTACAACTACAGCAGCACCAACTACAACAGCAGCACCAACTACCACAACTACAGCAGCACCAACTACAACTACAGCAGCACCAACTACAACTACAACAGCGCCAACTACCACAACTACAGCAGCACCAACTACAATTACAACAGCGCCATCTACCACAACTACAGCAGCACCAACTACAACTACAACAGCGCCAACTACCACAACTACAACAGCACCAACTACAACTACAGCAGCACCAACTACCACAACTACAGCAGCACCAACTACAACTACAACAGCGCCAACTACCACAACTACAACAGCACCAACTACATCTGCAGCAGCACCAACCACCACAACTACAGCAGGACCAACTACAACTGCTGCAGCACCAACTACAACTACAGCAGCATCAACTCCCACAACTACAGCAGCACCAACTACAACTACAACAGCGCCATCTACCACAACTACAGCACCACCAACTACAACAGCGCCATCTACCACAACTACAGCAGCACCAACTACAACTACAGCAGTGCCAACGACCACAACTACAGCAGCACCAACTACAACTACACCAGCACCAACTACCACAACTGCAGCACCACCAACTACAACTACAGCAGCACCAACTACAAATACAGCAGCACCAACTACCACAACTACAGCAGCACCAACTACAACGACAGCAGCACGAACTACAACTACAACTGCTCCAGCTACCCCTACACGTGAATCACCTACTCCAACTAACAATAGACCAGCTACAACTACCACGACTACAGCTCCTCCAACTACCACAACTACAGCAGCACCAACTACAATTACAACAGCGCCAACTACCACAACTACAGCAGCACCAACTACAACTACAGCAGCACCAACTACCACAACTACAGCAGCACCAACTACAACTACAGCAGCACCAACTACCACAACTACAGCAGCACCAACTACAACTACAACAGCACCAACTACCACAACTACAGCAGCACCAATTACAACTACAACAGCGCCAACTACCACAACTACAGCAGCACCAACTACAACTACAACAGCGCCAACTACCACAACTACAACAGCACCAACTACATCTACAGCAGCACCAACCACCACAACTACAGCAGGACCAACTACAACTACAGCAGCACCAACTACCACAACTACAGCAGGGCCAACTACAACAGCGCAAACTACAACTACAGCAGCACCAACTACAACTACTGCAGTGACAACTACAGCAGCACCAACTGCAACTACTGCAGCACCAACTACAACTACAGCAGCACAAACTACAACTGCTGCAGCACCAACTACAACTACAGCAGCAACAACTCCCACAACTACAGCAGCACCAACTACAACTACAACTACAACAGCGCCATCTACCACAACTACAGCACCACCAACTACAACAGCGCCATCTACCACAACTACAGCAGCACCAACTACAACTACAGCAGTGCCAACGACCACAACTACAGCAGCACCAACTACAACTACACCAGCACCAACTACCACAACTGCAGAAGCACCAACTACAACTACACCAGCACCAACTACCACAACTACAGCAGCACCAACTACAACTACAGCAGCACCAACTACCACAACTACAGCAGCACCAACTACAACTACAACAGCGCCAACTACCACAACTACAACAGCACCAACTACATCTACAGCAGCACCAACCACCACAACTACAGCAGGACCAACTACAACTGCTGCAGCACCAACTACAACTACAGCAGCACCAACTCCCACAACTACAGCAGCACCAACTACAACTACAACAGCGCCATCTACCACAACTACAGCACCACCAACTACAACAGCGCCATCTACCACACCTACAGCAGCACCAACTACAACTACAGCAGTGCCAACGACCACAACTACAGCAGCACCAACTACAACTACACCAGCACCAACTACCAGAACTGCAGCACCACCAACTACAACTACAGCAGCACCAACTACAACTACAGCAGCACCAACTACCACAACTACAGCAGCACCAACTACAACGACAGCAGCACGAACTACAACTACAACTGCTCCAGCTACCCCTACACGTGAATCACCTACTCCAACTAACAATAGACCTGCTACAACTACCACGACTACAGCTCCTCCAACTACCACAACTACAGCAGCACCAACTACAACTACAGCAGCACCAACTACCACAACTACAGCAGCACCAACTACAACTACAGCAGCACCAACTACCACAACTACAGCAGCACCAACTACAACTACAACAGCACCAACTACCACAACTACAGCAGCACCAATTACAACTACAACAGCGCCAACTACCACAACTACAGCAGCACCAACTACAACTACAACAGCGCCAACTACCACAACTACAACAGCACCAACTACATCTACGGCAGCACCAACCACCACAACTACAGCAGGACCAACTACAACTACAGCAGCACCAACTACCACAACTACAGCAGCGCCAACTACAACAGCGCAAACTACAACTACAGCAGCACCAACTACAACTACTGCAGTGACAACTACAGCAGCACCAACTGCAACTACTGCAGCACCAACTACAACTACAGCAGCACAAACTACAACTGCTGCAGCACCAACTACAACTACAGCAGCAACAACTCCCACAACTACAGCAGCACCAACTACAACTACAACTACAACAGCGCCATCTACCACAACTACAGCACCACCAACTACAACAGCGCCATCTACCACAACTACAGCAGCACCAACTACAACTACAGCAGTGCCAACGACCACAACTACAGCAGCACCAACTACAACTACACCAGCACCAACTACCACAACTGCAGAAGCACCAACTACAACTACACCAGCACCAACTACCACAACTACAGCAGCACCAACTACAACTACAGCAGCACCAACTACCACAACTACAGCAGCACCAACTACAACTACAACAGCGCCAACTACCACAACTACAACAGCACCAACTACATCTACAGCAGCACCAGCCACCACAACTACAGCAGGACCAACTACAACTGCTGCAGCACCAACTACAACTACAGCAGCACCAACTCCCACAACTACAGCAGCACCAACTACAACTACAACAGCGCCATCTACCACAACTACAGCACCACCAACTACAACAGCGCCATCTACCACACCTACAGCAGCACCAACTACAACTACAGCAGCACCAACTACCACAACTACAGCAGCACCAACTACAACGACAGCAGCACGAACTACAACTACAACTGCTCCAGCTACCCCTACACGTGAATCACCTACTCCAACTAACAATAGACCTGCTACAACTACCACGACTACAGCTCCTCCAACTACCACAACTACAGCAGCACCAACTACAATTACAACAGCGCCAACTACCACAACTACAGCAGCACCAACTACAACTACAACAGCGCCAACTACCACAACTACAGCAGCACCAACTACAATTACAACAGCGCCAACTACCACAACTACAGCAGCACCAACTACAACTACAACAGCGCCAACTACCACAACTACAACAGCACCAACTACAACTACAACAGCTCCAACTACCACAACTACAGCAGCACCAACTACAACTACAGCAGCACCAACTACCACAAGTACAGCAGCACCAACTACCACAACTACAGCAGCACCAACTACAACTACAACAGCACCAACTACCACAACTACAGCAGCACCAATTACAACTACAACAGCGCCAACTACCACAACTACAGCAGCACCAACTACAACTACAACAGCGCCAACTACCACAACTACAACAGCACCAACTACATCTACAGCAGCACCAACCACCACAACTACAGCAGGACCAACTACAACTACAGCAGCTCCAACTACCACAACTACAGCAGCGCCAACTACAACAGCGCAAACTACAACTACAGCAGCACCAACTACAACTACTGCAGTGACAACTACAGCAGCACCAACTGCAACTACTGCAGCACCAACTACAACTACAGCAGCACCAACTACAACTGCTGCAGCACCAACTACAACTACAGCAGCAACAACTCCCACAACTACAGCACCACCAACTACAACAGCGCCATCTACCACAACTACAGCAGCAGCAACTACAACTACAGCAGTGCCAACGACCACAACTACAGCAGCACCAACTACAACTACACCAGCACCAACTACCACAACTGCAGCAGCACCAACTACAACTACAGCAGCACCAACTGCCACAACTACAGCAGCACCACCTACAACTACAGCAGCGCCAACTACCACAACTACAGCAGCACCAACTACAACTGCTGCAGCACCAACTACAACTACAGCAGCACCAACTCCCACAACTACAGCAGCCCCACCTACAACAGCGCCAACTACCACAACTACAGCACCACCAACTACAACTACAACAGCGCCAACTACCACAACTACAGCAGCACCAATTACCACTACAGCAGCAACAACTACCACAACTACAGCAGCACCCACTACAACTACAGCAGCGCCTACGACCACAACTACAACAGCACCAACTACAACTACAGCAGCACCAACTACAACTGCTGCAGCACCAACTACAACTACAGCAGCATCAACTCCCACAACTACAGCAGCCCCACCTACAACAGCGCCAACTACCACAACTACAGCAGCACCAAGTACAACTACAGCAGCACCAACTACCACAACTACAGCAGCACCAACTACAACGACAGCAGCACGAACTACAACTACAACTGCTCCAGCTACCCCTACACGTGAATCACCTACTCCAACTAACAATAGACCTGCTACAACTACCACGACTACAGCTCCTCCAACTACCACAACTACAACAGCACCAACTACAATTACAACAGCACCAACTACCACAACTACAGCAGCACCAACTACAACTACAACAGCGCCAACTACCACAACTACAACAGCACCAACTACAACTACAACAGCACCAACTACCACAACTACAGCAGCACCAACTACAACTACAGCAGCACCAACTACAACTACAGCAGCGCCAACTACCACAACTACAGCAGCACCAACTACAACTGCTGCAGCACCAACTACCACAACTACAGCAGCACCAATTACAACTACAACAGCGCCAACTACCACAACTACAGCAGCAACAACTACAACTACAACAGCGCCAACTACCACAACTACAACAGCACCAACTACATCTACAGCAGCACCAACCACCACAACTACAGCAGGACCAACTACAACTACAGCAGCACCAACTACCACAACTACAGCAGCGCCAACTACAACAGCGCAAACTACAAGTACAGCAGCACCAACTGCAACTACTGCAGTGACAACTACAGCAGCACCAACTGCAACTACTGCAGCACCAACTACAACTACAGCAGCACCAACTACAACTGCTGCAGCACCAACTACAAGTACAGCAGCACCAACTACCACAACTACAGCAGCGCCAACTACAACAGCGCAAACTACAAGTACAGCAGCACCAACTACAACTACTGCAGTGACAACTACAGCAGCACCAACTGCAACTACTGCAGCACCAACTACAACTACAGCAGCACCAACTGCAACTACTGCAGCACCAACTACAACTACAGCAGCACCAACTACAACTACAACAGCGCCATCTACCACAACTACAGCACCACCAACTACAACAGCGCCATCTACCACAACTACAGCACCACCAACTACAACTACAGCAGTGCCAACGACCACAACTACAGCAGCACCAACTACAACTACACCAGCACCAACTACAACTACAGCAGCACCAACTACAACTACAGCAGCGCCAACTACCACAACTACAGCAGCACCAACTACAACTGCTGCAGCACCAACTACCACAACTACAGCAGCACCAATTACAACTACAACAGCGCCAACTACCACAACTACAGCAGCACGAACTACAACTACAACTGCTCCAGCTACCCCTACACGTGAATCACCTACTCCAACTAACAATAGACCTGCTACAACTACCACGACTACAGCTCCTCCAACTACCACAACTACAGCAGCACCAACTACAACTACAGCAGCACCAACTACCACAACTACAGCAGCACCAACTACAACTACAGCAGCACCAACTACCACAACTACAGCAGCACCAACTACAACTACAACAGCACCAACTACCACAACTACAGCAGCACCAATTACAACTACAACAGCGCCAACTACCACAACTACAGCAGCACCAACTACAACTACAACAGCGCCAACTACCACAACTACAACAGCACCAACTACATCTACAGCAGCACCAACCACCACAACTACAGCAGGACCAACTACAACTACAGCAGCACCAACTACCACAACTACAGCAGCGCCAACTACAACAGCGCAAACTACAACTACAGCAGCACCAACTACAACTACTGCAGTGACAACTACAGCAGCACCAACTGCAACTACTGCAGCACCAACTACAACTACAGCAGCACAAACTACAACTGCTGCAGCACCAACTACAACTACAGCAGCAACAACTCCCACAACTACAGCAGCACCAACTACAACTACAACTACAACAGCGCCATCTACCACAACTACAGCACCACCAACTACAACAGCGCCATCTACCACAACTACAGCAGCACCAACTACAACTACAGCAGTGCCAACGACCACAACTACAGCAGCACCAACTACAACTACACCAGCACCAACTACCACAACTGCAGCAGCACCAACTACAACTACACCAGCACCAACTACCACAACTACAGCAGCACCAACTACAACTACAGCAGCACCAACTACCACAACTACAGCAGCACCAACTACAACTACAACAGCGCCAACTACCACAACTACAACAGCACCAACTACATCTACAGCAGCACCAACCACCACAACTACAGCAGGACCAACTACAACTGCTGCAGCACCAACTACAACTACAGCAGCACCAACTCCCACAACTACAGCAGCACCAACTACAACTACAACAGCGCCATCTACCACAACTACAGCACCACCAACTACAACAGCGCCATCTACCACACCTACAGCAGCACCAACTACAACTACAGCAGCACCAACTACCACAACTACAGCAGCACCAACTACAACGACAGCAGCACGAACTACAACTACAACTGCTCCAGCTACCCCTACACGTGAATCACCTACTCCAACTAACAATAGACCTACTACAACTACCACGACTACAGCTCCTCCAACTACCACAACTACAGCAGCACCAACTACAATTACAACAGCGCCAACTACCACAACTACAGCAGCACCAACTACAACTACAACAGCGCCAACTACCACAACTACAGCAGCACCAACTACAATTACAACAGCGCCAACTACCACAACTACAGCAGCACCAACTACAACTACAACAGCGCCAACTACCACAACTACAACAGCACCAACTACAACTACAACAGCTCCAACTACCACAACTACAGCAGCACCAACTACAACTACAGCAGCACCAACTACCACAACTACAGCAGCACCAACTACCACAACTACAGCAGCACCAACTACAACTACAACAGCACCAACTACCACAACTACAGCAGCACCAATTACAACTACAACAGCGCCAACTACCACAACTACAGCAGCACCAACTACAACTACAACAGCGCCAACTACCACAACTACAACAGCACCAACTACATCTACAGCAGCACCAACCACCACAACTACAGCAGCGCCAACTACAACAGTGCAAACTACAACTACAGCAGCACCAACTACAACTACTGCAGTGACAACTACAGCAGCACCAACTGCAACTACTGCAGCACCAACTACAACTACAGCAGCACCAACTACAACTGCTGCAGCACCAACTACAACTACTGCAGCAACAACTCCCACAACTACAGCACCACCAACTACAACAGCGCCATCTACCACAACTACAGCAGCAGCAACTACAACTACAGCAGTGCCAACGACCACAACTACAGCAGCACCAACTACAACTACACCAGCACCAACTACCACAACTGCAGCAGCACCAACTACAACTACAGCAGCACCAACTGCCACAACTACAGCAGCACCACCTACAACTACAGCAGCGCCAACTACCACAACTACAGCAGCACCAACTACAACTGCTGCAGCACCAACTACAACTACAGCAGCACCAACTCCCACAACTACAGCAGCCCCACCTACAACAGCGCCAACTACCACAACTACAGCACCACCAACTACAACTACAACAGCGCCAACTACCACAACTACAGCAGCACCAATTACCACTACAGCAGCAACAACTACCACAACTACAGCAGCACCCACTACAACTACAGCAGCGCCTACGACCACAACTACAACAGCACCAACTACAACTACAGCAGCACCAACTACAACTGCTGCAGCACCAACTACAACTACAGCAGCATCAACTCCCACAACTACAGCAGCCCCACCTACAACAGCGCCAACTACCACAACTACAGCAGCACCAAGTACAACTACAGCAGCACCAACTACCACAACTACAGCAGCACCAACTACAACGACAGCAGCACGAACTACAACTACAACTGCTCCAGCTACCCCTACACGTGAATCACCTACTCCAACTAACAATAGACCTGCTACAACTACCACGACTACAGCTCCTCCAACTACCACAACTACAACAGCACCAACTACAATTACAACAGCACCAACTACCACAACTACAGCAGCACCAACTACAACTACAACAGCGCCAACTACCACAACTACAACAGCACCAACTACAACTACAACAGCACCAACTACCACAACTACAGCAGCACCAACTACAACTACAGCAGCACCAACTACAACTACAGCAGCGCCAACTACCACAACTACAGCAGCACCAACTACAACTGCTGCAGCACCAACTACCACAACTACACTAGCACCAATTACAACTACAACAGCGCCAACTACCACAACTACAGCAGCACCAACTACAACTACAACAGCGCCAACTACCACAACTACAACAGCACCAACTACATCTACAGCAGCACCAACCACCACAACTACAGCAGGACCAACTACAACTACAGCAGCACCAACTACCACAACTACAGCAGCGCCAACTACAACAGCGCAAACTACAAGTACAGCAGCACCAACTGCAACTACTGCAGTGACAACTACAGCAGCACCAACTGCAACTACTGCAGCACCAACTACAACTACAGCAGCACCAACTACAACTGCTGCAGCACCAACTACAAGTACAGCAGCACCAACTACCACAACTACAGCAGCGCCAACTACAACAGCGCAAACTACAAGTACAGCAGCACCAACTACAACTACTGCAGTGACAACTACAGCAGCACCAACTGCAACTACTGCAGCACCAACTACAACTACAGCAGCACCAACTGCAACTACTGCAGCACCAACTACAACTACAGCAGCACCAACTACAACTACAACAGCGCCATCTACCACAACTACAGCACCACCAACTACAACAGCGCCATCTACCACAACTACAGCACCACCAACTACAACTACAGCAGTGCCAACGACCACAACTACAGCAGCACCAACTACAACTACACCAGCACCAACTACAACTACAGCAGCACCAACTACAACTACAGCAGCGCCAACTACCACAACTACAGCAGCACCAACTACAACTGCTGCAGCACCAACTACCACAACTACAGCAGCACCAATTACAACTACAACAGCGCCAACTACCACAACTACAGCAGCACCAACTACAACTACAACAGCGCCAACTACCACAACTACAAAAGCACCAACTACATCTACAGCAGCACCAACCACCACAACTACAGCAGGACCAACTACAACTACAGCAGCACCAACTACCACAACTACAGCAGCGCCAACTACAACAGCGCAAACTACAAGTACAGCAGCACCAACTACCACTACTGCAGTGACAACTACAGCAGCACCAACTGCAACTACTGCAGCACCAACTACAACTACAGCAGCACCTACTACAACTGCTGCAGCACCAACTACAACTACAGCAGCACCAACTCCCACAACTACAGCAGCACCAACTACAACTGCAACAGCGCCATCTACCACAACTACAGCACCACCAACTACAACAGCGCCATCTACCACAACTACATCAGCACCAACTACAACTACAGCAGTGCCAACGACCACAACTACAGCAGCACCAACTACAACTACACCAGCACCAACTACCACAACTGCAGCAGCACCAACTACAACTACAGCAGCACCAACTACAACTACAGCAGCACCAACTACCACAACTACAACAGCACCAACTAAAACTACAACAGCACCAAATACAACTACAACTGCTCCAGCTACCCCTACACCTGAATCACCTACTCCAACTAACAATAGACCTGCTACAACTACCACAACTACAGCTCCTCCCACTACCACAACTACAGCAGCACCAACTACAACTACAACAGCGCCAACTACCACAACGACAGCAGCACCAACCACAACTACAGCAGCACCAACTACAACTACAACAGCGCCAACTACCACAAGTACAGCAGCACCAGCCACAACTACAGCAGCACCAACTACAACTGCTCTACCTACAACTACAGCTACCACAACTACAGCTCCTCCAGCTACCACAACGACAGCTCCTCCAACTACCACAACTACAGCAGCACCAACTACAACTACACCAGCGCCAACTACCACAACTACAGCAGCACCAACTACAACTACAACAGCGCCAAGTACCACAACTACAGCAGCACCAAGTACAACTACAGCAGCACCAACTACCACAACTACAGCAGCACCAACTACAACTACAGCAACACCAACTACAACTACAGCAGCACCAACTACCACAACTACAGCAGCACCAACTACAACTACAGCAGCACCAACTACAACTACAACAGCGCCAACTACCACAACTACAGCAGCAACAACTACAACAGCACCAACTACCACAACTACAGCAGCACCAACTACAACTACAGCAGCACAAACTACCACAACTACAGCAGCACCGAATACAACTACAGCAGCACTAACTACAACTACAACAGCACCAACTACCACAACTACAGCAGCACCACCTACAACTACAGCAGCACCAACTACAAGTACAACAGCACCAACTACCACAACTACAGCAGCGCCAACTACAACTACAGCAGCACCAACTACAACAGCGCCAACTACAACTACAGCAGCACCAACTACAACAGCACCAACTACAACTTCTGCAGTGACAACTACAGCAGCACCAACTACAACTACTACAGCACCAACTACAACTACAGCAGCACCAACTACAACTACAGCAGCACCAACTACCACAACTACAGCAGCACCACTTACAACTACAGCAGCACCAAATACAACTACAACAGCACCAACTACCACAACTACAGCAGCGCCAACTACAACTACAGCAGCACCAACTACAACAGCACCAACTACAACTTCTGCAGTGACAACTACAGCAGCACCAACTACAACTACTACAGCACCAACTACAACTAAAGCAGCACCAACTATAACTACAGCAGCGCCAACTACAACTACTGCAGCACCAACCACAACTACAGCAGCGCAAACTACAACTACAGCAGCACCAACAACAACTACAGCAGCACCAACTACCACGACAACAGCGCCAACTACAACAGCGCCAACTACAACTACAGCAGCACCAACTACAACTACTGCAGCGCCAACTACTTCTACAGCAGCACCGATTACAACTTCTGCAGCACCAACGACAACTACAGCAGCACCGATTAAAACTTTTGCAGCGACAACTACAGCAGCACCAACTGAACCTACTACAGCACCGACTACAACTACAGCAGCACCAACTACAACTACAGCAGCACCGACAACAGCAGCAAAAACTACAACTACTGCAGCGCCAACTACAACTACAACAGCGCCAACTACCACAACTACAACAGCACCAATTACAACTACAACAGCACCAACTACCACAACTACAGCAGCACCAACTACAACTACAACAGCGCCAAATACCACAACTACAGCAGCACCAACTACCACAACTACAGCAGCACCGACTACAACTACATCAGCAACAAGTACCACAACTCCAGCAGCGCCAACTACAACAGCGCCAACTACAACTACAGCAGCACCAACTACAGCAGCACCAACTACAGCAGCACCAACTATAACTACTGCAGCGCCAACTACTACTACAGCAGCACCAGCTACTAGTACAGCAACACCAACTACAACTACTGCAGTGACAACTACAGCAGCACCAACTGCAACCACTGCAGCACCAACTACAACTAGAGCAGCACCAACTACAACTGCTGCAGCACCAACTACAACTACAGCAGCACCTTCTCCCACAACTACAGCAGCCCCAACTACAACAGCGCCAACTACCACAACTACAGCAGCACCAACTACAACTACAGCAGCACCAACTACCACAACTACAGCAGGACCAACTACAACTACAGCAGCGCCAACGACCACAACTACAGCAGCACCAACTACAACTACAGCAGCACCAACTACAACTACAGCAGCACCAACTACCACAACTACAGCAGGACCAACTACAACTACAGCAGCGCCAACGGCCACAACTACAGCAGCACCAACTACAACTACAGCAGCACCAACTACCACAACTGCAGCAGCACCAACTACAACTACAGCAGCACCAACTACAACTACAGCAGCACCAACTACCAGAACGACAGCAGCACCAACTACAACGACAGCAGCACCAACTATAACTACAACTGCTCCAGCTACCCCTACACCTGCATCACCTACTCCAACTAACAATAGACCTGCATCACCTACTCCAACTAACAATAGACCTGGATCACCTACTCCAACTAACAATGGACATAAAACACCTAGAACAACTACAGCAGCACCAACTACAACTACAACAGCACCAACTACCACAACTACAGCAGCACCAACTACAACTACAACAGCGCCAAATACCACAACTACAGCAGCACCAACTACCACAACTACAGCAGCACCGACTACAACTACATCAGCAACAAGTACCACAACTCCAGCAGCGCCAACTACAACAGCGCCAACTACAACTACAGCAGCACCAACTACAGCAGCACCAACTACAGCAGCACCAACTATAACTACTGCAGCGCCAACTACTACTACAGCAGCACCAGCTACTAGTACAGCAACACCAACTACAACTACTGCAGTGACAACTACAGCAGCACCAACTGCAACCACTGCAGCACCAACTACAACTAGAGCAGCACCAACTACAACTGCTGCAGCACCAACTACAACTACAGCAGCACCTTCTCCCACAACTACAGCAGCCCCAACTACAACAGCGCCAACTACCACAACTACAGCAGCACCAACTACAACTACAGCAGCACCAACTACCACAACTACAGCAGGACCAACTACAACTACAGCAGCGCCAACGACCACAACTACAGCAGCACCAACTACAACTACAGCAGCACCAACTACCACAACTGCAGCAGCACCAACTACAACTACAGCAGCACCAACTACAACTACAGCAGCACCAACTACCAGAACGACAGCAGCACCAACTACAACGACAGCAGCACCAACTATAACTACAACTGCTCCAGCTACCCCTACACCTGCATCACCTACTCCAACTAACAATAGACCTGCATCACCTACTCCAACTAACAATAGACCTGCATCACCTACTCCAACTAACAATAGACCTGGATCACCTACTCCAACTAACAATGGACATAAAACACCTAGAACAACTACAGCAGCACCAACTACAACTACAACAGCGCCAATTACCACAACTACAGCAGCACCAACGACAACTACAGCAGCACCTATTACAACTTCTGCAGCACCAACGACAACTACAGCAGCACCGATTACAACTTCTGCAGCGACAACTACAACTACAGCAGCACCAACTACAACTACAACAGCGCCAACTACCACAACTACAGCAGCAACAACTACAACAGCACCAACTACCACAACTACAGCAGCACCAACTACAACTACAGCAGCACAAACTACCACAACTACAGCAGCACCGAATACAACTACAGCAGCACTAACTACAACTACAACAGCACCAACTACCACAACTACAGCAGCGCCAACTACAACTACAGCAGCACCAACTACAACTACTACAGCACCAACTACAACTACAGCAGCACCAACTACCACAACTACAGCAGCACCACCTACAACTACAGCAGCACCAACTACAACTACAACAGCACCAACTACCACAACTACAGCAGCACCGAATACAACTACAGCAGCACTAACTACAACTACAACAGCACCAATTACCACAACTACAGCAGCACCACCTACAGCTACAGCAGCACCAACTACAAGTACAACAGCACCAACTACCACAACTACAGCAGCGCCAACTACAACTACAGCAGCACCAACTACAACAGCGCCAACTACAACTACAGCAGCACCAACTACAACAGCACCAACTACAACTTCTGCAGTGACAACTACAGCAGCACCAACTACAACTACTACAGCACCAACTACAACTACAGCAGCACCAACTACAACTACAGCAGCACCAACTACCACAACTACAGCAGCACCACTTACAACTACAGCAGCACCAAATACAACTACAACAGCACCAACTACCACAACTACAGCAGCGCCAACTACAACTACAGCAGCACCAACTACAACAGCACCAACTACAACTTCTGCAGTGACAACTACAGCAGCACCAACTACAACTACTACAGCACCAACTACAACTACAGCAGCACCAACTATAACTACAGCAGCGCCAACTACAACTACTGCAGCACCAACCACAACTACAGCAGTGCAAACTACAACTACAGCAGCACCAACAACAACTACAGCAGCACCAACTACCACGACAACAGCGCCAACTACAACAGCGCCAACTACAACTACAGCAGCACCAACTACAACTACTGCAGCGCCAACTACTTCTACAGCAGCACCGATTACAACTTCTGCAGCACCAACGACAACTACAGCAGCACCGATTAAAACTTCTGCAGCGACAACTCCAGCAGCACCAACTGCACCTACTACAGCACCAACTACAACTACAGCAGCACCAACTACAACTACAGCAGCACCGACAACAGCAGCAAAAACTACAACTACTGCAGCGCCAACTACAACTACAACAGCGCCAACTACCACAACTACAACAGCACCAATTACAACTACAACAGCACCAACTACCACAACTACAGCAGCACCAACTACAACTACAACAGCGCCAAATACCACAACTACAGCAGCACCAACTACCACAACTACAGCAGCACCGACTACAACTACATCAGCAACAAGTACCACAACTCCAGCAGCGCCAACTACAACAGCGCCGACTACAGCAGCATCAACTACAGCAGCACCAACTATAACTACTGCAGCGCCAACTACTACTACAGCAGCACCAGCTACTAGTACAGCAACACCAACTACAACTACTGCAGTGACAACTACAGCAGCACCAACTGCAACCACTGCAGCACCAACTACAACTAGAGCAGCACCAACTACAACTGCTGCAGCACCAACTACAACTACAGCAGCACTTTCTCCCACAACTACAGCAGCCCCAACTACAACAGCGCCAACTACCACAACTACAGCAGCACCAACTACAACTACAGCAGCACCAACTACCACAACTACAGCAGGACCAACTACAACTACAGCAGCGCCAACGACCACAACTACAGCAGCACCAACTACAACTACAGCAGCACCAACTACCACAACTGCAGCAGCACCAACTACAACTACAGCAGCACCAACTACAACTACAGCAGCACCAACTACCAGAACGACAGCAGCACCAACTACAACGACAGCAGCACCAACTATAACTACAACTGCTCCAGCTACCCCTACACCTGCATCACCTACTCCAACTAACAATAGACCTGCATCACCTACTCCAACTAACAATAGACCTGGATCACCTACTCCAACTAACAATGGACATAAAACACCTAGAACAACTACAGCAGCACCAACTACAACTACAACAGCGCCAATTACCACAACTACAGCAGCACCAACTACAACTACAACATCGCCAACGACAACTACAGCAGCACCGATTACAACTTCTGCAGCACCAACTACAACTACAGCAGCACCAACTACCACAACTACAGCAGCACCACCTACAACTACAGCAGCACCAACTACAACTACAACAGCACCAACTACCACAACTACAGCAGCGCCAACTACAACTACAGCAGCACCAACTACAACAGCGCCAACTACAACTACAGCAGCACCAACTACAACAGCACCAACTACAACTTCTGCAGTGACAACTACAGCAGCACCAACTACAACTACTCCAGCACCAACTACAACTACAGCAGCACCAACTACCACAACTACAGCAGCGCCAACTACAACTACTGCAGCACCAACCACAACTACAGCAGCGCAAACTACAACTACAGCAGCACCAACAACAACTACAGCAGCACCAACTACCACCACGACAACAGCGCCAACTACAACAGCGCCAACTACAACTACAGCAGCATCAACTGCAACGACTGCAGCGCCAACGACTTCTACAGCAGCACCAACTACAACTACTGCAGCACCAACGACAACTACAGCAGCACCGATTACAACTTCTGCAGCACCAACGACAACTACAGCAGCACCGATTAAAACTTCTGCAGCGACAACTACAGCAGCACCAACTACAACTACTACAGCACCAACTACAACTACAGTAGCACCGACAACAGCAGCAAACACTACAACTTCTGCAGCGCCAACTACAACTACAACAGCGCCAACTACCACAACTACAACAGCACCAATTACAACTACAACAGCACCAACTACCACAACGACAGCAGCACCAACTACAACTACAACAGCGCCAAATACCACAACTACAGCAGCACCAACTAAAACTACAGCAGCACCAACTAAAACTACAGCAGCACCAACTACCACAACTACAGCAGCACCAACTACATCAGCAACAAGTACCACAACTCCAGCAGAGCCAACTACAACAGCGCCAACTACAACTACAGCAGCACCAACTACAGCAGCACCAACTATAACTACTGCAGCGGCAACTACTACTACAGCAGCACCAGCTACTAGTACAGCAACACCAACTACAACTACTGCAGTGACAACTACAGCAGCACCAACTGCAACCACTGCAGCACCAACTACAACTAGAGCAGCACCAACTGCAACTACAGCAGCACCTTCTCCCACAACTACAGCAGCCCCAACTACAACAGCGCCAACTACCACAACTACAGCACCACCAACTACAATTACAACAGCGCCAACTACCACAACTACAGCAGCACCAACTACCACAACTACAGCAGCACCAACTACAACTACAGCAGGGCCAACGACCACAACTACAGCAGCACCAACTACAACTACAGCAGCACCAACTACCACAACTGCAGCAGCACCAACTACAACTACAGCAGCACCAACTACAACTACAGCAGCACCAACTACCACAACGACAGCAGCACCAACTACAACGACAGCAGCACCAACTATAACTACAACTGCTCCAGCTACCCCTACACCTGAATCACCTACTCCAACTAACAATAGACCTGCATCACCTACTCCAACTAACAATAGACCTGCATCACCTACTCCAACTAACAATGGACATAAAACACCTAGAACAACTACAGCAGCACCAACTACAACTACAACAGCGCCAACTACCACAACTACAGCAGCACCAACTACAACTACAGCAGCACTAACTACAACTACAGCAGCGCCAACTACAACTACTGCAGCACCAACCACAACTACAGCAGCGCAAACTACAACTACAGCAGCACCAACAACAACTACAGCAGCACCAACTACCACAACGACAACAGCGCCAACTACAACAGCGTCAACTACAACTACAGCAGCACCAAGTACAACTACTGCAGCGCCAACTACTTCTACAGCAGCACCAACTACAACTACTGCAGCACCAACGACAACTACAGCAGCACCGATTACAACTTCTGCTGCACCAACGACAACTACAGCAGCACCAACTGCAACCACTGCAGCACCAACTACAACTAGAGCAGCACCAACTACAACTGCTGCAGCACCAACTACAACTACAGTAGCACCCTCTCCCACAACTACAGCAGCCCCAACTACAACAGCGCCAACTACCACAACTACAGCACCACCAACTACAATTACAACAGCGCCAACTACCACAACTACAGCAGCACCAACTACAACTACAGCAGCACCAACTACCACAACTACAGCAGCACCAACTACAACTACAGTAGCGCCAACGACCACAACTACAGCAGCACCAACTACAACTACAGCAGCACCAACTACCACAACGACAGCAGCACCAAGTACAATGACAGCAGCACCAACTATAACTACAACTGCTCCAGCTACCCCTACACCTGCATCACCGACTCCAACTAACAATAGACCTGCATCACAGACTCCAACTAACAATAGACCTGGATCACCTACTCCAACTAACAATAGACCTGCATCACCTACTCCAACTAACAATAGACCTGCATCACCTACTCCAACTAACAATAGACCTGCATCACCTACTCCAACTAACAATGGACATAAAACACCTAGAACAACTACAGCAGCACCAACTACAACAGCGCCAACTACCACAACTACAGCATCACCAACTACAACTACAACAGCGCCAACTACCACAACTACAGCAGCACCAACTACAACTACAGCAGCACCAACTACAACTACAGCAGCGCCAACTACAACTACTGCAGCACCAACCACAACTACAGCAGCGCAAACTACAACTACAGCAGCACCAACAACAACTACAGCAGCACCAACTGCCACAACGACAACAGCGCCACCTACAACAGCGCCAACTACAACTACAGCAGCACCAACTACAACTACTGCAGTGCCAACTACATCTACAGCAGCACCAACTACAACTACTGCAGCACCAACGACAACTACAGCAGCACCGATTACAACTTCTGCAGCGACAAGTACAACTACAGCAGCACCAACTACAACTACAACAGCGCCAACTACCACAACTACAACAGCACCAATTACAACTACAACAGCACCAACTACCACAACTACAGCAGCACCAACTACAACTACAACAGCACCAACTACCACAACTACAGCAGCACCAACTACAACTACAGCAGCACCAACTACCACAACTACAGCAGCACCAACTACAACTACATCAGCAACAAGTACCACAACTCCAGCAGCACCAACTACAACTACATCAGCGCCAACTACCACAACTACAGCAGCACCAACTACAACTACAGCAGCACCAACTACCACAACTACAGCAGCACCAACTATAACTACAACTGCTCCAGCTACCCCTACACCTGCATCACCTACTCCAACTAACAATAGACCTGCATCACCGACTCCAACTAACAATAGACCTGCATCACCTACTCCAACTAACAATAGACCTGCATCACCTACTCCAACTAACAATGGACATAAAACACCTAGAACAAGTACAGCAGCACCAACTACAACTACAACAGCGCCAACTACCACAACTACAGCAGCACCAACTACAACTACAACAGCGCCAACTACCACAACTACAGCAGCACCAACTACAACTACAGCAGCACCAACTACAACTACAGCAGCGCCAACTACAACTACTGCAGCACCAACCACAACTACAGCAGCGCAAACTACAACTACAGCAGCACCAACTATAACTACAACTGCTCCAGCTACCCCTACACCTGCATCACCTACTCCAACTAACAATAGACCTGCATCACCGACTCCAACTAACAATAGACCTGCATCACCTACTCCTTCTAACAATAGACCTGCATCACCTACTCCAACTAACAATAGACCTGCATCACCTACTCCAACTAACAATAGACCTGCATCACCTACTCCAACTAACAATATACCTGCATCACCTACTCCAACTAACAATAGACCTGCATCACCTACTCCAACTAACAATAGACCTGCATCACCTACTCCAACTAACAATAGACCTGCATCACCTACTCCAGCTAACAATAGACCTGCATCACCTACTCCAACTAACAATAGACCTGAATCACCTACTCCAACTAACAATAGACCTGCATCACCTACTCCAACTAACAATAGACCTGCATCACCTACTCCAACTAACAATGGACATAAAACACCTAGAACAACTACAGCAGCACCAACTACAACTACAACAGCGCCAACTACCACAACTACAGCAGCACCAACTACAACTACAACAGTGCCAACTACCACAACTACAGCAGCACCAACTACAACTACAACAGTGCCAACTACCACAACTACAGCAGCACCAACTACAACTACAGCAGCACCAACTACAACTACAGCAGCGCCAACTACAACTACTGCAGCACCAACCACAACTACAGCAGCGCAAACTACAACTACAGCAGCACCAACTACAACTACAACTGCTCCAGCTACCCCTACACCTGAATCACCTACTCCAACTAACAATAGACCTGCTACAACTACCACAACTACAGTTCCTCCAACTACCACAACTACAGCAGCACCAACTACAACTTCAGCTCCTCCAACTACCACAACTACTGCTCCTCCAACTACTACAACTACAGCAGTGCCAACCACGACGACTACAGCTCCTCCAACTACCGCAACTACAGCTCCTCCAACTACCACAACTCACACGACGACAGCAGCAGTCGTAGTACCGAGCCTAAGTGCAGCAGTAACAGCAGCTACAGCTATTGGTGTGGCATCAACAGCAGCAACAGCAGCAGCAACAGCAGCAGCTGCAGCAGCTGCATCAGCTGCATCCACAACCAACAAGACCATGGCTCAGCATGCCTATGATGCATCTGTGGAAGCTCTCAAATCTGCTGAAGAGGCAGCAAGACAGGCTGCTGCATTACTAAATGGAACAGGAACAGTAAATGATACAATACAAGCAGCTCAAATGGCATCACAGAAAGCACTTGAGGCATCCCTTGCAGCAGTACAAGCATCACAGACTGCCCCAGCATCACTGACCCTATATTCAGAAAAAATTGTGGAAGCATCTGTTAAAGCAACAATGGCAGCCCTTAAGGCAGCTGAAGCAGCTAAGAATGTGTCTTCTTTAACTCCTGAAAACCTACAAGCGGCAACTACAGCCATGAATGAGTCAGCAATCGCATCACAACAAGCAGTCAAGGCTATGTTAGCAGCTCTAGAACAAAATATTACTGAGCCAATTGACCCTGTGTTAAAAACATTTATACTTAATGCAGCAAAGAATGCCGAAAACACTGCTGGTGCAACCCAAAGAGCTGTTCAAAAGGCAGTAGACTCTTTAACAGCAAACACTACAGGAGACGCACAACAATTATCAAATGAGGCTAGTACATTGTTACAAAACATAATTACTTCAGCAAACAGTGCAGCTGACAATGCATATAAAGCTATAACATATGTTCCTACCACACCATCACCTACGACAACAACCTCTGCACCACCAACAAAATCACCTGCACAGATAAAGGCAACCGCAGCAGCGGCAGCAGCAGCAGCATCTATAGCATCAAATGCTGCTGCAGCAGCAGCAGCCACAGCAGCCACAGTCGCATCTGCTTCCACTGGACCGCTTGCTGACAGAGCAAGGGTCGCTGCAGAAGAAGCACACAGGGCTGCTGAAGAGGCAGTGAGAATGGCCGAAGCAGTACTCAATGGAACCGTTTCACCTGATGAAGCCATACAAGCAGCTCAAATTGCAGCACAAAAAGCACAGGAGGCAGCTTTGGCAGCAAAGGAAACAGCAGAAGCTCTCCCAGATTCAATGGCATCATTGAGTGAGAAAATTCTTCAAGCATCTGCCAATGCAACAGATGCAGCTCTCAAAGCAGCTCAGGCAGCAAACAATGTATCTACAATAACTCCTGAAAGTCTGGAGGCAGCAGCCTCAGCCATGGATGAATCAGCAATAGCGTCAGAAAAAGCCCTCAGAGCCTTGTTGGCTGCGCTGCAACAAACAACCGCTCAACCAATTGATGCAAAAACAGTAAAAGATGTTTTTATTGCATTTGAAATAGCATCAGATTTGGTTGCAAAAACAACACCAGAAGCGAAGACTGCAGTTGATAAAGCAGCTGCTTCTATCAAAGCAGCAACTCCAGATGAAGCAGAGCAACTGGGGAATGAAGCAATTGTCTCAGCAAGAGAATCCTTAAAATCAGCTTACAGAGGTGTCACTTTGGCCAACACAACATCAGGCCTCACTCCGTCTATGGAAGACTCAACAATAAGAACCACAACATCAGCAGCAGCCTCAGCTGCCTCTGCAGCAGCATCAACAGCAGCTGCCGCTGCAGCCTCTATTTCCTCTGCTGCAGGAGCAACAGCATCTCCCAAAGCAGCGTTAGCCATGAAAGCAGCAAGGGAAGCAGCTAAGCTAGCGGCCTCAGTGGCAAACGGAGAGAGCCCACCATCAGCAGCAGCACAAGCAGCAATGGAAGCTGCCAACAAAGCTTTAGTGGCAGTTGAGGCTGCAAAACTAGAAGCCTCTGAAGTACCTGCACCTTTGAAGAAGGTGGCTGATGAACTTTTAACCAATGCCTCACAATTAGCACAGGCAGCTGTAGAGGCAGCACAAGCAGCACAGCTAGCCACCACAGGGACAGATGAAGCAATTAGTGGAGCAGCTAATGCAGAGACAGAGGTCGCTCAAAGGTCTGCAGAGGCAGCAGTTTCTTTGGGTAAAATGTTAAGTTCTCTGCCAGCTACAGCAGGAGCAATACAGCTTTCCATCTCAGCAACACAAACAGTAGCACAAATGGGAGAAGCAACTGCACTAGCAGCTAGAGCTGCAACAGGTGTCACACAAACTGAAACAGTTGGCATCATGTTAGAGTCAGCAAAAGCAGCAGCTAGGGCTGCAGAGACCAATGCAATTGCAGCAGAAATTGCACTTCCACGGTGGAGCATTACTGACCTTCCACCAATGCCCACAACTCCAGCACCTGTAACAAGAAAGGATCGATCAGCAGTATCAACATCTACCGCAGCAGCAGCTGCAGCCACTGCATTAACAGCAGCCACAGCTTCAGCAGCGGGTGCACCACGTCAAGATGTATTAGTGGCCGTGGCCGCTGCTCAGGCTGCAGCAGATGCGGCCTCAGCTGCAGATGGAACTCAGCCTTTGATGGTGGCTGCAATAGCTGCCAGAAATGCAGCCGATGCTGCAGACAGGGTTGTGAATGCTGCAAGAGCATCTGTCAGTACATCTGAAGGAGCAAAGCTAATTGAGGCAGCGAACCAAGCAGCACTATCAGCCAGGAGGGCGGCAGAAGCAGCAACAAAGGCAAGCGTAGATTCTGCATCACTAGAAGAGGTGATTGAAACTGCAAATGCAGTCAAGACAGTGGGAGAAGCGGCAGTTGTTACACTGGAGGTACTGGCAGGAGCCACTCAAAGTCAGGATGCTGAAATACAAAGAATAAAACAAGTCACACAAATTGTGGCAGATATGACAGAAGCAACAGCCATTGCATCAGAAACTGCAGCTAATGCTGTTGTAGCAAACTCAACTGAGCTAATTACACCAACCGCTAAATCTGCTGCCAGGGCAGCTCAGGCTACAGCGAGGGCTTCTTATGAAGCATTACCAAGAACATCAGATAATGACAATACGGGTACCAATACATCTCCATCTACACCAACAACTGATGACCCTAATGGAGGCACAAAAATAGCCTTGGCGAAAGCTCAAGAAGGTGCAGTGGTTGCATCCACGGCAGCAGCATCAGCAGCAGCAGCTACAACCTCAGCAGCAGCAGCATCTGTAGGACCAAGTGCTCGACCTGCAGCAGAAGCAGCTGCGGCAGCAGCCAAGGCTGCAGCCAGAGCCGCTGAACTTGTATCTCTTGGATTAGTACCTTTAAACATGGCAGTGGAAGCTGCAAAAGTTGCATCTAATGCAGCCCAAGAAGCTGCAAGTGCTGCCTTAAGAGCGGCCAACACATTACCTCCTTCCCAATCACAGCAAGTAGCAGAAAAAGCAGCCATAGCTTACACCAGTGCCCAAGCGGCTAACACAGCTGCTGCAGCTGCAGCAAGAGCAGCAGCAAATTCCCCAACAAGGGACACACTGTCAAATTCTGCTGATGCAGCGCGATCTGTGTCTAAGGCATCAGCTCAAGGAGCCGCTCAACTCCAGGACATTATATCAAACACACCAGCCGCAAATTCAGGAGATCAAGCCATTCTTCAAGAGATCAAGGCTGTGGCTCAGATGGCCCAAGCCACAGGAATAGCAGCGGAAACTGTGTCAGAGACGGCACTGACAGGCTTAACTACTGGAAACATAGCAAATGTAGCAGATACACTATCTTCAACAGCATATTCAGCAGCCCTGGCTGCTTCAGCGACCACTTCAGCAGCTGAAGCAGCTCTGCTGTCAATAGCATCTGCAACTGAGGATGGAACAGCCAATGGAGACTCAGCAACAACCACAGCTACAACCACAGCTACAACCACAGCTACAACCACAGCTACAACCACAGCTACAACCGTGACGGGCAGTGGAGGCAGCCAGGCAACAGCAGCGGCACCAATCAATAAAATGAGTCTCTTTTCTGTGACAATAGCTCTTGCTGCAGTTGTCCTTCTATAAGCCAACTTATTTAATAATATGTATGTGCATGTTTGTCACATTATTTATTATTATTTATTTATTGTGTGAATGAGAACTAAAATCCTTGATGGATGTTTTCACATGTGTTTACTTGTGTGATTGAACAAGTAAAGAAAATATACCATATATAATGCTAGTTTTATTGTGCAGTTACAGTTGTAATGTGTAAATTTATAAACCACTGCCTAAGTGTAATAATTATTGCAATATTAAATAAAAATCTGAACTGCTTGAATAATTTTGTCATTGTGACCATTTACTTTATTACAATTATTAGTGGAGCTTCAAAGATTATATATTACTGACTAGCAACATACATGTTTTTAAACAGGAATAATAATATAATAAATAATAACCCTCAACAATGACTTACAACTACTAAAGCATAAAACTCTTCTAACTCATCTAACACAAAATTGTTTGTACCTGCCGACAAATTTTAAGTCATGGTGGTGAAGTTATCATTTACCTTTAATTCAATTAACATCAGGAAGTCCTGAAATCATCCAAATGATTCTAGTGAAGGTGTATAGGTTTTAAAAACACATTGTAGGACTTCCTGTATTACCACATGACATCACAAGGTGGAAAAGAGTGTTTTCAGTTTGAGAAAATAACTATGCAGGGTTTGTGTATTAAACATGTGTGGAAAAAAAAAAACAACTCCAGGTGTGTTTGTGATGAGAAAACAACATTATATCATATATTATTTAAATATAGGCCTTCTTTAAACTCATCACTCATTACTATAGTAAATGACTCATTTCAGTCACTTTTGACACTTTTGTCAGAGAATATTTTAATTGAACACAAGACCTGCACTTTCAGTGAACTGTTGCGTGATTATATGTATTTACAATTCACTGCAGTGATTAATAGAAGGGGTAGGTTATTTACTTTAACCAAAATAAATCTAACTCTAGTACTGGCCCTTGAAACACAAAAACACAAAAATGTATCATACATGTTGTCTGTGACTGGCCTGGGGGTTGTTTTTGTGTTTGGGTGGACTGCTTTGCACCAACAACCACTCTTTTCTTTGAGGACTCAACAGTGTATCGTCTATAGAGCACAACAGGGACCGAAGTGACCATATCATTTCTCATTCATTTTTCCCAGACATTCAGAAAAAATCATATAAATCAATCTGAAAGCTTGCATAATGAGCTATGTGGTGACTCATAATCACAACCTATATATTTTTATTCAAAATCTGTTTCTGAAACTTTATAAACTGCTAAGTTGTTGAAACATGTAACCAAATTAATTGTCTAACCCTAAAGTGCAGCAAAAAATGGGTAGGAGGGGTCTTGCTAGAAGGTGTATTATTATTATATCTTGCAGAGGTAACACATACAACATGAAAAAACAACATAACATGGGGATCTGATTATATATTCGGAAGATGACGGAGCACCGATAATGAAGAAAAAGAAAAGAAAAGAAAAGAAAAGGAGTTGTCTCATCACATACTTTCCATATTTTTGGCATAGGCAGATTTCACAAGTTTTAAAGGACTCTATGTTTCTCCACATGTTATTACTGTTGTACCAGTCCATCATCCAGCCCATTATGTTGTATTGTTCCACCTGCTTTTTTAATAGACTCACTGTTAAAACCACTCTAAACTCACAAAGGTGACACACACAGCTGCTAAAATTACATTATTATATCGCAGCTCCTCACTCACCCACTACAGGAACTTCTCACCCCTCTGCCCTCAGGACGCGCTCAGGTGCAGGAGGGCCCTGACGGAGGTTCAGAGCGCTCAGGTGCAGGAGGGCCCTGACGGAGGTTCAGAGCGCTCAGGTGCAGGAGGGCCCTGACGGAGGTACAGGGCGCTCAGGTGCAGGAGGGCCCTGACGGAGGTACAGGGCGCTCAGGTGCAGGAGGGCCCTGACGGAGGTACAGGGCGCTCAGGTGAGGAAGACGTGTGAGGAAGACGTGTTCAACAAATAGTTCTACCCCTGGGCACTGCCCCACTTATGAATAATTTGGGTGTATGTATCAATCTATCTAGAGTGCGTCATCTGTTTGGAAACGCCAGATTTGCAGGAAACTAGTAAGTTTTATTACAGTTCATTCAAGTTTGGCGGGCGGTGCGGTGCCCTTTCTTCATAACAGAGCAACTGACCCTCAAAGTTCCTGAGCACGTCTCTGTTGGGGAGACATGATCAGTTTTGAAACTGGATCTTTCCGAGATAACATTTTGTATAGGAAAACCAAAATTATGTTTAGGATTTTGCGTGTGCTGTGTTGAAAATATTGATTTCAATAATAGTAAAAATAATAATCATCACCATCAGTAGCAGCTCCAACAAACAAACAAACAAAAAAAAAACAAAGTGCAGTGCCTTTGCTTTTGTGCCTCATTACTCTCCACCACTGAAAGTTGAGAAAACGCTACACAGCAAGTCTGAGCCTCATTTATAAAAATAAATAAATAAATAAATAAATAATAATAATAATAATAATAATAATAATAATAATAATAATAATAATAATAATAATAATAATAATAATAATAAAGAAATAAAATAAAATAAAATAATAATAATAAAAACCTCTCTAAGCATATAAGTATATGATTTGTATGGTTTACCCCTTTCTCGTTTTTGTTTTGTTTGTCATTATTGCTTTATTGGCATGGCTGTTGTATTGTTATTTATTATTTTGGTTATTTATGTGTAAATGTATAATTTAATAATAATAATAAAAGAAGAAAAAAAGGACTGAAAACACCAGCTGAAATCGGGAGCACGTCCAATTTCTATTCATTCACTACGTCTTCTCAGCTCACGATCCAATCAGTGAAGAGCGTGAGCCACGGAGGGCAGCCGCAGCTCGTTTCTGATTGGTTAAACGGAAAAAGGCCGCTTCCGATTGGCTTTTTACCTCTTACGCAGGAGGCTCGGAGCGATGGACGTAAGAAGTGAGAAATGGGACGCGGCCCGGGGTTTTGTCGTCGCGAGAGCGGAGCTTCCGGCAATAGTGGAAGAAAGATGGCCAGGGTCACACCCGCTAGCCCAGGGATCCGAACAGTTTAAACCCCTTTTACTGCCTTCACCCAGAGCCAGTGCGACGTATAAGCACCTGTGTGGGGAGAAAAGCCGCTGAAGCGCGCCCTTTTACGCGCAGATCGCTTTTGGGGGAGGGGGTTCTCTGCCCCGTCAGCTGTCCGTCAACAGTCCGGTAAGTGTCGCCTTTGCCCCCGTGTTTTCTAAAGTCTCCAATGCCCACGGACCAAACCCTATTTACAATAAGAGGAAACCTGAAATGTAGGTTATTCATTACTTAGTTGTCCATGCGGTGGGACGTTGGCTGCTCAACTGCGCACACTCGGTACCGACAGCTGACCGTGGCAAACTAGTCCCGAAGTATAGCCTAGTCCAGTCGTACCCCCTAGAGCTGTACCGGCAGCACAATGTCAATTATAACTACTATATTTTCTTTGTTTTAATAAAATGAATATCACAATTATCCTACCATCTTCTTTTAAAGGTTTTTATGTTACGCAATATGGATTCCTGTGAGCTCTAAGTCATGTTATAATAATGTTGTTACCTCCCCCAAAACAGACCTGGAGTTGGGTTTTGTTTTATTCATACACGTTCATACCTCCCAAACTGTCCATAGATGAAAACTGAACTGAGGACAGGTATGATACTATGGAATGACCATGCAGATATTTAGTAGTATATATTATAATCTATAGGGATTGAAAGCAACCTATGCGATCCATTTGTTGAACTTGTGCTTTATTACCATATCACAGTTTAGATGGAGCTACATGACTTCAGCTGAACTCTGTCTGTCTCTTGTTTCCCCGTAGGCTCGTCAGACTCCGCTGTGAAGAGATGGCAGCTCCCGTAAACATCCAAACTCCCAGTAAAACCTGGGAGTTAAGTCTGTATGAACTGCACAGGAGTCCACAGGTGAGTGATTGTGCACTAATCCATTTGCATTGCATTGTCATGGTGTAATATTGGCCTGTACATGGTAGAGCAATTCTCCAGATCCCTTAAAATGTCTTGTATACCTCCCCACAAACATCACCTGAAGTCACAGCTGCCCAGGAGCAAACAGCCAGTCACCACGTCAGCAATGATTACATACATCTATAATAATAATAATAATACATTTTATTTATTAGGTGCCGTTCTGGACACTCAAGGTCGCTTTACAACAACATAAATGAATTAGGTACAATTAAAACATACAGTTAAAGTGGGACTGTCTTTTATAGATTGATTCAATTAAAGACTCATACATACACAGATGATGTGAATAAGGTGCCTTGCCCAAGGACACAACATAGTACAATCACAGTAGGCTGCAAGTACATAATAGTTTCTCTTGGTACCAGGAGGCCATCATGGATGGGACAGAGGTGGCAGTATCCCCCCGGGCTCTGCACAGTGAGCTGATGTGCCCCATCTGTCTGGACATGCTGAAGGACACCATGACCACCAAAGAGTGTCTGCACCGCTTCTGCTCCGACTGCATCGTCACAGCTCTGCGATCAGGGTTTGGCACACTCACAATTTCAACAGGAAAACAGAACATGTGCAGTACAGAATATTCATCTGTTTTGTTCTGTTTAGCAACAAAGAATGCCCCACATGCAGGAAGAAGCTGGTGTCCAGGCGTTCTCTTCGCAAAGACTCCAACTTTGACGCTCTGATCTCCAAAATCTACCCAAGTCGTGACGAGTACGAGGCCCACCAACGGCGCGTGATCGAGAGACTGAATCGCCTCCACAACCAGGAAGCTCTGAGCTCCAGCATCGAGGAGGGCCTGAGGCAGCAGGCGCGGTACAGGGCTGAGAGGTGAAGAGCCTTCAACACAGGACCCAGAGTGACCAAGAGTTTGGCAGAATAATTTCTGAATTATTCCTGAAAGATATAAATTAGAGATGATGGCAATGACAGTAAAAAACAAATCTGGGTAGTGCACCTCCTCAGTACAAGATCCAGCACTAGCAGCACAGATGTTATTGCTGTTGCCAGGAGTGTGAATCTAAAGTCTCCCCACACTGGGAGATCTAGCCAGGATAGGGATGTACCCTATGATAGGCCTAGTGATATCGAATATCTGCGCTGATATTGAAATTTTGCTGGATCAGGTATCGGTTCCATGATTTCAGTTCAGCTGATATCCTGGTTGGGGCTTCAATTGGTTGTAACGACTATTTACAAGCTGATTTTGGTCTAGAATGTCTCGTAATGTAAACTTTCATCCAGATAAGTTCAGTAGTGATGTGAAGGATAAATAACAGTTACATAACAAACCAGGATCTCTTGTGTAATAAGTTAACTGTGTTTTATGAAAATAAGTGGCATTTTTCATCCAACACTGGTATCAGTTAATATTTGGGTATCAGCAGACTCACAGTATCGATAATGGATCAGAACTAAAAAAGAAGGGCCGTGCATTTCTAATCCAAGAATTCCTAGAGGTGGAAAAAGTACTGAAAAATAGTAATTCATTAAAAGTATCTTTACTTTGCTTAATTCCTAATGAAGTAAAAGGAACCATCTAAAACTCTACTTGAATAAAAGTTTTTTTTTTAAAAAGTACTTACATTTAAAATGTAATTTGAGTTAAAGTTACTTAGTTACTTTCAGTTATTTTATGTAAAAAGGAGGAGTCATTAATCTAGCACAGTTTGTTTTAATCCACTTTTCGGTGATACATGCAAACTTTGTTCAGTGCAAACTTTATACATTTTAAAGACACTGAGCTATGAACACTGACTAACACTGAGCTCTTTCTTCTTTTTAGAGAACTTTATAGAACTTAGAATTTTAACTGATTTGTTGTTGAGGTTACAGCACAGGTGGTGTAGGCACATTTTGCATTATTATGTTATTCCCTATTTTGCTTTTGAATTCAAATAACTGTCCGAGGTTTGGCTAAGGGTTTCCTTCACTTTCCTCTTGAGAATTATTCAGTGCACCTTCTTGAATATTATCCAATATCCATGATGACCTCAATCTCTGGCTCGGCAACAGCATCATCCAAGTTGATCCAAGACAGACTGACGGTTCTGCACAATGACTGGACATTCTATAGTGAAAATGTTGCACGCACAATTTCCTTTAAATTCCAGCAGATTGGGTTTTTTTCACATTTAATTTGTTTCTACATCAGTCTGATTTTACTCAGTAACGAGGGTGGTTTCCAGTGTAATAAAGTAAAATTCTTGGGTCAGAATGTACTAAAGCAAGTAAAATGACATATTTCAAAAACTACTTAAAAAAATTACAAAAGACAAAAGATAAAAACTACTCAAATACAATAACATGACTAAATGTAATTCATTACTTTCCACTCTTGACGATTGCTAACTACGTCCACACACAGATCTGAGCTGAGACGTTTGGCATGGAAACCCACCAGCTCCATTTAAACATTAGAATATAAATAAGACAAACGAGAAATCCTAAATAAGACGGCTCATTGTTAACCCACAAGCTGTTCTTTAACTTTGAGTCATTTTCCTCCAGAAACCACCGTGTGAAGAAGCCGACCCACGAGAGCGACAACACCACGTTCAGCGGGGGAGAGGACAATGGAGACTCCCGTTCTCACCTGTCCCATGACTCCGCCCCCTCCCACGCCCCACCTGCCGCAGGGCACACTTGGTCAGAGGCGGGTCCGAGCCGTAAGAGAGCGCGGGCGTCGGAGGAGGGCTCGGGGCAGGAGGCGGACAGCGGCAGAGCCACGCCCCCTCCACGACGCCACAAAGACGGGCCTGTCTCCGAGATCGAGCTGGTGTTTAGGCCACACCCACAACTGGTACAGCCCAGTGACTACAGCCAAACCAGGTCACATGCTTTCACCACATCCGTCATTTACTCTGTCTTAAGCGTTCGCTGCGATATTTTTGATGCCCCAGCTCAAACTGTACCACCAAATTGCAGGGTTTAAAAGTTCACAGTTCAAATTCATGTTCTCACACTGTACGAACGACTTCAACAGTGAAACCCTCACGAGCTTTCAAACAGGTGTGATATTCTTACGACCTACGATTGCTTATTGGGAGCTGTTTATCTGTTCTCGTTACCCCATGTTTACTACATGAAGCACGACACACGATTGAGACAAAACTCGGTCCCAGAAACAGTTGAATGAGTGAAAAATCGGCTCAAAATGGGCCAAAAATCTCACAGTGTACGCTCACCATTATGTAAATATGGTACAGTACTGGGTCATGGTTAAAATAATTGTGATTAACGATTAGATCACAATAATTATTAAAGTTACTGACTGAGTTTTAAAATGTTATGCATGTTATTAATTATACTTTTAATGTTATAAGTTTCATATTTAAACAGCTGTTATAGAATTGCACTGAGACGTAGATAAACTTTATTGATCCACAACGGAAATTACTGATACACAGCAGCTCACACATTACAATGTAATATATGAACCAAGAAAGTAAAATAAACAAAATGGTATTAATAAATTCTAAATAAGTAGCAAAAAATAGCAAGAGACAGGTGTCAAATAAGGCACAGTTATATAAATGTATATGTACAAGTCAAAATAAAATAGAAAAATGTGTCATAAAATAGAAAATCTCAGCTATTTACAAGAGGTCATAGGAAGACAGCGCAACAATGATATGATGACAGCGTTATCTGTTCCATAAGGGTGAGTTGTACAGTTGTAGGGAGTATTATCTGTTCCATAAGGGTGAGTTGTACAGTTGTAGGGAGTATTATCTGTTCCATAAGGGTGAGTTGTACAGTTGTAGGGAGTATTATCTGTTCCATAAGGGTGAGTTGTACAGTTGTAGGGAGTATTATCTGTTCCATAAGGGTGAGTTGTACAGTTGTAGGGAGTATTATCTGTTCCATAAGGGTGAGTTGTACAGTTGTAGGGAGTATTATCTGTTCCATAAGGGTGAGTTGTACAGTTGTAGGGAGTATTATCTGTTACATATGGGTGAGTTGTACAGTTGTAGGGAGTATTATCTGTTCCATAAGGGTGAGTTGTACAGTTGTAGGGAGTATTATCTGTTACATATGGGTGAGTTGTACAGTTGTAGGGAGTATTATCTGTTCCATAAGGGTGAGTTGTACAGTTGTAGGGAGTATTATCTGTTCCATAAGGGTGAGTTGTACAGTTGTAGGGAGTATTATCTGTTCCATAAGGGTGAGTTGTACAGTTGTAGGGAGTATTATCTGTTCCATAAGGGTGAGTTGTACAGTTGTAGGGAGTATTTGTTCCATAAGGGTGAGTTGTACAGTTGTAGGGAGTATTATCTGTTCCATAAGGGTGAGTTGTACAGTTGTAGGGAGTATTATCTGTTACATATGGGTGAGTTGTACAGTTGTAGGGAGTATTATCTGTTCCATAAGGGTGAGTTGTACAGTTGTAGGGAGTATTATCTGTTCCATAAGGGTGAGTTGTACAGTTGTAGGGAGTATTTGTTCCATGAGGGTGAGTTGTACAGTTGTAGGGAGTATTATCTGTTCCATAAGGGTGAGTTGTACAGTTGTAGGGAGTATTATCTGTTCCATAAGGGTGAGTTGTACACTTGTAGGGAGTATTATCTGTTACATGGGGGGGGGGTTTGTACAGTTGTAGGGAGTATTATCTGTTACATGGGGGGGGGGGGGGTGTACAGTTGTAGGGAGTATTATCTGTTACATATGGGTGAGTTGTACACTTGTAGGGAGTATTATATTCTGAATGTATTCCTGTATCTCTCACTGTTTGGGCGGAGCTGTAGGAGCCTGTTGGAGAATGAGCTCCTCTGTCCCTCTATCGTCTGGTGCAGTGGGGATGTTGTTATACAGTCGTAGGGAGTATTATCTGTCCCTCTATAGTTATTATTATATTATCCAGTGTCCTCCTGTCACTCACTCACTGTTTTCGCTTGTTGTGAAAACTACAATGATACAAGAGAGATCAGAGAAAACCATAAATAAGTAGCTTTTTTCTGCACATTCTGGTGATAAACTGGTGATTATTTTTGTTGGCGATTCTCAGAATTATATGAAGTACCTCGTGATTAGACTTAGAGTTTATAGATCTGCAAGGGAAATGACTTGTACACAGTAGCTCACACGTCACATTATATTACAAAAATATAAAAATGGTAATAAAACTTTTAAATAAGTAGTGATAAAAACTAGCAAGAGACTGGTGTCAAATAAGACATAATTATATAAATGAATATGTACAAGTAAGTAAAAAACACAACTATAGTAATATAAATACACCATATCACGGTTATATACAAGAGGTCGTAAGGAAAACTGTGCAAAGATGATATGATGATCGACAGAAACACAGGCTTATCTGTTACCTAAGGGTGAGTTGAATGATTATTTTCCTCCATTTTTATCATGATAAACGATATTGTTTATTGTCCCATCTCTAGAGCTAATGATAAACAGCAATAATATGAAAAAATATATTGAAGTAGATGCGTATAAATACAAGATATTCAAACCAAATTCATTTTAGTGTCTGTTGTGAAAGAACCATCCAAACTTGATATTTATTAAGTATTAGGACATTTTCATGAGCTGCTGTGTCCTCTTGAAAACGTTTTCAGCGAAGTGCCCCTCCTCCTACACACCTGCCGCCCAGTCTGGTGTGCAGAGTCTACATGGAAACTGGAGCTACTGTGAACCTGCTGCCACTTGTCGGGCGCTCAGGGGGTGAATTATTTCTACCGTGTCCAAGAAATTCTCTATTTGGATCAGTAAAGTTTGTTTACAACTACAGGAGAATTTGTCCGGTTTGGGCTGTGATTTCTTCTCCCCGAGTTCAGGGAGGCGAGACCCAACTTTGTGTCTCTGTGTGCGATTTTGAAGCTGCTGCGCTCCCCGTGTGTGTGGAGTCACTGTTAGATCGTAACCACCAAACATCAGCGATGCTGTGGTACCAGCCAATCAACATCAGGGGCAGAGGAGTGACGGTCCCAGAGACGCAAGATACAAACTCGGGATATAGCGAAAATAAAGATTTTATTCCTCACCTCTCATAAAGTGGTACATTTAAAGTGCAGCGCCTGATCCACATTATCCATTGAAAATGTCCTTCGCAAATAATGACCTCCAGTCCACAAAACCACACTATTAATCCAGTTTGAGGCATTCTTTAAAAATAAAAAGGCAGTGTTTCGTCATGTTTGTCTGTTTCCATCCACACAGCACTTTGAAAATCGATGAATCTAACAAACTTTATTTATAGAGCACTTTTCATCCAAACAATGCAACACAAATCCTGTATCTGAAGTGTCGCACCACATTTCAAAAATAATAACACAGTTTTGGTCTTTGGTCTCAAAAATTTGTAAAACGGGCTTATAAACTTGTCTGTTTGTGGTTAGAACATACAAGTATTACACTGACTTTACACTGAAAGGACTTTTTCCACTGTTATTCTTTTAGTTCTTATTAATGTCGAATCTTAACGTTCCAACTCCATTTGATGACACAGATATGTAAAGACGACGGCCAATGCCACTGTGGACCATCTCTCAAAGTACCTGGCCCTGCGCATCGCCCTGGAGGAGGGTCCCTCTGGAGGAGAGGCAGAGGCGCCGGGAGCCGCCTCAGAGAGGGGCCCCGCAGCAGCAGCAGCAGCAGCAGCACAGGGCTCCAGTCTGCACAGCATCAGCGAGAAACAGTACACCATCTACATCATGACCAAAGGACAGTTCTCTGTGAGTCAACTTGGCTTTTATAATCAGAAGACAGAGCAGCGTGTGGCTTTAAAAGTCCTATAGTACACTAAATTGACTCTTGGGAGCTTTAAATCATGTTACAATGATGTTACCTCCTCATAAACATACCTGGAGTATTTTGTATGTGTTTTGTTTCATTCGCACATGTTTGAACTCATACTATATCCAGTTTATTCCACCTTGCCCACTTTTGTCTCTAAACGCTCCTAAATCACACTTTCTTGTGGCTGCACTTCCGGTTAAAAGGGAATCCTACTCATGTCAGTGGAGAATTTGAGAAAAGTTTTCCCAATAAAATCTGACATGAAGTCGGTTCATTTGTGTAAAATGTTCAGTTTTCATGTGCACCAACACGTGACAATGCACTGATTCTCTGGGGGGCTTTAAAATGGCTTTATCATCCGTACTGAACTTATTTGCTTATCAGCCCCATACTAAATAATACAACCTGACTGATGATGGCAACGTCCAGATTAAGGTGAATATGCAGAATTTGTGTGTTAAACATGTGAATGAAACAAAACACAACTCTAGGTGTGTTTGTGCTCAGGAAACAACATAACATAGATCTGAAAATGGTGTATTTAAAGGTCAAAAGTCACTTTATGACTTAGTCAACAATTGTTCTCAAAGGGTTACTTCAAAATCATAGTTCTCTAGTAGAAGAAGTACATGATATTAGTTGGTAGGAGAAAAACTTATTTAGGGAAACTATGACTCAAGTAAGAGTTGTAGCTGCAAAGAGTATCTGATTTGATGTTGATATAATTGGAAGGACAAAACATGAAATAAGGCAGAAGATCTGGGATGTTCAGAGGACAGACACAACATTGAGACAAATATAAATTCTTTGATATTGTCACTTGTAGACATACTTACAGTGGGGCGAGGAACCAAAACCTGTACTTACTCCGACTCAGGTAGTTTGTTTTTGATTTTGTTCAGCTGAACAGTTTAGTTCTTCACTCATTGATTCTGTAGAAATCCGCCATGTTTTTCAGTTTCATGTGATATTTTTTTAAACTTTCCTTTTTCCTCATAAGCAGTCATATTTGTCTTGGTATGAGGGTGGACCATAAATGTCCCTGATTGGTTAATCTACCTGAACCCGGGGAGATTCACCTGTGACCAGATTCACATCTTTGTAAAGTCTTACAACATAGAACATACTAAAAGGATCAAATTAGGCCTGGATATTTACTTATGGTGGGTCTGGTTAAACATCTCTCAGAGAACGTTCTCTTTCATAGCATTTGTCTCAGTGCCTCACTATGGGATATGCCCCTGTGTTACCAAACATGCTTATCATGACATGATGCCAGCAAAGGCCCCTGAGGGAGCCAGAGATCAGGGCATGTCCAGGGTCACCCACACTGAGGAAAGCCACCAGCAAGCCAGTGTTTTTTTGTGCTTTTTCAGACGCTGAACGGCTCCCTGACTCTCGAGTTGGTCAATGATAAATACTGGAAGGTCCGGAAGCCTCTGGAACTGTACTACGCTCCGACCAAAGAGCAGCCTCCGCCTCCTCACGCTCCAACCAAAGAGCAGCCTCCACCTCCACTGCCTCCACCCAAGTCCCCAGGGGTGCAGCGGGACGCCCCCTAGCTGCTGTGGAGGGTTACGGCAGGCCCTGCACTTGCTTTCACAACACTGTTGTGTGACTACAACAGAAGGACATGTCACGTTTGGGGCTGTTCTGACTCGATTTAATCGACTGAAACTGTGGGACTGAACTGTGATTTGCAAAAGATTATCTTTTTGAGTAAAATCTTCTTTTTTATTGCAATCCTTTAAAGGAACTGGATGTAAGATTTTGATTTAAAATGTCATAAACTTGACCTATCTGTGTTCCCAGATACAAGGCGGACGAGTTCAAATGTAGCTTACTGCTAATAATTCTAATGCTGATTTATTCTTACAACAAACACATTTAACATGATGTCCCATTTATTTATGGTATAATGTTCTCAAGACGATTATCCAATCAGAAAGCAGAATGAGCCTCATATGAGTCTCATTTGGGTTGCCAGTTTCAATGCTGAAATCCAGTTGGTTAAAACCTAAAAGTACTTTCTGGATACTGGAGGTCTGGAGCTTTCACATGAGGCTCTCCAGATACTTAGCAGGACAAAAACACATGTACCTCTCTGCAGGTTAAGGCTCTGTCAGCAGGTTTATTTGTGATTGTACCTTTTTCAAACTGTAAGAGCGTAGGCTACACACAGTTCCTTTAAATTTCTGTGTACATTTATATTAGTAACCGCTGCTGCTTTTTCAACACTGCCGCTGACTGTACGTTACATCTATGAACCTGATGTGACGCCTCTCACAAAGGACAAGCAAACGTCTGAGCTTCAGGGAAATATTGATGCAAAAACAGATGTAAATAGATTGTATGTATTTTATATGTTTTCTTGTTTGACACAGCATTTGTGAAGCTTTAAGAGCGTGGTGGAAAGGGAGACGTTCTCAGCTGAAGAATGAATGAACCACACAGTTGGCTTCTGTTTAATATTTTCTTTTGCTTCTGTAAACTGTAAATTCATCGTAATCCAGTGGGCAGCACAATACACGATACCACCAGTTATCCTGTACAACCAACTTAAAGAGGGGGTATTATGCAGATTTTTTTTTTTTATAGCTTTCTATCGTGTTAAAACGTTCTCTCATCAAAAACATGTCTGAAGTGTTTTTAGATGTCATCCATGCATGTTTCAGTCATTTAGCGATCTCTCCAGGGCCTTTCTTCAAACCGTCTTTACAGTTAAACCTAAGATTCTGCAGGCTCCGCCCACATGCCTACATCACCCACGCTCCCACACGACAACTATACAAAAATATAATACAAAACTGTACACTACGACTTCACAAACCGAGCAGTGGTCGTTTTATTGGTGAGACGCACGCTGATTGTGTCGTGATAGCGCTCTGAAGGGGGAGCGACTTAGCATGGAAAAACATGTGAATATAGCATTTTCAAAACAATGAAAGGCAACGCAGCGATCTGAATGTTACATGTTAGCAACGGATACCCCCTCTTTAATCTACGCTCTTCTGTTCTGATTTAAAGGGTGTGATTCTGTACTGCACGGATATTCAGGGCTTCATCACTGATGTGTGGGGATCCTTATTTCCATTTGTCTGTCTACAGTTCACCTTAACTCATCATTAACGTAGATTTTTTATGGCGTGTGCACCTTTTTCCCACTATTTATTTGACTGTAGAACATGCTTATTACCTTTTGCTAACTCTGTAAAGGTTAATTTATTCACGAGCATTAAACGTTTCACTCTTTTCCACTTGTATCTGTATTTCATACTGGATTTCAATGTTCTCTTTAGATCAGACCTGGGCATTGTGCAGCTCTCGGGCCACATTGGTTGACCCAGACCGTCCCGTTTAAGCTCATTTGGAATTATAAAATCAACATATTTTATAATTTTATCTCACGCATGGACTAAAGCTTCATTACTGTTATTTTAGAGGTGTTTAAAAAAAAAAATAATCATTTTTTGAACAGAACATAAACTCTTACCAGTGTTACCAGCGCATCATAAGATTTACTGCTTTTTTAAATAAAGAAATACAATTAATATTATGCAGAATTAAGTTAAGTATTTTTAGCAATATTTTATTATTTTTTCTCGTGGCCCCATGGAAAAAAATACTTGCCCACCCCTGCTTCAGACAATACAATGTGATTTTCAACGTTAATCTTAAAGGCGCATTGTGCAACCCTTCCAGGGGAGGATCCATCACCTGCTTGTTTCCATTAGGGTGGTTCATAAAATTAACTTCACCAAATTTTGCCATATCACATTTGCCTTTTTCCAACTGATATTATGAGCACCTGTACTAAAAATGGACACAATTTTGAGATTGTTAAAGGGACAGTTTGGAGACATAGGGCCTCATTTCCTCATGAGCCAGAGTGTTGGAGACGTGTGGAGACACTTTTTAAATCTTCCCTCCAGTCCTTGTGTTTGCAGAGGTTGCTGGTGCTAGGCAAGTGCATGTCAATGGCCATAATTGCCCTGCCACTAAAAACAGTCTGACCCACTCCACAGAGCACCTGAGGAAAACTATTAGAACCCCAGACTGTCCATGTGAACGTCTGTGTCGATCTGTGTGAAATAAAGACCAAAAGCAATTTTTGCTCCATGTTGTGCAAAGACACAGAGATAAAGTATCACAGAGAACAAAGTCATACATGAATATAGAGTTTGAACTGTTCTGATGTTCTAATATGTGTAGCATAAGTACAGGGAGCCTGGGAGAGATTATTAATGAGCAGACTTATCTTTGTATTGTTCAAGTTTCTGTTTCTGCCAAAGTTACACATTCTTATGTAGAACATTAAAAATTGTGAAAAAGTGTGCCGCCCTTTACTGGTGTCCTTTTGACTCAGTTTTTGTTAACAGTGTTAACAGGAAAAACTAAATCTCTCTTTCTAAATCTCGCAAAATTTAGAAATCTTTTACTTTAACCATCATATTGTGAACTTGTCTCCATGGAAATATTATTGCTTTGTTTAGAATGTTCCACGGTATCTGTGGAGAGTCACCCCTATTCACAGAAAGAATTATTGTATTTTTGAGCAACAGAAACACCTGTAATGAATACATTCTAGATAGATTCTAGTCATACCATGCAACATTCCAGGCAAAGCAACATCCCCATGGAGACAAGCAGGAGATGGACCCAGCACCAGAAAAGTTGTGCAAGGTCCAGAAATCTTATCATTATTATATAATTATTACAATTAGTAATATAAAACTTAACTTAAAATATATTTATTAAAGCTGCAGTGTGTAACTCTCAGACAAAAAAGACAAGACAGTTGTTTGTTGTTTTAATTGCACTGAAAAAGAAACGCAAAATTAATAGAACCAACCAACACTGTGCATAGTGAGCAAAGTAGCCACAGCTTCTTCTGTCCTTTTACAGTCTCAGTATTTCTGACACAGAAGGAGTGGACCATATTTACATTTCAGATCTTTCTATTTAGATTTGTATAAACAGTCTGAGTCACATCACTGAAATCACTGTCCACGTGATGCAAAAAAGCTACTTTAAAATGTGATCATGTTTTTTGTTGGCATTTTATTGCTGTTTTTGTGGCCATAAGAGTAAAAACTTGTGAGGTTTTGAGTATACAGTAGACTGGGGAGGTTATCATAGTGGGGGTTAACAAAAAAATGAATAAAAAGGAAAAAATAACATAAATAAAATAAAAAGGAAATGAAAGAAAAGGAAAAATGTGGATAGATGAATGAAAAAGAAGGAAAAACTCTCTATACCACCTCTCGCTTACAGATTTCTGTCCTAATATTGGTCCCTTAGCATCTACAGTGGAACTGCTTGTTTGACCTATAGAACTATTACTATGTTGCACATGTTTTATTTTTCTATTTAAAGGGTTCGTCATACGCCATTTTCTGTGTTTTCTGTGTTCTGATGTTGTTTATCATCACAACCAGACCTGGACTTGTGTTTTGTTTCATTCACACATGTTTAACACTCAAAACCTGCACATTTAAGTTTTTCTATCAAACAGCAAATAGTCCATTCCACCTTGTGATGTCATGTGGTAATACAGGGAATGCACCACAGTGTTTTTAAACTCCATACACCTTCGCTAGAATCATATGGATGATTTCAGCCCTGGAATTGCCAATCTCTACTGAACTAAAGGCAAAAGGAGCTGTTCACTTGAAAATTTCTGCTTCATGACATCACAAGGTGGAACAGAGCGTTTTGAGCTTTGCACCTGTAGACAGACTAATAATAAAGAGTCACTCAAACATGTGAATGAAACAAGCCTAAAATAAGCCTAAGCAGTGAAGGGTCCATCAAATACTGATCACTATGGAGATGTTGTTACTTTGTCTGGAATGTTCCGCAGTATGGCATTAAACCTTTCTATCATCATGGACACCAAACCAGACCAAGTTACAGGTCAGATCTGTGAAGAGGCGACCCCACTCACGGTCAGTATGTCTGTTTTTCGAGGTATTTTTGAGTTGTAAAACCTGTGATTGAATAAATGTAAAGTAGAGCTGTTTAATGTCCCACTGTGGAACATTCCCAGTAGAGCAATGACATCTCTATTAAACAAGAAGGTAACCCCCAACCAAAAGGTTACATAGTGCACCTTTAAGTACATTCTAAAGTTGGTCCTTTCACTTTTACTTCATTTGACAGCAGGTATCTGTACTTTCTGCTCCACTACATTTTTAACAGGACTGAAAAGTAAAAGTTTTTTATTTTTATTTTTTTTTATTGTTTGAGACTCGAGGAAAAGGCTGAGGGTTTATTTTTTTTTATGAAGGTCACAGAGTAAACTAAATATACAAATAAAAGCAGCTAAAAAAATAATCCAGTTTCTGTTGAACAAAGTACTCCCTAAAAACGTTTTCTACTCAGTTGCTGGGTTTTCTATTTTTAGTTTTAGTTTTTATTTGAGTAAGAATTGGGTAGTTTGGCTTAACCCAACAGCTGGGTTTAGAGTTGGGTCATTTAAAGTGGCATGTTGGGTCAAAGATTTTCCCACTTTTTGTTCAGTCTGCCCAGCGAGTTGGGTCAAATCACAACAAACAACCCAGTGTAGGATTAACCCAGCACCATAGCTGTCATTGACCCAGCATTTGTGTTGTTATTTTAACCCATTTGGGGAAGAAGTAGCCCAATCCAGTAGTTGTCAGTGACTCAGCATTTAGGATATAATTTTAACCTAATTTGTTGAGTAGAATTAACCCAGCATACTGTAGTTGTAAATGACCCAGCAATTTGGGTTCATATTTAACCCAAAAGGTTGGGTTAAAATAATAACCCAAACTACTGGGTCAAAATAACCCAGAGTAGTGTTGGTCCACGAGTGACACGGTGCTCAATTATTATTTTACACAGGTTGGGTTATCTTTAACCCAGTGTTTTAGTGTGTAGATCTCAAAGTACGTACAAATTACTTTTACTTTTTACTCTTTAACTACCTTTTTAAACACTTTAATATTGTAATTTTTAACCAATTTACACCTAAAACGCTGCAAAAAACACCTATAAAAACCTGCTATTCTCAGGTAAAAGTCCTTATCTCCTGAGTGTTTTTGAAGAATTGAGATTTTGTTTATGAAAACCTTAATATCTCCGCCTCTGAAGCACACAAAGACATGAAATAAATTGCATTTAAAAGATAAGACTCTCAGCTTTTATTAAATTGCATCATGAAATTTGATGAAATGAAAAATGAAAATAAATTTGCATCATGAAAAGGAGGACAAATCAACAATAATGTTGCGCCACGCAGCATCCGGCATAAATGGGTTAAGTAGATTTTTTCATGTGATACTTTTATTTTTATTTGAGTTTTTATTTTCTTCCTTCAGTATCAGTACTTTTACTTAAGGAACAAAGCTGAGTACTTCTTCCCCCACTGAGCCTGAGCGCACAGCAGATTTTAGCATGTCTGCCACAGCACATCAGTTTGGATCTTTATAAAGTGACTGGTTCCTCAAAGCTCTCAGGTCTGAAGGGGCCGCACAGCAACAGCTGCTGGCAACAGTGTCTGGAGAGAATTTTCCCATACTGCACCTGCCCGTGGGTTTTTTGTCTCTGGCACCAAGGATCATGTGTTTATCGAGAGACCGAGAGACTGAGGATGGGACAATGTGTTTGCTGATGTCTATGTTAGATTATGTTTCCATGTTTTTCACTGTGAAGCCCATTGGGGCAACTCTTGTTGTGATTCTGGGCTATAGAAATAAAAGTGAATTGAAATGAAAATCAAATTGAATCACTGCCCATAATATGAGTACTTACATGGTGAGATTTGTACTTTTGTTTATGTATCATGCACAAGGCACACGCCCAGAGGAATGTGACAGTTACGGTTCCATGATGTCTAACTGCTTTTGTAAACTGTGTCATTTGGGATGTAGGTCATGAGGTTAGGCGTTCACACTGTCCTCTTTCTCGTGGAGCGTTTGCTTGTTTCCATGGTGATTTTATTGCATTGCCTGGAGTCTTCCACAGAACGACATGAAAGGGCCCATATCACGCTGTTTTCTACTGTGTTCTAACGTTGTTTCCTCATCACAAACAGACCTGGGGTTGTGTTTTGTTTCATTCACACATTTAACACAGAAATCCTGTATTTTACAGTTTTCTCTCCAACTAAAAAACACTCTGTTCCACCTTGTGATGTCATGTGGTAATACAGGAAGTGTTCCACTGTGTTTTTAAACCCCACAGACTTTCACTAGAATCATTTGGATCATTTCAGCCCTGGAATTGCCAGTTTCGACTGAACTTAAGGTAAAAGAGCTGTTAATTTAAACTACCACATCACAACTATTTTGAGCTTTGGAGATATGGACAGACTAATGAGAAAAGGTTATTCAAACATGTGTGAATGAAACAAAACACAACTCCAGGTTTGTTTTTGATGAAATAACAACATTATAACACAGTTTAAAGCTCACGAGTTATTGTTGTGTAATATAGGACTACTTTAGACAAATTAGAGAACTTATTTTACCTGAGGGAAATAAACTGTTGTATGGACTTCATGTTTTTGCTTCTTCTTTTTGCTTACTACCATTCACACACAGTATTCTTACATAAGCACAGAAGGTACAGTGTATTGCCCAAGGTCACAGCAACAGAAAGCATTGATACAAGTGGTGTTCAAACCGCTGATTGTCAGGTTGATGAATGACTACTAATACTGCAGCAGCAGTAGTTGGCCTAGTAGTAGTAGCAGTAGTAGTAGTAGTAGTAATCCAGAACTCAGCACAGCTGTTGTTATAAATTCTTGAGCAAATAGAAAGTCCAAAGAGTCCTGTGATTATCAGAGCATCTGTTTCTGTAACTGCTGAAAAGCAAAAGCACTAGAGCATTGGAGCATTTGTACAATTAAACTCTGTCACAAAGAACACGCCGCATCATGTGATGTTCTAATGAGCTCCAATTATGATCAAATCGAGAATCAAATATGTCAAAACTGGATATTCAGTGTTGGGGAAGTTATTAGTTGCCATAGTTACGACTAAAATGTAATATCTTAGTTACTTAGTTACTGCCTCAAGGAAGTAAGTTACATTACTTTTGGATTACTTTATGTGTAATATGGTATGCATGTTGTTTAATGTTACTGTATTGTATTTATACAGATAAATAAAAAATGTGGTTTTACATTTTATTAAATAGATTTAAATAGAGACAAACAAAAAAGAAGTTGTTCAGATGGCATTAGCAGCTTCTCAGCCTTTGGGTGGGATGGATTTATTATTAGTATATAACTATGTATTTTATTAGTAACTGCAATTTAATTACATGTTTCAAAATAATGCATCACAGTACATAGAAATGAATTAGTAGAGTATTGGTATCAAGTATTATTAAGTTACACCCAGACTCTTACCCATCAGGTATTATGGCCTCTAATCATCTTTCACCTGAGATGACACAGGCCAGAGTCTCAAGTGGAGTTTGTTGTGTAACTGTCAGGTTTCAGATTTGATGGTTCATATCTCTGTAATTACTGGGCCTAATCACATGAAATAAAAAACTGGGAGCTGCTAAACTCGGAAGGTTGACTTCTTTTCTAAACAAAAGTGAGTTGTTTTTTTTTCACAATATTGTATTGGTCTGGTATTAAAACACTATTTAGCACTATTTTACTCATTCTCTCTGTGTGTCATTCCCTGTTTGCTGAATCAAAATAGACTTTCAACTATAACCAGATAAATACAATCTTTGTAATTTAAAAAAAAAGCTTTAAAAAAAAAAAGACGCTACTTTTGGACCTTCACTACAACTTTACTTTCCCTGTGTAGGCCTTGTCTTGACATAAACATAGGAAAATATTGGTTAGTGGGTGTAACAGCAACACACAAATCTGATATTGGATGAAAAAATCCATATTGGACCATCGCTGGACACAACCGACCACCGTAGATTTAGCCTCAGTGAATGAAGATGGTAATTACAATTGTAGTTAATAGTCAGTTTGGAAAGCCTCCATATGTGGCTCCTGCTCACTGTGGCTCAGTTCAGTCTGTGATTAAACGGGCTGAGGTGCATCTGGGTTTGACAGAGATGCAAAGACTAATACTCTTCCATCAAGTGACATTATTTTGCCTGCTTCAGATGAAGAGCAAAACGCATTTCAATGAGGGTGCAGTGCTCAATCCATCAAACTTTATTTATAAAGCCCTTTACAACATTCAAGGGCACCAAAGTGCATTCTAATTAATCATCAAAGTGTTAAGGTTTGTATTTCTTCATACAAAAGGCATGCATGTATGTTTTTAATGATGCCGGAGTGCAAGGTAACATTTGGATAAGACACAAGATACAAGTTAAACATCTTTCACGCCACATTGTGGCGTACAGCCAGAGGAACATACTGTGAGATGGGGTATTTTGGTTTGGTGGTGGTCAAGAAATAAAAGAATAAAATGACATAACTAAATTAACTACCAGCAACGCCACTGAGCATTGCCCAGAAATTAAACTAAAGGTCACACAGGTTCGTTCTTGATAACAGAGGCAAGGTTCCATGGTTAAATCAGTTGTTTCATTTATTTTGCACATAATTCAGATGAAAGGACAGGATGAATAGTTCTGTGAATTTAATTTGTTCAGACCAGTCACAGTCCAGGCAATCGCACATGTACGAAAAGGAAAGGCGGCATGTACGAAAAAAACAAAGGGGAAGGCGGTGGCTCCAGCACCCACACGTCAGGTGTGGCCCGCCTGCAGGTCACACTGCCACAATACTATGGCATATATCCAAAAGAACATTCTGTGGCACACATCCAAAGAAACAACAAATCCACTAAAACAAGCAGCGGAGGCCAACATACAAGCAAGGAGGAAAAAATGCACTGTTTATATTGGGCCTTTTTTTGCTAAAATTAAAAACTCTGTAATTTTCTAGAGAAAGCAAAAGTCCACAACTTAATTATTTAGCCATGGAAGTATAACAAAATAATTTAGCTCACAAAGCCTAAAGAGAATCTGGTCTACGCTCGCGAGATCCACGGGACAGACAGGAAACGTGTCCGTGTCTTAAACATGTTCGCTGAGAAACATTCTCAAAACATTACATTTAAGCAATATTCCGCATACGTACAGTGACTGTATATATGTTACGCATTTAAATCATCATCTGGGACTTGTTGGCAGCCTGATAACACATTAAAATGAGAAATATCTCTGTTATTTTATTAAATTGAGCACTACCGGAACGGTCGGTTGGTGCAGTTATTTTGAAGCTCGGTTCCGTCGCGATGGCGGAGCTCGTAACCGGAGCCGCCGCTGCTGTGGATGCAAACCCGGCTATGACCCCCACCGACACCGCGATGGCCTATCTACAGGATGAGGTGAGCTCCGCTTCGTCTCACCGTGAACCAGCCTCTTTGGTCTGGTTAAATGACGCGGAGCTGGTTTGTTTGGGGCTAGCCGTTAGCAGTTAGCCTCCTGCTCTGGCTGCCTCACCAGGAAGTGGATCATTTATTATTTTTGACATTTTGGACCGTCAATAGAAGATAATAAACAGATAATAGCGAGAGAGAGAGTGTGTGTGTGAGAGTGTGTGTCTGTGTGAGAGTGTGTGTGTGAGAGTGTGTGTGTGTGTGAGTGTGCGTGAGTGTATGTCTGTGTGTGTGTGTGTGTGTGTGTGTGTGTGTGTGTGTGTGGCCTGTGTTGATTTCTATTGTATTAATGCAAGAAACATCTGTCTGTTAAACTTTGGAATCACTCCCCCCACTGATCTCAGATTTGGAGGGTGTCATCCTACTCGTACGGGTGTGTGTAGTGCCAAGTTTCATGTTGTTAGGGCAAAAAATGCCAAAGATATTTTAAAATGAGTGACATATTCAGGTCCATTTCCCACCGTGGTCCAGTCCATCTTTTGCCTCCTCCCTGTTTTTCATTCCCTAATCAGCCCAGGGTAGTCTATATTCTCCCTCTGCCCATAGACTTATAAAATGTTATAAACATATATACACACACACAAGTATGGCTATACATGTATACACATACAAACATACACATACATACACTTTATATACAATCATATATATGTAGAGATAGACTTATTGCATGCAGGTAGGTGTGCACATACACATACAGACAAACATATGAAGACTATTAATATTATGAACAGAGACTGTGCATTATCTACCATTCATGCTTTTTTCCCCTTTTTCTTCTTTTTCTTTCCTTGTCCCTTTTTATCACGGCGCTTATAGTTTATAAATTATATATTGCTCTTTTCCCCCCCTCTTCCTTTCAAGAACAGAAACAGAATTTCTAAATTTTGTATGGTCTTTTGTATTGTCTTTAGCTGATACTTTTATTCTGGGAATCTTCTGGAATTTATCGGCATTTGTGTAATAAAACAGAGTAGCAAGCATCATTCAAGGTTACTTAACAGAACATTTTGCACTTTAGCTGTAGCAAGCATTAAGTGTGAAATGAGAACAGTGGGATTATTGTTCACACCTGCACTATTATTCCTTATTCAGGAGGTCTAAGCATGTTGTGTCCTTCATGGTATGACGCCGATTCTTCTAAAGCTGTGCAGCTGAAATGTGATCTCTTCACAGTTAGAGATTTGAGCATCTTTCACAGCTCATGCTTCTCCTGGAGACAATCTGCAACTCCCACTAGGCCTGTCACGATAATTACTATGTCGACTTATCTTCCAATATATAACTGGAATATTTATCAAGTGCACAAATTTGTTGTAATAAGAATGATATTTTGTTCTTTTACTTGTAATACAGTGAGATTTGAGCTGTAGAGGCTTTGAATAACTATGGCTAATTATTGTTTTATTCTTGTAGTTATTTGTTGCAGCTCAGCCCTTTAAATGATGACAATTCTTGACATTGAATCTTGTCTAAATATTGATTGAACTTTGGTGCTTCGCCGCACGTAAACCGTGAGTTACCAAAAAATGGAGGTAACGTTTGAAGCCGCACTTCTCTAGATGATGTACGGTGATTTTCAGCCCTGTGGGTGAAGCGCTTTCAGAGGAGTGCATTCAAACACAACATGAGTGAAAAGGCCGACTCTGCATTTTGAAGATTTCAATCCAAGATGGCCGCCTTCTGCTTTGTCAGGGGGCATGGCCATAATAATATTTTTGTTTGTCTTCACGTGACGAATGCGTGTACCGAATTTCGTGGCTCTATGACAAAGTTGAGCTGGGATGGCTCCCATAGGAGTGGGCGGAGCTTAATATTCGAAGTGGCGTATTATCTCCATTTTTTTTATCCCCACGCATGAAACCTATATTTTCTCGAATGTCTCATCATTTCTGAAGTTTTGGCAGAGTTTGTTGAGTTTTTGAATGTTTTTCAAGGTGTTTGCGGCATCACATTTTATTTCAATCTGTAGGGGGCGCTAATGCACCAAATTTAATTTGTTCACAGTAGCTTTAGGGCAGAGAGTTTAAGAACTGTGTCAAATTTCATTGAAATCAGAGTTTGTTTAAGCAAATGGGAGCAATTTTTTGGCATTTTTTGTGAGCAATTTTTTGGCATTTTTTGTGGCTTCACTGCTCAGATATGTCAGACGGATTTGGGATATGTGGATATTTTTTGATGTTCCGTCCCTGGAGATAATGTGGACCAAATCTGAGGCCGTTCGGATGACGCCTGCGGAGGAGTGCGTTTCAGCTTCGCAAAATTTAATCCAAGATGGCCGCACCCTGGTGTGTCAGGGGGCGTGGCCATAATAATATTTTTTACTTGTCTTGTCATGATCGACTTCTGTGTTAAATGTCATGATTCTACGTGCAAACTTTTTTTGGTGTCATTCGTATTCCCTAATGTATTTTTAATAATAATAATAATAATGCATCAGTTTTATATAGCGCTTTTCTGGACACTCAAAGACGCTTTACAGAGCATTATTCATTCACTCCATACCCGGTGGTGGTAAACTACTATTGTAGCCACAGCTGCCCTGGGGCAGACTGACGGAAGCGAGGCTGCCAATCTGCGCCATCGGCCCCTCCGATCACCACCAACACTCACGCACACACCACTTTCATACTAGGCAATGTGGGTGATGTGCCTTGCCTAAGGACACAACGACAGTTTTTTGTGACTGGCGCCCCACTGCACTGTGGCACCTGGAATTCCCAGTGGTCTCCCATCCAAGTACTGACCAGGCCCGGCCCTGCTGAGCTTCTGAGATCTGACGGGATCAGGCTCTGACGAGCCGGTATGGTTTTTGTGATGTTTGGGGGCGCTGACGAGCCATTTTATTTATTTATTGAAAATGGAAATAGCCAAAAGTTAGAGAAGCGGAGTCTTTAACACGTGGCCAAATTTCGTGAGTTTTCGTCATTGTTCACTGGGTGGAAAATGCGTGAGTGCGTTAGGAGAAAAATAATAATAATAATAATAATAATAAGAAGAAGAAGAAGAATATTCTACGAGAACAGTGTTCCACTTTTTTTTGTCCGACAAACTATACATTTTCGGAAACCTCTGGCGCATTGCTACGTCGTGGCGAGGGTCCCTGGTCACTACAGGCGAGTCACGTTGCATCATTTATGTTCCCGCTCCCCATGAGCATTGCTATGCGATACTAATAGGCCCTTCGCCAGCCTCTGGCGCTCGGGCCTAAAAAGAACAGAAGTATACCAGTGTGAGGTCCCATCCGCTCAGCCTCTGTATTTTGTTTAGTGACTGTAACGTATGGCTCTTTTGGTCAGTGGAACATGCAACATTCACAGTTGGAGTCTTCTGCAGGTTCCTCACCTTAGAGATGAGACAAGAGAAGACTGAACTTTATTGATCTCTCTGAGTGAAAATTCACCCGTCATGTCAGCTCTTACTAAACAATAAAAAGCAGATTAGATAAATAATATGTAATGTAATCTTATAGTAATGTGACACTCATAAATTAATTAGTGTTTACTCATAACATATTAATTTGCAAATAACATGATAAAACATGATCCAGTCAAGCTTAACGGAAGTTCCATCCATTTTCTTGCCTTCTGCTTATCCAAGATTTATATGTTCAGCTTTACAATTAAAATCCATGTTGTTACAAACACCCACTAAATATGAGATACCAGAGTGGAATTTCTGGAAATATTAGTTAAAAAAACAACCTCAGTAGTAGGGGTGTAACAATATCCAAGTCTCAGTCACGATATGAAATCGTCATAGTTCGAACCTTATGGTACAATATTTATTGCGATATCGTGGGAGGCTCACGATATTACGATATTTTACATTCTAAAATGCTTTGACCAGTCATTTTGTACAACATTTATTGTCATTAGGGATGGAACAATATCCAAATCTCTCTGGACAATATTTTCACCATAAACATCTCACCGTACCAGATTTATTTCAATATTTTGTCGAGGCACAAAATTGTGAATCTGCTACTTTTTCCTCTAAAAATGCTTCACAAGACTTAATCCAAAAAATGAAGATTTCAAAGTGCTTAGAACAGTTATTTCTTCATGTCGTCTGCACTGAAAAGGAGCAAAGGATCATGGTCTATGTAGTTACCTGTTCTTTTTAGCTATTTCTGCATCAGAACTATTCATTTAAGCAAAGAGACTTGTGATTCCATATATTGTGATGCTCCACGATATTATTGTGAGACCTTTGACGATACGATATCACCAGATTTTGGTTATTGTTATATGCCTACTACCCTACAAAATGTATCTGCCTAATTACTAACCTGACTATCCCCTTTCTTAGTCTAGTTTTTGGTCTTAAATTGAACCCTTTTTAGACCTGCTGTGGATTTGGTATGATCCTATTTAAGACATTGACAGGGTTTGGTTTGCTACTTGATTATTAAAAAGGAGTATGAGAGCTTAACTGACAGAAACAACACAACACAACAAAAGTATTGTCCATTGCGATTTGTAAAGCTTAAATATAGTATTGCATACGTATGCGGTCTTTCTTTTATGTATGGCTGAGGTGTGGCCTTTTGATGATCTGTGTCCAGTTACATTTCTGCTGTCCAATCCTGCTTTTGTCCTCCATTGTTGAACTTTTAAAATACATCAGATAAAAAGATGTTTTAAACTTCATAACATATTTCAGTATAGTATTTTGGCTTCTTAATATTTATGCTAACATAATTTTGCCTTTTTTTTTTTTTTTTTCATTTTTGTTTTCCAAACCACCTTCAAACTATGATTAGTTAATGAAATATAAAGAGTCCAGCTGTTAGCCATGAGCCATGAGTGTTTTAGCCGGCGCCTGTAGGAAGGACGAGTTTAGTAACAACGTGGGGGTGACTGACTTAGGGCAAGCTAATCACAACTGAACCTATGTTAGTGGCTTATCCTGCAGATAGAGACACATCCAAGTTTGTCTCATTCTCTGTTTATGGACAGGCCTCATGTGAATCTCAGAACCTCCTGAATTCCCTCCCTGAGCTTCAGAGGCTGCACTAGCACTGACTCAGGACTGGCTGTAGGTGCTGGGCTTTAGGTAGTGACCATTCAGATCAGAGAGAGGCATTTTAGGTTTAAACTAACAGGATTTCAGCACTGAAACTGGCAACATAAATGAAAGAGTCGTGTGTGACTCATTCTGCTTTCTGGATAATCATCTAAAAACATCATGTCCAATTTTTTTGTAACCAAAAATAAACTGGCATTAATAGTGTTATGGGTAAAAGTTATATTTAATTTGAGGACACGGATAGTTCAAGTTTATGGAATTTAAAATCAGAATGTTCCTTTTCAAAAAATCCCTTTCATTTTTTAGTGTTAAAATGCTGATGTTTTGACTGATTTCTATCTATAGCCTAACTACTGGCCTATAAGAAACAGAAACTAGCACAGAGTTCAGTGTTCTCTGACAGCAAAAAACCTAACAGAATTTTTCCACGGTGTCTTCAGAAAGTGTCCGTCCATCCTGATTGTTGTCAGTTTTCACTTAGTGTTAGAACCTGAAACTATGAGATCATGTTCAAGCTGCAAATAATAGGCTCCACTCCGTTGTTTTCTAGAATTTGGTTGTGTTATTGTGTATGTCCAAATAGAAAAGATTTTTAGTTTATTTTTTAGAATATCTTGCTATAAATGAGACTTATGGACATGTAATTAGGTAAAAACAAAGTCCAGGCAGAATTCCTAAAATGTTCTAAATGTTTTGGTGAATTTGAGGGTTATTCTTGTGGGTTTGGAGTACACACAGTTAGCGTTTCATTTATGTTTTAGTTCCCTAGTTCCCTTTTCTCAGACGGTGGTCAAAAAGAAAATCATTAAGAAAAAGTCCAAGGCCACAGGTGGGCTCTCTGTTAAGAGAATATTTCAGTGTCACCTCCACTCACTTGTTTAAAAAGCCCATACTACACTATTTTCTGATCTCTGTTCTCTAAATCCACTTTATTTCTACAGCACATTTTACAAACAAAGCAGTTTCCAAAGTGCTGCACAGAGATCATAAAATGAAGACAACAAAAAGGTAAATTGCTAAAATTTGGTCATACCAGTCCTAAAACAATAAACACAGTTAAATCAAATAAAAGCAAAACCATAAAACTCATAAAATAACAGTAAATAAGTAAAATAAATAACAGACACAGTGTAGTTTCCCCGTCACAAACAGACCTGGAGTTGTGTTTTGTTTCATTCACACATGTTTAACACACAAACCCTGCAGATTTAGGCTGAGTTCTTCTCTCAAACAGAAAACATTCTGGCTGATTTAAGCCCTGGAATTGCCCATCTCTACTAAACACAATGTGAAAGGTAGCTGTTAACTTGAAAACTACCGCTTCATGACATCACAAGGTGGAATAGAGCATTTCAAGCTTTGGAAATGTAGACAGGCTCATATTGCAGGTTACTCAGACATCAAAACACAACTCCAGGTCTGTTTCTGAGGAGCTAACATTCTAACGTGGTATAAAAACTTTTATAAACAAACTCAAATGATCAAAAGAAGGTAACAGTCATGGCTATTTGTTAACTTCATTCATATTATACTGTATAATGGTGTTTTGACAGTGCCCTCTGCCAACAGGATTCTGTTTGTTTTGGTGCATATCTTTGTGGTTAGTGCTGTGTACTTTAAAGCCCATGTTGTTGTTTCAGGATTCGGGTGAGGCAATAATGGACAAATCATAAACACGCTGAGCAGATTGTAAAGATCACACCTTAGGCACTTTGATTTGTGTTTTTTTTTTTCATGCATTCCGTTTCGCTGTAACTTAGGCCTGTTATGATATTACACTACTGGGTTAGGGTTAGTAGGAATGTTTCACAGTATTGGGGATTTTGTTTCTGCTTAGATAAAAAATGCACTTGAAACAGATAATTTACTTATTCAAATATTAGATAGCCACACTTGTACAAGGAGTCTGTGCCAACATTCCCGTGCAGAGTCAATATTTACTCCTATACAATGACTTTTATATGCAAATTATTGTGGGAGGAGACCATGGGTTAGACTTAGCACCTCTTCGTTGGTGCACAGGCCTCTTGGCACATCGCGCAGTCCAATCTGGGGTGTTATCTGGCTCACATGTCATGACATCATCCCTATCAGTAGTTCTTGCCCTACTTAGTTAGTTTGCTATTAGATAGTTTGGAATATCATACATTTGTCTTGACACAGTATGTCTGTGAGTCTCACAGCTGTGATCAGAGCCTTTATCTTCACATGACCTTGATACAATAATGAAATATAGCAGTAGTTATACAAAATAGCTAAGCCTAGTTATTTATCCTAACAGTTACCAGGATTGTTCCACAGTATTGGTGGGTATCAGATCCTAGAACGTGATGTTGTCATAGTTCCAGATGGGAGGCATGAGACAGTTTTTCCTACTGTTTACATTGCACTTTGCAGCAAAATATTTAAGAGGTCAGTTCACAAAAAGTTGAACCTGACAATCTTACTGACTTGCGTAGTTACTGCCGAGTTCCTTTCTGTAAAACTTCTTTCACTCAAACTCTCTTCTCAACTTTCTAAACTCTCTACCTGCTCACACTGGACTGTACACCTTTGAAAAACAGTCTAAGTCCTGGCGCCTGCTACAGCAGCATTTTTTGATTCTAGTTTGAGACCTGCTGAAAAGACTGAGGGTTTATTTTTAACATTTGTGGCTTGAGCAAACGCAAATATACAAAGAACAACAGCTGGAAAAAAAAAACAAAGAAACATTGATTCATTTGTTTCTACTGAACAAAATTCATCACAAATCTGTATCAAAATCACTACATTTGAAGCTTTATTAGAGTTCAAAATCTTTTTAATCTTTAAGTACTTTTTTAAACAGGTACTTTTACTTAAGTAGATTTTTTCTTGTGATACTTGAGCCTTGAGAGACTAGAGAGTATTTTTTCCTCCAGTATCTGTACTTTTATTTAAGTAACAAAACTGAAACTTCTTCCATCACTAATAATGTGCACAGTGAAGAAAAAAAAAAAAATGATGAGTTTATCTTCCAGAATCTAGGGCTGCACAATTACCGGTAATCAAACTGAAATCACACTTTAAATGGATGCAATTAGCAAAGCGCAAAGACGGACATTTTTGAAGTACTATAATTGCCTCCACACACCATAAAATCTCCAAATCTCTCTTTTTGTCAATTCTTCTGGACGTGTTTGAAACGTGAACTTTGAACAGAATCCTGTTTTGTTTCAGAAAGCAGAGGCGGACGTGCCAAACCTGAATTTGGGAGAACTGGACCTCACCACGGATGAGTTTATCCTGGATGAAGTGGACAGTAAGACACGCCAAGTCTCCCCCTTTCATTGTGTTCTCTTGTGATTAAAAGGCCCATATTACACTATTTTCTGATCTGTATTATAATGTTGTTTCCTCATCACAAACATTAAACACATGTTAGAAGATATTTACTGCACTATGACTATTTTAAAAGGTCTTGTATTATACAAAATGGACTTTTGTAAGCTTTTAGCCATGTTATAATGTTGTTCCTCCTTGAAAAACATACCTGGAGTTGTGTTTTGTTTCATTCACACCTGCATATTTAGGCTGAGGTATGTTTTTCGAGGAGGAACAACATTATAACATGGCTAAAAGCTCACAAGAGTCCATTTTGTAGAACACAAGACCTTTTAAAATAGTCATAGTGCAGTAAATATTTTCTAACATGTGTTTAAATGGAAATAAATTGCGTGGTACGAATCGTATACATCTTTGCACTGTTTCTTCTCTGTGTTCTAGTTCATATTCAGGCCAATCTAGAGGATGACCTGGTGAAAGAGGCGCTTAAAACGGTAAGAACATGTAAGGCAAGGCCAGGCCAGGCAAGTTTATTTGTATAGCACAAGTCGTACACGAATTCAGAGTGCTTTACAGAATAAGAAATACATTCAAATTACAATACAAGCAAATCAAAACATAAATAATCATGATAAAATTAAAAAGAGAGAGAGAAGTTAAATTAAAGAGAAGAGTGCGGAATGATAAATGAAAACCTTTCAGCATATGAGTAGTAGGGTGCATCAGTTGCCCCCTTTTTTTTTTAAAAATCGAGAACTTGCAAACGGCCCTAATGTTTTAGTGTTCCATTCAACTAGAAAAAATTCCTGGTAAATTTTTTTGTAATTCGAATGTCATCTACCGGGTCCACATCCCTTGTAAAATTCTGGAAATTTCTAAAAAAATCGTTAAAAATGAGAGATCAACAGAAACAGTGGTAATTTTCGCTCCTAACCCAAATACTGCACAGTCTTGGCGGGTTATTGGTTTAGGCTGCTCCATGCGAGCCTTCTTACAGCTATGTTCTGACATTTCTTCTTTTAATAACTACACTGTAACACTCCAATTCTGAAAAACATAAAGCAAATATGTGGTTCTACCATGCTTTCTAAAGTCTACCGAACCTGCCTATTATGAAGTTTGGGCAATGCCCCAGTGTATAAGACAGTATAGGCCTATACTGTCTTATACATTGGGACATTGGCCAAACTTGGACCTCGATGTGGACCCGGTAGATCAACTCGGAATTTCATAATTTTTTTTCTAAATTTTTTTCTCAGCGAATGGAACACGAAAAGTATAGGGCCGTTGTAAAGTTCTGATATCGGGGCAACTGATGCACCCTAATGAGTAGTGTCAGACTGGTTTGTGTGAGCAAGGAAACATTTGCAGGTCTAGTGTCATGTTGTAATGTATGATAGGGCTGGAAATCACAGCGTCCCCTTACGATTCGATACGATACACAATACATGGCTCTCAATACGATCTGTTATCACGATATGGCAATACATGCATTAGTATAGGGCGACCAAATGTCCCTATTTACCCGGGACAGTCCCAGTTTTGAGCCCTGTGTCCCCCGTCTCAGCAGATTTATTCAAAACCAGTGATTTGTCCCAGTTTTATACAAGAAATGTCCTAGGTGTCCCTATTTTTGACCCATTTGATACCGGCCAACAGTAAAGAGAGGCATACATTGTCATTTGTTTAGCTAAAATACAAAAAAGACCTGTTGCACTGGTGTTGAGTGTGTTTTGAGCCTGTGGTGAGTGTGTGTTGTGTGTGGTGAGCTGGTGTTTGTGTTGTGTGTGATGAGCTGGTGTTTGTGTTGTGTGTGATGAGCTGGTGTTTGTGTTGTGTGTGATGAGCTGGTGTTTGTGTTGTGTGTGATGAGCTGGTGTTTGTGTTGTGTGTGATGAGCTGGTGTTTGTGTTGTGTGTGATGAGCTGGTGTTGAGCTGATGTGAAGTATGTGTTGAGTGTGTGTTGTATGTGTGTGATGTAACTATGATGTAACTGGTGTTGAGTAGGGCTGGGTATCGATTCAAATTCCAAGAATCGATTCGATTCCGATTCTCAAAATTCAGAATTGAATATCACGATTCGTTTCGATCTGATCCAATCCGATCTGGATTGGGGTTAGTGTTATTGGAACCATTTTTGAGCTGTTCCCTGAGCTGCTCCAGTGGTTCCTGAGGCGCATCTTTGTCTTTATGTTTTTTAATGGTTTTCTGAACCCGAAATGGTGCCAGATGGTAGATTTTTAGGTAGATTTTTTTTTTCAACACAGCCCTAGTGTTGAGTGTATGTTGAGCTGGTATTGAGTGTGTCTTGAGTGTATGTTGAGTGTGTGTTACACTGGTGCTGTGTGTGTCTTGAGTGTATGTTGAGTGTGTGTTACACTGGTGCTGTGTGTGTCTTGAGTGTATGTTGTGTGTGTCTTGAGTGTACGTTGAGTGTGTCTTGAGTGTACGTTGAGTGTGTCTTGAGTGTACGTTGTGTGTGTCTTGAGTGTACGTTGTGTGTGTCTTGAGTGTACGTTGTGTGTGTCTTGAGTGTACGTTGTGTGTGTCTTGAGTGTACGTTGTGTGTGTCTTGAGTGTACGTTGTGTGTGTCTTGAGTGTACGTTGTGTGTGTCTTGAGTGTACGTTGTGTGTGTCTTGAGTGTACGTTGTGTGTGTCTTGAGTGTACGTTGTGTGTGTCTTGAGTGTATGTTGAGTGTGTCTTGAGTGTACGTTGAGTGTGTCTTGAGTGTACGTTGAGTGTGTCTTGAGTGTATGTTGAGTGTGTCTTGAGTGTACGTTGAGTGTGTCTTGAGTGTACGTTGAGTGTGTCTTGAGTGTACGTTGAGTGTGTCTTGAGTGTACGTTGAGTGTGTCTTGAGTGTATGTTGTGTGTGTCTTGAGTGCACGTTGTGTGTGTCTTGAGTGTACGTTGTGTGTGTCTTGAGTGTACGTTGTGTGTGTCTTGAGTGTACGTTGTGTGTGTCTTGAGTGTACGTTGTGTGTGTCTTGAGTGTATGTTGAGTGTGTCTTGAGTGTACGTTGAGTGTGTCTTGAGTGTACGTTGTGTGTGTCTTGAGTGTACGTTGTGTGTGTCTTGAGTGTACGTTGTGTGTGTCTTGAGTGTACGTTGTGTGTGTCTTGAGTGTATGTTGAGTGTGTCTTGAGTGTACGTTGTGTGTGTCTTGAGTGTATGTTGAGTGTGTCTTGAGTGTATGTTGTGTGTGTCTTGAGTGCACGTTGTGTGTGTCTTGAGTGTATGTTGTGTGTGTCTTGAGTGTATGTTGTGTGTGTCTTGAGTGTATGTTGTGTGTGTCTTGAGTGTATGTTGTGTGTGTCTTGAGTGTATGTTGTGTGTGTCTTGAGTGTATGTTGTGTGTGTCTTGAGTGTATGTTGTGTGTGTGTTACACTGGTGCTGTGTGTGTCTTGAGTGTATGTTGTGTGTGTCTTGAGTGTATGTTGTGTGTGTCTTGAGTGTATGTTGTGTGTGTCTTGACTGCATGTTGAGTGTGTCTTGACTGCATGTTGAGTGTGTGTGCTGTGTTTCAGGGCGTGGATCTGAGGCAGTACTCCAAACAGGTGGAGACTGAGCTGCAGAGGATCGAGCAGGCCTCCATCAAAGACTGTATCCTTTGTTCTGACTCTGCGTGTGGAGAAAACCTGATCTGTTAAAAGTTTGAACTCTTTCCTTCTCATTTACCCTCTCAAAGTTGCAGAAAGATTCATGCATGTTTGAGTAATCTTTATTCTCCTGTATTCAAGACATCACTAGTCATTATTTTCTTAATCCGTTAGATATGTAGGATTCGGAAGTGTTGTATAGCCATTTTGGTAGATATTGATATTTCACATTTGTTGACCTTGCTAAGAATTGTAAAGATCAGTTCTCTGTATCAGCAAATATCTGTTATCGGCCAAATACGGGATACCAGTTTTAGCTCAAAAATCCATATTGACCTATGCTTACATTTTGGCACCAATCATTCAATTGTTATTTATAGAATTTATTTATAGTGCTTCCAATAAAAAATCTATTACAGTGAGCAGTGGATATGTTTTTATGTGTCCAAATTCTCGATTCTTCTGATGGTTTTGCTGCTACAGGATTGGCTGGAGACCATGTTGCTATCTAGGTTTTCATGTATTTCTAATTAAATTATTTGGTATGGTGGGACATGTGGTAAATATTTATCATAGTTACACCAGTCAAGAGGCAGTTTATGAAGAAAGGTTGAGAAGAAAAAAAAAACCGCTTCCTTTCCTGTGTCCAGTAATTATTAGGAGTGTTTCCTGATCACACCATGCTCAGATATTAAAGAGAGTCAGAACATCGCTTCTCTCCACAACCAGATCACGGCCTGCGACTCCATCCTGGAGGTAGGTGTGACCTCTGACCTCTGAGGGAGGGTGCTGGGTGAAGAGGAAGTTCTATGCAAATTCAGCTTCTTAGATGTCTTTTGTGCATGTTTGAGTTATCTTGTGATCTCTCGCAGGCCCAATTCAAAGCCTCTGGATGGTTAGATGTAAGATTCTGTGCAATGCTCTGCCCACAAGCCTACATCACCCATACTTCTGCACGGACATAAATTTACTTATGTACTGTATTACTTACTGTAAAATACCAAATAAGAGCCAGGCATTTATTTGAGGCCAGGCGGCAATTTGGGGCGATTAATTCCTTCCTCACAAAAATCTTACTCAGAAAATCTGGGAAAATATAAAACTCAAATTCTTTTGACTAGTATGACAATAATTTAGGCGACTTTCTACACAGACGTAGGCGAGTTAATTTGAAATGTTACAACAAAATATCTATGGAGTGGGGCGTCTCCCATGCAACCATCAGTCCTGCGTCCTGTTGTTGCAGCATGAACATAAGACTTGCGTTTATTTGGAACCGACCGTTATTCATCAAAATATACACCTGCACCCGGCGTTTAAAGAGGACTCGGCGGTTAATTGAAACCCGGCTCTTATTTGGTATGTTACAGTAATTATATAATGTATTTAATGACATAAATTTACTAAAGCATGATACAAAACAGTACACTCCAACTTCACAAACCTTCATTTGCGGCGTGCACACTGATTTTCACTCTGAAAGGGGAGTGGCTTAGTGCAGAGAGCAAAGGGAGGGGGAACTCAGCATTAAAAACTAAATTGAAACTTGCAAAACATGTTAATATGTTGTTTTCGGCTAATATAGTATTTTCTAAATAATTAAAGCTAACATGGTGACCTAATTGCCTTATGTGTTAGCAGTTAATACCCCATAGAAGTGTAATACTACTCCTTTTGATTTAATAATCTGGGTATTTTTATTATGAAATGTCTTTTGTTGCGCGTCTGTATAGTCAAAATATCAATTAAAGATTAACCAAATAGTTTATACATTTATCCATCCATCCATCTTCTCCCGCTTAATCCAGCTGGGTCGTGGGGGCAGCTTGCTGCCCAATCCTCATAGCACCTGACCCCCTATGAACCCCTCTGCGGGTGGTGAGCCCACAGGAGGGTGGACGTCATGGTCCTTGATGTTAGTTCATAGGGGTGCTGCATGTTTTGAGTTTTGATTAACCAAATAGTTTATACAATTATCTGACCAGTAAACTAGTCACAGTTTATTATATCGCTCAATCCTGTATTTGAACAGACGTGAAGAACGTGAGAGGCAGGTTGATCCGCATAATACAACCTTAATGATACAAGGCTTTTATACCTTTATAATATAAGTAGGGCCAATGATTTTCCGCTTCAAAAATGGACATTTTCCGTTTCAGAAAATTTTTATTCTAATTTTAATTAATTTTAATAGTTTCTTTTCCATTTCATTGTAACATATTTGATAATTCTGTTGACGGTGAAATGTATTCCCCTACAGATTACATACCCCAAAATGTACCACCCATTTTAATAATCAAAACAGTGAAAATATTTTAGCAAAATATATATAAAAATAGGCGGTACGGTGGCTAATGCTCATGCCTCACAACAAGAAGGTTGTGGGTTCGATCCCTGGGTCGCCCGGGCCTTTCTATGTGGAGTTTGCATGTTCTCCCTGTGTCTGGATGGGTTTCCTCCGGGCTCCGGTTTCCCCCATCAACTCAAAACATGCAGCACCCTGTGAACTGACATCAAGGACCATGACGTCCACCCTCCTGTGGGCTCCACTCACAGAGGGGCTCATAGGGGGGGTCAGGTGTGCAGAGGACTGGGCAGAGAACAGCTGCTGCCGCAACCCAGCCAGATAAAGTGGATGGATACCAAATACTCCAAAAATACTCTTGGCGATATATCGATACAGCAGCCCACGCTATCAATGCTGTATCACATTAAACGATATGGTATATTGATATTGCGGTATTTCTGGTGTGTTTGTGTGCAGAGGATGGAGGGCATGCTGAGCGGGTTCCAGAGCGACCTCTCCTCCATCAGCAGTGAGATCCAGAGCCTCCAACAGCAGTCTGTGAGCATGAACCTGAGGCTGAAGAACAGGCAGGCCGTACGCAGCCACCTGAGCCAGCTGGTGGACGAGCTGGTGGTGCCCGGCGCCATGATCAGGTGCCACACAACCCACTGCACACCTACAGACCTGTATCTACTGCATGTTAAAGACCTGATGTTACGCAGACTCTTGTGAGCTTGAAAGCATGTTATAATGTTTGAGTAACCTTTTATCATTAGTCTGTCCACATCTCCAAAGCTCAAAAAGCTCAAATTCCACCTTGTGATGTCACGAAGCTGTAGTTTTCTAGTTAGTAGCTACCTTTACCTTGTGTTCTGTAGAGATTGGCAATGCAAGGGCTGAAATTATCTAACTGATTCTAGTGAAGATGTATGGAGTTTATAAACACAGTGGAGCGCTTTATGTATTACCACATGAAATCACCAGGTGCAACAGCGGAAGGTGGAAGACTGTTTTCAGAATGAGAGAAAATGGTGTAATTTAGGCCCTTTTAAAACCCCACAGAAGTAAATTACCCCCTCTTTAATCACTATAGACACACACAGAGCCAGGTCACTGATCTTCATGATGCTGTAAGTGTAGCTTGTGATTTGCTCCTAAACTCTCCTAATCATTGAAAACTATTGAGACCCGCAGCAGTTCTAAAGCTATAACACCGTATTTCCTTTTCCACAGCACCATCCTGGACAGTCCGGTCACGGAGCAGGAGTTTTTAGAACAACTCCACGAACTCAACAACAAGATCAACGTTGCCAAAGAGCTGAGCTTCAGGGAGACGCTGGCCTGTTCAGACATCCAGGATATAGTGGATCGACTCAAACTCAAGGTGAGGACACACAGCTACTGCGAGAGTGAAATGGATGAGAGGATGAAGAGAGTGAAGGAGACGGTGAGTGGATGAGAGAAGGTGGGGTGTCACCTGCAATGGGGGTTTAAATTGGACAGACTGGGCACTGATTGGATGAGGAGGTGTGGCGAGCGGAGAGACGTTTTTGGTGTGAGGTGATGAAGGCTGAGAAGCAGGTAAGCCGAGAGAGGCAGTGAGGTAAACGAGAGGGAAGTTAGGCCTTCCACGCTCCATTTTACAACACAATATTTATTGCAATATTTTGAGGAGTTTAACAAAAGTGTGAATATGCTACTTTTTATTTTAAAAGACTAGAGCTGCAACAGTTCGTCGACTTGATGCATTTACTTTAGAGCTGAGTCTTCAATCAATGTGTCAGATGTAATAGGAACGAGCGCGCTCTGAACATCTGCGCTGTATTTCCACACAAAGAACAACTGGGCAGGTGCATGACGCACACAATAGACCATCGAAAGAGTACGGGCGCATAGTACCGCAGACTACAGGGGGCTGTTATGGGGAACACGCTGTCAGTGATCTTTAAACACCCGTTGGTCTGACTGTGGGGCCAACCGTAACAATAGTTCTGCATTATATTAATTAGAGCCTTAAGCAGCATTTTATGTCCTGGTGTTGAATGCTGTGACTGTCTTGCAGCATAATCTGCAATGTTCCTGTAAGACAAAATATACTTTTTAATAGTCTAACTAATAAAATCAACAATCTTTATACAAAATTTGGAACAAATGGCTCTATAAAGTCATAAAAAGTTGTAATTTAATTAACAGATTAATTGAAAAAAATAGTTGTTAGATTAGTCGATTAATCCAAAAATTTGTCGTTAGATTAATTGTTAAGAAAATAACTGAAAACAATTAAAAGTGCTTCAGGAGCCCTTTACTAAAACACAGCTCCCTGTGTTTTTGATGAGAAAATAGCATCCCAGCAGATCAGAAAATAGACTAATATGGGCCCAAAAAACTTGAGGGTAACGCAGTTCGTAGCATGTCTGAAAATTAAATTATCCACATGAGATGTTGCTTATCTGCTTCAACCAAAAAGTGTGGTTATACATATGGTAGTCATTTTTATTAGCGATTATAGCTGCAATATTTTAGTGCTTCTGGTAAATTCCTACAGGCACCTGAATGTGTCATAGCCTCGTTCACACCTATGCAGTTCTTTGGCCTGCTGCAGACTGGGACTGACTGGGAAAGGTCTTGGGGTAAAGACAATTTGAATTTGGTTGTTTAGCGCACACGGTCTCTGTTCTTCCCTTTTAAAATGTTCCGTTCCTGTAAAATGTTCAGCACCAAATGGCCTCTAATGTGTTCATTGGTCAAAACAACAGGTACATAGGATTAGGTCCCTGACTCTGTACTTTCTGTCTGTTGTCTCCAGGCTGTCTCTAAGATCAGAGAGTTCATTCTACAGAAGATTTACGCCTTCAGGAAGCCTATGACCAACTACCAGATCCCCCAGAACACGTTACTCAAATACAGGTGAGATTTTGTCTCCAATATTTGAATATGTTTTGAGGCACATTTGATGCAGACACTTGAATTTCCACAGGTTTTTCTACCAGTTTCTTTTAGCCAATGAGAGGACAGTGGCCAAAGAGATCAGAGACGAATACGTGGACACCATGAGTAAAATCTACTTCAGCTACTTCAAGTCCTACAGTAGCAGACTGCTCAAAGTACAGGTTGGTGAACTGCTGGCTCCACTCACAAAGAGGAGGCAGACCTGTCACCTTTTTCAATAGCCTCATAACTCCAAAAGCATTTATGTTTCCATTTTTCATCTAATAAATGCAGTTTTACGACATTAAAGGTGCAATATCTAACTTTATTCTTGTAAATTAGTTACATTGTGTTGTTTTTCCCCTCATAGAGACATATTTTAAAGGCCCCTTTCCTCATCACAAACAGACCTGAAGATGTGTTTTGTTTCATTCACATGTTTAACACACAAACCCTGCATATTTAGGCCGAGCTCTTTTGAACAGAAAACACTTGTGATGTCATGTGGAGGAAGTGCTCCACTGTGTTTTTGAACTCCACACACCTTCACTAGAATCAGTTGGATCTTTTCAGCACTGGAATTGCCGATTTCTACTGAACTGAAAGGTAAAAGAGAACTGTTTACTTCAAAACTACTGCTACATGACATCACAAGGTGGGACAGAGCATTTTGAGCTTTGGAGATGTAGACAGACTAGGGATGTAACAATAATCCAAATATGGTGATATCGTATCGTCAAAGGTCTCACAATAATATCGTGGAGCATCACAATATATCGAATCCCAAGTCTCTTTGCTTAAATGAATAGTTCTGATGCAGAAATAGCTAAAAAAAACAGAGGGAACTACATAGACCATGATCCTTTGCTCCGTTTCAGTGTAGACTACATGAAGAAATAACTGTTCTAAGCACTTTGAAATCTTCATTCTTTGGATTAAGTCTTGTGAAGCATTTTTAGAGGAAAAAGGAGCAGAAACACAGTTTTATATTATAATAAATCTGGTACAGTGAGATGTTTATGGTGAAAATATGGTACAGAGAGATTTGGATTACGTTCCATCCCTAATGACAATAAATGTACCAAATGACTGGTCAAACCATTTTAGAATGTCAGTCTTGTTATTATGTAGAATATTGTAATATCGTGAGCTTTACCACGATATCGCAATAAATATCGTACTGTGAGACTTGGATATCGTTTCACCCCTAAGACAGACTAATAATAGTGGGTTACTCCAAAATATTTGAATGAAACTAAATGCACAACACACTCCAGGTATATTTTTGAGGCGGTAACAACATTATAACATGACTTAAAGCTCACAAGAGTCAATTCTGCACTATATACTATACTATACTATATATATCTGCACTTTATATTTAAACCTGCCTGTTACAATAAAGACAAGCTGATGCCATTTTATGTGGTTTATCTAACTACCCACTGATATCCTAACATCACCACTGTGAATAAAAGTTGACATGTTTTTTTCCTTTATCTGCTAATATAAATAATACAGCAGTCAAATCATGTGAGAATGAGTGTTGTTAAAACTAATCGCAAACTTGAGACAGTAATGACAGTAATAAATGTTAACTATGTAAAACCTCCTCCTCCGCATGCAATTAAGCCACTTATTCATAGTTTTAATGATACTCTTAACGTCAGCAACATATTTTCTACTGGCTCAAATTCCCCAGCACTGCGAGACAAGCAAACAGCAACCCAGTACCACCTAATGGCCAAGGCGAGTACTACACCCTTTGGTGACCTGGCACAAAATAAGACCAACTGTTGAATCCACCCACCCACACCAAAATTACACCCTCTTCTGTTTGTGCCCTTTGATTTCAAAGAAAAAGGTGTAGTTAATCTGTCAGTGTAAAGGTTAAATTAAACCACACGCCTATTTACTAACAAAAGAAACAAAAGGGTGGGTGATCATTGCGTGTAAATGCCGTATCCCTGTAATTATAAGTGACACACATCGCTGCAGGGTGATGTATTGTTGACTCATATGCCCACCTGACAAGAATGTGACTGTGCACAAAGTCTTATAAACCAACGGCTAAGGTTGATTCATTTACACGTAATCTGTACTGATTTACAAGGGAAATTATTTGGACACAATAGCTCACACATCACAGTATATATTATAATAAAAAGATATAAAAATGGTCATAATACATTCAAAATAAGTAACAAAAATGTCAAGAACTGGGGTACATTCACAACACTGTATAGTTTGATCAGATTTATAGATGGAAGGCACAAGCCAAAATGACAAAATACAATATAAGAATTATGCTATAAAAGTTTTTTTTTTGTTTGTTTGTTTGTTTTGTATGTTGATTCAAAAGTGAAACATGGGTACCTTAAAGAGAAAGTAAAACCATAGATTTTTTTTTAAATTAGTAAATATATAGTAAAATAGGAAATATGACACAAAAAAAACACAATAAGATGAGATTTATTGCAAGCCCCACTACGTAAATTTTTATGCCAACAAACTAACTATAAAACCAAGATTTTTCATTACGCATGATTTTATTACCCTGAAAAAACATAGAAGATCATCTATTCTCTTTGAGCGGGCTTGCATCTCCACAAACCTGACTCTATAATATTCCACAGTATGGCATAAAACACAATTTTACATTTCCATGGAATCACACAGTTTACTTTCCACCCTCAGAAAGTGCATTATCACTTTAACAAACCGTATTTATTACAAATATAACAAATAAGATCGGCGCTGATACTGAAAAATGTGCTGGATTTGATATCGGCTTCCAAATATCGGTTCATTCGATATCCTGATTGGCCTAATACAGGGATGTAAAAAGACTATTTACTATTTTACTTTCATCGTGGGCCCAGAAAGTCTCATAATATTTGAACTTTTATTTTTTCAGTGTTGTTCAGTAGTTACTTGGGAGATAAATAACAGCTACAGAACACATTTCGATCAGTTTTGCCTCATTTTATTTGTGTTTTAAAGGAAATAAATGCAGTTTTCAGTCTCTGCGCTGGCATTGGTTGATATTGGCAGATACTTAAAGCTTTAGTATTGGAATCGGTATCAGAACTGAAAAAGCTGGATTGGTGCATCTCTAATATTTATTACGTTTTTAATCCTATAATTATGAATGAATGTTTCCATCAGATTTGATTCTAATGAAGTGAAAAGGAAGACACAATGTTCAGTTTTTTTGTCATTAACGAAATGATAAGACATTTTGAGACAAGATTTGTACATTTTTGGACTTTGATCGCAAACTCTTAAATGTGTGTCTGTTCTTTTCAGTATGAAGAAGTGGCAGACAAGGACGACCTGATGGGAGTGGAGGACACAGCAAAGAAAGATATCCTTTTAAACTACAGAAAACCTGAAATATGGAGCTGACGCGGGTCCTTTGCCTCAGTGGTCATCAGCTGTTTTGAGTCAGAGCTGGACCGGTCCAGCTCTCCGGGCTTCACACAGGGTAAGACTGGAATTCAGGACGGTTCTTGATTTATAGATGTATTTATTTTTCCATTAACAATAACTTTGGCTTACACAGAAAAAGAGTTAAAAGCTGGTACAGTTTAAGAAGCTTGAGTCCAAAAAAGCCATTTACAATGACCACTAAAGTACTACATCCAATAAGTAAAAACAGAAGCCAAAATTGTGAAATGGATTGCACTGAATTATTATTATTATTTACTTCAAATTATGTCAAAATCTCGTCTTGTCTCGTTCTCGTGGACTCGTTCTCCTTTAGCATATCTTCAAAACAATTATTTCAGTAATAGGAAGTTTTAAAAGGTATTTTTAGTACTTTTACTACAGCTTTTACTATTACTGCAGCTTGGTTGGATTCGTCAACTCTTTCAAAAAAGCCCAAACCTTTCAAAGTAAGATTGTTCCAGTTTTATAATGTTTTTATGTTGTAGAACTGTTGTCAAAGATGCATTGTGTAACTTTTCTGCTGGAGGGTCCATCGTTAAATGCTTCTCTCCGTGGAGATGTTATTGCTTTGCCTGGAATGTTCCACAGTATGGCTTTAAACCTTTCAGTCTTCATGGAGACCAAAACTAAGACCAAGTTACAGGTATTTTTGAGCTGTAAAACCAACTGTGATTGAATAAATGTAAAGTAGAGCTGTTTAATGTCACACTGTGGGACATTCCAGTCAAAACAATAACATCTCCGTGTAGAAAAGCATTTAACGACGGACCCTCCACCAGAAAAGTTGCACAATGCATCTTTAACAACAGTTCCACAACATAAAAACAGAATAAAACTGGAACAATCTTACTTTGAAACATAGTAAAACCTGCAGTAAAAGTAGTAAAAATACCAGTGACATATACATAGAAACAAACAGGTGACGGACCCCCCAAGCAAAAAGTTACACAGTGCATCTTTTTTTTTTTTATATTCCATTTGGTGATCACGAGTTTCAGAAGCCAGCAGCACAAACACAACAGCTGTAATTGTTGTAGACTTCGAAAACAGACAAGAGGCAATTACCTGTTCTTAGGATTTTTTTCTTTGTAATTATTTTTAATTTGATTTCATCCGGATAATTAATACCATGTTCAAAGGGCAAGGCTGTAGTTAAAGTGTATCAGAGGTAATTTCTAGTTTTTGTTGGTTTAACTTATATATAATAATTATAATTTGACTCCCTAGATGGACACGGGCAGCAGATATGATGCAGTCCTGTGGCTATTACCTGGCATCCGTAATGTAAACAAAAACCAAAACTAAAAATCACATAATATTCATGGTTAGAAAAACAAACAACACTTTTATTTTGTTGAATCAATGTCGAAACGGTCAGAAAAATGGCTTCCTAGTGCTTAAATTGTGTCTGCATTTAGGGTGGATTTTCAGTGTTAACTCTTGAGGGATTTTGTTTTTAACTTTTACTTTTATATTATATATATCTATATTACGTAAAATTAATTCTTGTGAGATTTAAGTCATGTTATAATGTTCTTATCTCATTTAAAACATACCCAGAGTTGTGTTTTGTCACATTCACACGTTTAAGTAATGCTTTATTATGAGTCTATCTACACCTCCAATGCTCAAAATGCTCTATTCCACCTTGTTTAGGTTTGGTTTACATTTGGTTTAGTAGTTTGGTTTGGTTTAGTAATTTTCAAGTTAACATCTATCTTTTCCCTTTTACTTTTGTTTAGTAGAGGTGGGTTTTGTAACATATTCTGATACATGATGCAGTCTGTTTCTGAATATTTAGAATACTACACAAAGAGCTGCATTTAAATTAGAGATGAAAAATTATACAGGATTAAAAACAGCTTTATAATTGTTACCCTGTATTGTTTGGCATTTCCTATGACTAATTCTCGCCCACGTGGCCTAATGAATGTGGTGTGTGGGTGTTTGGGTGTGAGTGTTGGGGGTGGTCAAAGGTCAGAGGTGGTGCAGATTGGTCTGTTTTAGGGTTAAGTTGTAGCTATTTTTATACAAATGCTCTTCATTTCAGGGGCTCAAAAGTAATTGGACAAATAAACATATCCCTAAGTAAAATGTTACTTTTCTATATTTTGTTGAGAATCCTTTGGAGGCGATGACTTCCTGAACTTGTCTGGAACCCAGGGACATCACCGAACACTGGGTTTCCTCCTTTGCGATGCTTTGCCAGGACTTTACCGCAGCTGTCTTCAGTTGTTGCTTGTTTGTGGGTCTTTCCGCCTTAAGTTTTGTCTTGAACAAGTGAAATGCATGCTCAATTGGGGTGAGATCTGGTGATTGACTCACCCATTGCAGAATATTCCACTTCTTTGCTTTAAAAAACTCCTGGCTTGCTTTTGCAGTCTGTTTTGGATCATTGTCCATCTGTACTGTGAAGCGCCGTCCAATCAACTTTGCTGTATTTGGCTGAATCTGGCCTGTATCCCTTTACACTTCAGAATTCATCCGCTGCTTCTGTCTTTTGTCACATCATCAATAAACACAAGTGACCCATTGGACCCCTGCATGCCCATGTCATCACACTGCCTCCACCTTGTTTTACAGAAGATGTGGTGTGCTTTGGATCATGATCTGTTCCAATTCTTCTCCAAACTTTCTTCTTCTCATCATTCTGCTACAGGTTGATCTTAGTCTCATCTGTCCAAAGAATGCTGTTCCAGAACTGGGGTGGCTTCTTCAGATGTGTGTTTTTTTTCTTTTTTTTTTTCGCAAAGTCAATTCTGTTTTGTTTTGTTTTTTTGTTTTTTGTTTTTTAGGCTTATTAATGGTTTGCATCTTGTGGTGACTCCTTTGTATTTACTCACATGAAGTCTTCTCTTTATGGTAGACTTAGATACTGATACTCCTACTTCCTGGAGAGTGTCACTTGAGTGGATGTTGTGAAGGGGGTTTTCTTCACCGTGGAAAGGATTCTGTGATCATCCACCACTGTTGTCCTCCATGGATGTCCAGGCCTTTTTGAGTTTCCATGCTCACTCTTTTTTTTTTTCTTAGAATGTACCAAACTGTTAATTTGGCCACTCCTAACATGTCTGCTATCTCTCAGATGGAGTTCTTCTTTTTTCAGCCTCAGGATGATCTGTTTCACCTCAATTGAGAGCTCCCTTGACATCATGTTGTGTGTTCACAGCAACAGCTTCCAAATGCAAACGCCACCCCTGGGATCAACTCCAGACCCTTAAACTGCTGAAATGATGACAGGTTAATGAGGGAAGAGCCCACGCAGCCTTGTTGTTATTATTGAGTTCTAAGTCAGTTGTCCAATTACTTTGGGTCCCTTGAAAAAGAGATGGCTACGTATTAAAGAGCGGTAATCCCTAAACCCTTGCTCCAGTTTAGATGTGAATACTCTCAAATTACAGCTGAGAGTCTGCACTTTAAGTCCATATTGATTATATAATTGTATCCTATATGTTTTCGTAAACAGTTAAAATAACTATAACTGTCACTGTCCAAATATTTCTGGGTCAAACTGTATGTGTTATATCACAGATCAGAAAAGAACACAATGTGGGCCCTTTCACTACAGCTAGCATGCTAGCACACACTTCCTGATTATCAGACAATAAAACTCTTTATAATTGGATGTAGACAGTACACAGCAGACTTATTTTGACCTCAAGACTAATGAATAATACAATATATCTGTACAGGGCCAGTAAAGATACATGGGGAAAAGTTGGGTACAGGGCCTTTAATTTTCCAGAGGTTGTATCTCCTTTCTTCTTAAAAACTAATTTTGGAGACAGAAAGTAATTCATTTCTCTGTGTACACAGTACTTGGGCTGTATACAGATGTCTGTGTGGTCTCTGTTATTTACAATTCTTCAAACATTTCTTTGCAGACTCGACTGAATATTTGTGTTGTAGTTGTTACCCCACACCTCTAAACACAACACTTACAGTGCATTTGACAGATTCATATACTTCTCTAACTTGATTTATGAAGAAAGAGAGAAAATAAAAAGTTGTAAAATATAGGCACTATGGTCGAGTTCTCAAACAGAGTCTCTCGACCTATGTCATTGACTGTCATCAGTTCCATCCAAAATTCAGGGACAATTTACGCACAAGGAAGCCATTTTTCTGACCGTTTAAACACCGAGTTAACATAAATAACGTGTTTTGAGCCTTGTTTACATCATGGTTTCTAGGTAACATACGGAATTGCCGCCTGTGTCCAACAAACAGGAAGTCAAATAATAGAACCTTCAACAAATGACCAATCTAGAAAAGGCTGGGCAAGATTTCACTCTTTCATCTATATTCATTATGTTTGAGAGAGATTAGTGTAACTTGTCATATGAACTTTAAGTAGGACACTTTAAGTAGGATAAGAACAATGAGCTATATTGTGATTCTAAGGCCTTTTGTATTGGATGTGCTTTGCTGGGCATTTTTCATGTGAGGATTATATGGGCTTAGTGACCAAAATCACTTATAATTATCGGCTTTCATCTGCTAATTCTAATTTGACATCAATAATTTATAACATCCATCTCAGAATGCCTGTTTTTCCTTGGGTGTTTGGGTGTTTTTGAGCTTTAAAATGAATAAATGTAAGGTAGGTAAGTAAGTTTAATGTCATCATCTCCATAGAAACAAGCAGGTGATGGACCTTCCACCAGAAAAGTTGCAAAATGCACCTTTAAGTATCTGCCAGTAACAGCTGATATAGTACAAAGATTGCAGCATTTATTTCCTTAAAACAAAAAGAAAAAGAAATATTTATTACTCAAGTAAAAACAGAACAGCTTTATATAAGCAGAAATTCAACTACTGTGAACCAAATATGACCATAAATTGTCTTATTCCTTTACTTTTCACACTTAATAATTCGATAATTAGAAGCCGATATCCACGTTAAATTGAAGCATCCCTAATTATTAATTAATGTGTTTATTTTTTCGGTTGTGTCTGAGAACCATACAATTACATTTTATTACATTTAAAGAACATCTATTTATATCTGTGCCTTTCTTAACTGTTCTTATTTCCGGTATGACAGGTTCTGGCAGCAAATCATCTCCTCAAACTTTACGCACATTACGCACCCAATTATTAATGATCTGTTTGCTCTATTCAAAAATGTAAGAAAATTATTAGAAACGCCCAGGAATTTATGACGGGCTCAGTCGTTTTTGTTTGACATCATCAAAGCTGTCACTCCCTCCCCTCACAATGATCGCGAGTAATTACTTCATTAATTGTGGTTCACACCCCACCACATGACAATGGAACAACACATAATTGTTGCTAATTACACCCAAATATGTTTTGTTCCAGTAACACAGCTGGGTGACTTATAGAGCCATTCTGTGGCCTTAACCTGCGAACAACAACCTTTGAACTTTTCCCACAGTTCCATCTATTCAGTGAGTTCCTGTAACCCTGCAGGTACAAGGCCCACACGTCTGTTTACTACTGTACGTCACGCCGGGTGTGTTCTATATGTATCTCTGTGGTGAAATGTTCAGCAGTTACCCTGGAGACACAAGGCACATATTGGCAGACATTGCAAAAAAATAAAAATAAAATAAAAGTTTTAAGATGGTCTAAAAACGTAAGAAAAAATACCAAATGGATTTAAACACATTTCCAAGAGCCTGTGAACAATGTGAGCGTTCATGGTCCTGTTTAGGAGTTTGATTTTCAGCAAAAATGTGAATCATCCCACCTGCTGTAGTTCCAGCTCTTAATGGCGAGATTGTGTATTTAAAATAAAGCACAAAGTAAAGGCTAACAAAGACTCAGATAGACAATAGAGCAGTGCCTCCAGTTAGCATCACAGCCCCAAGAAATCTTGAAGACATAAAGGGTAGGTAGTGGAAGTAGGCAAGACAAGTTTATTTGTACAGCCCAATTCATACACAAAGTAATTCACAGAATAAGAAACACATTAGAATCACAATACAAACAAATCAAAACATAAATAATCATCACAATTTAACTTGATAAGAAAAGAGTGCAGAATAAAAATCCTTCAGTCCAAAGCGCAGATAAACTGCTTTGAGTTTGGATTTAAACCAGTCAGAGCAGAGGCCTGAAACTGAAACTGTGACTCTCCATGTTTAGTCCTGTTTTAGTCCTGGTTTGGTCCTGGTTTAATCCTTATTGAGTCCTTGTTTAGTCCTGTTTTGGTCCATGTTTAGTCCTTATTGACTCTTGGTTTAGTCCTGGTTTAGTCCTTATTCAGTCCTGGTTTAGTTCTGTTTTAGTCCTGGTTTGGTCCTGGTTTAGCTATGTTGAGTCCTGGTTTAGTCCTGGTTTAGTCCTGGTTTAGTCCTGGTTTGGTTCTGTTTTAGCTATGTTGAGTCCTGGTTTAGTCCTGGTTTGGTTCTGTTTTAGCTATGTTGAGTCCTGGTTTAGTCCTGGTTTAGTCCTGGTTTAGTCCTGGTTTGGTTCTGTTTTAGCTATGTTGAGTCCTGGTTTAGTCCTGTTCAGTCCTGGATCAGTCCTGGTTCACTCCTGGTTTAGTCCATATGTGCTTTGTTGCTGGGCTGTGGCGACACTGCGGCACCGAGCTTCTTCTTTAGGAAAGACTTTACACTTTTCAACGGTCTTGGGAATGTTCCAGATTGTAGTGACATGTTAACTAGGTGAGAGTATGGCGGTGAAAGTGACTCAGCACTGTGCCTGTGTGGCTGCAGGTTGTTATTATCGTTGTGAAACCAATCGCATTTTTGTTTCCCCGTACCTGGTTATTAACCTCTTGAGACCCTGTGGCCCCATACGAGGACATTACATTTTTGCCTCTTAGGACCATGATTTTCAATTATTTTAAACTTTCACCTGTAATCAACTAAAAACCTCTACAGCAGCTCCCGAAAGTAAAAAAAAACTGCATGGTAAAGTTTAGATGCAAAATTTATGAATAAAACCAATGTATTTATGAACAATAATGTCTCTTCATGTATCTTAATGTATCTTCATTTGGCATTAAAATTTGACACATTTTATTGACCACAGCAGACGAGAGCATCAGTAAATGTCATGTCCTCGTTTGAAGACATTGGGACTATGTTATATTATTGATTGTACATGTTGTTAGGTAAACTTGGGAATATTTAGATGAGTTTACAGTTATAAATTGCTGGACGTTTCTGCTGCTATAGGGAAACTGCTGCCTGTCTCCACTTTTTGCACCTCTACTTTTTTTTGTAACGATTGAAAACCAGAAAAAATTTAAACTGTGGACCATATTTTCAGGCCTTTTTGTGTGTTTTTAACCTCACTCACTGAACCCCAACCCGCTCACGGTCGACCTGCGTCACATTTGGCAGGTTTAGGGCTTGAAATAAACAGCTAATTGCTGTTTGTTTGTTTTTTGTAATTTATTTATACATTTTAATGTTTTTACATTTTTTAACCAATGGTGTCATACAGAAGACTTACTTAGTAGGTCCTACTTATCCCAAATAGCAAGAAGAAATGAAAAATGCACACCAGACAAAAGCTCGGGTCTCAGGAGGCTATAGCATAATTTTAACGTTTTAATTGTTTTCCTGTTCAAAAACATTCCTATTCTATTTCCTTGTTTTATTCATTTAATGATACCGAGAACGCCTGTTTCCTGTAGGAATGTTTGAGCTGTAAACTCAAATGTAACTGGATAAATGTAAAGTAGAGCTGTTTAATGTCACACTGCGGAGCATTCCAGGCACAGCAATGACAAATCCATAGAGACAAGCAGGTGATGGACCCCCAATCAAAAAGTTACACAATGCACCTTTAAAATAGCTACTGGGGCAACTGAAAAAAATATCTGATCATAAAAAAGTTCATAGTCATACTGTATATTTGAAGGAATAACAACAGAGCCAAGCCCACAGGTACTGCACCGGTCACGCCTGCATGTCTGAACCTGCAAAAAAAAAGGGCAGGGCAGAACGGTTGCAAAGGTTTTGTGCGTAGTGTTTGTGAAATCATGCGCACATCAAATTCTGGACACTCCTTATTACAAAGAAACAAATTTACAAATGTGTAACTCTTACGTAGCTCAATAACAGACCATTGTGCAGCTCCCGGGCCGCATACGGGTCTTTGGTTGACTCTGACCGACCCGTTTGAGCTCATTTGTATTTACAAAATAAACATGTTTTATCATTTTACCTCATGCCTGGACTAAAGCTGCATTACTTTTATTTTGGAGGTCTTTCTTAAATGACATATTTTGTAAGGCAGCCTCACTTTTTCATTAATTAGTAGCGGTGTAATGATATCCAAGTCTCAAGATACGATATCGTCACAGTACAAACCTCACGGTACGGTAGATATTGCGATCTGGTGGGAAAGCTCATGATATGGTGGGAAAGAAGTGCAGCATGTGCGACTCAAAGGACACAAGTAAGAGACTGTTGGATTGTGTGAAATGGTAAATGGTACGAGTGTAGCGATATCCAAGTCTCACGGTACGATATTTATTGCGATATCGTGGGAAAGCTCACGATATGGTGGGGAGGCTCGCGATATTACGATATTCAACATATAACAATATAACAAGACTGACATTCTAAAATGCTTTGACCAGTCATTTGGTACAACATTTATTGTCATTAGGGATGGAACGATATCCAAATCTCTCTGTACCAGATTTTCACCATAAACATCTCACTGTACCAGATTTATTATAATATTTTGTGGAGGCACAAAACTGAATCTGCTCCTTTTTCCTCTAAAAATGCTTCACAAGACTTAATCCAAAGAATGAAGATGTAAAAGTGCTTAGAACAGTTATTTCTTCATGTCATCTGCACTGAAACTGAGCAAAGGATCATGGTCTATGTAGGTCCCTCTGTTTTTTTTTAGCTATTTCTGCATCAGAACTCTTCATTTAAGCAAAGAGACTTGTGATTTGATATATTGTGACGATACGATATCACCATATTTCGGTTATTGTTACTTCCCTATTGCTGAGTCGTAATATAAACTCTTACCAGTCTTATCAGCATGTCTAAACAATACTATTTACTGCTTTTTATAAAGAAAAACAGTTCATATTGTGCAGAATTGAGTTAAGCATTTTGGCCCTCCATAATATTTTCTGTTTCTCACGTGGCCCCATGGAAATAATAATTGCCCACCTGCTCTACCACTCATGACTTCTCTTCCCTTCTGTTCAATATAACTGCATTTTTATTATCTTCTTGTCATACTTGTCTCTTGGTCTAAGCTTGTGCACTCTTTATTTATATTAACACTGTGGTAGCATGTTTTTACTCTCTGGTATTTTGGTTTTGACGTTTCATAGAAGGACTCAGCCTGAATATGCAGGATTTTTATGTTAAACATGTGTGAATGAAACAAACAAACAAACAAAAAAAAACTAAAACACAACTCCAGGTCTGTTTGTGATGAGGAAACATTATAACATAGCTCAGAAAATTGTAAACGTGTAATATTAGCCCTTTAAAGGTGCACTATGTCACTGTCTATCTCTATGGAGCTACACTTTTGTTCATTATAACTGTGTATTTTTCTGTGCTAGCATGTTTTTACTCCCCGGTAGTTTGGCTTTATTCTACAGATAGTTTCTTTTTGACGTTTTGACGTTTGAGAGAAGAACTCAGCCTAAATTTGCAGGATTCGTGGGTTAAACATGTGTGAATGAAATCATTAAATTAATAAAACAAAACATTAATGAAGAAAATAGAATAGGAATGTTTTTGAACAGGAAAACAATTAAAACCATCAGAACAAAGTTGCATGCTCAATGAGTTTCCAATATGCTTTAATAACCAGGTACTTGGAATCAAAAATGCGATCGGTTTCACAACGATAATAACAACCTGCAGCCACACAGGCACAGAGCTGAGTCACTTCACACGTGAACTGGCAGAGGCGTGGTAGACGTGTGTAGAACTGAGCACTTTTAGGGCTAAATCTGAAACCCTTTCCACTCACCTTATGGTTTGGTATTATATGGGCCTCTACGCTACCTTTTTTTTTTCAGGAGCACACTTCCCCCTAAGTTAAAAATTTTAGGAGCACAGAAAAAAAAATGGGGGCACAAATAGGTTTTTGTTTTGAATGATTATTACAGTGCAGAACTTGCACACACCAACTTATTTTAATGAATTTTATACAAAAAGCCAAAAGCATTATGACTGTACTTTTCCAGCATAATCTAAATTTTATATATATATATATATATATATATATCTATATATATCTATATCTATATATATATATATATATATATATATATATAGATATATATATATATATATATATATATATATATATCCATTTTATCTGATTAATATCCATTTCGACTTAAAATAAGCCAAGTAAACTGTACTGCTCTTAAACACTCTGCACCTCTTTTTGGACCCTCACCCACAGTTTGAGAACCTCTTCTTCAAGAGAACTTCCACTGGCACTTTACACAAAACTGCTTTGAAGTGGAAAAAAAAGTGTGTAGGATTTTTAAACCTGTTTACCTGTTTTTTCAAATTCCTAACTGGAGTTACTTTCTCTTACTGGTTTTACAGTGGTATTTAGCCTCTGCACATTTACTAAACCAAACGCACATTGTGACAAACAGATTAATTTGGCATTTTATTGGGGAAACTTCAGCCCACATGTCGCCTGCTCTGTGCCGTAGCTCTGCTCTGTGCAGACACTGACAGAAAATTAGTTTTTGCTTCGCGTTTTGTCCTGCTCTTCTAATCAGCGCTCATTGAGAAAGGAGCCTCTGTGCGCAATGAGCGGGGAGGTGAGAGCGTGAAAAGGCGAGGAGCGGTGCATTTACGTATAGACAGTTAGTGCTGTTTAATCTGCCCTGTGACGCACGCTGGTACACGAGGGGGCGCACTGTGGACAAGCCGTGCGCTGGCGGTACATGTGATGTGGGGACGGGCCGCACAGTGTCTGCGGGCTCCAGCGCTCAGGTCCCGCACACCAGTACGAGTTTATTTCAGACAGCAGCGACCTTAATGAAATATGATCGCACTCAGTATTCAGACCTCGAGTCCGTGACAAAACCGAGCCCAAATGCGCTCAAGTCCGAGACCAGATCGCTTTAGCGGAGAGGGAAGTCCAGTGGCACGGGGGTGTCTACTGAGTGGTGGGACAGGTGTGGTTGCTGTGGTTTGCGCTCCTTGTTGAAGCTGGGCGTGGGTGTGTTTTGAAGCGGAGTTTGTTCGTATGAGTGATATCGGCGCACACGTGGAGCTCGTATGCTGGGGTCATGCGTGGTCGATGGGGCCGTGCCCGGGCACGGTTCGGTTGCGCTCACACTGGGCATGCGTGCCCGCTTTAGGGGCGATCCAGGCTTGGGCGCGGTTCTGAAGTCCTAGTGTGAGTGCGCCCCTAACCTTTGAATCATTTAGAACGTTTAACTTGTCACGTTACGTCTGTGCACAGTTCTCCTTACTGTGGCTGCAGAAGCACTCGCACTGGTGCGACTGTTTTGATTTCCTTGTTCGCACAACGAAATATTTGCTCACAAATGCGAGTGAAATGGGCGCACTGTAGAGCCCTGATTATAGTTTTTAGAATTCTAAATCCTGTCAGTGCATTTATTGTCATCTATTTTTCACTAGTCACTAATCAATTCATTAATCACAACAGTCTCATGAGAACTAATAAGAACGTTGGAGTTGTGTGAAAGGGATACTAAAAATCCATGACTTTTCCAGGATTTCCATGACCGTGGGAACCCTGAGTATTAATGAATACAGATGGGGGCAGCTAAAATTAATATTGTTCAATGCAATATTATGTTGTAATACAGTGAGTTCTTGGGTTGAGTCAGTCATTGAAAATACCAGATTCAACATTTGTGAATCTAACTTTGGAATATTTCATGGCAAAGTACAGTGTGATCAAGAGAGAAATCTGGCTCTTGCCCCCATCTGGGAGTAAAGGCATCATCATATTTTAGAATCTGAAATCTACCAATCAGCAGCTGGTGGGTTAACTATGTCCGGATATGAAGGATTTTCAACAGGAAAACTTTAAAATATAAAAAAAATATTAGTTTCTATTGAACTTTTTCAAATATTTCCAGTGTCAGGTGTATAAAAAAACAAAGAAAAACAAACTACTCTAGGTAAGTTTGTGATGAGGAAACATTATTGTATTGTTATTGTTTCCTTGTCATGCTTGTCTGTTTGTTTCAGCTTTGTTTGGCTCTAACCCTAACCCTGTCGTACTCTACAGATCTTTTTGACGTCATATCTATGTGATCTGCGTCTTTTTTTAATACTAGTACATAGCGTATTTACAGCTTCCTTTTCAACAAAACCCATAATCATCATAATTATGATTTCACCATTAGGCCATAATTAGCCGCGCCTAGTTTTACATCAGTGCAATCTGTTGGAATCTTCTAATTTCACACGGCGTAATATACAAATACACCTGTGTACGTAGGTCTGAAAATCACAGGGTCACAGGGTTTATTTATACACGGGTCAATGACGGGACGCTGTCCAACTGCAATTTCCTCAGTTAAAAAGGTTCAAATTTCATAATAATTCAGCACATTTCTGTAGCACCTCTGACCTCCATGGACCAAAACATTTTTTTATTTTTTTAGAAATCCTGAGTTATTCTGCGTGTTTTTTGTACTTAAAGTGTTCAAATGTCATGTGGTGCGACTAATAACAGCAGGAATTCTATGGCTGGAGTTGAATAACAGACAAAGTCGACTTGGGTGAATGGTTCTTTAGGCATTTTTCTTCATTTGATGCATTTTCCAGGGCAGTAGTTTGTTCATTAAACACAAGCAGGTGACTGTCATATTGGAGCAAAAGAAAATATCAATATGCATTAAAAATCTAAATAAATGCAACAGTTTGTTTCTATGCACTTCATATTACTCACAACTTAGGTTAATATGCCAACCAAATAAAACTATTTTAAGGTTATTCCCGGTCGCCCCACATGACATTTTACACTGAAAATGCTTCATATAAATGTTAAACATAGATTTATGCACCTGACACTGCAAATATTTGAAAAAGTTCAATAGAAACTAATATTTTTTTTTTTTTATATTTTAAAGTTTTCCTGTTGAAAATCCTTCATATCCGGACATAGTTAACCCACCAGCTGCTGATTGGTAGATTTCAGATTCTAAAATATGATGATGCCTTTACTCCCAGATGGGGGCAAGAGCCAGATTTCTCTCTTGATCATACTGTACTTTGCCATGAAATATTCCAAAGTTAGATTCACAAATGTTGAATCTGGTATTTTCAATGACTGACTCAACCCAAGAACTCACTGTATTACAAAATAATATTGCATTTAACAATATTAATTTTAGCTGCCCCCATCTGTATTCATTAATACTCAGGGTTCCCATGGTCATGGAAATCCTGGAAAAGTCATGGAATTTTAGTATCCCTTTCACACAACTCCAACGTTCTTGTTAGTTCATGAGGCTGTTCTGATTATTTCTGAACGTCTGCACAGCCGCTCCAGCAGGACAAGACACAATAAGGTGTTTTGTTTAAAATAGATGACAATAAATGCACGGACAGGATTTAGAATGCTAAAAACTATAATACCAAACCATAAGGTGAGTGGAAAGGGTTTCAGATTTGGCCCTAAAAGTGCTCAGTTCTACACATGTAGGTGCAGTAAAGTCATGGAAAGTTCACTATAGGTCATGAAGAAGTGACTAGTGTCCTATAGAATGCTGTGACTCTGGTTCTAATTGACTTGACCCTGAAAAAATGTCACCCCTATCTCTGTAATTGCACGATGCACAGATACATGACTCGGTAAATAATAATAATAGGAACATTTAAGTCAATGGGAGCCAGAGTCTGGAGGATAAATAAAGGATAAAATGATATTCTGGAATATGTCACTATTTAAGGTCCGTGTACCATTTGTTCATTCAGTAAAATGGGAAAACAATTATTTAATTATTCCGTTTTAGTGTCAAACAACAAAACAGATTTCAGCCTTTTTTTTTCCAATATTTGATTGAAAGTTTATTTCAAATAACAATCAGAAAACAGTCTTGATGCCTATTTCAGTTTTGATATTTTATTATTTATTTGCCACGAAAGTTCTGCTGTTAGAAGGACTAAAAATCTCTTCTCCTTTTATAGCGACGTGTTTACTTTGGCGTCTTAGAAAGTAAATGTTGAACTCCAGGACGAGAAACAGCAATTTACACACAAAGAAATAAATAAGTAACATAGCTATTGTGCATTTTTGACATGTTTACAAAATCGTTGTTATTGTGGTTACGAAATTACTTCTGCCTATGTCATAACTGCCGCACGTGTCCAACCAGAAAGTCCAATTATACCTGCAATCCAAAAAAAAATAAAAAAAAATAAGGCTCTTTCTTTTGTTAGAATTTTAAATATAATTGTTACATTTTGTTTACTGAAAAAATAAATAATAACAAATAAAATGAGAAATTAATTAATTAAAATACAATAATATAATTAAATAAAATATTTAAAATAAAATAAAACCAGAAGATAAAATACAAAGAGAAAAATGCATGCTTAAAAATAGAAGACAATTAATACGAATGAAATTAGTGCTCTAAACTGACAGATTCACTTAAGTGCACAATAATACAGCCTTTAAATCAAAGTAAGTGTTAAGTATGTAACTCATTTGTGGTTTACATTACCGACAGCACAGATGTGACCCGTGTGACTCTGGCTCCCTCACATGGTGGAGTTTGATACTGCAGTTGCACTGGAGTTACAAGCTACATTTTTAGGTCTCAAAAGATTTAATATTTTGTTTTAAATTGTTGGCAATGGGCCTAGATTCTTACCACTGTGAAACCCATGGATCTTTGCGCTCGTACAGTACCAGTCAAATATTTTGTAAAATGTTTACAATTTTTACAATTAATTACACATTTAGACATGTGTACACAGCTGTAAAGTGTCTCAAAAAGTCAAATCTTTCTCTTTTTCTCCTAAATATTTCTTGTAAGTTGGTAAACAATAGCTAAATATTGTGTCATTCATTTCCATTTTAGCATTTCGATTCCAAACCTTGAGCTTGTTCCTTGACTCCAGAGCAGGTTTCTTCTCCAAGCCTTCTCTCAAGAGCAGGAACACCATCTTCACTGTGGGCCCGAGGGGGGCGATACTGAGCCCTGCAGAGCTGGAGGGGCCCATCCTGGTCCCACACACGGCCCAGAGAGGAGACTGCCGGGTGAGTTACATGGGACCGTACAGGGAGGAAGTCTTTTACCTACAGAGAAGTCTATGGCGGCCCCTAATATGCTTTTTTGTCTCCACCGTGTTTTAAGCTCTGTGATAAAGTGTTGTTTTTGATTATTATTATTATTATGATAAACTGTAATAACTAATATATTGATGTTAGCTCTGAGTCAAATGAAATCAAGTTACAGTCCTCAATTATATGAGAAAAAAAGTGACCCAAAACACATTAAAATGCATAACAATAGTTTTCCACCTGTTGTACACTGACTGCAGCTGTGATGCAGTTCGGGACACGCCCGGGTCCCACAAGACTTAGAAAGTCATTCAAATCAGTAGCCCAGTGCCACACTGACCTCAGTCCAGGTGCGGGTGTGGCGTGGGCCTGCGAAAATAATCTGCAACAAGTCTATCTTTGCTGGACAGATGTCAAGCTCACAAAATCACATGAGCAAAAGAGGAAATCAGATGCGCAGAAATGACAGAGCCGGTGTATTTTCAGAATAAAATATGCCTGCACACTCCTTCACAAATGTAGACAGCCCCAGTATCCAAAAGCACAAGAAAATGGTACCCAAAGGCACGAGAAAGTGGTCATAGTGTGAAAAGCTGCTGGGCGTGGTCAGGAAAGTGCACACCGGGAGTAGGTAAAATTTTGTGTTGCATTTTTTGTACACAAGGTGGAACAAAGCGTTTTGAGCTTTGGAGATGTAGACATCCAGAATTACTTAAACATGTGTGAATAAAACAAAACACAACACAAGGTATGTTTTTGAGCAGGGAACATTCTAACATGGGTTACAGCAAGAGTAATATTGGCCCTTCAAGTCAAAATCTCGTCTTGTTTCGTTCTCGTGGACCCAATTCCGTGTCTCATCTCGTCCTGTGGAAATCATATCTCGTCCTAACCCTCGTACGATGTGTATGCACGATCTCTCTTGGACAGTACCATAATCCCAGACTAAACTAAAGCTGTGTGTTGTGTTGTTTTATCGTTTTGTCGCCAGTATCCGTACGAGACGCTGTTCCGGAGTCAGCACTTCGCTCTTCTGGACAATGGCTGCCGAGAATTCCTGTTTCTTTGCGACTTCTTCATGGTCACCGGAAACTCCTCCCTCGACCTGTTCAACTGCATCATGGGAAAAACGCTGGCCATGTTCCTGGTATTCTTCACTGCTTTTATTTAGTTAGAAGTTTCATGTTTTTAACTCCAAAAACCACTGCTTTTGAAGTTTTGAAATTGTTGTTTGAATTATTATTATTATTATTATTATTATTATTATTATTATTATTATTATTATTATTATTATTATTATTATTATTATTCATTAGTCTTATATAGGAAAGGCAAGGTTATTTGTACAGTACAGTTCGTACACAAAGTAATTCAAAGTGCTTTACAGAATAAGAAATACCTTCAAATCACAATGCAAATAAATAAAAACATGAATTATCATTATAAAATAAAAAAAAAGACAGATACATTAAATGGGAGAGAAGAGTGTAGAATAAAAATCTTTTAAAAAGTCTGTTCCCGGTTTTAGCTGCATAAAACTGAGATTCTGACTCCCCATGTTTAGTCTTATTTTAGTCCTGGTTTAGTCCTGACTCTGGGACCAGCAGGAGGCCGGTCCCTGAGCTCCTCAGATGCAGATGGTTCATGTGGCACTAACATGTCACAGATGGACTGGATTTTGTTCCGGCCGATTTGATACCGATACAATGGGAGATGGAGCTGCCGATATAATCACCGATATATTTATGACATAAAAATTCACTGTATCTGAATAACTTAATATGCTATGGTTATGAAAAAAATCACAAACAATTTGATTTTATTTGGGTTATTGTGTTGTTGTAGTGTAGTGTGCAGGGGCGATAAAGATTAATATCTCAGTTTTTGCATTTAAAAAAAAGCATTAATTTTATATAGCACTTTTCACGGTAACACAAAGATGCTTCACAATGAGGTTACACTAAAACAAGGGCAGACAAAACAGTACTGAGGAGCAGTCGTATGTGGGGGCTGAGGAAAAGGGGTGTTTTGAGCAGTTTTTTTGAAGGTGTTCAGTGAGTCTGAGGTTCTGATGTGAAGAGGAGACAGTTCCGGAGGGAGGGAGAGGACAGCCACGGCACCACACACAAAGACAAACCTTTCTAAAAGCACAAGTGTCCAGTGAAGTTTTCCTCACATTTGTTCCTAGAGACCCGGAGTAGACAGTTCTATCCATTTTGCAGTGAACCTCCTTCCTCTGTAACTGTGTTTTTTACTGTCTCCTGAGCCTGTGATGTAGACTGTGACCCTGTGTGTGTTTGTTCTCAGAAAAGCATGTCCACGTATGTGTCCGACTGCTACGACAGCATCGCCATCTTCCTCTGCATCCACATCATCCTGCGCTTCAGAGCCATCACCGCCAAGAGGAACATCCCCGCCCTGGACAAGTAAGCTCCAGCAGCACCACCTAAAGTTCTATTATCAAACACACTGCTTTAGTGGGTACCTGTTATAGCTTCACCTTGAATCTGTCACAGTATGGCATCAAGTTTAAAGGCCCTTATGCCCTCCTTTTCCCTTTATATCATGTACAGTCTCAGTACAGATGTATTGTATAAGCAGGTCTTGAGGTTCAAAATAAGTTCGCAGCAGTCGTCATCTAATTATAAAGCATTATTTCTTATTTATCATTAGTTATAGTGTCATTTATCATTAGTTACTGTGCAATAAACAGGAAGTGCGTGTGAGTTGACAAAAGCTTCTAAACTCAGAGCAGTGAATACCGTATTTTTCGGACTACAAGTCGCACTTTTCATGGTTTGGGTGCCGACTTATATATGCAATATTTCAGTTCACATCGAAACGTAAATGTAAATATGGGCAAAGTACAAACCCGAGGCACCGACTGAATATATTAAAAGTTCTTTATTGCATCGAGGGACACCAACGCATTTCGACCAGCAAGATATAATTTCATATGTTGGTGATTTTCACACTGACAGCCACAAGAGGGCGCTCTAGGCTTGTGTACCAGCATCCGCTATCATGCTATTCCTCCTGTATAACTGTCATTTCTTTCACCAACTACAGCACCTCGTACCTATTTTCTTTTTTCTTTTCTTTTTTAAATCCAGATAGCAACTTTTTTTGGCCTGTGAATAATCCATTGAATCTTGTCCTTTAGTGTGACAGAAGCTTCTGCATCAGCGCACAAGATGTTTTTTTTCACTATATGTGGCTTTAAGTTTCGTTTCTGTAAAACTTAAACCAGTGTGCACAAACACATTATTACTTACGGTATATACCAAGCGGAGAATCGGAAACGTGTGAAGAGCAGTGGTAGAGAGGACCAATCGAGTAACCGAAAGAAAGTGAACGAGAAACTTGTTTTTGACTGAAGAAAAGTGGAGGAAACCCAAACTGCAATGAAGAAAACAAAAGCTAATCACGGAATAAAAGCTGGATTTAGCTGGAGTTGGGAGAGTTGCTCAGAAGTGACACCGAGGATGAAGAAATATATATATATATTTTTTTTTAACCAAACAATAATCAAAAGTGAAGTGCAAAAACTAAACTGAAGAACAAACAAGGAAAACCCATGCATACCTGGAGGAGAGCAGAGGTATTGTTAGTGACAGGGAGCCGCTTAAATGAGCAACGCTGGCTCCACTTCCACGGCCCTCCAGGAAGTGGAGTGTCTGTGTGTGTGTGTGTGTGTGTGTGTGTGTGTGTGTCTGTGTGTGTGTGTCTGTGTGTGTATATATGTGTCTGTGTGTGTGTGTGTCTGTGTGTGTGTGTGTGTCTGTGTGTGTGTGTGTCTGTGTGTGTGTGTGTGTGTGTCTGTGTGTGTGTGTCTGTGTGTGTGTGTGTGTCTGTGTGTGTGTGTGAACACTGCTGCAGGCAGAGTCTCAGTCTTGACCCTGTTAGATCTGAGTGCTGCTTTTGACACTGTCGATCATGGATCCTCTTACAGAGACTAGAGGACTGGGAGGGCATCTGAGGTACTGCACTAAACAGGTTTCATATCTACGACAAGTACTTTGTTGAAATTAGCAACTGTGTCTCAGGTCACACAAGGGCCCCAGGGGTCGATCCTGGCACCTCTTTTGTTCAAGCTCTATGTGCTGCTGTCAATACACAGCAATAACGTGTCTTAGCACAACTCTGCACAGCTGCATCAGAAACACGGAGAGTCGACATTTCACTTTTATGCAGCTAAAACCTGGAACAGCCCTGAACATGTGAGACAGGCTCAACACAGGTCTGTTTAGCTGCGTATGACTGAAAAGTTTTTATTTGGCACTTTTCTTTTTATGTTCATTTATTTATTTTTATTATTTATTTTTTGATTTGTTTGTATTGTGGTTTTAATGTCTTTCTTACTCTTATGTCTTATCTCCTAATGCCTTTCTCTTCTAATACTTTGTGTCCACATTGTGCTATACAAATAAACATGCCTTGTGTGTCTCTGTGTGTGCGTCTGTGTATGTGTGTGCGTGTGTATATGTGTGTATATTTGTGTGTGTGTGTCTGTGTGTGTGTGCATGTGTGTGTGCAGGTACTGGGAGGCGGTGCTGGAGCTGCTGTGGCCGCGCTTTGAGCTCATTCTGGAGATGAACATTCACAGCATCAGGAGCACAGACCCCCAGAGGCTCGGGGTCCTGGACACACGGCCGCACTACGTACGCTCTCACACACTCTCACACACTGTCACACACTGTCACACACTGTCACACACTGTCACACACTCTCACACACTCTCACACACTCTCACACACTCTCACACACTGTCACACACTGTCACACACTCTCACACACTCTCACACACTCTCACACACTGTCACACACTCTCACACACTCTCACACACTCTCACACACTGTCACACACTCTCACACACTGTCACACACTGTCACACACTCTCTATTCTAAACTACGATTGGAGTAATACTGACTTATGCAATATATCATACACCCTTGTGAGTTTATTGATACTTTGCAGCTAACGTCATCAACATTCCCTGAAAAGAAAGAACTGACTTAGTTGGAACTACGGCAGGTGATCTGATTTGTCCCTCTAAAATAGCAACACAGTCACAGTTTTTCAGTTAGTCTCAGCTTTTTGTTGAAAATCAAACTCAGAACCGTGAAGCGTCATATTGATCACAGGCTCCTGAGAATGTGCTGTTTACATGAGTTTTTTTTTTTTCTTTTTTTGGAGTTTTCAGACAATCTTAAAAGTTTTCTGGCTGTGCTTGCCAACGTGTGTCACCATGGTTAACTGCTGAATATTATACCATACACATCCATGAAAAACACCCCCAGCGAGATGTTGCCGCAAAGTATCAAACAAATGCATTCTAGATTCCGTAATAGAGGCAACGGAGATAAATGTAAAGAACCTCAAAATCCCTGTATCATTCGTTCGATAGCGATTTGTTTTGTCAGTTTTCAATTTTGGTTTTAAATGAATAATGGAAAAAATGGATAGCGGACGTTTCCCGAACCAAATTCCTGGTCCTAATGTCCAGTGTGGGGCGTCCAGTGTGGGGCGTCCAGTGTGGGGCGTCCAGTGTGGGGCGTCCAGTGTGGGGCGTCCAGTGTGGGGCGTCCAGTGTGGGGGCGTCTGCGTACAGAGAGGACCACCAAGTCAGGACTAAACCAGGTCTAGACCAGGACTGGACCAGGACTGGACCAAGACTCAGTGTTTCTCGCAGAAAATCAGTTAGTCTGTTAGTTAGACCTGGTTTAGACCTGGTTTAGACCTGGTTTAGACCTGGTTTAGACCTGGTTTAGGCGCAGACGCTCCACACTGAATATTAGGACCAGGAGTTTGATTCGGGAAACAGGAAACGGCTGTTATCCGTTTTTCCCATTATTTAGTTAAACACAAACTGAAAACAGAAAAAAACAAATCATTCTCCGTTTTTTCATTTTAGTTTTGGAGACAAATAATGAAGAAAAGAGTTGTTTTTTCGTTTTCTGATTTTTGGTTTTGTCTTGAACAACGAATTAACAAATGATGCATGGATTCCTCAGAATATCTGCATTCACCTTAGATGGAGGATTTGATCTACTGCGCATGTTTTTGGATTGATGAGGGAAACGGGAGAGGCAAAAGAACTATTAAAAACTATAAAAAATACTATTCAAGTAGGGGTGAAAAGATGGCATCAGAAAACTATTCAAAGTACAATTTAGTGTTTGGTATTTGGTAAATGTCCCTGAGTACTATCCACCTGTTCTATAGAAGCCTGTTCAGCCTGAATGGCAGTGCAGAAATCACTCACGTCTTTGTGTTTGTGTCTCAGATCACACGCCGTTACGCTGAGTTCTCCTCCGCCATCGTCAGCATCAACCAGACCTTCCCCAACGAGAGGACCAACACTCTGTTCGGACAGCTGCAGGTCTCTGTCCATCAGAAAAGTCCTCTACAAACCCTGTAACAGTTTCTAAAATATGAAAATATTCTTATGTCCAAAATGGAGGCAACTGGAGGCTGAAGTGAAGTAAAACATGATGCCATTTCAATGCAGGAATTAGGGTTAAAATATGGAAGATGAAGATGTCTTTGGCAAATGAAGCAGATTTAACATATTGTGTATTAATAGATATAAATATGTTTAGGTTTTACTGAGCCACATTGATAGCAATACTAAAACTAAATTCTTAATTGAACAAGTATCTATCTGCTTGGTTCTATGGATATGCTATTGCTGTGCTAAAACAGGTGCTTTTACTGCTAAAAAATACCCAGAAAAACAGACATTCTCCACAGATCTGACCTGTAACTTGGTCTGGTTTGGTCTCCATGAAGATAGAAAGGTTTAAAGCCATACTGTGAAACATTCCAGACAAAGTAATAACATTTGTGGGACCCTCCACGAGAAAAGTTACACAATTCACCTTGAAAATGGCATGTAGAAGGATAAATATTATATTGTCTTGCATTCACTTATGTAATGTCTTCTTTGTGTAGAAATCAGGCCCTTCTCTTAGTATCAGATAAATAAAGTGAACCCCGTTAAGTGCTGCATGTACTGAAGGCGAATATTGGGAAATGCTCACGTGTTTTTGTGTTTTCAGGTGGAGGTGGAGAACTTTGTGCTGAAAATGGCGGCAGAGTTTCCCTCAAGACGAGACCAGCTCATTTTCCTCATCAACAATTATGACATGATGCTCAGTGTGCTCATGGTCAGGCTTTACTTCTGCTACTACTACTACTACTGCTGCTACTACTACTCCTACTACTACTACTACTACTACTACTACTACTACTGCTACTACTACTCCTACTACTACTACTACTTCAACAACTTGGACTAGACGTATTGCATCCTGATCCATCACCAAAGCTGCTGTATCGTGTTCTTCCAGGAGAGGGCAGCAGACGACAGCAAAGAGGTGGAGGGTTTTCAGCAGCTGCTTTTGGCCAGAACACAGGTGAGCACTGAGGCATGATGGGAAATGTTGTTGAGGCTGATGTTTGGTTTATAGCTTTTTTTTAGTCTGAACCTGTCCTAATATTTAATATTTTTCTTCATCAGTAATTTTACACAGAGTTCTATTGTGAGTGCTTCAGGTGTCAGTTCTACACTTTTGAACAGGAACCAGCTCTAAACCAGGACTATTATAGGCCTAATATTGGACTAAACCAACAGGACTCTTGTGGATCTAATCTAGGACTGAACCAGGTCTTTCAGAGGATAATAGTTGGTCTAATCTTGGTCTAAACCAGGTGTAAACCAGGACTATTGTCGGCCTAATACTGGACTGAACCAGGTTGATAACAGGACTATTGTAGGTCTAATCTAGGACTCAACCAGGTCTATAACAGGTCTGCACACAGCAATGTAAAACATTTAACTCTGAAAAGTCAGCAGAATTATGTTCTGGACAAAATTAACTAATAGAAACAACAGATAAAAATAATAAAATCAATGAATAAAAGCAGTTCCAAAAAGCCAATAGAGAGAGAAATCTTCCATCCATCCATCCATCCATCTTCTTCCGCTAATCCGGGGCCGGGTCGCGGGGGCAGCAGTCTAAGCAGGGGCTCCCAAGCTTCCTCTCCCCAGCCACTTCCTCCAGCTTCTCCGGACGGACCCCAGGGCGTTCCCAGGCCAGCCGAGAGACATAGTCCCTCCAGCGTGTCCTGGGTCTTCCCCGGGGCCTCCTACCGGTGGGACATGCCCGGAACACCTCCCGAGGGAGGCGTCCAGGAGGCATCCGGACCAGATGCCCGAGCCACCTCAGCTGGCTCCTCTCGACGTGGAGGAGCAGCGACTCTACTCCGAGCTCCTCCTGTGTGACCGAGCTCCTCACCCTATCTCTAAGGGAGCGCCCGGCCACTCTGCGAAGGAAACTCATTTCGGCCGCTTGTATCTGCGATCTCGTTCTTTCGGTCATTACCCAGAGCTCAGGTGAGGGTAGGAACGTAAATTGACCGGTAAATCGAGAGCTTCGCCTTTCAGCTCAGCTCTCTCTTCACCACAACGGTCCGATACAGCGAGCGCATCACTGCCGACGCTGCACCGATCCGCCTGTCAATCTCACGCTCCATCCTCCCCTCACTCGTGAACAAGACCCCGAGATACTTGAACTCCTCCACTTGAGGCAGAGACTCCCCACCCACCCAGAGAGGGCAAGCCACCTTTTTCCGGTCGAGAACCATGGCCTCGGATTTGGAACAGCTGATTCTCATCCCGGCCGCTTCACACTCGACTGCAAACCGCCCCAGTGCTGCAAGTCTTGGTTCGATGGAGCCAACAGGACAACTGGACAATTCTGTCCATAAACACAATGAACAGAACCGGTGACAAAGGGCAGCCCTGGCGGAGTCCACCGGGAACAGGTCTGACTTACTGCCGGCAATGCGAACACAGCTCCTGCTCCGGTCATACAGGGACCGGACAGCCCTTAGCAAAGGGCCCCGGACCCCATACACCCGGAGCACCCCCCACAGGGCACCACGAGGGACACGGTCGAATGCCTTCTCCAAGTCCATAAAACACATGTGGACTGGTTGGGCAAACTCCCATGAACCCTCGAGCACCCGATGGAGGGTGTAGAGCTGGTCCAGTGTTCCACGACCAGGCCGAAAACCACACTGCTCCTCTTGAATCCGAGGTTCGACTATCGGCCGAACTCTCCTCTCCAGTACCCTGGCATAGACTTTACCGGGGAGGCTGAGGAGTGTGATTCCCCTGTAGTTGGAACACACCCTCCGGTCCCCCTTTTTATACAGAGGGACCACCACCCCGGTCTGCCAGTCCAAAGGCACTGTTCCCGACCGCCATGCGATGTTGTAGAGACGTGTCAGCCAAGACAGCCCCACAACACCCAGAGACTTAAGGTACTCAGGACGGATCTCATCCACCCCCGGAGCCTTGCCACCGAGGAGCTTTCCGACCACCTCAGTGACTTCGGCCAGGGTGATGGATGAGTCCGCCTCTGGGTCCCCAGCCTCGGCCTCCTCTTCGGAGGATGTGACGGTGGGATTGAGGAGATCCCCAAAGTATTCCTTCCACCGCCCGACAACATCCCCAGTCGAGGTCAGCAGCTCTCCCCCCGCACTGTAAACAGTGTTGGTGAAGGACCGCTTCCCCCTCCTGAGGCGCCGGACGGTTTGCCAGAATTTCCTTGGGGCCGTCCGATAGTCCTCCTCCATGGCCTCCCCGAACTCCTCCCAGACCCGAGTTTTTGCCTCTGCAACCGCCCGGGCTGCAGCACGCTTGACCCGACGGTACCCGTCAGCTGCCTCAGGAGTCCCCCGAGCCAGCAAGGCCCGGTAGGACTCCTTCTTCAGCTTGACGGCATCCCTTACTTCCAGTGTACACTGGTGTATCTACACTGGAGAAATCTTCCAAATGATTCTAATCAAAGTGTTTAAAGCATTTCTTGTATTATCACATGATAGAACAAAGTGTTTTCTGTTTGAGAGAAGAACACAGTCTAAGTAAATATGTGTAATTTGTGTGTTAAACGTGTGAATGAAACAAAACACAACTCCAGGTCTGTGACGAGGAAACGACATTAGAACCTCAGAAAACGGCGGAATATGAGCCCTTCAAAGTCATTTTTACATTATCAGTTGCTGTAAAGTCTCTTTTTGGCAGGAGTTCATAGAGGAGATCCTGTCTGCTCCGTTTGGGGGGATGATCTCGTTTGTGAAGGAGGCCGAGGCGCTGATGGAGAAAGGGCAGCTGGAGCGACTGAAGAACGAAGAGAGTGAGTCACATTTGAGTCCTTCTGTTGAGAATAAGGTTCAAATAAACTCACTAAACAGAGCGACTGATAACATAATAATGGCCAGAAATGTTAGAAATTTTTAAATGTTTGAATGTAATAAGCGTTTAATAATAATAATAATGTAATAACAACCAACAGTGTAATAACTATGGTGAGACAGTAAAGTAATAATATGGTGAGACAGTAAAGTAATAATAGCTCGGTAATAATGTCATAAGTCTGGGGCTTTTCACACCAAGTACCACCAAAGAAACAGATTTGGTTCCACCAGATCTAAACCAGAACTATTGCAGCACTAATCTAGGACTAAACCAGGTCTTTAACAGGACTATTGTAGGTCTAATCTTGGACTAAACCAGGTCTAAACCAGAACTATTGCAGGTCTAATCTTGGACTAAACCAGAACTATTGCAGGTCTAATCTTGGACTAAACCAGGTCTAAACCAGAACTATTGCAGGTCTAATCTTGGACTAAACCAGGTCTAAACCAGAACTATTGTAGGTTTACTCTAGAACTAAACCTAGTTTATAACAGGACTATTGCAGGTCTAATCTAGGACTCAACCAGGTCTAACCCAGAACTATTGCAGGTCTAATCTAGGACTAAACCAGGTCTAAACCAAAACTATTGCAGGTCTAATCTAGGACTAAACCAGGTCTTTAACAGGACTATTGCAGGTCTAATCTTGGACTAAACCAGGTCTAAACCTGAACTATTGCAGGTCTAATCTAGGACTAAACCAGGTCTTTAACAGGACTATTGTAGGTCTAATCTTGGACTAAACCAGGTCTAAACCAGAACTATTGCAGGTCTAATCTTGGACTAAACCAGGTCTAAACCAGAACCATTGCAGGTCTAATCTAGGACTAAACCAGGTCTTTAACAGGACTATTGTAGGTCTAATCCTGGACTAAACCAGGTCTAAACCAGAACTATTGCAGGTCTAATCTAGGACTAAACCAGGTCTTCAACAGGACTATTGTAGGTCTAATCTTGGACTAAACCAGAACTATTGCAGGTCTAATCTAGGACTAAACCAGGCCTTTAACAGGACTATTGTAGGTCTAATCTTGGACTAAACCAGGTCTAAACCAGAAATATTGCAGGTCTAATCTAGGACTCAACCAGGTCTAAACCAGAACTATTGCAGGTCTAATCTAGGACTCAACCAGGTCTAAACCAGAACTACTGCAGGTCTAATCTAGGACTCAACCAGGTCTAAACCAGAACTATTGCAGGTCTAATCTAGGACTAAACCAGGTCTAAACCAGAACTATTGCAGGTCTAATCTAGGACTCAACCAGGTCTTTAACAGGACTATTGTAGGTCTAATCTTGGACTAAACCAGGTCTAAACCAGAACTATTGCAGGTCTAATCTTGGACTAAACCAGGTCTAAACCAGAACTATTGTAGGTCTAATCTTGGACTAAACCAGGTCTAAACCAGAACTATTGCAGGTCTAATCTAGGACTCAACCAGGTCTTTAACAGGACTATTGTAGGTCTAATCTTGGACTAAACCAGGTCTAAACCAGAACTATTGTAGGTCTAATCTAGGACTCAACCAGGTCTAAACCAGAACTATTGCAGGTCTAATCTAGGACTCAACCAGGTCTAAACCAGAACTACTGCAGGTCTAATCTAGGACTCAACCAGGTCTAAACCAGAACTATTGCAGGTCTAATCTAGGACTAAACCAGGTCTAAACCAGAACTATTGCAGGTCTAATCTAGGACTCAACCAGGTCTTTAACAGGACTATTGTAGGTCTAATCTTGGACTAAACCAGGTCTAAACCAGAACTATTGCAGGTCTAATCTTGGACTAAACCAGGTCTAAACCAGAACTATTGTAGGTCTAATCTTGGACTAAACCAGGTCTAAACCAGAACTATTGCAGGTCTAATCTAGGACTCAACCAGGTCTTTAACAGGACTATTGTAGGTCTAATCTTGGACTAAACCAGGTCTAAACCAGAACTATTGCAGGTCTAATCTTGGACTAAACCAGGTCTAAACCAGAACTATTGCAGGTCTAATCTTGGACTAAACCAGGTCTAAACCAGAACTATTGTAGGTTTACTCTAGAACTAAACCTAGTTTATAACAGGACTATTGCAGGTCTAATCTAGGACTCAACCAGGTCTAACCCAGAACTATTGCAGGTCTAATCTAGGACTAAACCAGGTCTAAACCAAAACTATTGCAGGTCTAATCTAGGACTAAACCAGGTCTAAACCAGAACTATTGCAGGTCTAATCTTGGACTAAACCAGGTCTAAACCAGAACTATTGCAGGTCTAATCTTGGACTAAACCAGGTCTAAACCAGAACTATTGTTGGTTTACTCTAGAACTAAACCTAGTCTATAACAGGACTATTGCAGGTCTAATCTAGTACTCAACCAGGTCTAAACCAGAACTATTGCAGGTCTAATCTAGGACTCAACCAGGTCTAAACCAGGACTATTGTAGGTTTACTCTAGAACTAAACCTAGTCTATAACAGGACTATTGCAGGTCTAATCTAGAACCAAACCAGGTCTTAAACAGGTAATAAATTAGGGGCACTCAAATGTTTCACACCAAAGAAAATATTAGTTCTAAACCAGGACTCTTGTAGTTCTAAACGTGAACTAAATCAGGTGTATAACAGGACTATTGTAGGTCTAATCCTCTTCTAAACCAGGTCTATAACAGGACTACTGTAGGTCTAATCTAGGACTTGCCTAAACCAGGTCTAAACCAGGGCTATTGTATGTATTCATGTGTGTGTGAATGTGTGAGTGGTTTCTTGTTGTAAAGCGCTTTGAGTCTTGAAGGTGGAAAAATGCTGTATAAAAATGTACAACGTGGAACAGTGTTTTCTGTTTGGGAGAAGAACTCAGCCTCAGCCTCAAATAAATGTGCAGGTTTGTGTGTTAAACATGTGTGAATGAAACAAAACACAACGGCAGGTGTGTTTGTGACAAGAAAACAGCATTAGAACAGAGGAAATAGCGTAACATGGGCCCTTGAGCGGTCTGTGAGTGAAGTGAGTGAAGTGTGTGACCTGTGGCTGTGTCCAGCTCGGATCACTCAGCTGGTGCGAGGTTTCTCCTCCTCCTGGAAACAGTCGGTGGAGGCCATGAGTCAGGAGGTCATGAGGTCCTTCACCAACTTCAAGAACGGCACCAGCATCATCCAGGTCAGTGCTCCACTCTGCTCCTCCAGGGAGCAAGACACCTCTCCCATACTGTTGAAGAATGACCACTTACACCTTAGCAACTATTAGCATACCTGTGCTCTAGGGTTAAAGGTGCATTGTGTAACTTTTCCAGGTCTGTCAAATGCTTTTCTCCATGGAGATGTTATTGCTTTGTCTGAAATGTTTCGCAGTGTGGCATTAAACCTTTTGATCATTATGGAGACTAAACCAGACCAAGTTACAGGCCAGATCTGTGGAGAGGCGACCCCACTCAGTCCGAATGTGGTTTTTCGAGGTATTTTTGAGCAATCCAATCCATCCATTAGCTCTACTTTACATTTATCCAATTACAGGTGGTTTAACCTGTAATTGGATAAATGTAAAGTAGAGCTGTTTAGTGTCACACTGTGGAATAGGTAGAGTCCTGGGGACCTGACGCAAAACTGTGTAGGACACATTTTGAAAGCTCATTGCAGGCGTGGGCGGAAACGGGACTGCACAATGCAGGAGCAGGCGGGTGGGATGATAACCTGCAATCTGCAAACTAAATATGAGTGTAAAGTCAAATATACAAATGATTCATGTATGCCTATCATGCGTAATTAGTGCCGGATATTTTATTTTGCCTTAATAAAAACAGTTTAATCAGCCTAAATTTGCGGATGTGGTCTATTCTCGTGCACATTTTAGACAATTCCTTTCTGCTTCTTTGTGTTTGCTGGAGCTTCAAAGACACGGCAGAAATCCTCTAGTGAATCTCACTCCTTAGTAAGTTCTTCTTTAACTCTTTCTTCCCTGGACGCCTACTAGGAACAACCCATACATATATTAATAGAGCAACCCATAGAGCATAATTACATAAAAGAAAACTAACTTCCACGAGTGATTATAAATGATTTTCATACTCATGAACTTTATTGAAACACAGACATATTTGGTATCTCTGGAAACCTTAGACTCTGAACTATCCATTTATGGATTTTTAAATGCGATTCAACTCATTTGCAGGTATATAACAACTCACAGTTTACCTGGTCAGGTGCAAAATTGAAAATAAAAAACTCCATTCAGCATCTGTTAAATGCATGTTCTGAGCACTAAACTCATAAAAATGTAAAATATATATTTGTCAAAGTATGAAAACAGATTTCATATCACCAAATACAGTACAGACAAGTGTACACCTGTTTGTACACCTGTGTGTACCTAACTCGTTTTTCCTATTTAGCGTATTCAGTTCATTTATATTTTCCATAAAGAAACTCTGACACTCTGAACTGTCTTTTTTTTTCAACATAGGAACATGTCAAAACATCCGGAAGGCTATTATTGATTAACTCGAAAAGTGTGACTCAGGTGTGAGGTATAAGTCAGGTGTGAGTCAGGTGAATGTCGTACATCGTCAGGACACGCTAAAACCTGACACCCCGGAATGGATCTCCAGACCCAGTAATCAGAGTATAATAATAATATAATAAAACTAATAGTAATTAGTGCATGGGATTTGCACCCATGAGTATCGATATCCCAAAATACACTTTAATTTCTTCCCCGTCAGTGCGTGTACCCTATGTGTGTGTCGGCGTGACCGCGCTCTCGTGCGCAGAGCTCCGCATACGCGTTTGTTTCTGTAGCGATTCTGTCATATATCTCCTCTTGGAAAAAAAAGACTGAAATATTTCAACGGACTGGCCTCAGCAACATCCAGATTTCGGGGCAATTTCGGTCCAAAATCGAGTGTAAAGTCCCCGATAGTTTGCTAGGATTTCACAGGACTCCAGGCGGACGCATCACTGATACGGCCATCTCCGTAAGTTTCACTCTCCGAAACATCGTCACTATCACTGTTTTCCGCTGAATAATCAATGTTATCACTTTGAAATCCATAAAAGTCAGAGTCAGAGTCACTTTCTCCAAAGATATAAAATAAAAAACCCGGCTCTTCATCACTTCTAAAACTCCGCCCCGCCATCTTCCCATTGCACGTGTTTTGTGTTGCGGTATTTTTATTAGAAGCTATATTCGTCAATACTTCGACTAACTTCGGAAAAAATCGGTGAAAATATATCCTTGAATCCTATTGGTCAGCCTAGTATGGGTTGTTACCAATCGCAGACTCTGTCACGTGTGAAAAAACGGCACCGTTTCTAATGGTCGTCAAATAGCGTCTTTAGTGATATAGCGGAGGTGTCAAAACTCGTCATTAAGGATACAGGGGGGTCGTCAAATGTCGTCTTTATGGGGGAAAGAGTTAAAGAGAGGTACATTAAAATAAAAAAGATCAAGAAATCTGACGAAGAAATCAAGACCATTCGTGAGAAAAAAACAAACACCCCCAATGCAGGTGGGAGGGGGACAAAATATCGCACATGCAGGTGGGAGCGGGAATGAAAATTCTGCCCCGCGCAGACCTCTAATTCCAGGCAGAGCAACGACATATCCATAGAAACAACCAGAGTTACACTGTGCACCTTTAAGCAAAGACTCTTGTAATTCGATCTATTGTGAGACATTTGACGATACATTATCACGACATTTCGGTTATTGATGCATCCCTCATTATTACTACACTTTTATGTTTGATCATTGTAAAAATACGTTTGACTGAGGGATGGGACAAGATATACTGCGAGACATCATTGACATCATTTGTAATAAATAATAAGAATAATGTTTTTATTTTTCTAGTTTTATGTAGTACTTTAGTGATTCTTATAAACTGCTTTCTTGAACTACAGCTTCTTAAACTGTACCAGCTCTTAACTCTTTCTCTGTCCAAGCCAAAGGTAAATTCAGGAGGAAAAAATCTCACGATCTTGCGCCAGTTTTACCTTGCAAGATCTTGTGGCACGAGATCTTGTCCCATCCCTCGTTTGAATAAATGTGTGTGTTTTTGTCCAGGGTGCTCTGACCCAGCTGATCCAGTACTACCACGGATTCCACAAGATCCTGAACCAGCCCACCTTCAGAGCCCTGACGGTCCGGTCAGAACTCATCAACCTGCACCACCTCATGGTCGAAGTGAAGAAGCACAAGCCCAACTTCTGAGGGAGACGAAAGAAGGAGGAGAGGAGGAGATGAGACGAAGAGGAGACGAGAGGAGGAAGTGTGGAGAAATGGATGGAACCAGGGCCCAGCCTAAAACTAAACAAAACATAGAAGAGATATGAGCCGGACGGCAGCTGCACTGTGCCCGAGCAGCCACAAGGGGGCCCCAAATGACTATTTTCAAGCTTTATTTGGGAGAGGAGAGGAGAGAGGGAGGAGAGGAGAGAGAAATGGAGGGCCTGGAGTGAGAGAAAAGGGGCTGTTAAAGGTGCATTATGTCACTTTTCTGGTGGGGGTTCTAGTGTAATAGATAAACGGACTCTTATTACTGTGAATGCACATTCCTCTCCACAGATCTGACTTGGAACTCCTGATAGCACCATCCGCTTGTGTCCATAAGGTTAAAGCCATGCTGTGGGACACCGCGCACCCTCCACCAGAGTTCTCATTATTATACTGCACCTTTAAAGCCTCTGCTCATTAAGACCTGTGACATGAGCCTCTCGTCCTCTGGTTCTCTTGGGGCGTCGGAGCGGGTCTGTGGAGTGGAGTCACTAAATGTCTTTTTGTTCTTCACTGAGATCGGCTTTATAGCTCCAAGTTATTAACGCTGTGAGAGGTGGCTAAAGCTAAAGCTAGCGTAAACGCAAAATTCCAGGTTATCGTCACTTCTTTCTGCATGTATTTCACTTCTCTGACTCTGGGCGACATTTTAACCTCTCTTTATGTAAAGCGTTGTTTTGGTTTATATTTGATTAAATAATTAACCCATTTACGCCTAAAACAAATGCAAAAAACAGCTGTAAAAACCTCTGCTATTTGAGGGTAAAGGTCCTTATCTCCTGAGGATTTTTGAAGAATTCTGATTTTGTTTGTGAAAATCTTAATATCTCAGCCTCTGAAGCACATAAAACATGAAATAAACTGCATTTAAAAGGTAAGACTCTCAGCTTTTATTAATCTTTGTCATGAAATTTAATGAAATGAAAAATGAAATGAAATTTGCGTCATGAAAAGGAGGACAAATCAACAGCAATGCTGCACTACGCAGCAGCCGGCATAAATGGGTTAATCATAACATGAATAAAGCACCCTTCTTTACAGAGCATTATTCACTCACCCCCCGATCAGAGGTGTAAGCTGCCCTTGTACCACAGCTGCCCTGGGGCAGACTGATGGACGAGGCTGCCAATCTCCACCATCTGCCCCTCCCACCACCACCATCACTCATGCACACACCACTTTCTTATGAGGCAAAGTGGGTGAAGTGTCTTGCCTAAGGACACAGTGATGGGCCCCTGGTGTCTCCTATCCGAGTTCTACCCGGGCCCTGCTGAGCTTCAGAGATCTGACAGGTTCAGGCTTCGACAGGTTGGAATGGCCTGGATGTTTATGCACTGGAAACATCAGAGTTTTACGTGAGCGTCGCAGCGATTTATCACAACAGAAGATAGTGTTTGGTGAGAGATGATTATTTATGTTTAGATCTGCTTTTTATGTGTTGTTTTCACCTGAAGCTGCATTTCTCTCGTCCAGTCGTCTTGTTTGGTCTCTCCAGATCTGGCCCAAAGTGTGTGTGTGTGTGTGTGTGTGCGTCTACTGTATTCAGATGGAAGCCTTTGTGTGTTTTGTTTAAGCTCTGCACTTTTTATGATGGAATATTCTGACTGATTTAATACTACAAGCTGACACCAGAAGTACTGTCTTTACTGTGCAGTGTGGGAACTATGGTAATTATGTTACACAGAATCATTGTCTTTAAGTAAAATAAGTCTTTCTTTCAAATGCATTAATATAAAACAAAAGTTATAACAAGAAAAACATGTTTGAAAGGAAGTATAAGCATTTTCCTTTGATTGATGTTGATGTGCCCTAACCCAGTACGACGGTCGTTCTGTTATGGTAAGAGGATTGTAACGTGTAAATGTACTGTACAAAGACCTGTGGACCACTGTAAATGTGTCTAGTTCATTTATTTGAAGAACAGAGAGTTTAAAATGTTCTGATCTATGTTAAAATGTTGTTTCCTCCTCACAAACAGACCTGGAGTTGTGTTTCGTTTTATTCACATGTTTAACACACAAACTTGCGGATTTTGGCTGATTTCTTCTCTCAAACCAGAAACACTCTCTTCCACCTTGTGATGTCACGTGGTAATACAGGAAGTGCTCCACTGTGTTTTTAAACTCCACACACCTTCACTAGAATCATTTGGATCTTTTCAGCCCTGAATGTAGCTGTTAACTTGAAAACTAGCACTTCATGACATCACAAGGTGTAACAGAGCATTTTGAGCTTTGGAGATGTAGACAGACTAATAATAAATGATTACTCAAACGTGAGAATGAAACAAAACACAAGTCCCCTGTATTAATGAGGTAACAACATTATTATATGGTTTAAAGCTCAGTCATTTTTGTGTAACATTTAAAATGTGGTTGATGATGTAAACTGCTCAAAATGAAGAAGAAATCCTGTTTTATCCTGAGTTCATGTGTCTCTGTGTGTTTTTTAAGACAATAGTAATAATAATAATAATGTGAAAATATAGCCGCAAGCGGCAAAATCAGAGTTTCCATCTCCAAACATTGTGTTCATTATTTGTCGCTTCACTGCTTAGAGACGTCAGACGGATTTGGGATGTGGATATTTTTTGATGTTTCGCCCCTGAAGATAATGTGGACCAAATTTGAGGCCGTTCGGATGATGCCTGCGGAGGAGTGCGTTTCAGCTTCGCAAACTTTAAAGCAGAACTAAGTCACATTTTTACCTAATTAATGTCACTAAAGCCCCTCTGATGGTCACATATGGCATTTTGGGGTGTTTGAAGGGTTCACTGGTGCCCCCTCTGCCTCTGGGCGGAAAAACCGCACATGTAACTTGGCTCCTACCGACCCGGATCTGAGCTCTCAGGGTCTGTTCTGTTCTCACAGAGCCAAACTGCTCTACGACACTTCAGCTACACGCAGCTAACCGAGCTACAACACCCCGTACTGACGAGCTCCGGCCGTTATGGGCCGTGGTGCCCCGTGAGCCGCGGTGCTCTGGGAGTTCTGATCGCTCGTACATATATTTTTACGAGAAAATCTCATTTTATAATCTTATGTATAAGAAAGAAAGAAGAAAAGAGAAAAGAAGAAAATCAATCACCATTAAACAAAGTAAAAAACATGACCCACCTGAGACATTGTGTTGTGTTCACTGTTACCAGGCTTAGTGTAAACAAACGTGAGCAGCTGAGAGGAGGGGAAGGGGTGAGGAGAGTATTTACGAGCGTTCATTCTCACAACAGACCTGTAGGGGGAGGACTACCACTAAAGTTACTTAGTTCTGCTTTAATCCAAGATGGCCGCCTGTCTGGTTTGCCGCCTTCTTTTGGGGCGTGGCCATAATAATATTTTTTTACTTGTCTTGTCATCGACTTCTGTGTTCAATTTCATGATTCTACATGCAAATTTTTTTTTGGTGTCATTCATATTCCCTAATGCATTTTTGTCTCATTAGGGGGCGCTAGAAGAAGGTCACTACAGGAGAAGAAGAAGAAGGTCACTACAGGCCAGTCACATCATTTTAGTTCCCGCCCCCTATGAACATTGCTATGCAATACTAATAGGCTCTTCACCAGCCTCTGGCGCTCGGATCTAACTCAAAACAATAACTAAAATAAACATGTGTTTATTCATTATTTGAATTGTTATTTTTGATCGAGAGCAACTCCTCGTGTCAGACATTCCAGGGATACAGAAGGATGGGAGGGCATCTGATACACTGATACAGGGGATCACATCACACCACATCTTCTCACCGCTGCTCCCCGCGAGCATTGGCAGAAAAATGGAGGGTCCAACTCTTTCCGAGAAGTTGGATACCAAAGCCCAAGCTGTGCATGGAGGTGAGCCTGACTATTGCTAGAGAGTACCTCTCAATATCCTTTACAAGCTCAGGCTCCTTCCCTCCAACGAGGTGACGTTCCATGTCCCTACAGCCAGGTTCTGTGCCTGTGGACTAGGTTGTCGAGGCTTCTGACCTCAAATGTCGCTTGCAGCTGGTGAGCCCACAGGAGGGCAGATCCACATCTCCTTAGCTTGTCCTTGCTTTGTGGGCAAAGGCCCACGGACCAAGTGCTCACCTTTGAGTCCCAGTCCTGGCTCCAGGGTGGGACCCTGGCTGCACATACCAGGCGACGTCATGATCCTTGATATCAGACCATTCATAATGGTTCATGAACTGCTCTTAGTCTGACTCATTGCATTACATTGTCCCCTTTTAAATAAATAAACCAAATCAATTCAAACCCGTCACCTAGGACTTGCTTGCCGCTACCAAATGATGCCCCGGGCAACATAGCTCCTGGGACCAATGTATTGGCCTTTTGTGGTGAAGAGGGAGCTGAGCCGAGCCGATAAGCAAAGCTCTTGATTTACTGCTCTACCCTCACCTATGGTCATGAGCTTTTGGTACTGACTGAAAGGACAAGATCATGGATACAAGCAGTTGAAATTAGTTCCCTCCGCAGAGTGGCCAGGCGCTCCCTTAGAGACAAGGTGAGGAGCTCAGTCACACAGGAGGAACTCGGAGTATAGCCACTGCTCCTCCACATTCAGGTTGAGGAATCTGTTCTGGAGGTGTTCTGGGTACGTCTCACCAGGAGGCTCTGGGGAAGACACAGGACACGCTGGAGGGACTATATCTTTGGTCTGACCTGAGAAAGCCTCGGGATACCCCGGGAAAAGCTGGAGGAAGTGTGTGCGGAAAGGGAAGTCTGGGCCTCCTTGTTCACACTGCTGCTCCCACTGAGACGAAAGGCAAAGCTCTGGGGAATGACGAGATCACCGATACAAGCAGCCGACATGAGTTTCCTCCGCAGAGTGGCCGGGCGCTCCTTTAGAGAGAGGGGGAGGAGCTCGGAGTAGAGCTGCTGCTCCTCCACATCGAGAGGAGCAGCTGAGGGAAGGGCATATGTTCTGATACCTCCTGAATGCCTCCCTCAGGAGGTGTTCCGGGCATGTTCCACCGGGAGGCGGCCCCAGGGAAGACCATCCAAGTGCAGAATGTGCAGTTCAGAGGACACAGTTCAGGGACTGTTGGATTGTGTGAAATGAACTGTGTGAGACCGTGCTTCTGACTACGCCATCGTCATTACTCAGGAATAGAACCCTGTCACAAAGAAGCTAGATAAGGAGCTACCTATGGACCTTTATCATGGATCTACAGTCGTGTGACAAAGTTTGGGCACCCCTGATCATTTTCAAGATTTTCCTTTATAAATCATTGGTTGTTCGGATCAGCAATTTCAGTTAAATATATCATATAGCAGACAAACACAGTGATATTTGAGAAGTGAAATGAACTTTATAGGATTTAGAGAAAGTGCAATAATTACTTAAACAAAAGTAGGCGTGTGCATAAATTTGGGCACCCCAACAGAAAAATTACATCAGTATTTAGTAGATCCTCCTTTTGCAGAAATAACAGCCTCTAAATGCTTCCTGTAGCTTCCAATGAGGGTCTGGATTCTGGTTGAAGATATTTTTGACCGTTCTTCTTTACAAAACATCTCCAGTTCAGTCAAGTTTGATGGAGCCCGAGCATGGACAGGCCGCTTTAAATCGCACCACAGATTTTCAGTAATATTCAGGTCTGGTGACTGAGATGGCCATTCCAGAACATTGTACTCGTTCCTCTGCATGAACTGCCTTAGCAGAATTTGAGCAGTGTTTAGGGTCGTTGTCTTGTGGAAGTATCCAGCCCTGGCGCAACTTCAACTTTGTCACTGATTCTTGAACATTGTTAGTTATTCTTCAACTTTAACAAGATTTCCAGTACCTGCACTGGCCACAGGCCCACAGCCTGATGGAACCACCACCAAATTTTACTGTGGGTAACAAGTGTTTGTCTTGGAATGCTGTGCTCTTCTTTCGCCATGCAAATCACCCTTTGTTATGCCCAAATAACTAATAGAAAAGGCTCCGTCGCATTACTCTCCCATACAGCATCTCCTTGTGCAAAGTGCTGAATAGTTGATCGATGCACCGTGACACCATCTGCAGCAAGATCATGTTGTACGTCTGTGGAGCTGGTCTGTGGGTTGAGTTTGACTGTTTTCACCATCCTTCGCCTCTGCTTATCTGAGATTTTTCTTGGCCTGCCACTCCGGGCCTTAACTAGAACTGTGCCTGTGGTCTTCCATTTTCTCACTATGTTCCTCACAGTGGAAACTGACAGCTGGAATTTCTGAGCTAGTTTTTTGTATCCTTCCCCTAAACCATGATGTTGAACAATATTTGTTTTCAGGTCATTTGATAGTTGTTTTGAGGCTCCCATGATGCCACTCTTCAGAGAAGATGCAAAGAGAACAACTTGCAACTGGCCCCTTAAATCCCCTTTCTCATGATTGGCTTCACCTGTGTATGTAGGCCAAGGGTCAGTGAGCTTACCAAACTAATTTTGTGTTCAATAATTAGTGCTAAAGGTATTAAAATCAATAAAACAACAAGGCTGCCCAAATTTATGTACAGGCCTACTTTTGTTTAAGTAATTATTGCACACTTTCTGTAAATCCTATAAACTACATTTCACTTCTCAAATATCACTGAGTTTTTCTGCTATATGATATATTTAACTGAAATTGCTGATGCGAACAACCGATGATTTATAAAGGAAAATCTTGAAAATGATCAGGGGTGTCCAAACTTTTTCACACGACTGTATAACAAAAACTGGATAAGACATCCCCCCTCTTCCCCCCCTTTTTGGGGGGAATTCGCCGAGTGGGCATGAGGGGCAAGCCTATCGCAGACAGAATACACCGTTCAACTAAGCTATGTTAAAGGATCAGAAGTTGGGTGAGGGCTTCTCCTCCCTCACTCCCACAGTCGTGTGGTGTCTGAGCCCGGACGTGTGTGAGGCCAGAGATGACTCCCCTGCTACCCGAGCCATTTGGAGAGTGGATATAAAGCCCTCAGACATAAGCAGAAAGGGTCGTCTGTAGCCTGCTAGTTTGTGTTGCACTTTTGCCCATTTGTGTGATTTGTCCTCCCCCAAAGCTGTTGCAGAGAATGGAGCAAACGTAACATACTGCAGAGCTGCTCGGGTGCAGCAGGAGCGAAGTGGGCCAAGATGGACAAGACCGAGCAGTGGGCCAGCCGGGCCATCCACCGAACCCCACTTGGATGCCCTTCAAACTGTTTCTTTTTGACTAAGCGTAAGCACTTTACTGGAATGATCCACTGGTGACCTTGAGGGATTATACTTTACATCTTGGGCTCATTTTAGTAGAACTTTTTATATCCAAAATCATTCTTTGGCTTTTTTTGCCTAAAATCATTGACTGGGCTGCCATAATAGAACTATTTTATATATCTAAAAGCCAAGGGTGGAAAGTAACAAATTTCATTTACTCATCTTACTTTAATAGTTGTGTTGTCTATTGTGTAGTTTTTATTTTTTACTTTGTAGTTTTTTTACTAAGTAGATTTTGAAATAGGTCATTTTACTTTTACTCAAGTACATTTTGACTTAAGTATTTTACTTCATTACATTGGAACTCACCCTCACTACTGAGTAAAATCAGATTCATGGAGAAAAAAAATGAATTGCAAAGTCCCTCAACATGCAACGATTCATGCGATGCAAGGTTAGTTTCAAACATTATAGAATAGAAAGCATTTATTGTCATTATACACAGTATAACAAGATTAGAAGCTGCTCCTCCAAAGTGCACACAAAAATTAATAAAACTACTAGCTAATACACATAAACTCTCAAAACCCACCAGGGGTTTTGCACAAAAGTAGTTTATGTGTAGACAGACAAACTGTTATGTGTCTGTCTACAGACAGACAGACACATAACAGAAAACAGACTTGGGACTAAAGTGTTTCACAGTGATAGTGCAAATGCTGCAGTTTTCTGTGCACAGACAGAGGGGACATGGGCATTGACCGAGCAAATGGACAAACAAGATCAGAGCTACTTGGGTCCAAGTGGCAGCATTAAGTTCTCAGTGCAAAGTTTAGTGTGGTGACAGTTTTGGGAAAGAAGCTCTCCCTGAGTCTATTTGTTTTGGCTGGAATGGACCTGAAGCTCCTGCCAGAAGGAAACAGGTTGAAGAGGTGGAAGCCGGGATGGGTATTGTTCTTTCTGATGTTTCTCGCACTTCTGATACAGCAGGAGGTATAGATGATGGATATGAATGGCAGAGGGCAGCCAGTGATTTTCTGTGCCGTGTTGGTCACCCTCTGCAGTCTCTTCCTGTCCACCTCTGTGCAGAGAGCCACACTGACACAGCAGAGGTCAGCAGGCTCTCAATGGTGGAATGGTAGAAGGTCACCAGCAGGCTTGTGTTCACTTGCTCCTTCCTGAGCACCCTCATGAAGTGTAGCTGCTGTTCGGCCTTTTTGACCAGTGCAGAGGTGTTGACCGACCAGGAGAGGTCTGCAGAGATCTGAACCCCAAGAAATTTAAAGGATTCCACAATTTCGCCTTGATGTACGGGGGGCAGGCGCAGCTCTGTTCCTCCGGAGGTCCAGGATGAGTTCCTTAGTTTTGGTGATGTTCAGTGTTAGTTGCACTCCACTTGTTGAGTTTCAGGACCTCATCTCTGTAGGGCACCTCATTCCCTCCGTTATCAGCCCCACCGCTGTCAATTTGACAGTGATGTTCTCCAGGTGGGACTGCAGTCGTGTGTGTAGAGCAAGTAGAGAAGTGGGCTCAACACACTGCTGAGAGTGCAAATGGATCAGAGATGGGGACCCAGTTTCACCTGCTGGGGTCGGTTGACCAAAAAGTCCTTTATCTAATCCAGGAGTAGGTGGGTGGTGGCTAACTTGGGGATCAAGATGTCCAGTATTATTGTATTAAAAGCTGAGCTGTAGTCAGTGAAGAGCATCCTGACATAGCTCCACTGTTTCTCCAGATGGTTGAGCACAGAGTGGAGGGCAGTGGCTATTGCATCTTCAGTGGATCAGTGTGGCTGGTGTGCAAACTGATCTGGGTCAACTAATTTCTCAAAGCACTTGGTGACGACTGGGGTAAGTGCTATGGGGCGGAAGTCATTGAGGTTGGTTGTGGGTGACATTTTGGGGACCGGGATGGAGATGTTATTGCTTTTTCTAGAATGTTTCACCAAACCAGACTAAGTTACTCTTCAGATCTGTGGAGAGGCGACCCCACTCACAGTGAGAGCACCTGCTATAAAGCCACTTGTAATTGAATAAATGTCATACTGTTGAACATTCCAGGCAGAGGAATGACGTATTTATAGAAACAAAAAGGTGACGGACCCCTAACCAAAATGTTACATAGTGCACCTTTAACAATAATGAGCATAGAGCATATGTGTAAGTTAGCTTGAATTTCATTGTATTTAGGCAGAATAAAATGCAGTGCGTAAAGTCAAACACTCAGTCTTTCTTTCATATCAGAAATGCCCTCTGACCTCAAACAAGCAACAATCAAAGGTTCCGTCTTTGAAGCTTAGTTCATCAAAAACAGGTTAGAAAAGGCAAAGCAGCAGAGACAGCCACACAAACCACACCTCCCCCGAGGACACTCTCACGTTCAAGTTTGTTTTCTCTCTTTACATTTGCTCATTTCTGCATTTTGTAACTTTTCTGGTAACTTTTTTGAATATAAGGTAGATCTGTTTAATGTCCATAGAAACAAGCAAGTGATGGACCCCCAACCTAAAAGTGACATAGTGCACTTTTAAATAGGGACTGAAGACATCACATTTATGAAGCAAGAATTATTTAGAAAAAATAAAAAATAAGTAATATTTTTATAGTTCATCATCAAATGCTCAAAGTATTTACCCTTTACACTGTCAACAGCACTGCAAACCCTTGACCTTCTCTCAGTGATCTTCATGAAGTCTCCTGAAATGGTTTTCACTTCACAGCCCATGTCAGGGTAAAAAAAATCCAAGTGCAACACAAAATGTATTTAAAAACAGGTTTGGGGTTATCGGTGTGCCATCTGTGTGCCTTGATTGGGTAAAATAAACCCTATTGAGAAATCTGTTTAGCAAAAACCTGTTATTTGCAAAAATGTTGTTATTTTCCATGTTTCCCCCCTTTTTCTATGTTCTTTTTGACCCATGCCTACTAAGCTTACTAATAACCAGAAGAGGGCACTAATGTGTCATTTATTACAGAGATTTGATTCAAAGGCCAAACACAGATTCATCTGGTTGAGGGAGACAGATATGTTACATTATTATTTGAGTAAATAGGATTTTTAAGTCAGTAGGACATGTTATGTCATACAGTTCAGCATTTCATTCCATACTGATAAACGTGAGGCCAGAGCACCAGGAGACAGAGGGCAGTTTATTTATGCCATGACCTGCACAAGACCAGGTTTTAGTTGGTCTGTCAAACTGTCTCCAACAACCAAAGAGTGAAGACGTGTCTCAAGATATCTCAAAGGCACAAAAGAGCTTTTAAAAGGTACAGTATATGACACTTTCTGGAGGTGACACCTGCATGATTCCATGGAAATAGAAAGTTAAATCCAAACTTCCTGGAGACAGATCTGTTTCATGCCGTACTGTGGAAGATTACAGCTAAAGGAACAATATCTTCATGGAAACAGGCAGGGTCCAGACCAAGAGTCTAGTTTGTGGAGATGCAAACTACCAAAATGAAAAAAGCAAAAAAAAACATGCTTTTATTATAGTTACATAAACAATGGAGATTCAAATCTAGCAGTGTTTTATTTTGCTCTTACAAAGGAATGTCCAGTATGATATCTTAGAAATCAAACTATCAACAGTGGCATTATCATTTGTGAAGCCGAGCGAATAGGGCTTAACTGCCAATACAAAGGAAAGCGTGTGCTTAACCCTTCTGTTAAAAGGGAGGGACAATATAGTGCGGAAACAATCAGGGACTGAAGCTCTGGCTAAAAACCCAGTAAACAGACTGAAGTCAAAGCACATCAATGTAAAATAGGACTTTATCTGTTCACTTTAAATGAGGGAAAGCTCTGTGTGATTTCTCAGTCGTCCAGGTAGGATCCATAGCAAAAGAAAAATTCTGTCATCTGGACAAACATTGTTTTTCAGTGAAGACATTTTCCAGCTCATCAAAGCTGCTTTTTAAGTTCTGGTCAGACCACACTCAAACTAAACTGAAGCTACCACAGCTACCAGCAGAGAGATGATGTCTGAGCCTCACTATCCTTAAAGGAGTGGTTTGTGGCTTTGAGATGAAGATGTACAGCGGACTGAGGTGCCATGCTGCTCTCTCATCTGTGTTGGTACATCATGTTATGAAGAGGCTGTTTTGCTTCAATGTAATGCTCACTACAGTCCTCACTACACCGAATGAAGGAGACCACATTGCTTTGTTTGTGGCTCGGGGTTTTGTCCTTTTTTCTGAGATAGTTTCAGTTTCAGTGTAGTTAGCTCCTCTCTTCAGGCAGATATAAGGCATTGTCCACCAGCAATCTGACCAGAACTGAAGAAGCAGCTTTGAAATGTCTTCACTCAAAAAATATTTGTCCAGTTGACAGAATTGTAGTTTTCTTTTGCAATAATGTGTACTGTCTATCAGAAGATATGGCAGCAGACATACAAAAACCTGTAACCAAGCATGGTTCTTTGGGAATCTGTTCGGGGTAAACAAAATGAGAACAGCGACGCATATGAATTACTATTTATGTGTACTTAGAAATTAGTGTTATTTTACCCTAAACCCTAAAAAAACAACACAATAATTACAAGCCAACTTTTGAACAGGTTGATTATTTGGATGCCAATTCTGTGCCATCAGAAAATAAATAATAATAAAATAATATCTGCTTGAGGCCATCTCCTCTTCACAAAAAACTCATTGATCACTTCCCTCTTGCAACTCCAAGCCAGTTTTGAAAGCTTGGAACAAAGATGGGAGCTAACATGACTAGGCTACACAAACATACTGGGTATCCATGTGTGGCTGTTAGAGTAGGAGCACTATTACACAAGGCCCGAAATATGGCAAGGCCAAAGGGGTGACATGAAGGATTTTTTGGAGGTGTTTATCTCCTAGTAAACAGCTCTTGGGACTCCAAAATGGCTCAGTTATGGACCCCTGTTATGGAAATCTTTAGGCAAGGCAAGTTCATTTGTACACAATTGTACACAAAAAGCACAAGTCATACACAAAGTAATTCAAAGTGCTCCCCACAGGTCAGGGCCATGTGATCTAAGTTTAATTTTTTTTAAAATTAAAAATGTGTTCCTCACCTTCCACGGTGGTTGGTCTCTCACCCTCATCAACTCGGGTTCTACCAGAGGCCTGGGAGTTTGAGAGTTCTGCGCAGTATCTTTGCTGTTCCCAGTACTGCACTTTTCTGGACTGAGATGTCTGTTGTCCTTCCTGGGATCTGCTGCAACCACTCATCCAGTTTGGGGTCACGGCCCCGAGTGTCCGATCACCACAGGCCCCACTGATGCTTTCTCCTTCCAGGCCCTCTCCAGCTCTTCCTTGAGCCCCTGGTATTTCTCTAGTTTCTCATGTTCCTTTTTCCTGACATTGCCATCACTCGGCATTGCAATGTTCACCACCACGGCTTTGTTCTCTCGCTTATCCAGAACCACTATGTCTGGTTGGTTCGCCATCACCATTCTGTCAGTCTGTATTTGGAAGTCCCACAGGATCTTGGCCCGCTCATTCTCCACAACCTTTGGAGGCATTTCCCACCTTGATCCTGGGGTTTCCAGCCCGTACTCTGCACAGATGTTTCTGTACACTATGCCCGCTACTTGGTTATGTCGCTCCATGTATGCTTTCCCTGCCAGCATCTTACACCTGCAGTTATGTGCTGGACTGTCTCAGGCACTTCTTTGTGCAGCCTACACCTTGGGTCTTGTCTGGTGTGGTAGATCTGAGCCTCTATTGCTTGGATGCTCAAGGCTCCTTCAGACCAGCCCTCTCCAGCCATTGGTAGGATTTCTTGATATCAGCCACTTCAGTTATGTTTCGGTGGTATGCCCATTTCCTGCCATGATGGCAGTGTTCAGGTTGGCATGATTAAAGTCGCCTGCCACGATGACAATGCTGTCTTTTCGGGCCGTCATGTGTTTGTTTATGGCTCCATGCAGCTGGTCTAAAGCTAGCTTAGCATTAGCTTGCGGTGGCCTTCAAAGGCCTACAACTCAGGATCATATATTCAATGTCTGTTGAGCAATGAGTCTCAATTATCCTGGCATTGGTGCACCATTTATTGTGTATATAGATACACAAGCAACCTGACTGAATGAAGCAGATAAAGGCGCTGGTTTATGAGTCTGATCCTGATTCTGAATAAAACACTCTTAAATAAACCCTTATGGTGTTAGCAGTGCTAGAGTTAACTGCTTACCAGCAAAGCAACTGTTAATGTGAAATTCATCCATCCATTTTCTTCTGCTTATCCAGGGCCCGGTCACGGGGGCAGCAGTCTAAGCAGGGACTCCCTGCTTATATCTGCAATCTCGTCCTTTCGGTCACTCTCCAGAGCTCATGACCATAGGTGAGGGGAGGAACGTAGACTGAGGTAAATCGAGAGCTTCACCTTTGGGCTCAGCTCCCTCTTCATTACAAGGGTGACTGCATCACTGCTGACGCTGCACCGATCCACCTGTCAATCTCACGCTCCATGCTTCCCTCACTCGTGAACAAGACGCCCAGATACTTGAACTCCTCTACATGAGGCAGGGACTCCCCACCCAACCAGAGAGGGCAAGCCATCTTTTTCCATGGCCTTGGATTTGGAGCAGCTGATTCTCATCCCAGCTGCTTCACATTCAGCTGTAAACAGCCCCAGTGCTGCAGGTCCTGGTTCGATTAAGCCAACGGGACAACATCATCACAACATCATCTGCAAACTGCAGAGATGAGACCAAAATGTGTATGATTATTATTAGTCCATAAGCATTTCTTTGTCAGTCTGATCTGATCTTTATTTATGACAGAAATCGACTTTTATCAGACTTTAGCCTTTAGACTTTTTTCACTCAGACTGTAGTGAGCTGCGTGTCTGAATCGCCTCTGTAATGAGTGAGGGGTTAGGGACTGGGGGGACATTCGGACACAGCCATATATATATTTCATATGGTGAGAATAATGTATGCTGTTAAATAAATAAATTAATTAAATAAAAACATATATTTCAATTTCAGTTAAAACAGGAGCTACAGGATGGGTCCCAGGAGAGAATAAATGTGGTGCTGTTTCTTGATGCAGGTGCAGTTAAACAAATACTGTGCTTTGTGTCTCTGCATCACAGTGGGATGTCACCTGTCTGTGTATTTACTCAGTGTGTAATAACATCTATATCAAAATATGATAAGGTTAAAAATATACCAGTTCAGTGACTCAGAGGCTCTGAAATGAGAGAGCAGAGCATTGTTGTTTCATGGTTTTATTTGTTTTTCTTTCAGACCACTGAGTGTGAAGTGATAAATGAAGACTCACTACACCCACATACTCATAACACAGTCTCACATCAGCTTTTTCTGTCTCATCATATTTTGAATCCATTGAGTGCTTAGCAAAAAATGTACCTTTAAAGGGCTCATGTCACTCTATTTTCTGATCTGTATTATAATGTTGTTTCCTCATCACAAACATACCTGGAGTTTAAATTTCACAAGAATCCATTTTGCATAATGCAGGAGCTTTAAAATGCACTGTCAAGTTAAGATGACTTGAATTAAGAAAGTTGTATCATGATTTCTGTAAATTTCACTTGTAAAACGATCTAAGACTTTTTGTACCTGATATATGAAAATACCTCTTGCTACACTTAAGATCAGAAAAACAACTCTACGCTTAAAATAAGCAACAAAATCTAATGTTACTTGAATTAAAGGTTGTAGGGAGGATTTTATTTTTTTCAAATTGTCAATGAAAGTTCAAAATAGCATTATAGAGCCATAAAATTATGATGACCAAAAATCATGAAAATCCATTGACTGTGGACGTGATGGGGCCAGATAAATGTTAGTTCCTCATTATCTATTGGCTGTTAGGTTGTCAATCAAACTCTCTACGTTTCTACCTAAACTCTACCTAATTTTAACTTGCCTGGATATTGCTTTTTCCAATACTCAGAATAGCTTTCTATCATCATTGATTTGATTCTAGGATTACATCACAAACAAGCACATTTTCACCTGGGATACGCTCACATTTTTTATGGATCTCCAGCCATACCATTTTTTGTAAATTCTGTAACAGGATTTTGTTGTTTATGCATCTTTGTTTGGTTTCTGTTAAAATATCAACAGATGTGAACCATAGACTGTAGATATAAATGAACATAGTTAACAGGCTAGCTGCCGCTAGTTCTCAGGTGGCTTTTCCGGCTCCTTCTGACTCTGGCTCCCATTGACTTACACTGGAATATCATCGTCTCTCGCTCTCTCTGTAACTGCTGGTGTGAGCATTATTTTGGTCTTGAAATGTTCATCTTAACCCATACTACTCTGGTGTTTTTATTTCACTATTTTGTCTGTTGAGCTTCATTTGAGTGGTGCAGAAGGCTGTGGATGACGTCACACTCACTTGGTCCACTTCTATATACTGTCTGTGATCAGAGGAGTGACATCATGTTCTGCAGAATTACATCTGCTCCCTCCATCTGTGCGCTCAGTCTGTGCCCTCTGTCTGTGCCCTCTGTCTGTACCCTTTGTCTGTGCCCTTTGTCTGTGCCCTCTGTCTGTGCCATCTGTCTGTGCTTTCCGTCTGTGCCATCTGTCTGTGCCCTCCGTCTGTGCCCTCTGTCTGTGCCCTCCATCTGTGCCCTCCGTCTGTGCCCTCTGTCTGTGCCATCTGTCTGTGCTTTCGGTCTGTGCCCTCTGTCTGTGCCCTCTCTCTGTGCCCTCTGTCTGCGCCCTCTGTCTGTGCCCTCCGTCTGTGCCCTCTGTCTGTGCCCTCTGTCTGTGCCCTCCGTCTGTGCCCTCCGTCTGTGCCCTCTGTCTGTGCCCTCTGTCTGTGCCCACCGGCTGTGCCCTCTGTCTGTGCCCTCCGTCTGTGCCATCTGTCTGTGCCCTCTGTCTGTGCCATCTGTCTGTGCTTTCCGTCTGTGCCCTCTGTCTGTGCCCACCGTCTGTGCCCTCCGTCTGTGCCCTCTGTCTGTGCCCTCCGTCTGTGCCATCTGTCTGTGCCCTCCGTCTGTGCCCTCCATCTGTGCCCTCCGTCTGTGCCCTCTGTCTGTGCCATCTGTCTGTGCCCTCCGTCTGTTCCATCCGTCTGTGCTTTCTGTCTGTGCCCTCTGTCTGTGCCCTCCGTCTGTGCCCTCCGTCTGTGCCCTTCGTCTGTGCCCTCTGTCTGTGCCCTCCGTCTGTGCCCTCCGTCTGTGCCCTCCGTCTGTGCCCTCCGTCTGTGCTCTCCGTCTGTGCCCTCTGTCTGTGCCCTCTGTCTGTGCCCTCCGTCTGTGCCATCTGTCTGTGCCCTCCGTCTGTGCCCTCTGTCTGTGCCCTCCGTCTGTGCCCTCTGTCTGTGCCCACCGTCTGTGCCATCTGTCTGTGCCCTCCGTCTGTGCCCTCTGTCTGTGCCCTCTGTCTGTGCCCACCGGCTGTGCCCTCTGTCTGTGCCCTCCGTCTGTGCCATCTGTCTGTGCCCTCTGTCTGTGCCATCTGTCTGTGCTTTCCGTCTGTGCCCTCTGTCTGTGCCCTCCGTCTGTGCCCTCTGTCTGTGCCCTCCGTCTGTGCCATCTGTCTGTGCCCTCCGTCTGTGCCCTCCATCTGTGCCCTCCGTCTGTGCCCTCTGTCTGTGCCATCTGTCTGTGCCCTCCGTCTGTTCCATCCGTCTGTGCTTTCCGTCTGTGCCCTCCGTCTGTGCCCTTCGTCTGTGCCCTCTGTCTGTGCCCTCCGTCTGTGCCCTCCGTCTGTGCCCTCCGTCTGTGCCCTCCGTCTGTGCCCTCCGTCTGTGCCCTCTGTCTGTGCCCTCTGTCTGTGCCCTCCGTCTGTGCCATCTGTCTGTGCCCTCCGTCTGTGCCCTCTGTCTGTGCCCTCCGTCTGTGCCCTCTGTCTGTGCCCACCGTCTGTGCCATCTGTCTGTGCCCTCCGTCTGTGCCTTCCGTCTGCGCCCTCCGTCTGTGCCCTCTGTCTGCGCCCTCCGTCTGTGCCCTCCGTCTGTGCCTTCCGTCTGTGCCCTCTGTCTGTGCCCTCCGTCTGTGCCCTCGGTCTGTGCCCTCTCTTTGTGCCCTCTGTCTGTGCCCTCCGTCTGTGCCCTCTGTCTGTGCCCTCCGTCTTTGCCCTCTCTCTGTGCCCTCTGTCTGTGCCCTCCGTCTGTGCCCTCCGTCTGTGTCCTCCGTCTGTGCCCTCCGTCTGTGCCCTCCGTCTGTGCCCTCCATTTTATCTGCGCCTTCCATCTGGATGTAGAATCAGCCCCGTTACAGCGGGAGTATCTCAGGAGAGATTCTCAGGAGTTTCTGATCTCTATGCGAGGTTAAAATGACCTGAAGGTGAGTAGAAATAGCTTCTATAACCACATGTCACCTGGGTATGAGATTATGAGCACTTCCTCCACATGCCTTTGATTACAGTTTTCTCTGATTTGGGTGGGAAAAAATTGTAAAAGTAAGTCAATAAAAATTGTGAAAAAGCAGATCCCTGCCTAGTTCTAACCCTCCCGGTCAGTCCAGCTCAAAATGCATCCCTTCTCTCCTCTGTAGTAGGATTGCAGCTTCATGATTTCTTCTTCCATCACTGTTTCATATGAGACCTCGCCATGTGCATCATCCCTATGGTTTACTTTTAATAATAATATAGGTACAGTAATCTTTATTTATATAGCGCTTTTCACAGGCACATGTCCCCAAAGACGCTTTACAGAGCATTATGAACACAGCATTATTCATTCACCAGGTCCAGTGGTGTAAAGTACTGTTGTAGCCACAGCTGCCCTGGGGCAGACTGACGGAAGCGCGGCTGCCAGGCCAACTGGCACCAACGGTCCCTCCGACCACCACCATCACTCATGCACACACCACTTTTACACCTATAGTGCATGTTTTGGTTTGTATGATGACAGTGCCTTTCTCGAGAAATGGGCAAATGCACAGGAGAACTGCTCATCTGAGATGAGCCCATGGTTTATATTTCCCACACCAAGATGTGATTTGTTCCAGGAAGATTAAAACCACTCAAGACAGCACTGAGTCCTGGTCATTGAACACAACACAGAACACAAACAGGTCTGAGAAGCGTGTTGAGTGTGTAAACCACAATACAAACATGAGGCTTTTATGTGAGTACTCTTGGGCACCCTCTAGTGGCTGGTGTGGCCCTGTGCATCTCCATCTGTTTTAGACACATTATTCCATCTTGTTGTGAAGGACACTGTTGTGATAGTTGTATTATACATGACTACATGAAACTGATTGAAAGTTTCATGACTGAACCTATTTTCAAATTTTTGACATTAAATTGAATTGACCTGTCTTTGACCTTTGACCTATCAGTAACTCCACTGTGATATAATTGTGACATTATTTAATGAAATACATATTTATAATCACGTACATACACATATGAACAAATACAGAAGAATAAATAAAATAAATACGTTAATTTTCCACAGACTCAAAACTCTGAAAGCTTTTACTGCCCGCAGTAGACTGGCCTTTTGTAACATGTGGAATAATAGACAGGATTTGAAACTGACCTCTGCACATTAGATGGTGTGAATACAATTTACACAGAATAAATAGTCATATTTTAAGCTTCTTAAATCAAATCATCATCTTAAGTCATAAAAAAGAATCATACTAACTGTAAAATACATTAACATAAATAGATTTCTATTTCAGTTACAATAGAAGCATCAGGACAAGTCCCAGAAGAGAATGGACCAAGCTCATTCTCACCAAAGACACAGCTGAGGAGGTAGTAGTGGTGGTAGTAGTAGTAGTAGTAGTAGTAGTGGCTGAGGCTGGTGCTTGCGTTGTACCTGTAGCTGAAAAAGAAAAGAAAAAAATAAATGACCTGGAATGAGGAACATGTTTAGTGTAATTTAAACACACATTAATGGTTTAAACACTGAATGTGGATATTGTACCTGGTTTGGTAGTTGTAGTAGTAGGGGCTGAAGTAGTAGTAGCTGGAGCTGCAGTAGTAGTTGGAGCTGCAGTAGTAGTTGGAGCTGCAGTAGTAGTTGGAGCTGCAGTAGTAGTTGGAGCTGCAGTAGTAGTTGGAGCTGCAGTAGTAGTAGGGGCTGAAGTAGTAGTAGTAGTAGTAGTAGAAGTAGGGACTGTGGTTGTGGTGGTAGTGGGTGCTGAAGTTGTGGTAGTAGTTGGTACTGCAGTAGTAGTAGCTGGTACTGCAGTAGTAGTAGCTGGTACTGCAGTAGTAACAGCTGTACCTGTGTTGGGGTTTCAGAATGATAAAACATTAGCACCGCTGCCATATCAATGAACAGTTTCAAACTAATGATGTCGACTTTTGAATGGTCAGAAGTGTCCAAAAGGCTGCAGATAACAGTGAACTGAAACACAGGAATAATCAGGTCCTATTTTACCTGTGGTGATGGACAGAGCCACAGTTAAGGCCAAGGACAGGAGCAGCTTGAGTGCAGTCTTCATGTCTTCAGGTGCGGGTTCAGTCTCGTGTCTTTCACCTGTCTAATTCACCTGGAGCTGTGAGTTACCTGATGGATGCTGCTTCAGTCTGACTCCTTTTAAAAGGATGAGATTGGGGAGGAACTGTTGTTCTGACGATCATTCACTTCATGTTTGGAGAATGCACCACACCCTTTTTTAGTGTCACACAGAACAATGAACCTGTTTTTAATATCTTCCCCTTCACTGGGCATCAGATCATTTTCACTGAAGTCTTTGTCACTCAAGACATTACTGTAAGACTTTATTTTCACTCCATATGAGGCAGGTTCAACACATAACACATTTTCGGGCCGTCATGTGTTTGTTTATGGCTCCATGCAGCTGGTCTAAAGCTAGCTTAGCATTAGCTTGCGGTGGCCTACAAAGGCCTACAACTCAGGATCATATATTCAATGTCTGTTGAGCAATGAGTCTCAATTATCCTGGCATTGGTGCACCATTTATTGTGTATATAGATACACAAGCAACCTGACTGAATGAAGCAGATAAAGGCGCTGGTTTATGAGTCTGATCCTGATTCTGAATAAAACACTCTTAAATAAACCCTTATGGTGTTAGCAGTGCTAGAGTTAACTGCTTACCAGCAAAGCAACTGTTAATGTGAAATTCATCCATCCATTTTCTTCTGCTTATCCAGGGCCCGGTCACGGGGGAAGCAGTCTAAGCAGGGACTCCCTGCTTAAATCTGCAATCTCGTCCTTTCGGTCACTCCCCAGAGCTCATGACCATAGGTGAGGGGAGGAACGTAGACTGAGGTAAATCGAGAGCTTCACCTTTGGGCTCAGCTCCCTCTTCATTACAAGGGTGACTGCATCACTGCTGACGCTGCACCGATCCACCTGTCAATCTCACGCTCCATGCTTCCCTCACTCGTGAACAAGACGCCCAGATACTTGAACTCCTCTACATGAGGCAGGGACTCCCCACCCAACCAGAGAGGGCAAGCCATCTTTTTCCATGGCCTTGGATTTGGAGCAGCTGATTCTCATCCCAGCTGCTTCACATTCAGCTGTAAACAGCCCCAGTGCTGCAGGTCCTGGTTCGATTAAGCCAACGGGACAACATCATCACAACATCATCTGCAAACTGCAGAGATGAGACTAAAATTTGTATGATTATTATTAGTCCATAAGCATTTCTTTGTCAGTCTGATCTGATCTTTATTTATGACAGAAATCGACTTTTATCAGACTTTAGACTTTTTTCACTCAGACTGTAGTGAGCTGCGTGTCTGAATCGCCTCTGTAATGAGTGAGGGGTTAGGGACTGGGGGGACATTCGGACACAGCCATATATATATTTCATATGGTGAGAATAATGTATGCTGTTAAATAAATAAATTAATTAAATAAAAACATATATTTCAATTTCAGTTAAAACAGGAGCTACAGGATGGGTCCCAGGAGAGAATAAATGTGGTGCTGTTTCTTGATGCAGGTGCAGTTAAACAAATACTGTGCTTTGTGTCTCTGCATCACAGTGGGATGTCACCTGTCTGTGTATTTACTCAGTGTGTAATAACATCTATATCAAAATATGATAAGGTTAAAAATATACCAGTTCAGTGACTCAGAGGCTCTGAAATGAGAGAGCAGAGCATTGTTGTTTCATGGTTTTATTTGTTTTTCTTTCAGACCACTGAGTGTGAAGTGATAAATGAAGACTCACTACACCCACATACTCATAACACAGTCTCACATCAGCTTTTTCTGTCTCATCATATTTTGAATCCATTGAGTGCTTAGCAAAAAATGTACCTTTAAAGGGCTCATGTCACTCTATTTTCTGATCTGTATTATAATGTTGTTTCCTCATCACAAACATACCTGGAGTTTAAATTTCACAAGAATCCATTTTGCATAATGCAGGAGCTTTAAAATGCACTGTCAAGTTAAGATGACTTGAATTAAGAAAGTTGTATCATGATTTCTGTAAATTTCACTTGTAAAACGATCTAAGACTTTTTGTACCTGATATATGAAAATACCTCTTGCTACACTTAAGATCAGAAAAACAACTCTGCGCTTAAAATAAGCAACAAAATCTAATGTTACTTGAATTAAAGGTTGTAGGGAGGATTTTATTTTTTTCAAATTGTCAATGAAAGTTCAAAATAGCATTATAGAGCTATAAAATTATGATGACCAAAAATCAGGAAAATCCATTGACTGTGGACGTGATGGGGCCAGATAAACGTTAGTTCCTCATTATCTATTGGCTGTTAGGTTGTCAATCAAACTCTCTACGTTTCTACCTAAACTCTACCTAATTTTAACTTGCCTGGATATTGCTTTTTCCAATACTCAGAATAGCTTTCTATCATCATTGATTTGATTCTAGGATTACATCACAAACAAGCACATTTTCACCTGGGATACGCTCACATTTTTTATGGATCTCCAGCCATACCATTTTTTGTAAATTCTGTAACAGGATTTTGTTGTTTATGCATCTTTGTTTGGTTTCTGTTAAAATATCAACAGATGTGAACCATAGACTGTAGATATAAATGAACATAGTTAACAGGCTAGCTGCCGCTAGTTCTCAGGTGGCTTTTCCGGCTCCTTCTGACTCTGGCTCCCATTGACTTACACTGGAATATCATCGTCTCTCGCTCTCTCTGTAACTGCTGGTGTAAGCATTATTTTGGTCTTGAAATGTTCATCTTAACCCATACTACTCTGGTGTTTTTATTTCACTGTTTTGTCTGTTTAAAAAGTACTATTCATAACATAGAGCCTGGCTCCAGATTCGACCATTTGCATCATGAGCTTCATTTGAGTGGTGCAGAAGGCTGTGGATGACGTCACACTCACTTGGTCCACTTCTATATACTGTCTGTGATCAGAGGAGTGACATCATGTTCTGCAGAATTACATCTGCTCCCTCCATCTGTGCCCTCTGTCTGTGCCCTCTGTGCCCTCTCTCTGTGCCCTCTGTCTGCGCCCTCCGTCTGTGCCCTCTGTCTGTGCCCTCTGTCCCCTCTGTCTGTGCCCTCTCTCTGTGCCCTCTGTCTGCGCCCTCCGTCTGTGCCCTCTGTCTGTGCCCTCTGTGCCCTCTGTCTGTGCCCTCTCTCTGTGCCCTCTGTCTGCGCCCTCCGTCTGCGCCCTCCGTCTGTGCCCTCTGTCTGTGCCCTCCGTCTGTGCCATCTGTCTGTGCTTTCCGTCTGTGCCCTCTCTCTGTGCCCTCCGTCTGTGCTTTCTGTCTGTGCTTTCCGTCTGTGCCCTCTCTCTGTGCCCTCTCTCTGTGCCCTCTGTCTGCGCCCTCCGTCTGTGCGCTCAGTCTGTGCCCTCCGTCTGTGCCCTCTGTCTGTGCCCACCGTCTGTGCCCTCTGTCTGTGCCCTCCGTCTGTGCCCTCTGCCTGTGCCCTCCGTCTGTGCCCTCCGTCTCTGCCCTCTGTCTGTGCCCTCCGTCTGTGCCCTCTGCCTGTGCCCTCCGTCTGTGCCCTCCGTCTCTGCCCTCCGTCTGTGCCCTCTGTCTGCGCCCTCCGTCTGTGCCTTCCGTCTGCGCCCTCCGTCTGTGCCCTCTGTCTGCGCCCTCCGTCTGTGCCCTCCGTCTGTGCCTTCCGTCTGTGCCCTCTGTCTGTGCCCTCCGTCTGTGCCCTCGGTCTGTGCCCTCTCTTTGTGCCCTCTGTCTGTGCCCTCCGTCTGTGCCCTCTGTCTGTGCCCTCCGTCTTTGCCCTCTCTCTGTGCCCTCTGTCTGTGCCCTCCGTCTGTGCCCTCCGTCTGTGCCCTCCGTCTGTGCCCTCCATTTTATCTGCGCCTTCCATCTGGATGTAGAATCAGCCCCGTTACAGCGGGAGTATCTCAGGAGAGATTCTCAGGAGTTTCTGATCTCTATGCGAGGTTAAAATGACCTGAAGGTGAGTAGAAATAGCTTCTATAACCACATGTCACCTGGGTATGAGATTATGAGCACTTCCTCCACATGCCTTTGATTACAGTTTTCTCTGATTTGGGTGGGAAAAAATTGTAAAAGTAAGTCAATAAAAATTGTGAAAAAGCAGATCCCTGCCTAGTTCTAACCCTCCCGGTCAGTCCAGCTCAAAATGCATCCCTTCTCTCCTCTGTAGTAGGATTGCAGCTTCATGATTTCTTCTTCCATCACTGTTTCATATGAGACCTCGCCATGTGCATCATCCCTATGGTTTACGTTTAATAATAATATAGGTACAGTAACTTTATTTATATAGCGCTTTTCACAGGCACATGTCCCCAAAGACGCTTTACAGAGCATTATGAACACAGCATTATTCATTCACCAGGTCCAGTGGTGTAAAGTACTGTTGTAGCCACAGCTGCCCTGGGGCAGACTGGACGGAAGCGGCTGCCAGGCCAACTGGCACCAACGGTCCCTCCGACCACCACCATCACTCATGCACACACCACTTTTACACCTATAGTGCATGTTTTGGTTTGTATGATGACAGTGCCTTTCTCGAGAAATGGGCAAATGCACAGGAGAACTGCTCATCTGAGATGAGCCCATGGTTTATATTTCCCACACCAAGATGTGATTTGTTCCAGGAAGATTAAAACCACTCAAGACAGCACTGAGTCCTGGTCATTGAACACAACACAGAACACAAACAGGTCTGAGAAGCGTGTTGAGTGTGTAAACCACAATACAAACATGAGGCTTTTATGTGAGTACTCTTGGGCACCCTCTAGTGGCTGGTGTGGCCCTGTGCATCTCCATCTGTTTCAGACACATTATTCCATCTTGTTGTGAAGGACACTGTTGTGATAGGTGTATTATTCGTGACTACATGAAACTGATTGAAAGTTTCATGACTGAACCTATTTTCAAATTTTTGACATTAAATTGAATTGACCTGTCTTTGACCTTTGACCTATCAGTAACTCCACTGTGATATAATTGTGACATTATTTAATGAAATACATATTTATAATCACGTACATACACATATGAACAAATACAGAAGAATAAATAAAATAAATACGTTAATTTTCCACAGACTCAAAACTCTGAAAGCTTTTACTGCCCGCAGTAGACTGGCCTTTTGTAACATGTGGAATAATAGACAGGATTTGAAACTGACCTCTGCACATCAGATGGTGTGAATACAATTTACACAGAATAAATAGTCATATTTTAAGCTTCTTAAATCAAATCATCATCTTAAGTCATAAAATACATTAACATAAATAGATTTCTATTTCAGTTACAATAGAAGCATCAGGACAAGTCCCAGAAGAGAATGGACCAAGCTCATTCTCACCAAAGACACAGCTGAGGAGGTAGTAGTAGTAGTAGTAGTAGTAGTAGTAGTAGTAGTAGTGGCTGAGGCTGGTGCTTGCGTTGTACCTGTAGCTGAAAAAGAAAAGAAAAAAATAAATGACCTGGAATGAGCAACATGTTTAGTGTAATTTAAACACACATTAATGGTTTAAACACTGAATGTGGATATTGTACCTGGTGTGGTAGTTGTAGTAGTAGGGGCTGAAGTAGTAGTAGTAGTAGTAGTAGAAGTAGGGGCTGTGGTTGTGGTGGTAGTGGGTGCTGAAGTTGTAGTAGTAGTTGGTACTGCAGTAGTAGTAGCTGGTACTGCAGTAGTAGTAGCTGGTGCTGCAGTAGTAGTAGTTGGTACTGCAGTAGTAGTAGCTGATACTGCAGTAGTAGTAGCTGGTACTGCAGTAGTAGTAGCTGGTACTGCAGTAGTAGTAACAGCTGTATCTGTGTTGGGGGTTTCAGAATGATAAAACATTAGCACCGCTGCCATATCAATGAACAGTTTCAAACTAATGATGTCGACTTTTGAATGGTCAGAAGTGTCCAAAAGGCTGCAGATAACAGTGAACTGAAACACAGGAATAATCAGGTCCTATTTTACCTGCGGTGATGGACAGAGCCACAGTTAAGGCCAAGGACAGGAGCAGCTTGAGTGCAGTCTTCATGTCTTCAGGTGCGGGTTCAGTCTCGTGTCTTTCACCTGTCTAATTCACCTGGAGCTGTGAGTTACCTGATGGATGCTGCTTCAGTCTGACTCCTTTTAAAAGGATGAGATTGGGGAGGAACTGTTGTTCTGACGATCATTCACTTCATGTTTGGAGAATGCACCACACCCTTTTTTAGTGTCACACAGAACAATGAACCTGTTTTTAATATCTTCCCCTTCACTGGGCATCAGATCATTTTCACTGAAGTCTTTGTCACTCAAGACATTACTGTAAGACTTTGTTTTCACTCCATATGAGGCAGGTTCAACACATAACACATTTTCGGGCCGTCATGTGTTTGTTTATGGCTCCATGCAGCTGGTCTAAAGCTAGCTTAGCATTAGCTTGCGGTGGCCTACAAAGGCCTACAACTCAGGATCATATATTCAATGTCTGTTGAGCAATGAGTCTCAATTATCCTGGCATTGGTGCACCATTTATTGTGTATATAGATACACAAGCAACCTGACTGAATGAAGCAGATAAAAGCGCTGGTTTATGAGTCTGATCCTGATTCTGAATAAAACACTCTTAAATAAACCCTTATGGTGTTAGCAGTGCTAGAGTTAACTGCTTACTAGCAAAGCAACTGTTAATGTGAAATTCATCCATCCATTTTCTTCCGCTTATCCAGGGCCTGGTCACGGGGGCAGCAGTCTAAGCAGGGACTCCCTTCTTATATCTGCAATCTCGTCCTTTCGGTCACTCCCCAGAGCTCATGACCATAGGTGAGGGGAGGAACGTAGACTGAGGTAAATCGAGAGCTTCACCTTTGGGCTCAGCTCCCTCTTCATTACAAGGGTGACTGCATCACTGCTGACGCTGCACCGATCCACCTGTCAATCTCACGCTCCATGCTTCCCTCACTCGTGAACAAGACGCCCAGATACTTGAACTCCTCTACATGAGGCAGGGACTCCCCACCCAACCAGAGAGGGCAAGCCATCTTTTTCCATGGCCTTGGATTTGGAGCAGCTGATTCTCATCCCAGCTGCTTCACATTCAGCTGTAAACAGCCCCAGTGCTGCAGGTCCTGGTTCGATTAAGCCAACGGGACAACATCATCACAACATCATCTGCAAACTGCAGAGATGAGACTAAAATTTGTATGATTATTATTAGTCCATAAGCATTTCTTTGTCAGTCTGATCTGATCTTTATTTATGACAGAAATCGACTTTTATCAGACTTTAGCCTTTAGACTTTTTTCACTCAGACTGTAGTGAGCTGCGTGTCTGAATCGCCTCTGTAATGAGTGAGGGGTTAGGGACTGGGGGGACATTCGGACACAGCCATATATATATTTCATATGGTGAGAATAATGTATGCTGTTAAATAAATTAATTAATTAAATAAAAACATATATTTCAATTTCAGTTAAAACAGGAGCTACAGGATGGGTCCCAGGAGAGAATAAATGTGGTGCTGTTTCTTGATGCAGCTGCAGTTAAACAAATACTGTGCTTTGTGTCTCTGCATCACAGTGGGATGTCACCTGTCTGTGTATTTACTCAGTGTGTAATAACATCTATATCAAAATATGATAAGGTTAAAAATATACCAGTTCAGTGACTCAGAGGCTCTGAAATGAGAGAGCAGAGCATTGTTGTTTCATGGTTTTATTTGTTTTTCTTTCAGACCACTGAGTGTGAAGTGATAAATGAAGACTCACTACACCCACATACTCATAACACAGTCTCACATCAGCTTTTTCTGTCTCATCATATTTTGAATCCATTGAGTGCTTAGCAAAAAATGTACCTTTAAAGGGCTCATGTCACTCTATTTTCTGATCTGTATTATAATGTTGTTTCCTCATCACAAACATACCTGGAGTTTAAATTTCACAAGAATCCATTTTGCATAATGCAGGAGCTTTAAAATGCACTGTCAAGTTAAGATGACTTGAATTAAGAAAGTTGTATCATGATTTCTGTAAATTTCACTTGTAAAACGATCTAAGACTTTTTGTACCTGATATATGAAAATACCTCTTGCTACACTTAAGATCAGAAAAACAACTCTGCGCTTAAAATAAGCAACAAAATCTAATGTTACTTGAATTAAAGGTTGTAGGGAGGATTTTATTTTTTTCAAATTGTCAATGAAAGTTCAAAATAGCATTATAGAGCTATAAAATTATGATGACCAAAAATCATGAAAATCCATTGACTGTGGACGTGATGGGGCCAGATAAACGTTAGTTCCTCATTATCTATTGGCTGTTAGGTTGTCAATCAAACTCTCTACGTTTCTACCTAAACTCTACCTTATTTTAACTTGCCTGGATATTGCTTTTTCCAATACTCAGAATAGCTTTCTATCATCATTGATTTGATTCTAGGATTACATCACAAACAAGCACATTTTCACCTGGGATACGCTCACATTTTTTATGGATCTCCAGCCATACCATTTTTTGTATAATTCTGTAACAGGATTTTGTTGTTTATGCATCTTTGTTTGGTTTCTGTTAAAATATCAACAGATGTGAACCATAGACTGTAGATATAAATGAACATAGTTAACAGGCTAGCTGCCGCTAGTTCTCAGGTGGCTTTTCCGGCTCCTTCTGACTCTGGCTCCCATTGACTTACACTGGAATATCATCGTCTCTCGCTCTCTCTGTAACTGCTGGTGTAAGCATTATTTTGGTCTTGAAATGTTCATCTTAACCCATACTACTCTGGTGTTTTTATTTCACTGTTTTGTCTGTTGAGCTTCATTTGAGTGGTGCAGAAGGCTGTGGATGACGTCACACTCACTTGGTCCACTTCTATATACTGTCTGTGATCAGAGGAGTGACATCATGTTCTGCAGAATTACATCTGCTCCCTCCATCTGTGCGCTCAGTCTGTGCCCTCTGTCTGTGCCCTCTGTCTGCGCCCTTTGTCTGTGCCCTTTGTCTGTGCCCTTTGTCTGTGCCCTTTGTCTGTGCCCTCTGTCTGTGCCATCTGTCTGTGCTTTCCGTCTGTGCCATCTGTCTGTGCCCTCCATCTGTGCCCTCCGTCTGTGCCCTCTGTCTGTGCCATCTGTCTGTGCTTTCCGTCTGTGCCCTCTGTCTGTGCCCTCTCTCTGTGCCCTCTGTCTGCGCCCTCTGTCTGTGCCCTCCGTCTGTGCCCTCTGTCTGTGCCCTCCGTCTGTGCCCTCCGTCTGTGCCCTCCGTCTGTGCCCTCTGTCTGTGCCCTCTGTCTGTGCCCACCGGCTGTGCCCTCTGTCTGTGCCCTCCGTCTGTGCCCTCCGTCTGTGCCCTCCGTCTGTGCCATCTGTCTGTGCCCTCCGTCTGTGCCCTCCGTCTGTGCCCTCTGTCTGTGCCCTCCGTCTGTGCCCTCCGTCTGTGCCCTCTGTCTGTGCCATCTGTCTGTGCCCTCCGTCTGTTTCATCCGTCTGTGCTTTCCGTCTGTGCCCTCTGTCTGTGCCCTCCGTCTGTGCCCTTCGTCTGTGCCCTCTGTCTGTGCCCTCCGTCTGTGCCCTCCGCCTGTGCCCTCCGTCTGTGCCCTTCGTCTGTGCTCTCCGTCTGTGCCCTCTGTCTGTGCCCTCTGTCTGTGCCCTCCGTCTGTGCCATCTGTCTGTGCCCTCCGTCTGTGCCCTCTGTCTGTGCCCTCTGTCTGTGCCCTCTGTCTGCGCCCTCCGTCTGTGCCTTCCGTCTGCGCCCTCCGTCTGTGCCCTCTGTCTGCGCCCTCCGTCTTTGCCCTCCGTCTGTGCCCTCTGTCTGTGCCCTCTGTCTGTGCCCTCCGTCTGTGCCCTCGGTCTGTGCCCTCTCTTTGTGCCCTCTGTCTGTGCCCTCCGTCTGTGCCCTCTGTCTGTGCCCTCCGTCTTTGCCCTCTCTCTGTGCCCTCTGTCTGTGCCCTCCGTCTGTGCCCTCCGTCTGTGCCCTCCGTCTGTGCCCTCCATTTTATCTGCGCCTTCCATCTGGATGTAGAATCAGCCCCGTTACAGCGGGAGTATCTCAGGAGAGATTCTCAGGAGTTTCTGATCTCTATGCGAGGTTAAAATGACCTGAAGGTGAGTAGAAATAGCTTCTATAACCACATGTCACCTGGGTTTGAGATTATGAGCACTTCCTCCACATGCCTTTGATTACAGTTTTCTCTGATTTGGGTGGGAAAAAATTGTAAAAGTAAGTCAATAAAAATTGTGAAAAAGCAGATCCCTGCCTAGTTCTAACCCTCCCGGTCAGTCCAGCTCAAAATGCATCCCTTCTCTCCTCTGTAGTAGGATTGCAGCTTCATGATTTCTTCTTCCATCACTGTTTCATATGAGACCTCGCCATGTGCATCATCCCTATGGTTTACGTTTAATAATAATATAGGTACAGTAACTTTATTTATATAGCGCTTTTCACAGGCACATGTCCCCAAAGACGCTTTACAGAGCATTATGAACACAGCATTATTCATTCACCAGGTCCAGTGGTGTAAAGTACTGTTGTAGCCACAGCTGCCCTGGGGCAGACTGACGGAAGCGCGGCTGCCAGGCCAACTGGCACCAACGGTCCCTCCGACCACCACCATCACTCATGCACACACCACTTTTACACCTATAGTGCATGTTTTGGTTTGTATGATGACAGTGCCTTTCTCGAGAAATGGGCAAATGCACAGGAGAACTGCTCATCTGAGATGAGCCCATGGTTTATATTTCCCACACCAAGATGTGATTTGTTCCAGGAAGATTAAAACCACTCAAGACAGCACTGAGTCCTGGTCATTGAACACAACACAGAACACAAACAGGTCTGAGAAGCGTGTTGAGTGTGTAAACCACAATACAAACATGAGGCTTTTATGTGAGTACTCTTGGGCACCCTCTAGTGGCTGGTGTGGCCCTGTGCATCTCCATCTGTTTCAGACACATTATTCCATCTTGTTGTGAAGGACACTGTTGTGATAGTTGTATTATTCGTGACTACATGAAACTGATTGAAAGTTTCATGACTGAACCTATTTTCAAATTTTTGACATTAAATTGAATTGACCTGTCTTTGACCTTTGACCTATCAGTAACTCCACTGTGATATAATTGTGACATTATTTAATGAAATACATATTTATAATCACGTACATACACATATGAACAAATACAGAAGAATAAATAAAATAAATACGTTAATTTTCCACAGACTCAAAACTCTGAAAGCTTTTACTGCCCGCAGTAGACTGGCCTTTTGTAACATGTGGAATAATAGACAGGATTTGAAACTGACCTCTGCACATCAGATGGTGTGAATACAATTTACACAGAATAAATAGTCATATTTTAAGCTTCTTAAAACAAATCATCATCTTAAGTCATAAAAAAGAATCATACTAACTGTAAAATACATTAACATAAATAGATTTCTATTTCAGTTAAAATAGAAGCATCAGGACAAGTCCCAGAAGAGAATGGACCAAGCTCATTCTCACCAAAGACACAGCTGAGGAGGTAGTAGTAGTAGTAGTAGTAGTAGTAGTAGTAGTAGTAGTGGCTGAGGCTGGTGCTTGCGTTGTACCTGTAGCTGAAAAAGAAAAGAAAAAAATAAATGACCTGGAATGAGCAACATGTTTAGTGTAATTTAAACACACATTAATGGTTTAAACACTGAATGTGGATATTGTACCTGGTTTGGTAGTTGTAGTAGTTGGTACTGCAGTAGTAGTAGCTGGTACTGCAGTAGTAGTAGTTGGTACTGCAGTAGTAGTTGGAGCTGCAGTAGTAGTTGGTACTGTAGTAGTAGTAGCTGGTACTGCAGTAGTAGTAGCTGGTACTGCAGTAGTAGTTGGAGCTGCAGTAGTAGTTGGTACTGTAGTAGTAGTAGCTGGTACTGCAGTAGTAGTAGCTGGTACTGCAGTAGTAGTAGCTGGTACTGCAGTAGTAGTAGCTGGTACTGCAGTAGTAGTAGCTGGTACTGCAGTAGTAGTAGCTGGTACTGCAGTAGTAGTAGCTGGTACTGCAGTAGTAGTAGTTGGTACTGCAGTAGTAGTAGCTGGTACTGCAGTAGTAGTAGCTGGTACTGCAGTAGTAGTAGCTGGTACTGTAGTAGTAGTAGTTGGTACTGTAGTAGTAGTAGCTGGTGCTGCAGTAGTAGTTGGAGCTGCAGTAGTAGTTGGTACTGTAGTAGTAGTAGCTGGTACTGCAGTAGTAGTAGCTGGTACTTTTGTACATGCCGCTTTTCCTTTTCGTACTTGTGTGATAGACTGGATATGTGATTGGTCTGAACAAATGAAATTCACGGAAATATTTATGTAAATGTCCTCATCTAAATTATGTGTAAAATAAACAAAACGACTGGTTTAACCATGGAACCTTGCCTCTGTTATCAAGAACGAACCTGTGTGACCTTTAGTTTAATTTCTGGGCTATGCCCAGTGGCGTTGCTGGTAGTAAATATAATTTAAATATTGTCATTTTATTTCTTTTATCTCATCCCATCCTCGTCGCCACACTCCTAAAACCTTTCTCTAAGTATGAGTCCGGTTTATGGGTTGTTAACTATTTTGACTATGCCATAAAAGAGCATATTTTTCAGCACAGTTCAGCAAATCAGGCACATCACAATAAAAAGCATAATAGAACAATACAAATTCATATCAAACTCAAAATTATGATGTCAGTTCATTTAAAATGCTTGGTGAGTCTTCAGAGAGTCGATAACAATAGTGTAAAAAGTAGACTAATGTGACTGTACCCTGCAGTTTTCACAACGGACCAATTACTCCTTTTAACCAAGAAAGGAAAAACCAACTTTGACTCGGCAGTGGACGATTCACTTACCCATACATGGGTATAGGGAGAGCATGTATTTTTTATGAACCTCCAGCAATATCGATTTTTGTGTTTATTCTCATTCTTAGATTTTTGTGTTAAGACATCAACACAGTTGAAAGGAGGGGCCACATCTTGTTCTGTTGAATTAGATGTTTGGTATGCTGGGATTGCCTCTGGTTTATGGCAGCATGGATTCTGAGTGGCACTCACGCTTTAAACAAGAAGGTTCTGGGTTTGATCCTGCGGTCACTCAGGCCTGTGTGGACTTTGCATGTTCTCCTTGTGTCTGGGTGAAAACATGGACAGTAGGTCAAATGTTCCAGCTACGGTAGTCCTGACCACTTCCAGGAACAAGATCATAAGGTGGGTCCTCAGCACTGCACTGTGGTGCTGACTGAAGATGCTCCAGAACATTGAAGCATGGGTCAAATGCAGAGGGCAAATTTCCCCAAGGCACAATAAAGTGTACCTTAATAAATTAACATATTCCTAAATAACCTTTAGCTGAGTCAAAATAGACTTGGCTGAGTCAATACCAAAATATCACCTGCGTATGAGATTATGATCTCTTCCTCCTCCACATGCCTTTGATACTAGAATCTTCTCTGACATCAATGGCTTGAGGTTCTAAAGAAAATACTGTTCTAAAGTAGCTGCCACCCAGGAAATCACAACATAAATCATCCCTACTGTTTACTTTTAGGATTAATGTATGATGACAGTGCCATTTCATGAGAAATGGGCAAATGGGCAAATGCACAGGAGAACTGCTCATCTGAGATGAGCCCATGGTTTATATTTCCCACACCAAGATGTGATTTGTTCCAGGAAGATTAAAACCACTCAAGACAGCACTGAGTCCTGGTCATTGAACACAACACAGAACACAAACAGGTGTGAGAAGCGTGTTGAGTGTGTAAACCACAATACAAACATGAGGCTTTTATGTGAGTACTCTTGGGCACCCTCTAGTGGCTGGTGTGACCCTGTGCATCTCCATCTGTTTCAGACACATTATTCTTGTTGTAAAGAACACTGTTGTGATAGTTGTATTATACATGCCTCAACTCAGTTCCTTATGAAGCCTTTATCAAATATCTCGCTCATGTTGCGTTGCCCATTCCTCTGACAACAATCGTCTCTTCCTCATGCAAACGGGCAAGATCACTTCCAGGTTCTATTTCACTAACATTTTCTGTTGTGACCATGTGCATCTACATCTGTTTCAGACACACTATTCCATTGTAAGAATATTTCCCTATGAATCTGCCATTTATACAACGTTAAACGTGACCATTTCGATCAAGGAAACTAAAGACTCAGAATGGACACTTTTATCTCCTTTGGAATTAGGGAAGGCAGTGAACCTCATCAAACCCCCACTCTAGGCTAAGCTTCCTCTAGCCTGGATCTGGGACCTGTCGCAGAAATGAAGACAGATTATCTGTGCTTCACAAGCAAGGGACATTTTCTGTCCAAACTGACTCGAAGACAAGAGACAAGACTCAAAAAGACTTCTCCACGTCCTCTTCTCCAAAGAAATCACATTGACTGAAGTCATTCAAATAAAATATATTAAACATTTGCATTTTATAGTCAATGCATTTTTGGCTAATTGCCTTATTCTGACAGCGCTACTCAGACCTAACAGACACGAAGAAAGTGCCCCCGCTCCTCTTTGGAGGATATAAATATTCATAAACCACAGTTTTACTTGATCAATGTGATGTTTTACTTCAGATTCTGGTCCCTGTCATGTCAAAGAACTTAAGGAACCTTCAGATCAAATGTTTAATTCATTCATTCATTATCATAGGTAATTGATTATATTGTATTGGTAATATTTCTCAACACTAGTTGAGTGGTGCCCCAAACTCTAAATTCTGGTAAAGCCAGAACCACAAAGGCCACGTGGTGCTGCTGAGCTCAGACTAATCAAATCCCAATCAGTCCAATTCAATTACCACATTCTTTAAGTATAGGAACCATCCAAAACTCAAAGAATAACCCAAAATCTCCTCCATATTTTGGTGCCCCTGCGTGAGGACATTATTCCATCTTGTTGTGAAGGACACTGTTGTGATAGGTGTATTATTCATGACTACATGAAACTGATTGAAAGTTTCATGACTGAACCTATTTTCAAATTTTTAACATTAAATTGAATTGACCTGTCTTTGACCTTTGACCTATCAGTAACTCCACTGTGATATAATTGTGACATTATTTAATGAAATACATATTTATAATCACGTACATACACATATGAACAAATACAGAAGAATAAATAAAATAAATACGTTAATTTTCCACAGACTCAAAACTCTGAAAGCTTTTACTGCCCGCAGTAGACTGGCCTTTTGTAACATGTGGAATAATAGACAGGATTTGAAACTGACCTCTGCACATCAGATGGTGTGAATACAATTTACACAGAATAAATAGTCATATTTTAAGCTTCTTAAATCAAATCATCATCTTAAGTCATAAAAAAGAATCATACTAACTGTAAAATACATTAACATAAATAGATTTCTATTTCAGTTACAATAGAAGCATCAGGACAAGTCCCAGAAGAGAATGGACCAAGCTCATTCTCACCAAAGACACAGCTGAGGAGGTAGTAGTGGTGGTAGTAGTAGTAGTAGTAGTAGTAGTAGTAGTAGTAGTGGCTGAGGCTGGTGCTTGCGTTGTACCTGTAGCTGAAAAAGAAAAGAAAAAAATAAATGACCTGGAATGAGCAACATGTTTAGTGTAATTTAAACACACATTAATGGTTTAAACACTGAATGTGGATATTGTACCTGGTTTAGTAGTTGTAGTAGTTGGTACTGCAGTAGTAGTAGCTGGTACTGCAGTAGTAGTAGCTGGTACTGCAGTAGTAGTAGTTGGTACTGCAGTAGTAGTAGTTGGTACTGCAGTAGTAGTAGCTGGTACTGCAGTAGTAGTAGTTGGTACTGCAGTAGTAGTAGCTGGTACTGCAGTAGTAGTAGCTGGTACTGCAGTAGTAGTAGCTGGTACTGCAGTAGTAGTAGCTGGTACTGCAGTAGTAGTAGCTGGTACTGCAGTAGTAGTAGCTGGTACTGTAGTAGTAGTAGCTGGTACTGCAGTAGTAGTAGCTGGTACTGTAGTAGTAGTAGCTGGTACTGCAGTAGTAGTAGCTGGTACTGTAGTATTAGTAGTTGGTACTGCAGTAGTAGTAGTTGGTACTGCAGTAGTAGTAGCTGGTACTGCAGTAGTAGTAGCTGGTACTGCAGTAGTAGTAGCTGGTACTGCAGTAGTAGTAGCTGGTACTGTAGTAGTAGTAGCTGGTACTGCAGTAGTAGTAGCTGGTACTGCAGTAGTAGTAGCTGGTACTGTAGTAGTAGTAGTTGGTACTGCAGTAGTAGTAGTTGGTACTGCAGTAGTAGTAGCTGGTACTGCAGTAGTAGTAGCTGGTACTGCAGTAGTAGTAGCTGGTACTGCAGTAGTAGTAGCTGGTACTGCAGTAGTAGTAGTTGGTACTGCAGTAGTAGTAGCTGGTACTGCAGTAGTAGTAGCTGGTACCGCAGTAGTAGTAGCTGGTACCTGCAGTAGTAGTAGCTGGTACTGTAGTAGTAGTAGCTGGTACTGCAGTAGTAGTAGCTGGTACCTGCAGTAGTAGTAGCTGGTACTGTAGTAGTAGTAGTTGGTACTGCAGTAGTAGTAGCTGGTACCGCAGTAGTAGTAGCTGGTACTGCAGTAGTAGTAGCTGGTACCGCAGTAGTAGTAGCTGGTACTGCAGTAGTAGTAGCTGGTACTGCAGTAGTAGTAGCTGGTACCGCAGTAGTAGTAGCTGGTACCGCAGTAGTAGTAGTTGGTACTGCAGTAGTAGTAGTAGCTGGTACCGCAGTAGTAGTAGCTGGTACCTGCAGTAGTAGTAGCTGGTACTGCAGTAGTAGTAGCTGGTACTGCAGTAGTAGTAGCTGGTACTGCAGAAGTAGTAGCTGGTCCTGCAGTAGTAGTAGCTGGTACCTGTAGTAGTAGTAGCTGGTACCGCAGTAGTAGTAGCTGGTACTGTAGTAGTAGTAGCTGGTACTGCAGTAGTAGTAGCTGGTACTGTAGTAGTATTAGTAGTTGGTACCGCAGTAGTAGTAGTTGGTACTGCAGTAGTAGTAGCTGGTACTGCAGTAGTAGTAGTAGTAGCTGGTACCGCAGTAGTAGTAGCTGGTACTGCAGTAGTAGTAGCTGGTACCGTAGTAGTAGTAGCTGGTACCGCAGCAGTAGTAGCTGGTACCTGCAGTAGTAGTAGCTGGTACTGTAGTAGTAGTAGCTGGTACTGCAGTAGTAGTAGCTGGTACTGCAGTAGTAGTAGCTGGTACTGCAGTAGTAGTAGCTGGTACCGCAGTAGTAGTAGCTGGTACCTGCAGTAGTAGTGGCTGGTACCGCAGTAGTAGTAGTTGGTACTGCAGTAGTAGTAGCTGGTACTGCAGTAGTAGTAGCTGGTACTGCAGTAGTAGTAGCTGGTACTGCAGTAGTAGTAGCTGGTACTGTAGTAGTAGTAGCTGGTACTGCAGTAGTAGTAGCTGGTACTGCAGTAGTAGTAGCTGGTACTGTAGTAGTAGTAGTTGGTACTGCAGTAGTAGTAGTTGGTACTGCAGTAGTAGTAGCTGGTACTGCAGTAGTAGTAGCTGGTACTGCAGTAGTAGTAGCTGGTACTGCAGTAGTAGTAGCTGGTACTGCAGTAGTAGTAGCTGGTACTGCAGTAGTAGTAGCTGGTACTGCAGTAGTAGTAGTTGGTACTGCAGTAGTAGTAGCTGGTACTGCAGTAGTAGTAGCTGGTACTGCAGTAGTAGTAGCTGGTACTGCAGTAGGAGTAGCTGGTACTGCAGTAGTAGTAGCTGTATCTGTGTTGGGGTTTCAGAATGATAAAACATTAGCACCGCTGCCATATCAATGAACAGTTTCAAACTAATGATGTCGACTTTTGAATGGTCAGAAGTGTCCAAAAGGCTGCAGATAACAGTGAACTGAAACACAGGAATAATCAGGTCCTATTTTACCTGTGGTGATGGACAGAGCCACAGTTAAGGCCAAGGACAGGAGCAGCTTGAGTGCAGTCTTCATGTCTTCAGGTGCGGGTTCAGTCTCGTGTCTTTCACCTGTCTAATTCACCTGGAGCTGTGAGTTACCTGATGGATGCTGCTTCAGTCTGACTCCTTTTAAAAGGATGAGATTGGGGAGGAACTGTTGTTCTGACGATCATTCACTTCATGTTTGGAGAATGCACCACACCCTTTTTTAGTGTCACACAGAACAATGAACCTGTTTTTAATATCTTCCCCTTCACTGGGCATCAGATCATTTTCACTGAAGTCTTTGTTAATCAAGACATTACTGTAAGACTTTGTTTTCACTCCATATGAGGCAGGTTCAACACATATTTTGAGCAGGTGATGTGCACAGTTGCTCTCACATCAGCTACAGTGTACTGTGGTGCTGTTTCTTGATGCAGGTGAGTTAAACAAATACTTTCCATAGTCTCTCTGCATCACAGCGGGATGTCACCTCTGTGCGTATAGTGTGAGATAACAGCTATATAAAGGTACGATATGGTTAAAAATAGACTGGTTCAGTGACTCAGAGGCCAAACATCTGAAAGGAAGAAGAGGAACAATGTTTCTTGTTTTTGTTATTGTGTCGACAAGTGTACATTTCCAAGGCACCCAGATTAGTGCAGAAGTCTTCATTGATTAGAACACCTCAAGGACCTGTGCCTCCATCATTTTATATGTAGTTAAGATGAGTCACTTAAGTTCAGGAGCAGGAACACCCAGTCCATCCAGTTTGTCCCAAATAACTCGACTCCACCATCCCAACCCTGATCTGTTCACTTCCAGTCATAAGACGCCTATGATGGGAGGTCCCGTTTCTGAAATAAACCACCATTCCTCCTGTGACAGTATGACCTGCAGGCGGGTCTTCCCACTTTAAGAGACTGTTCTCATTGGCCAATCGTGATAGCTGTCAATCAATAAATAGTGCTTCCCTTGTGTCACTCGCCCTCTGACCGATGCACTTCCTGGGTCCCCCTCCCTCCGGTGTGCCTTCGTGTCCTCCGCTCTCCAGGTAGTATCCTCGCTTTTTTACCGATTTCACTCATTTAGTTGGTTTTTAATACGGTTGTTCCGTTTAGTGCTGGGGCCTGTTCTCTGGCGCCGCAGGTTGTGCTCCGTACGTGTGATCGCTGCTCCAGGATGGTTGCGGTGTCGCAGTCAAAGCCCCGCAATGCGTGTTCCTGTGAGGCGAAAGTGGTATGTTGGAGCTACGGTCCTTCGTTGCCAGATTAGCTGTAGAACTAGAAGTAACTTCATTTTTATTTCTAGATGTGACTCCTGAGAGCTGCGGTGTGGGTGCTGGAGCCGCCGCCTTTCCCTTTTAGTTGTTCTTTTGTACATGCCGCTTTTCCTTTTCGTACATGTGTGATAGACTGGATATGTGATTGGTCTGAACAAATGAAATTCACGGAAATATTTATGTAAATGTCCTCATCTAAATTATGTGTAAAATAAACAAAACGACTGGTTTAACCATGGAACCTTGCCTCTGTTATCAAGAACGAACCTGTGTGACCTTTAGTTTAATTTCTGGGCTATGCCCAGTGGCGTTGCTGGTAGTAAATATAATTTAAATATTGTCATTTTATTTCTTTTATCTCATCCCATCCTCGTCGCCACACTCCTAAAACCTTTCTCTAAGTATGAGTCCGGTTTATGGGTTGTTAACTATTTTGACTATGCCATAAAAGAGCATATTTTTCAGCACAGTTCAGCAAATCAGGCACATCACAATAAAAAGCATAATAGAACAATACAAATTCATATCAAACTCAAAATTATGATGTCAGTTCATTTAAAATGCTTGGTGAGTCTTCAGAGAGTCGATAACAATAGTGTAAAAAGTAGACTAATGTGACTGTACCCTGCAGTTTTCACAACGGACCAATTACTCCTTTTAACCAAGAAAGGAAAAACCAACTTTGACTCGGCAGTGGACGATTCACTTACCCATACATGGGTATAGGGAGAGCATGTATTTTTTATGAACCTCCAGCAATATCGATTTTTGTGTTTATTCTCATTCTTAGATTTTTGTGTTAAGACATCAACACAGTTGAAAGGAGGGGCCACATCTTGTTCTGTTGAATTAGATGTTTGGTATGCTGGGATTGCCTCTGGTTTATGGCAGCATGGATTCTGAGTGGCACTCACGCTTTAAACAAGAAGGTTCTGGGTTTGATCCTGCGGTCACTCAGGCCTGTGTGGACTTTGCATGTTCTCCTTGTGTCTGGGTGAAAACATGGACAGTAGGTCAAATGTTCCAGCTACGGTAGTCCTGACCACTTCCAGGAACAAGATCATAAGGTGGGTCCCTCAGCACTGCACTGTGGTGCTGACTGAAGATGCTCCAGAACATTGAAGCATGGGTCAAATGCAGAGGGCAAATTTCCCCAAGGCACAATAAAGTGTACCTTAATAAATTAACATATTCCTAAATAACCTTTAGCTGAGTCAAAATAGACTTGGCTGAGTCAATACCAAAATATCACCTGCGTATGAGATTATGATCTCTTCCTCCTCCACATGCCTTTGATACTAGAATCTTCTCTGACATCAATGGCTTGAGGTTCTAAAGAAAATACTGTTCTAAAGTAGCTGCCACCCAGGAAATCACAACATAAATCATCCCTACTGTTTACTTTTAGGATTAATGTATGATGACAGTGCCATTTCATGAGAAATGGGCAAATGGGCAAATGCACAGGAGAACTGCTCATCTGAGATGAGCCCATGGTTTATATTTCCCACACCAAGATGTGATTTGTTCCAGGAAGATTAAAACCACTCAAGACAGCACTGAGTCCTGGTCATTGAACACAACACAGAACACAAACAGGTGTGAGAAGCGTGTTGAGTGTGTAAACCACAATACAAACATGAGGCTTTTATGTGAGTACTCTTGGGCTCCCTCTAGTGGCTGGTGTGACCCTGTGCATCTCCATCTGTTTCAGACACATTATTCTTGTTGTAAAGAACACTGTTGTGATAGTTGTATTATACATGCCTCAACTCAGTTCCTTATGAAGCCTTTATCAAATATCTCGCTCATGTTGCGCCTCCCATTCCTCTGACAACAATCGTCTCTTCCTCATGCAAACGGGCAAGATCACTTCCAGGTTCTATTTCACTAACATTTTCTGTTGTGACCATGTGCATCTACATCTGTTTCAGACACACTATTCCATTGTAAGAATATTTCCCTATGAATCTGCCATTTATACAACGTTAAACGTGACCATTTCGATCAAGGAAACTAAAGACTCAGAATGGACACTTTTATCTCCTTTGGAATTAGGGAAGGCAGTGAACCTCATCAAACCCCCACTCTAGGCTAAGCTTCCTCTAGCCTGGATCTGGGACCTGTCGCAGAAATGAAGACAGATTATCTGTGCTTCACAAGCAAGGGACATTTTCTGTCCAAACTGACTCGAAGACAAGAGACAAGACTCAAAAAGACTTCTCCACGTCCTCTTTTCCAAAGAAATCACATTGACTGAAGTCATTCAAATAAAATATATTAAACATTTGCATTTTATAGTCAATGCATTTTTGGCTAATTGCCTTATTCTGACAGCGCTACTCAGACCTAACAGACACGAAGAAAGTGCCCCCGCTCCTCTTTGGAGGATATAAATATTCATAAACCACAGTTTTACTTGATCAATGTGATGTTTTACTTCAGATTCTGGTCCCTGTCATGTCAAAGAACTTAAGGAACCTTCAGATCAAATGTTTAATTCATTCATTCATTCATTATCATAGGTAATTGATTATATTGTATTGGTAATATTTCTCAACACTAGTTGAGTGGTGCCCCAAACTCTAAATTCTGGTAAAGCCAGAACCACAAAGGCCACGTGGTGCTGCTGAGCTCAGACTAATCAAATCCCAATCAGTCCAATTCAATTACCACATTCTTTAAGTATAGGAACCATCCAAAACTCAAAGAATAACCCAAAATCTCCTCCATATTTTGGTGCCCCTGCGTGAGGACATTATTCCATCTTGTTGTGAAGGACACTGTTGTGATAGTTGTATTATTCATGACTACATGAAACTGATTGAAAGTTTCATGACTGAACCTATTTTCAAATTTTTAACATTAAATTGAATTGACCTGTCTTTGACCTTTGACCTATCAGTAACTCCACTGTGATATAATTGTGACATTATTTAATGAAATACATATTTATAATCACGTACATACACATATGAACAAATACAGAAGAATAAATAAAATAAATACGTTAATTTTCCACAGACTCAAAACTCTGAAAGCTTTTACTGCCCGCAGTAGACTGGCCTTTTGTAACATGTGGAATAATAGACAGGATTTGAAACTGACCTCTGCACATCAGATGGTGTGAATACAATTTACACAGAATAAATAGTCATATTTTAAGCTTCTTAAATCAAATCATCATCTTAAGTCATAAAAAAGAATCATACTAACTGTAAAATACATTAACATAAATAGATTTCTATTTCAGTTACAATAGAAGCATCAGGACAAGTCCCAGAAGAGAATGGACCAAGCTCATTCTCACCAAAGACACAGCTGAGGAGGTAGTAGTAGTAGTAGTAGTAGTAGTAGTAGTAGTAGTGGCTGAGGCTGGTGCTTGCGTTGTACCTGTAGCTGAAAAAGAAAAGAAAAAAATTAATGACCTGGAATGAGCAACATGTTTAGTGTAATTTAAACACACATTAATGGTTTAAACACTGAATGTGGATATTGTACCTGGTTTAGTAGTTGTAGTAGTTGGTACTGCAGTAGTAGTAGCTGGTACTGCAGTAGTAGTAGCTGGTACTGCAGTAGTAGTAGCTGGTACTGCAGTAGTAGTAGTTGGTACTGCAGTAGTAGTAGCTGGTACTGCAGTAGTAGTAGCTGGTACTGCAGTAGTAGTAGCTGGTACTGTAGTAGTAGTAGCTGGTACTGCAGTAGTAGTAGCTGGTACTGTAGTAGTAGTAGCTGGTACTGCAGTAGTAGTAGCTGGTACTGTAGTATTAGTAGTTGGTACTGCAGTAGTAGTAGTTGGTACTGCAGTAGTAGTAGCTGGTACTGCAGTAGTAGTAGCTGGTACTGCAGTAGTAGCTGGTACTGTAGTAGTAGTAGCTGGTACTGCAGTAGTAGTAGCTGGTACTGCAGTAGTAGTAGCTGGTACTGTAGTAGTAGTAGTTGGTACTGCAGTAGTAGTAGTTGGTACTGCAGTAGTAGTAGCTGGTGCTGCAGTAGTAGTAGCTGGTACTGCAGTAGTAGTAGCTGGTACTGCAGTAGTAGTAGTTGGTACTGCAGTAGTAGTAGCTGTATCTGTGTTGGGGGTTTCAGAATGATAAAACATTAGCACCGCTGCCATATCAATGAACAGTTTCAAACTAATGATGTCGACTTTTGAATGGTCAGAAGTGTCCAAAAGGCTGCAGATAACAGTGAACTGAAACACAGGAATAATCAGGTCCTATTTTACCTGCAGTGATGGACAGAGCCACAGTTAAGGCCAAGGACAGGAGCAGCTTGAGTGCAGTCTTCATGTCTTCAGGTGCGGGTTCAGTCTCGTGTCTTTCACCTGTCTAATTCACCTGGAGCTGTGAGTTACCTGATGGATGCTGCTTCAGTCTGACTCCTTTTAAAAGGATGAGATTGGGGAGGAACTGTTGTTCTGACGATCATTCACTTCATGTTTGGAGAATGCACCACACCCTTTTTTAGCGTCACACAGAACAATGAACCTGTTTTTAATATCTTCCCCTTCAATGGGCATCAGATCATTTTCACTGAAGTCTTTGTCAATCAAGACATTACTGTAAGACTTTGTTTTCACTCCATATGAGGCAGGTTCAACACATATTTTGAGCAGGTGATGTGCACAGTTGCTCTCACATCAGCTACAGTGTACTGTAGTGCTGTTTCTTGATGCAGGTGAGTTAAACAAATACTTTCCATAGTCTCTCTGCGTCACAGCGGGATGTCACCTCTGTGCGTATAGTGTGAGATAACAGCTATATAAAGGTACGATATGGTTAAAAATAGACTGGTTCAGTGACTCAGAGGCCAAACATCTGAAAGGAAGAAGAGGAACAATGTTTCTTGTTTTTGTTATTGTGTCGACAAGTGTACATTTCCAAGGCACCCAGATTAGTGCAGAAGTCTTCATTGATTAGAACACCTCAAGGACCTGTGCCTCCATCATTTTATATGTAGTTAAGATGAGTCACTTAAGTTCAGGAGCAGGAACACCCAGTCCATCCAGTTTGTCCCAAATAACTCGACTCCACCATCCCAACCCTGATCTGTTCACTTCCAGTCATAAGACGCCTATGATGGGAGGTCCCGTTTCTGAAATAAACCACCATTCCTCCTGTGACAGTATGACCTGCAGGCGGGTCTTCCCACTTTAAGAGACTGTTCTCATTGGCCAATCGTGATAGCTGTCAATCAATAAATAGTGCTTCCCTTGTGTCACTCGCCCTCTGACCGATGCACTTCCTGGGTCCCTCCCTCCGGTGTGCCTTCGTGTCCTCCGCTCTCCAGGTAGTATCCTCGCTTTTTACCGATTTCACTCATTTAGTTGGTTTTTAATACGGTTGTTCCGTTTAGTGCTGGGGCCTGTTCTCTGGCGCCGCAGGTTGTGCTCCGTGACGTGTGATCGCTGCTCCAGGATGGTTGCGGTGTCGCAGTCAAAGCCCCGCAATGCGTGTTCCTGTGAGGCGAAAGTGGTATGTTGGAGCTACGGTCCTTCGTTGCCAGATTAGCTGTAGGACTAGAAGTAACTTCATTTTTATTTCTAGATGTGACTCCTGAGAGCTGCGGTGTGGGTGCTGGAGCCGCCTTTCCCTTTAGTTGTACTTTTGTACATGCCGCTTTTCCTTTTCGTACATGTGTGATAGACTGGATATGTGATTGGTCTGAACAAATGAAATTCACGGAAATATTTATGTAAATGTCCTCATCTAAATTATGTGTAAAATAAACAAAACGACTGGTTTAACCATGGAACCTTGCCTCTGTTATCAAGAACGAACCTGTGTGACCTTTAGTTTAATTTCTGGGCTATGCCCAGTGGCGTTGCTGGTAGTAAATATAATTTAAATATTGTCATTTTATTTCTTTTATCTCATCCCATCCTCGTCGCCACACTCCTAAAACCTTTCTCTAAGTATGAGTCCGGTTTATGGGTTGTTAACTATTTTGACTATGCCATAAAAGAGCATATTTTTCAGCACAGTTCAGCAAATCAGGCACATCACAATAAAAAGCATAATAGAACAATACAAATTCATATCAAACTCAAAATTATGATGTCAGTTCATTTAAAATGCTTGGTGAGTCTTCAGAGAGTCGATAACAATAGTGTAAAAAGTAGACTAATGTGACTGTACCCTGCAGTTTTCACAACGGACCAATTACTCCTTTTAACCAAGAAAGGAAAAACCAACTTTGACTCGGCAGTGGACGATTCACTTACCCATACATGGGTATAGGGAGAGCATGTATTTTTTATGAACCTCCAGCAATATCATCTTTTCAAATTGGATTTTTGTGTTTATTCTCATTCTTAGATTTTTGTGTTAAGACATCAACACAGTTGAAAGGAGGGGCCACATCTTGTTCTGTTGAATTAGATGTTTGGTATGCTGGGATTGCCTCTGGTTTATGGCAGCATGGATTCTGAGTGGCACTCACGCTTTAAACAAGAAGGTTCTGGGTTTGATCCTGCGGTCACTCAGGCCTGTGTGGACTTTGCATGTTCTCCTTGTGTCTGGGTGAAAACATGGACAGTAGGTCAAATGTTCCAGCTACGGTAGTCCTGACCACTTCCAGGAACAAGATCATAAGGTGGGTCCCTCAGCACTGCACTGTGGTGCTGACTGAAGATGCTCCAGAACATTGAAGCATGGGTCAAATGCAGAGGGCAAATTTCCCCAAGGCACAATAAAGTGTACCTTAATAAACAGAAAAATTAACATATTCCTAAATAACCTTTAGCTGAGTCAAAATAGACTTGGCTGAGTCAATACCAAAATATCACCTGCGTATGAGATTATGATCTCTTCCTCCTCCACATGCCTTTAGTTTAGTTTAGTTTATTATTTATTTGTCAGGGACCATGTACAAACACATTAATCTTAGAAAAGAGGAGATGTTTTGCACCAGATTTAGCAAAAAATACTAAATCTTGATACTAGAATCTTCTCTGACATCAATGGCTTGAGGTTCTAAAGAAAATACTGTTCTAAAGTAGCTGCCACCCAGGAAATCACAACATAAATCATCCCTACTGTTTACTTTTAGGATTAATGTATGATGACAGTGCCATTTCATGAGAAATGGGCAAATGGGCAAATGCACAGGAGAACTGCTCATCTGAGATGAGCCCATGGTTTATATTTCCCACACCAAGATGTGATTTGTTCCAGGAAGATTAAAACCACTCAAGACAGCACTGAGTCCTGGTCATTGAACACAACACAGAACACAAACAGGTCTGAGAAGCGTGTTGAGTGTGTAAACCACAATACAAACATGAGGCTTTTATGTGAGTACTCTTGGGCTCCCTCTAGTGGCTGGTGTGGCCCTGTGCATCTCCATCTGTTTCAGACACATTATTCTTGTTGTAAAGAACACTGTTGTGATAGTTGTATTATACATGCCTCAACTCAGTTCCTTATGAAGCCTTTATCAAATATCTCGCTCATGTTGCGCCTCCCATTCCTCTGACAACAATCGTCTCTTCCTCATGCAAACGGGCAAGATCACTTCCAGGTTCTATTTCACTAACATTTTCTGTTGTGACCATGTGCATCTACATCTGTTTCAGACACACTATTCCATTGTAAGAATATTTCCCTATGAATCTGCCATTTATACAACGTTAAACGTGACCATTTCGATCAAGGAAACTAAAGACTCAGAATGGACACTTTTATCTCCTTTGGAATTAGGGAAGGCAGTGAACCTCATCAAACCCCCACTCTAGGCTAAGCTTCCTCTAGCCTGGATCTGGGACCTGTCGCATAAATGAAAACAGATTATCTGTGCTTCACAAGCAAGGGACATTTTCTGTCCAAACTGACTCGAAGACAAGAGACAAGACTCAAAAAGACTTCTCCACGTCCTCTTTTCCAAAGAAATCACATTGACTGAAGTCATTCAAATAAAATATATTAAACATTTGCATTTTATAGTCAATGCATTTTTGGCTAATTGCCTTATTCTGACAGCGCTACTCAGACCTAACAGACACGAAGAAAGTGCCCCCGCTCCTCTTTGGAGGATATAAATATTCATAAACCACAGTTTTACTTGATCAATGTGATGTTTTACTTCAGATTCTGGTCCCTGTCATGTCAAAGAACTTAAGGAACCTTCAGATCAAATGTTTAATTCATTCATTCATTCATTATCATAGGTAATTGATTATATTGTATTGGTAATATTTCTCAACACTAGTTGAGTGGTGCCCCAAACTCTAAATTCTGGTAAAGCCAGAACCACAAAGGCCACGTGGTGCTGCTGAGCTCAGACTAATCAAATCCCAATCAGTCCAATTCAATTACCACATTCTTTAAGTATAGGAACCATCCAAAACTCAAAGAATAACCCAAAATCTCCTCCATATTTTGGTGCCCCTGCGTGAGGACATTATTCCATCTTGTTGTGAAGGACACTGTTGTGATAGTTGTATTATTCATGACTACATGAAACTGATTGAAAGTTTCATGACTGAACCTATTTTCAAATTTTTAACATTAAATTGAATTGACCTGTCTTTGACCTTTGACCTATCAGTAACTCCACTGTGATATAATTGTGACATTATTTAATGAAATACATATTTATAATCACGTACATACACATATGAACAAATACAGAAGAATAAATAAAATAAATACGTTAATTTTCCACAGACTCAAAACTCTGAAAGCTTTTACTGCCCGCAGTAGACTGGCCTTTTGTAACATGTGGAATAATAGACAGGATTTGAAACTGACCTCTGCACATCAGATGGTGTGAATACAATTTACACAGAATAAATAGTCATATTTTAAGCTTCTTAAATCAAATCATCATCTTAAGTCATAAAAAAGAATCATACTAACTGTAAAATACATTAACATAAATAGATTTCTATTTCAGTTACAATAGAAGCATCAGGACAAGTCCCAGAAGAGAATGGACCAAGCTCATTCTCACCAAAGACACAGCTGAGGAGGTAGTAGTAGTAGTAGTAGTAGTAGTAGTAGTAGTAGTAGTAGTAGTAGTGGCTGAGGCTGGTGCTTGCGTTGTACCTGTAGCTGAAAAAGAAAAGAAAAAAATTAATGACCTGGAATGAGCAACATGTTTAGTGTAATTTAAACACACATTAATGGTTTAAACACTGAATGTGGATATTGTACCTGGTTTAGTAGTTGTAGTAGTTGGTACTGCAGTAGTAGTAGCTGGTACTGCAGTAGTAGTAGTTGGTACTGCAGTAGTAGTAGTTGGTACTGCAGTAGTAGTAGCTGGTACTGCAGTAGTAGTAGTTGGTACTGCAGTAGTAGTAGCTGGTACTGCAGTAGTAGTAGCTGGTACTGCAGTAGTAGTAGCTGGTACTGCAGTAGTAGTAGCTGGTACTGCAGTAGTAGTAGCTGGTACTGCAGTAGTAGTAGTTGGTACTGCAGTAGTAGTAGCTGGTACTGCAGTAGTAGTAGCTGGTACTGCAGTAGTAGTAGCTGGTACTGCAGTAGTAGTAGCTGGTACTGCAGTAGTAGTAGCTGGTACCGCAGTAGTAGTAGCTGGTACTGCAGTAGTAGTAGCTGGTACCGCAGTAGTAGTAGCTGGTACCGCAGTAGTAGTAGCTGGTACTGCAGTAGTAGTAGCTGGTACCGCAGCAGTAGTAGCTGGTACTGCAGTAGTAGTAGCTGGTACCGCAGTAGTAGTAGCTGGTACCGCAGTAGTAGTAGCTGGTACCGCAGTAGTAGTAGCTGGTACCGCAGTAGTAGTAGCTGGTACCGCAGTAGTAGTAGCTGGTACCGCAGCAGTAGTAGCTGGTACCGCAGTAGTAGTAGCTGGTACCGCAGTAGTAGTAGCTGGTACCGCAGTAGTAGTAGCTGGTACTGCAGTAGTAGTAGCTGGTACTGCAGTAGTAGTAGCTGGTACTACAGTAGTAGTAGCTGGTACGGCAGTAGTAGTAGCTGGTACTGCAGTAGTAGTAGCTGGTACTGCAGTAGTAGTAGCTGGTACTGCAGTAGTAGTAGCTGCTAACGCAGTAGTAGTAGCTGGTACTGCAGTAGTAGTAGCTGGTACCGCAGTAGTAGTAGCTGGTACCGCAGTAGTACTAGCTGGTACCGCAGTAGTAGTAGCTGGTACTGCAGTAGTAGTAGCTGGTACTGCAGTAGTAGTAGCTGGTACTGCAGTAGTAGTAGCTGGTACTGCAGTAGTAGTAGCTGGTACTGCAGTAGTAGTAGCTGGTACTGCAGTAGTAGTAGCTGGTACTGCAGTAGTAGTAGCTGGTACCGCAGTAGTAGTAGCTGGTACCGCAGTAGTAGTAGCTGGTACCGCAGTAGTAGTAGCTGGTACTGTAGTAGTAGTAGCTGGTACCGCACTAGTAGTAGCTGGTACTGCAGTAGTAGTAGCTGGTACTGCAGTAGTAGTAGCTGGTACCGCAGTAGTAGTAGCTGGTACCGCAGTAGTAGTAGCTGGTACCGCAGTAGTAGTAGCTGGTACTGCAGTAGTAGTAGCTGGTACCGCAGTAGTAGTAGCTGGTACTGCAGTAGTAGTAGCTGGTACCGCAGTAGTAGTAGCTGGTACCGCAGTAGTAGTAGCTGGTACCGCAGTAGTAGTAGCTGGTACTGCAGTAGTAGTAGCTGGTACCGCAGTAGTAGTAGCTGGTACCGCAGTAGTAGTAGCTGGTACCGCAGTAGTAGTAGCTGGTACCGCAGTAGTAGTAGCTGGTACCGCAGCAGTAGTAGCTGGTACTGCAGTAGTAGTAGCTGGTACTGCGGTAGTAGTAGCTGGTACCGCAGTAGTAGTAGCTGGTACCGCAGTAGTAGTAGCTGGTACTGCAGTAGTAGTAGCTGGTACTGCAGTAGTAGTAGCTGGTACAGCAGTATTAGGACAAGGAACTGCAGTAGTAGTAGCTGGAACTGCAGTAGTAGTAGTTGGTACTGCAGTAGGAGTAGGGGTTACTGCAGTAGTAGTAGCTGGTACCGCAGTAGTAGTAGCTGGTACCGCAGTAGTAGTAGCTGGTACTGCAGTAGTAGTAGTTGGTACTGCAGTAGTAGTAGCTGGTACTGCAGTAGTAGTAGTTGGTACTGCAGTAGTAGTAGTTGTTACTGCAGTAGTAGTAGCTGGTACTGCAGTAGTAGTAGCTGGTACTGCAGTAGTAGTAGCTGGTACTGCAGTAGTAGTAGCTGGTACTACAGTAGTAGTAGCTGGTACTGTAGTAGTAGTAGCTGGTACTGCAGTAGTAGTAGCTGGTACTGTAGTAATAGTAGTTGGTACTGCAGTAGTAGTAGTTGGTACTGCAGTAGTAGTAGTTGGTACTGCAGTAGTAGTAGCTGGTACTGCAGTAGTAGTAGCTGGTACTGCAGTAGTAGTAGTTGGTACTGCAGTAGTAGTAGCTGTTACTGCAGTAGTAGTAGCTGGTACTGCAGTAGTAGTAGCTGGTACCGCAGTAGTAGTAGCTGGTACCGCAGCAGTAGTAGCTGGTACCGCAGTAGTAGTAGCTGGTACTGCAGTAGTAGTAGCTGGTACTGCAGTAGTAGTAGCTGGTACTGCAGTAGTAGTAGCTGGTACTGCAGTAGTAGTAGCTGGTACTGCAGTAGTAGTAGCTGGTACTGCAGTAGTAGTAGCTGGTACTGCAGTAGTAGTAGCTGGTACTGCAGTAGTAGTAGTTGGTACTGCAGTAGTAGTAGCTGGTACTGCAGTAGTAGTAGCTGGTACTGCAGTAGTAGTAGCTGGTACTGCAGTAGTAGTAGCTGTATCTGTGTTGGGGGTTTCAGAATGATAAAACATTAGCACCGCTGCCATATCAATGAACAGTTTCAAACTAATGATGTCGACTTTTGAATGGTCAGAAGTGTCCAAAAGGCAGCAGATAACAGTGAACTGAAACACAGGAATAATCAGGTCCTATTTTACCTGTGGTGATGGACAGAGCCACAGTTAAGGCCAAGGACAGGAGCAGCTTGAGTGCAGTCTTCATGTCTTCAGGTGCGGGTTCAGTCTCGTGTCTTTCACCTGTCTAATTCACCTGGAGCTGTGAGTTACCTGATGGATGCTGCTTCAGTCTGACTCCTTTTAAAAGGATGAGATTGGGGAGGAACTGTTGTTCTGACGATCATTCACTTCATGTTTGGAGAATGCACCACACCCTTTTTTAGTGTCACACAGAACAATGAACCTGTTTTTAATATCTTCCCCTTCACTGGGCATCAGATCATTTTCACTGAAGTCTTTGTTAATCAAGACATTACTGTAAGACTTTGTTTTCACTCCATATGAGGCAGGTTCAACACATATTTTGAGCAGGTGATGTGCACAGTTGCTCTCACATCAGCTACAGTGTACTGTGGTGCTGTTTCTTGATGCAGGTGAGTTAAACAAATACTTTCCATAGTCTCTCTGCGTCACAGCGGGATGTCACCTCTGTGCGTATAGTGTGAGATAACAGCTATATAAAGGTACGATATGGTTAAAAATAGACTGGTTCAGTGACTCAGAGGCCAAACATCTGAAAGGAAGAAGAGGAACAATGTTTCTTGTTTTTGTTATTGTGTTGACAAGTGTACATTTCCAAGGCACCCAGATTAGTGCAGAAGTCTTCATTGATTAGAACACCAATGACTCAAGGACCTGCGCCACCATCATTTTATATGTAGTTAATATGAGTCACTTAAGTTCAGGAGCAGGAACACCCAGTCCATCCAGTTTGTTCTAAATAACTCGACTCCACCATCCCAACCCTGATCTGTTCGCTTCCAGTCATAAGACGTTGTTAGAATAAAATGCTTATAATGATGAAGTTATTAAAAATGTACATAGTCTCAATGATATAAACCAGGCTCCTTCTTCATGAAAGAGCCTTTGTTAAGAGTCTGTGAGGTACCCAGCATTATATCTGCTAAAAACCAGATGTGTGACCTTTTGAACTCTACTTGAGAGGACGGGATGGTTCTCAGGCCATATTTCTGTGCTTATCTGATGAAATGTAAACCTAACCATGATATACTTTGACCATGCTCTCTATTGTAAACCTAACACATGATGTATACTGACATGATGTATTGTAATGACACAATAAAAAGTTGTGCCAGAAATGCGGGATTTGGGAGTCTGGCGTGGACGAGCCCAGAGAAGCGCACGTCTTGTCTCCCCCGTGTGCACGTAAAAGAGAACTGGCTCAGGTGATTTAATCCTCAATTAGGTAGGAGACTGGCATTTATAAATTGTCAGAGTATTTTCACTGCTTGTGATTTTATATTTTATGACAGACGCCTATGAGGGGGGGTCCCGTTTCTGAAATAAACCGCCATTCCTCCTAAAACCTTTCTCTAAGTATGAGTCCGGTTTATGGGTTGTTAACTATTTTGACTATGCCATAAAAGAGCATATTTTTCAGCACAGTTCAGCAAATCAGGCACATCACAATAAAAAGCATAATAGAACAATACAAATTCATATCAAACTCAAAATTATGATGTCAGTTCATTTAAAATGCTTGGTGAGTCTTCAGAGAGTCGATAACAATAGTGTAAAAAGTAGACTAATGTGACTGTACCCTGCAGTTTTCACAACGGACCAATTACTCCTTTTAACCAAGAAAGGAAAAACCAACTTTGACTCGGCAGTGGACGATTCACTTACCCATACATGGGTATAGGGAGAGCATGTATTTTTTATGAACCTCCAGCAATATCATCTTTTCAAATTGGATTTTTGTGTTTATTCTCATTCTTAGATTTTTGTGTTAAGACATCAACACAGTTGAAAGGAGGGGCCACATCTTGTTCTGTTGAATTAGATGTTTGGTATGCTGGGATTGCCTCTGGTTTATGGCAGCATGGATTCTGAGTGGCACTCACGCTTTAAACAAGAAGGTCCTGGGTTTGATCCTGCGGTCACTCAGGCCTGTGTGGACTTTGCATGTTCTCCTTGTGTCTGGGTGAAAACATGAACAGTAGGTCAAAAGTTCCAGCTACGGTAGTCCTGACCACTTCCAGGAACAAGATCATAAGGTGGGTCCCTCAGCACTGCACTGTGGTGCTGACTGAAGATGCTCCAGAACATTGAAGCATGGGTCAAATGCAGAGGGCAAATTTCCCCAAGGCACAATAAAGTGTACCTTAATAAATTAACATATTCCTAAATAACCTTTAGCTGAGTCAAAATAAACTTGGCTGAGTCAATACCAAAATATCACCTGCGTATGAGATTATGATCTCTTCCTCCTCCACATGCCTTTGATACTAGAATCTTCTCTGACATCAATGGCTTGAGGTTCTAAAGAAAATACTGTTCTAAAGTAGCTGCCACCCAGGAAATCACAACATAAATCATCCCTACTGTTTACTTTTAGGATTAATGTATGATGACAGTGCCATTTCATGAGAAATGGGCAAATGGGCAAATGCACAGGAGAACTGCTCATCTGAGATGAGCCCATGGTTTATATTTCCCACACCAAGATGTGATTTGTTCCAGGAAGATTAAAACCACTCAAGACAGCACTGAGTCCTGGTCATTGAACACAACACAGAACACAAACAGGTGTGAGAAGCGTGTTGAGTGTGTAAACCACAATACAAACATGAGGCTTTTATGTGAGTACTCTTGGGCACCCTCTAGTGGCTGGTGTGGCCCTGTGCATCTCCATCTGTTTCAGACACATTATTCTTGTTGTAAAGAACACTGTTGTGATAGTTGTATTATACATGCCTCAACTCAGTTCCTTATGAAGCCTTTATCAAATATCTCGCTCATGTTGCGCCTCCCATTCCTCTGACAACAATCGTCTCTTCCTCATGCAAACGGGCAAGATCACTTCCAGGTTCTGTTTCACTAACATTTTCTGTTGTGACCATGTGCATCTACATCTGTTTCAGACACACTCTTCCATTGTAAGAATATTTCCCTATGAATCTGCCATTTATACAACGTTAAACGTGACCATTTCGATCAAGGAAACTAAAGACTCAGAATGGACACTTTTATCTCCTTTGGAATTAGGGAAGGCAGTGAACCTCATCAAACCCCCACTCTAGGCTAAGCTTCCTCTAGCCTGGATCTGGGACCTGTCGCAGAAATGAAGACAGATTATCTGTGCTTCACAAGCAAGGGACATTTTCTGTCCAAACTGACTCGAAGACAAGAGACAAGACTCAAAAAGACTTCTCCACGTCCTCTTTTCCAAAGAAATCACATTGACTGAAGTCATTCAAATAAAATATATTAAACATTTGCATTTTATAGTCAATGCATTTTTGGCTAATTGCCTTATTCTGACAGCGCTACTCAGACCTAACAGACACGAAGAAAGTGCCCCCGCTCCTCTTTGGAGGATATAAATATTCATAAACCACAGTTTTACTTGATCAATGTGATGTTTTACTTCAGATTCTGGTCCCTGTCATGTCAAAGAACTTAAGGAACCTTCAGATCAAATGTTTAATTCATTCATTCATTCATTATCATAGGTAATTGATTATATTGTATTGGTAATATTTCTCAACACTAGTTGAGTGGTGCCCCAAACTCTAAATTCTGGTAAAGCCAGAACCACAAATGCCACGTGGTGCTGCTGAGCTCAGACTAATGAAATCCCAATCAGTCCAATTCAATTACCACATTCTTTAAGTATAGGAACCATCCAAAACTCAAAGAATAACCCAAAATCTCCTCCATATTTTGGTGCCCCTGCGTGAGGACATTATTCCATCTTGTTGTGAAGGACACTGTTGTGATAGTTGTATTATTCATGACTACATGAAACTGATTGAAAGTTTCATGACTGAACCTATTTTCAAATTTTTAACATTAAATTGAATTGACCTGTCTTTGACCTTTGACCTATCAGTAACTCCACTGTGATATAATTGTGACATTATTTAATGAAATACATATTTATAATCACGTACATACACATATGAACAAATACAGAAGAATAAATAAAATAAATACGTTAATTTTCCACAGACTCAAAACTCTGAAAGCTTTTACTGCCCGCAGTAGACTGGCCTTTTGTAACATGTGGAATAATAGACAGGATTTGAAACTGACCTCTGCACATCAGATGGTGTGAATACAATTTACACAGAATAAATAGTCATATTTTAAGCTTCTTAAATCAAATCATCATCTTAAGTCATAAAAAAGAATCATACTAACTGTAAAATACATTAACATAAATAGATTTCTATTTCAGTTACAATAGAAGCATCAGGACAAGTCCCAGAAGAGAATGGACCAAGCTCATTCTCACCAAAGACACAGCTGAGGAGGTAGTAGTAGTAGTAGTAGTAGTAGTAGTAGTAGTAGTAGTAGTAGTAGTAGTGGCTGAGGCTGGTGCTTGCGTTGTACCTGTAGCTGAAAAAGAAAAGAAAAAAATAAATGACCTGGAATGAGCAACATGTTTAGTGTAATTTAAACACACATTAATGGTTTAAACACTGAATGTGGATATTGTACCTGGTTTAGTAGTTGTAGTAGTTGGGGCTGAAGTAGTAGTAGTTGGAGCTGCAGTAGTAGTTGGTGCTGCAGTAGTAGTAGTTGGAGCTGCAGTAGTAGTTGGTGCTGCAGTAGTAGTTGGAGCTGCAGTAGTAGTTGGAGCTGCAGTAGTAGTTGGAGCTGCAGTAGTAGTTGGAGCTACAGTAGTAGTTGGAGCTGCAGTAGTAGTAGTTGGAGCTGCAGTAGTAGTAGTTGGTGCTGCAGTAGTAGTTGGAGCTGCAGTAGTAGTTGGTGCTGCAGTAGTAGTTGGAGCTGCAGTAGTAGTTGGTGCTGCAGTAGTAGTTGGTGCTGCAGTAGTAGTTGGTGCTGCAGTAGTAGTAGCTGGTACTGCAGTAGTAGTAGCTGGTACTGCAGTAGTAGTAGCTGGTACTGCAGTAGTAGTAGCTGGTACTGCAGTAGGAGTAGCTGGTACTGCAGTAGTAGTAATAGCTGTATCTGTGTTGGGGTTTCAGAGTGATAAAACATTAGCACCGCTGCCATATCAATGAACAGTTTCAAACTAATGATGTCGACTTTTGAATGGTCAGAAGTGTCCAAAAGGCTGCAGATAACAGTGAACTGAAACACAGGAATAATCAGGTCCTATTTTACCTGTGGTGATGGACAGAGCCACAGTTAAGGCCAAGGACAGGAGCAGCTTGAGTGCAGTCTTCATGTCTTCAGGTGCGGGTTCAGTCTCGTGTCTTTCACCTGTCTAATTCACCTGGAGCTGTGAGTTACCTGATGGATGCTGCTTCAGTCTGACTCCTTTTAAAAGGATGAGATTGGGGAGGAACTGTTGTTCTGACGATCATTCACTTCATGTTTGGAGAATGCACCACACCCTTTTAGCGGGCCACACAGAACAATGAACCTGTTTTTAATATCTTCCTTCACTGGGCATCAGATCATTTTCACTGAAGTCTTTGTTAATCAAGACATTACTGTAAGACTTTGTTTTCACTCCATATGAGGCAGGTTCAACACATATTTTGAGCAGGTGATGTGCACAGTTGCTCTCACATCAGCTACAGTACTGTGGTGCTGTTTCTGATGCAGGTGAGTTAAACAAATACTTTCCATAGTCTCTGCAAGGCCACAGCGGATGTCACCTTCAGCGTAGTGTGTGATAACAGCTATATAAAGGTACGATATGGTTAAAAATAGACTGGTTCAGTGACTCAGAGGCCAAACATCTGAAAGGAAGAAGAGGAACAATGTTTTTGTTTTGTTATTGTGTTGACAAGTGTACATTTCCAAGGCACCCAGATTAGTGCAGAAGTCTTCATTGATTAGAACACCAATGACTCAAGGACCTGCGCCACCATCATTTTATATGTAGTTAATATGAGTCACTTATGTTCAGGAGCAGGAACACCCAGTCCATCCAGTTTGTCCCAAATAACTCGACTCCACCATCCCAACCCTGATCTAATAATAATAATAATAATGCATCAGTTTTATATAGCGCTTTTCTGGACACTCAAAGACGCTTTACAGAGCATTATTCATTCACTCCATACCCGGTGGTGGTAAGCTACTATTGTAGCTACAGCTGCCCTGGGGCAAACTGACGGAAGCGAGGCTGCCAATCTGCGCCATCGGCCCCTCAGACCACCACCAACACTCACGCACACACCACTTTCATATCTGTTCGCTTCCAGTCATAAGACGCCTATTTATACAACGTTAAATGTGACCGTTTCGATCAAGGAAACTAAAGACTCAGAATGGACACTTTTATCTCCTTTGGAATTAGGGAAGGCAGTGAACCTCATCAAACCCCCACTCTAGGCTAAGCTTCCTCTAGCCTGGATCTGGGACCTGTCGCAGAAATGAAGACAGATTATCTGTGCTTCACAAGCAAGGGACATTTTCTGTCCAAACTGACTCGAAGACAAGAGACAAGACTCAAAAAGACTTCTCCACGCCCTCTTTTCCAAAGAAATCACATTGACTGAAGTCATTCAAATAAAATATATTAAACATTTGCATTTTATAGTCAATGCATTTTTGGCTAATTGCCTTTATTCTGACAGCGCTACTTCAGACCTAACAGACACGAAGAAAGTGCCCCGCCTCTTGGAGGATATAAATATTCATAAACCACAGTTTTACTTGATCAATGTGATGTTTTACTTCAGATTCTGGTCCCTGTCATGTCAAAGAACTTAAGGAACCTTTCAGATCAAATGTTTAATTCATTCATTCATTCATTATCATAGGTAATTGATTATATTGTATTGGTAATATTTCTCAACACTAGCTGAGTGGTGCCCCAAACTCTAAATTCTGGTAAAGCCAGAACCACAAAGGCCACGTGGTGCTGCTGAGCTCAGACTAATCAAATCCCAATCAGTCCAATTCAATTACCACATTCTTTAAGTATAGGAACCATCCAAAACTCAAAGAATAACCCAAAATCTCCTCCATATTTTGGTGCCCCCTGCGTGAGGACATTATTCCATCTTGTTGTGAAGGACACTGTTGTGATAGTTGTATTATTCATGCCTACATGAAACTGATTGAAAGTTTCATGACTGAACCTATTTTCAAATTTTTTGACATTAAATTGAATTGACCTGTCTTTTGACCTTGACCTATCAGTAACTCCACTGTGATATAATTGTGACATTATTTAATGAAATACATATTTATAATCACGCACATACACATATGAACAAATACAGAAGAATAAATAAAATAAATACGTTAATTTTCCACAGACTCAAAACTCTGAAAGCTTTTACTGCCCGCAGTAGACTGGCCTTTTGTAACATGTGGAATAATAGACAGGATTTGAAACTGACCTCTGCACATCAGATGGTGTGAATACAATTTACACAGAATAAATAGTCATATTTTAAGCTTCTTAAATCAAATCATCATCTTAAGTCATAAAAAAGAATCATACTAACTGTAAAATACATTAACATAAATAGATTTCTATTTCAGTTACAATAGAAGCATCAGGACAAGTCCCAGAAGAGAATGGACCAAGCTCATTCTCACCAAAGACACAGCTGAGGAGGTAGTAGTGGTGGTAGTAGTAGTAGTAGTAGTAGTAGTAGTAGTGGCTGAGGCTGGTGCTTGCGTTGTACCTGTAGCTGAAAAAGAAAAGAAAAAAATAAATGACCTGGAATGAGCAACATGTTTAGTGTAATTTAAACACACATTAATGGTTTAAACACTGAATGTGGATATTGTACCTGGTTTGGTAGTTGTAGTAGTTGGGGCTGAAGTAGTAGTAGTTGGAGCTGCAGTAGTAGTTGGAGCTGCAGTAGTAGTTGGAGCTGCAGTAGTAGTTGGAGCTGCAGTAGTAGTTGGTGCTGCAGTAGTAGTTGGTGCTGCAGTAGTAGTTGGAGCTGCAGTAGTAGTTGGAGCTGCAGTAGTAGTAGTTGGAGCTGCAGTAGTAGTTGTTGCTGCAGTAGTAGTTGGAGCTGCAGTAGTAGTTGGAGCTGCAGTAGTAGTTGGAGCTGCAGTAGTCGTAGGGGCTGAAGTAGTAGTAGTTGGAGCTGCAGTAGTAGTTGGAGCTACAGTAGTAGTTGGAGCTGCAGTAGTAGTTGGTGCTGCAGTAGTAGTTGGAGCTGCAGTAGTAGTTGGAGCTGCAGTAGTAGTTGGAGCTGCAGTAGTCGTAGGGGCTGAAGTAGTAGTAGTTGGAGCTGCAGTAGTAGTTGGAGCTACAGTAGTAGTTGGAGCTGCAGTAGTAGTAGTTGGAGCTGCAGTAGTAGTTGGTGCTGCAGTAGTAGTTGGTGCTGCAGTAGTAGTTGGAGCTGCAGTAGTAGTTGGGGCTGAAGTAGTAGTAGTTGGTGCTGCAGTAGTAGTTGGAGCTGCAGTAGTAGTAGGGGCTGAAGTAGTAGTAGTTGGAGCTGCAGTAGTAGTTGGAGCTACAGTAGTAGTTGGAGCTGCAGTAGTAGTAGTTGGAGCTGCAGTAGTAGTTGGTGCTGCAGTAGTAGTTGGAGCTGCAGTAGTAGTTGGAGCTGCAGTAGTAGTTGGAGCTGCAGTAGTAGTTGGAGCTGCAGTAGTAGTTGGAGCTGCAGTAGTAGTAGTTGGAGCTGCAGTAGTAGTTGGTGCTGCAGTAGTAGTTGGTGCTGCAGTAGTAGTTGGTGCTGCAGTAGTAGTTGGAGCTGCAGTAGTAGTAGCTGGTACTGCAGTAGTAGTAGTTGGTGCTGCAGTAGTAGTTGGAGCTGCAGTAGTAGTAGCTGGTACTGCAGTAGTAGTAGCTGGTACTGCAGTAGTAACAGCTGTACCTGTGTTGGGGTTTCAGAATGATAAAACATTAGCACCGCTGCCATATCAATGAACAGTTTCAAACTAATGATGTCGACTTTTGAATGGTCAGAAGTGTCCAAAAGGCTGCAGATAACAGTGAACTGAAACACAGGAATAATCAGGTCCTATTTTACCTGCGGTGATGGACAGAGCCACAGTTAAGGCCAAGGACAGGAGCAGCTTGAGTGCAGTCTTCATGTCTTCAGGTGCGGGTTCAGTCTCGTGTCTTTCACCTGTCTAATTCACCTGGAGCTGTGAGTTACCTGATGGATGCTGCTTCAGTCTGACTCCTTTTAAAAGGATGAGATTGGGGAGGAACTGTTGTTCTGACGATCATTCACTTCATGTTTGGAGAATGCACCACACCCTTTTTTAGCGTCACACAGAACAATGAACCTGTTTTTAATATCTTCCCCTTCACTGGGCATCAGATCATTTTCACTGAAGTCTTTGTTAATCAAGACATTACTGTAAGACTTTGTTTTCACTCCATATGAGGCAGGTTCAACACATATTTTGAGCAGGTGATGTGCACAGTTGCTCTCACATCAGCTACAGTGTACTGTGGTGCTGTTTCTTGATGCAGGTGAGTTAAACAAATACTTTCCATAGTCTCTCTGCGTCACAGCGGGATGTCACCTCTGTGCGTATAGTGTGTGATAACAGCTATATAAAGGTACGATATGGTTAAAAATAGACTGGTTCAGTGACTCAGAGGCCAAACATCTGAAAGGAAGAAGAGGAACAATGTTTCTTGTTTTTGTTATTGTGTCGACAAGTGTACATTTCCAAGGCACCCAGATTAGTGCAGAAGTCTTCATTGATTTGAACACCAATGACTCAAGGACCTGCGCCACCATCATTTTATATGTAGTTAATATGAGTCACTTAAGTTCAGGAGCAGGAACACCCAGTCCATCCAGTTTGTCCCAAATAACTCGACTCCACCATCCCAACCCTGATCTAATAATAATAATAATAATGCATCAGTTTTATATAGCGCTTTTCTGGACACTCAAAGACGCTTTACAGAGCATTATTCATTCACTCCAGACCCGGTGGTGGTAAGCTACTATTGTAGCTACAGCTGCCCTGGGGCAAACTGACGGAAGCGAGGCTGCCAATCTGCGCCATCGGCCCCTCAGACCACCACCAACACTCACGCACACACCACTTTCATATCTGTTCGCTTCCAGTCATAAGACGCCTATTTATACAACGTTAAATGTGACCGTTTCGATCAAGGAAACTAAAGACTCAGAATGGACACTTTTATCTCCTTTGGAATTAGGGAAGGCAGTGAACCTCATCAAACCCCCACTCTAGGCTAAGCTTCCTCTAGCCTGGATCTGGGACCTGTCGCAGAAATGAAGACAGATTATCTGTGCTTCACAAGCAAGGGACATTTTCTGTCCAAACTGACTCGAAGACAAGAGACAAGACTCAAAAAGACTTCTCCACGTCCTCTTTTCCAAAGAAATCACATTGACTGAAGTCATTCAAATAAAATATATTAAACATTTGCATTTTATAGTCAATGCATTTTTGGCTAATTGCCTTATTCTGACAGCGCTACTCAGACCTAACAGACACGAAGAAAGTGCCCCCGCTCCTCTTTGGAGGATATAAATATTCATAAACCACAGTTTTACTTGATCAATGTGATGTTTTACTTCAGATTCTGGTCCCTGTCATGTCAAAGAACTTAAGGAACCTTCAGATCAAATGTTTAATTCATTCATTCATTCATTATCATAGGTAATTGATTATATTGTATTGGTAATATTTCTCAACACTAGTTGAGTGGTGCCCCAAACTCTAAATTCTGGTAAAGCCAGAACCACAAATGCCACGTGGTGCTGCTGAGCTCAGACTAATCAAATCCCAATCAGTCCAATTCAATTACCACATTCTTTAAGTATAGGAACCATCCAAAACTCAAAGAATAACCCAAAATCTCCTCCATATTTTGGTGCCCCTGCGTGAGGACATTATTCCATCTTGTTGTGAAGGACACTGTTGTGATAGTTGTATTATTCATGACTACATGAAACTGATTGAAAGTTTCATGACTGAACCTATTTTCAAATTTTTGACATTAAATTGAATTGACCTGTCTTTGACCTTTGACCTATCAGTAACTCCACTGTGATATAATTGTGACATTATTTAATGAAATACATATTTATAATCACGTACATACACATATGAACAAATACAGAAGAATAAATAAAATAAATACGTTAATTTTCCACAGACTCAAAACTCTGAAAGCTTTTACTGCCCGCAGTAGACTGGCCTTTTGTAACATGTGGAATAATAGACAGGATTTGAAACTGACCTCTGCACATCAGATGGTGTGAATACAATTTACACAGAATAAATAGTCATATTTTAAGCTTCTTAAATCAAATCATCATCTTAAGTCATAAAAAAGAATCATACTAACTGTAAAATACATTAACATAAATAGATTTCTATTTCAGGTAAAATAGAAGCATCAGGACAAGTCCCAGAAGAGAATGGACCAAGCTCATTCTCACCAAAGACACAGCTGAGGAGGTAGTAGTGGTGGTAGTAGTAGTAGTAGTAGTAGTAGTAGTAGTAGTAGTGGCTGAGGCTGGTGCTTGCGTTGTACCTGTAGCTGAAAAAGAAAAGAAAAAAATAAATGACCTGGAATGAGCAACATGTTTAGTGTAATTTAAACACACATTAATGGTTTAAACACTGAATGTGGATATTGTACCTGGTTTGGTAGTTGTAGTAGTTGGGGCTGAAGTAGTAGTAGTTGGAGCTGCAGTAGTAGTTGGAGCTGCAGTAGTAGTTGGAGCTGCAGTAGTAGTTGGAGCTGCAGTAGTAGTTGGTGCTGCAGTAGTAGTTGGTGCTGCAGTAGTAGTTGGAGCTGCAGTAGTAGTTGGAGCTGCAGTAGTAGTAGTTGGAGCTGCAGTAGTAGTTGGTGCTGCAGTAGTAGTTGGAGCTGCAGTAGTAGTTGGAGCTGCAGTAGTAGTTGGAGCTGCAGTAGTCGTAGGGGCTGAAGTAGTAGTAGTTGGAGCTGCAGTAGTAGTTGGAGCTACAGTAGTAGTTGGAGCTGCAGTAGTAGTTGGTGCTGCAGTAGTAGTTGGAGCTGCAGTAGTAGTTGGAGCTGCAGTAGTAGTTGGAGCTGCAGTAGTCGTAGGGGCTGAAGTAGTAGTAGTTGGAGCTGCAGTAGTAGTTGGAGCTACAGTAGTAGTTGGAGCTGCAGTAGTAGTTGGGGCTGAAGTAGTAGTAGTTGGTGCTGCAGTAGTAGTTGGAGCTGCAGTAGTAGTAGGGGCTGAAGTAGTAGTAGTTGGAGCTGCAGTAGTAGTTGGAGATACAGTAGTAGTTGGAGCTGCAGTAGTAGTAGTTGGAGCTGCAGTAGTAGTTGGTGCTGCAGTAGTAGTTGGAGCTGCAGTAGTAGTTGGAGCTGCAGTAGTAGTTGGAGCTGCAGTAGTAGTTGGAGCTGCTGTAGTAGTAGTTGGAGCTGCAGTAGTAGTAGTTGGTGCTGCAGTAGTAGTTGGTGCTGCAGTAGTAGTTGGAGCTGCAGTAGTAGTTGGGGCTGAAGTAGTAGTAGTTGGTGCTGCAGTAGTAGTTGGAGCTGCAGTAGTAGTAGGGGCTGAAGTAGTAGTAGTTGGAGCTGCAGTAGTAGTTGGAGATACAGTAGTAGTTGGAGCTGCAGTAGTAGTAGTTGGAGCTGCAGTAGTAGTTGGTGCTGCAGTAGTAGTTGGAGCTGCAGTAGTAGTTGGAGCTGCAGTAGTAGTTGGAGCTGCAGTAGTAGTTGGAGCTGCAGTAGTAGTTGGAGCTGCAGTAGTAGTTGGAGCTGCAGTAGTAGTAGTTGGAGCTGCAGTAGTAGTTGGTGCTGCAGTAGTAGTTGGTGCTGCAGTAGTAGTTGGTGCTGCAGTAGTAGTTGGAGCTGCAGTAGTAGTTGGTGCTGCAGTAGTAGTTGGAGCTGCAGTAGTAGTAGCTGGTACTGCAGTAGTAGTAGTTGGTGCTGCAGTAGTAGTTGGAGCTGCAGTAGTAGTTGGAGCTGCAGTAGTAGTTGGAGCTGCAGTAGTCGTAGGGGCTGAAGTAGTAGTAGTTGGAGCTGCAGTAGTAGTTGGAGCTACAGTAGTAGTTGGAGCTGCAGTAGTAGTAGTTGGAGCTGCAGTAGTAGTAGTTGGAGCTGCAGTAGTAGTTGGTGCTGCAGTAGTAGTTGGTGCTGCAGTAGTAGTTGGAGCTGCAGTAGTAGTTGGGGCTGAAGTAGTAGTAGTTGGTGCTGCAGTAGTAGTTGGAGCTGCAGTAGTAGTAGGGGCTGAAGTAGTAGTAGTTGGAGCTGCAGTAGTAGTTGGAGATACAGTAGTAGTTGGAGCTGCAGTAGTAGTAGTTGGAGCTGCAGTAGTAGTTGGTGCTGCAGTAGTAGTTGGAGCTGCAGTAGTAGTTGGAGCTGCAGTAGTAGTTGGAGCTGCAGTAGTAGTTGGAGCTGCAGTAGTAGTTGGAGCTGCAGTAGTAGTAGTTGGAGCTGCAGTAGTAGTTGGTGCTGCAGTAGTAGTTGGTGCTGCAGTAGTAGTTGGTGCTGCAGTAGTAGTTGGAGCTGCAGTAGTAGTTGGTGCTGCAGTAGTAGTTGGAGCTGCAGTAGTAGTAGCTGGTACTGCAGTAGTAGTAGTTGGTGCTGCAGTAGTAGTTGGTGCTGCAGTAGTAGTTGGTGCTGCAGTAGTAGTTGGAGCTGCAGTAGTAGTAGCTGGTACTGCAGTAGTAGTAGTTGGTGCTGCAGTAGTAGTTGGAGCTGCAGTAGTAGTAGCTGGTACTGCAGTAGTAGTAGTTGGTACTGCAGTAGTAGTAGTTGGTACTGCAGTAGTAGTAGCTGTATCTGTGTTGGGGTTTCAGAATGATAAAACATTAGCACCGCTGCCATATCAATGAACAGTTTCAAACTAATGATGTCGACTTTTGAATGGTCAGAAGTGTCCAAAAGGCTGCAGATAACAGTGAACTGAAACACAGGAATAATCAGGTCCTATTTTACCTGTGGTGATGGACAGAGCCACAGTTAAGGCCAAGGACAGGAGCAGCTTGAGTGCAGTCTTCATGTCTTCAGGTGCGGGTTCAGTCTCGTGTCTTTCACCTGTCTAATTCACCTGGAGCTGTGAGTTACCTGATGGATGCTGCTTCAGTCTGACTCCTTTTAAAAGGATGAGATTGGGGAGGAACTGTTGTTCTGACGATCATTCACTTCATGTTTGGAGAATGCACCACACCCTTTTTTAGCGTCACACAGAACAATGAACCTGTTTTTAATATCTTCCCCTTCACTGGGCATCAGATCATTTTCACTGAAGTCTTTGTTAATCAAGACATTACTGTAAGACTTTGTTTTCACTCCATATGAGGCAGGTTCAACACATATTTTGAGCAGGTGATGTGCACAGTTGCTCTCACATCAGCTACAGTGTACTGTGGTGCTGTTTCTTGATGCAGGTGAGTTAAACAAATACTTTCCATAGTCTCTCTGCATCACAGCGGGATGTCACCTCTGTGCGTATAGTGTGAGATAACAGCTATATAAAGGTACGATATGGTTAAAAATAGACTGGTTCAGTGACTCAGAGGCCAAACATCTGAAAGGAAGAAGAGGAACAATGTTTCTTGTTTTTGTTATTGTGTCGACAAGTGTACATTTCCAAGGCACCCAGATTAGTGCAGAAGTCTTCATTGATTAGAACACCAATGACTCAAGGACCTGCGCCACCATCATTTTATATGTAGTTAATATGAGTCACTTAAGTTCAGGAGCAGGAACACCCAGTCCATCCAGTTTGTTCCAAATAACTCGACTCCACCATCCCAACCCTGATCTGTTCGCTTCCAGTCATAAGACGTTGTTAGAATAAAATGCTTATAATGATGAAGTTATTAAAAATGTACATAGTGTCAATGATATAAACCAGGCTCCTTCTTCATGAAAGAGCCTTTGTTAAGAGTCTGTGAGGTACCCAGCATTATATCTGCTAAAAACCAGATGTGTGACCTTTTGAACTCTACTTGAGAGGACAGGATGGTTCTCAGGCCATATTTCTGTGCTTATCTGATGAAATGTAAACCTAACCATGATATACTTTGACCATGCTCTCTATTGTAAACCTAACACATGATGTATACTGACATGATGTATTGTAATGACACAATAAAAAGTCGTGCCAGAAATGCGGGATTTGGGAGTCTGGCGTGGACGAGCCCAGAGAAACGCACGTCTCGTCTCCCCCGTGTGCACGTAAAAGAGAACTGGCTCAGGTGATTTAATCCTCAATTAGGTAGGAGACTGGCATTTATAAATTGTCAGAGTATTTTCACTGCTTGTGATTTTATATTTTATGACAGACGCCTATGAGGGGGTGTCCCATTTCTGAAATAAACCGCCATTCCTCCTAAAACCTTTCTCTAAGTATGAGTCCGGTTTATGGGTTGTTAACTATTTTGACTATGCCATAAAAGAGCAAATTTTTCAGCACAGTTCAGCAAATCAGGCACATCACAATAAAAAGCATAACAGAACAATACAAATTCATATCAAACTCAAAATTATGATGTCAGTTCATTTTAAATGCTTGGTGAGTCTTCAGAGAGTCGATAACAATAGTGTAAAAAGTAGACTAATGTGACTGTACCCTGCAGTTTTCACAACGGACCAATTACTCCTTTTAACCAAGAAAGGAAAAACCAACTTTGACTCAGCAGTGGACGATTCACTTACCCATACATGGGTATAGGGAGAGCATGTATTTTTTATGAACCTCCAGCAATATCATCTTTTCAAATTGGATTTTTGTGTTTATTCTCATTCTTAGATTTTTGTCTTAAGACATCAACACAGTTGAAAGGAGGGGCCACATCTTGTTCTGTTGAATTAGATGTTTGGTATGCTGGGATTGCCTCTGGTTTATGGCAGCATGGATTCTGAGTGGCACTCACGCTTTAAACAAAAAGGTTCTGGGTTTGATCCTGCGGTCACTCAGGCCTATGTGGACTTTGCATGTTCTCCTTGTGTCTGGGTGAAAACATGGACAGTAGGTCAAATGTTCCAGCTACGGTAGTCCTGACCACTTCCAGGAACAAGATCATAAGGTGGGTCCCTCAGCACTGCACTGTGGTGCTGACTGAAGATGCTCCAGAACATTGAAGCATGGGTCAAATGCAGAGGGCAAATTTCCCCAAGGCACAATAAAGTGTACCTTAATAAACAGAAAAATTAACATATTCCTAAATAACCTTTAGCTGAGTCAAAATAGACTTGGCTGAGTCAATACCAAAATATCACCTGCGTATGAGATTATGATCTCTTCCTCCTCCACATGCCTTTGATACTAGAATCTTCTCTGACATCAATGGCTTGAGGTTCTAAAGAAAATACTGTTCTAAAGTAGCTGCCACCCAGGAAATCACAACATAAATCATCCCTACTGTTTACTTTTAGGATTAATGTATGATGACAGTGCCATTTCATGAGAAATGGGCAAATGGGCAAATGCACAGGAGAACTGCTCATCTGAGATGAGCCCATGGTTTATATTTCCCACACCAAGATGTGATTTGTTCCAGGAAGATTAAAACCACTCAAGACAGCACTGAGTCCTGGTCATTGAACACAACACAGAACACAAACAGGTCTGAGAAGCGTGTTGAGTGTGTAAACCACAATACAAACATGAGGCTTTTATGTGAGTACTCTTGGGCACCCTCTAGTGGCTGGTGTGACCCTGTGCATCTCCATCTGTTTTAGACACATTATTCTTGTTGTAAAGAACACTGTTGTGATAGTTGTATTATAAATGCCTCAACTCAGTTCCTTATGAAGCCTTTATCAAATATCTCGCTCATGTTGCGCCTCCCATTCCTCTGACAACAATCGTCTCTTCCTCATGCAAACGGGCAAGATCACTTCCAGGTTCTGTTTCACTAACATTTTCTGTTGTGACCATGTGCATCTACATCTGTTTCAGACACACTATTCCATTGTAAGAATATTTCCCTATGAATCTGCCATTTATACAACGTTAAACGTGACCATTTCGATCAAGGAAACTAAAGACTCAGAATGGACACTTTTATCTCCTTTGGAATTAGGGAAGGCAGTGAACCTCATCAAACCCCCACTCTAGGCTAAGCTTCCTCTAGCCTGGATCTGGGACCTGTCGCAGAAATGAAGACAGATTATCTGTGCTTCACAAGCAAGGGACATTTTCTGTCCAAACTGACTCGAAGACAAGAGACAAGACTCAAAAAGACTTCTCCACGTCCTCTTTTCCAAAGAAATCACATTGACTGAAGTCATTCAAATAAAATATATTAAACATTTGCATTTTATAGTCAATGCATTTTTGGCTAATTGCCTTATTCTGACAGCGCTACTCAGACCTAACAGACACGAAGAAAGTGCCCCCGCTCCTCTTTGGAGGATATAAATATTCATAAACCACAGTTTTAGTTGATCAATGTGATGTTTTACTTCAGATTCTGGTCCCTGTCATGTCAAAGAACTTAAGGAACCTTCAGATCAAATGTTTAATTAATTCCTTCATTCATTATCATAGGTAATTGATTATATTGTATTGGTAATATTTCTCAACACTAGTTGAGTGGTGCCCCAAACTCTAAATTCTGGTAAAGCCAGAACCACAAAGGCCACGTGGTGCTGCTGAGCTCAGACTAATCAAATCCCAATCAGTCCAATTCAATTACCACATTCTTTAAGTATAGGAACCATCCAAAACTCAAAGAATAACCCAAAATCTCCTCCATATTTTGGTGCCCCTGCGTGAGGACATTATTCCATCTTGTTGTGAAGGACACTGTTGTGATAGGTGTATTATTCATGACTACATGAAACTGATTGAAAGTTTCATGACTGAACCTATTTTCAAATTTTTAACATTAAATTGAATTGACCTGTCTTTGACCTTTGACCTATCAGTAACTCCACTGTGATATAATTGTGACATTATTTAATGAAATACATATTTATAATCACGTACATACACATATGAACAAATACAGAAGAATAAATAAAATAAATACGTTAATTTTCCACAGACTCAAAACTCTGAAAGCTTTTACTGCCCGCAGTAGACTGGCCTTTTGTAACATGTGGAATAATAGACAGGATTTGAAACTGACCTCTGCACATCAGATGGTGTGAATACAATTTACACAGAATAAATAGTCATATTTTAAGCTTCTTAAATCAAATCATCATCTTAAGTCATAAAAAAGAATCATACTAACTGTAAAATACATTAACATAAATAGATTTCTATTTCAGTTACAATAGAAGCATCAGGACAAGTCCCAGAAGAGAATGGACCAAGCTCATTCTCACCAAAGACACAGCTGAGGAGGTAGTAGTGGTGGTAGTAGTAGTAGTAGTAGTAGTAGTAGTAGTAGTAGTAGTGGCTGAGGCTGGTGCTTGCGTTGTACCTGTAGCTGAAAAAGAAAAGAAAAAGATAAATGACCTGGAATGAGCAACATGTTTAGTGTAATTTAAACACACATTAATGGTTTAAACACTGAATGTGGATATTGTACCTGGTTTGGTAGTTGTAGTAGTAGGGGCTGAAGTAGTAGTAGTTGGAGCTGCAGTAGTAGTTGGAGCTGCAGTAGTAGTTGGAGCTGCAGTAGTAGTAGTTGGAGCTGCAGTAGTAGTAGTTGGAGCTGCAGTAGTAGTTGGTGCTGCAGTAGTAGTTGGTGCTGCAGTAGTAGTTGGAGCTGCAGTAGTAGTTGGAGCTGCAGTAGTAGTAGGGGCTGAAGTAGTAGTAGTTGGAGCTGCAGTAGTAGTTGGAGCTACAGTAGTAGTTGGAGCTGCAGTAGTAGTAGTTGGAGCTGCAGTAGTAGTTGGTGCTGCAGTAGTAGTTGGTGCTGCAGTAGTAGTTGGAGCTGCAGTAGTAGTTGGTGCTGCAGTAGTAGTTGGAGCTGCAGTAGTAGTTGGAGCTGCAGTAGTAGTAGTTGGAGCTGCAGTAGTAGTTGGTGCTACAGTAGTAGTTGGAGCTGCAGTAGTAGTTGGTGCTGCAGTAGTAGTTGGAGCTGCAGTAGTAGTAGTTGGAGCTGCAGTAGTAGTTGGTGCTGCAGTAGTAGTTGGTGCTGCAGTAGTAGTTGGAGCTGCAGTAGTAGTAGTTGGAGCTGCAGTAGTAGTTGGTGCTGCAGTAGTAGTTGGAGCTGCAGTAGTAGTAGTTGGAGCTGCAGTAGTAGTTGGAGCTGCAGTAGTAGTTGGAGCTGCAGTAGTAGTTGGTGCTGCAGTAGTAGTTGGAGCTGCAGTAGTAGTAGCTGGTACTGCAGTAGTAGTAGCTGGTACTGCAGTAGTAGTAGTTGGAGATGCAGTAGTAGTTGGTGCTGCAGTAGTAGTAGCTGGTACTGCAGTAGTAGTAGCTGGTACTGCAGTAGTAACAGCTGTACCTGTGTTGGGGTTTCAGAATGATAAAACATTAGCACCGCTGCCATATCAATGAACAGTTTCAAACTAATGATGTCGACTTTTGAATGGTCAGAAGTGTCCAAAAGGCTGCAGATAACAGTGAACTGAAACACAGGAATAATCAGGTCCTATTTTACCTGTGGTGATGGACAGAGCCACAGTTAAGGCCAAGGACAGGAGCAGCTTGAGTGCAGTCTTCATGTCTTCAGGTGCGGGTTCAGTCTCGTGTCTTTCACCTGTCTAATTCACCTGGAGCTGTGAGTTACCTGATGGATGCTGCTTCAGTCTGACTCCTTTTAAAAGGATGAGATTGGGGAGGAACTGTTGTTCTGACGATCATTCACTTCATGTTTGGAGAATGCACCACACCCATTTTTAGTGTCACACAGAACAATGAACCTGTTTTTAATATCTTCCCTTCACTGGGCATCAGATCATTTTCACTGAAGTCTTTGTTAATCAAGACATTACTGTAAGACTTTGTTTTCACTCCATATGAGGCAGGTTCAACACATATTTTGAGCAGGTGATGTGCACAGTTGCTCTCACATCAGCTACAGTGTACTGTGGTGCTGTTTCTTGATGCAGGTGAGTTAAACAAATACTTTCCATAGTCTCTCTGCGTCACAGCGGGATGTCACCTCTGTGCGTATAGTGTGAGATAACAGCTATATAAAGGTACGATATGGTTAAAAATAGACTGGTTCAGTGACTCAGAGGCCAAACATCTGAAAGGAAGAAGAGGAACAATGTTTCTTGTTTTTGTTATTGTGTCGACAAGTGTACATTTCCAAGGCACCCAGATTAGTGCAGAAGTCTTCATTGATTAGAACACCAATGACTCAAGGACCTGAGCCTCCATCATTTTATATGTAGTTAATATGAGTCACTTAACCCTTGTATGGTGTTCGGGTCTGTGGGACCCGTTTTCAGTTCATAACAATAGAAAAATGAAACAATGAATTATTTTTTCAACCGGAAATTCATTGGCTTTGCCTCATTATCTGTGAAGAACATAAATCAAAACACATTTTCAATGACCGCATACTGTACACCCACCGTACACATTTATATTACATACAGAGTGTTTGCGTCCACTGGACCCAGGAATAATAAAGTGTGGAAAGTATAGGTCCTGCATACCTTCACTCTGTCTTCCTCCTTTCTGGGGCTACTGATAGTGTTTTCTGCCCCTCCTGTTCCCGCACAAAGCTGCAACATTGTTGCAACCAACACCGTCTGCTCTTACTTTCCCGCACATTTTACCGTCTGTTTTGCGGGAACCAAACGTTTTTTTTCTCGTACCCTACTTACAAATTACAAATGATTTGGGAAGAGATAGAAGCTTCTGAAGATGAAGTCGAGGAAGAGGTTTCAGAATTTGAAGATCATATTTCTGAAAATTCAGAGTCTGACAGTGACTTTGAAGGAGAAGATGAGGTTGAGCACCAACTAGAATCAAAACGAAGACAACCAGCCCGTCAGCAGCCAGCTGCAGGACCAGAAGCCCACCAGCCAGTAAGTGAAGCAATATGGATGTTCAAAAAGGGTGAAATTGAATGGTCTTCTTGCCCAAGAAATGAGCCACCCCGCAGAGCTGCTAATGTGATAAAGATGCAACCAGGGCCAACACGGCTGGCAGTTACTCATGTGCAGGACATCAAGTCTTCATTTGATCTTTTTATCCCAGATTCAATCCAGAAAATGATTCTGGATTACACTAATCTTGAAGGAAGGTGTGTTTTTGAAGAAAGGTGGAAGGAGATGGACCAAATTGATTTACAAGCCTACTTTGGGGTTCTTATCCTTGCTGGAGTTTTCATGTCCAAAGGGGAATCCACAGAATCCCTGTGGGATGCAGAATCTGGCAGAGAAGTTTTCCGTGCAACAATGTCTCTGGAAAACTTCCACAAATTTTCCAGGATTATACGTCTTGATAACAGAGACGACAGACCAGCTCGACGGCAAAGAGACAAGATAGCTGCCATCAGGACAGTGTGGGAGAAGTGGGTGCACCGCCTCCCCCTGTTTTACAACCCTGGGCCTAATATCACCATTGATGAGCAGCTGATGCAATTTAGAGGCCGCTGCCCTTTTAGGCAGTATATATCATCTAAACCTGCAAAATATGGTATAAAGATCTGGGCTGCCTGTGATGCCACTTCCTCATATGCTTGGAACTTACAAGTCTACACAGGGAAACCTGATGGAGGAGCCCCTGAGAAAAATCAAGCGATGAGAGTTGTCCAGGACCTGACTCAGGGACTGAGTGGACACAACATCACATGCGACATTTTTTTTTACCTCATACAGGCTAGGACAGGAGCTCCTAAAGCGAAAACTGACCATGGTGGGAACAATATGGAAAAACAAATCTGAGCTCCCACCCCAACTGCTGACTATGAAGAACAGGCCTGTCAAGTCCTCCAAATTTGTGTACACAGCTGACACATCCCTGGTCTCCTATGTGCCAAAGAAAGGCAAGAATATGTTACTCATGAGTACGCTGCACAGAGATGGGAGAATCTGTGACCAAGAGCATCAAAAGCCTGAGATCATCATGGATTACAATGCCACAAAAGGAGGGGTGGACAACATGGACAAGCTGGTGACTGCCTACTGCTGCAAAAGGAGGACCCTACACTAGCCGCTGGTGATAATCTTTGACATGTTGGACATCTCAGCATACAATGCCTTTGTCATCTGGATGGCACTGAACACAGAGTGGAACAGGGGGAAGCTTCAGAGGAGACGCCTCTTTCTTGAGGAACTGGGAAAGGCACTGGTGAGACCTCAAATCCTCAAAAGACAATATGTTCCATGAACACCAGTTTCTGCAGCCATTGTGAGGAGAATTCAAGAGGAGAATGCTGGTGGCCCATCCACCCGACCTACAAAACCACCATCTCATGAACCTGAAGTAAGTGTGTGATGCTTTTGCAGTATGTCATGTATGCTTTGCAACAGAGAGAGGTGTTAGTAACATTTCTGATCTTTTCATTATTCTAGGTTGTGGCCAGCAGAAACAAAAAGAAGCGCTGTGAAGTCTGTGGACCCAAGTTGGACAGGAAAACTCAATATACATGCAGCAAGTGTAACAAATACATATGCAACACACACACTGTAAAACACTGCCCCTCATGTTTTGTATAGGCTTGTGTAAACAGAACTCAGTGGGGCTGATGTGATGAGACTGATATTGTTACTGTATATGTTCAGCTTGTGTTATATAAACTAGCCTAAATGAGTTATGTCTAATGAAGTTCAAATGAATAAAATCAGTAATTGTGAAACGTCTTGCTTCATTTGTAAATGTGTTTTTTTTTACTCACTTCACTTGATTATAACTGATTTTCATATTTAATATTTATATTACATTTTATAAAAAAAAAAAAACAAGTTGCACATTAATTCATAAATGTGTTCTATAAAAGGTAAAGGGCAAATACTAACCATGATTGCAGTTCATATGGCTTGTAATTGTGATTAAGTAAACATAACAAAAAAATGTTATTGTGTTGTTTTGAAAACCCAAAACTCTAGCGGGTCCAACAGACCCATGAACACTGGCTAAGTCACAAAAATACTAACACCACACAAGGGTTAAGTTCAGGAGCAGGAACACCCAGTCCACCCAGTTTGTCCCAAATAACTCGACTCCACCATCCCAACCCTGATCTGTTCGCTTCCAGTCATAAGACGCCTATGAGGGGGGGTCCCGTTTCTGAAATAAACCGCCATTCCTCCTAAAACCTTTCTCTAAGTATGAGTCCGGTTTATGGGTTGTTAACTATTTTGACTATGCCATAAAATAGCATATTTTTCAGCACAGTTCAGCAAATCAGGCACATCACAATAAAAAGCATAATAGAACAATACAAATTCATATCAAACTCAAAATTATGATGTCAGTTCATTTAAGTTATTTACATCACAGGGATGGGAAACTTTCAAAGAACACAAAATATTTGTTAATTTGTTTTGTGAAATTTCAGAAAAAGAGAATTGCTGAGATGTGGCTGATACAGATGGGAGAAGTGAAGGAGCAGTAAATCTAAATCTAAAGGATAATTCTTGTACCGAAGCAATAAAATACTCATTGAAAGAATTGGCAATTTTATCATGTTCTGTGAGAAGAGTACCATTTATGGATATTTGTAAATTGTTAAAATTTCAGGAGTTACCCAAAGTTTATTTTGCCTGATGTGGATTTTACAGGTAGTCCAAAATTTTTGACTGTTTTTTTTGAATGTCTCCACTCTTCTGTGAAAATTTAACAGAACATGATCAGGATTTAGCGGAAACATCTCATTTCTCCAATCAGTATCAGCAAATTCAGCATTAAACTTAAAATTTTGAGTTTGGTATCTTTTATGTAGTTACTTTTTTGACACCTTGGCTGTTTAAAACACTTTCTGATGACATAATTGAGTGAATGATCTGAGACTGCCGTGCTTATCACTCCAGATATACCATACCTAGAAGGGTGATTAGTGAATATAAGATCTAAAATAGAGTTTCGTGTTTTACCAAGTCTAGTGGGGTCTTTGATTAATTGCTGAAGACCCAGTTTTATTGCAATTGCTTTCAGACCTTTAGATGAATTATCAATCCAATTCAAATTTATGTCACCAACAATAACAAGCTCCTTAGAGTTAACTGGTTTAATGATGTCGGAAAGCTGCATTAGATATGCAGTTGGGCTGACATTTGGAGGCTTGTATGTGACAAAAATAGTAAGTGTGAAATGATTTGTAAAATGAACAACTAACTGAAGTGTCTCTGAATGAGTTGAAAATTTTACTATAGAATGAGCATATTTTTGATTTACATAAAAAGCGACACCACCACCAGTTTTATCAGTTCGGTCTCTGCAATATATCGAATAATTTTCAATTGCTAGAAAGGAATCTGGAATAACAGGGGTCAGCCATGATTCAGATATTGCCATGACATGAGCCTTAGTTTGGGCAAGCATGATTTTAAATTCATCCAGCTGGGGAACAAGGCTTCTCATGTTTAAATTACAGATTTTGAAACCTCTAATTCTACCAAGTTGGCATAGAGTGACTGGGTTTTCCCTTGGACGTGATGATCTTATTTGTGCATTAACAAGTTTCGAATTAGAGCTTAGAATAACAGAAGGAGACTTATTTATTAACGGAGGTACAACAGATGTGCCTGCAGGCTGCTGAATACACTGCTGTTGAGATAAGTCCGTGTGTGGAACACCTGCATGTAGACCCAGGCCCGTGTTGTTTAAAACATGAGTATAAAATCCCAGGAAGTATAAAAATGTAGACATAAAAGCATTTTGGCCAGGACCAGGGTTAAGCTCAATATTTCCAGTACCTGGAAACTACACTATTGGTGTCACTGCTTCCTGTTTAATTGTGTATCTCTGGGTTTTTTACTGAGTCACACAAATATTATGTATGTACTCTACACATAAAAATAAGCGGGTCATCTTTCTTTTAATTCATTCCCATTTTAATAGGTTGTTTATTTCATATTTTACGATTTTAATTAAAGTGACTGTTGGCTTTCAGCCACAGTGAGCTCGCTAACGTGCTGCTGTGCACAGAGCTCATGTTCAGGACTCTTCTAATGTCCTAACATCCCAAACAAACCCATTCTGATCACAACGTACAAGTGTTGAATGTGTGGCTCTAATATTTTAGCAAGAACTTCACACAATATTTTAGCATCGTAAATTTTCCATTGATTTATCCCATAGATGCCTGGAAAAAATCCCATTATCAACAGTTCAAAGGCATCGTGGAGGTTAACCAACTACCTACAAACTAATATCCATACAGGGTCAGCAGGTGCAGCCAGTGCTGTCCTTTAAATACCTTGGGACTGAAATGCACACTGTCTTGTCCTTTACAGAGTATTCTGACTCAGTCTACAAAAAAGCACAGCAGCATCTCCACCCACTGAGGAAACTCAGATCATTTCATACATAAGGGCATTTCTATGGATGACATAGCTGTCAGAACTATCCGTGTGTGTAGGAATGAAATCTGTGCATATTTGGGAAATCCGTGCGTATTTGGCTGTAGTTGAGCATAAAATAAATATTTGTAAACTCTTTAATGAATCCAGTCGTACATAAAATGTATTGTGTGTATTTCATCCATCAGAATACGAATTGAAAAGTTACAACATCAAGAACTACAATCACGAAATGACAATAAAACACAAATCTAATCAAGTCTATCTATCTATCTATCTATCTATCTATCTAACTCTAATGCAGTTGTTTTAAAAGTGCCTTGTGTAACTTTTCTGGAGAGGGTCTGCAACCTGTCTGTCTCCATGGAGATGTTAATGCTTTGGTTTAAATTGTTACAGGTTAAAAGTATCTCAAATATATCTGAAAAACAATTATTAATTCTTACTGTGAGTGGGGTCAGCTCTCGACAAATCTAACCTGTAATTTAGCCTGCAAGTCTCCATTGAGATTCTTAAGTTTATGGTCATACTGTGGAACATTCTAGGCACATTTTGATGGACAGCAGATGACAGACCCACCACTGGAGAAGTTAGACAGTGCAAAGTCCAAAAAGTGCATTGAACCGTAAAATTCTGCAAGATGTTTCTGAAGTTTCTGAAACAAATAACATTATTTCTCCTGTGGTCATTAGTTGCCACAGAGCAGATTAGCCCTGAGCTTTCAAACTTTTAATCTTACTTTTTGGGAAAACTGTGAGAAAATGTAGGAGAAATTTACTTCTAAAACTAGAGAGTGGGCTTCACTCAATTAGAATCTGCAAAGTCATTTCTAGGCACCACAACTTTTGATTTCTAACTTCAAATGAACTGCCACAAACAGTTTTTTTTCCTTTTCTCTCTTCTCTCTTTTTATCTTGCTTCGATCATTGGCTCCATTCACTTTCAGCCAAAGCTCATCTGCGCTCACGTTTGTTTACACAAAGCCCGTGAACAGTGTCCACAACACAATGTCTCAGGTGGATTACTCTGTTTAATGATGATTGATTTTAATCTTATACATAAGCTAGCTAGTAAAAATATATGTACGAGCGTCCAGAGCTCACGGGGCACCGTGGCTCCCAGAGCGTCGCGGCCTGTAGCGCCCGGAGCTCACAGAGCACCGCGGCCCATAACGGCCGGAGCTCGTCAGTACGGTGTGTTGTAGCTCGGTTAGCAGTGTGTAGCTGAAGTGTCGTAGAGCAGTTTGGCTCATGAGAACAGAACAGACCCTGAGAGCCGAGATCCGGGTCGGTAGGAGCCAAGTTGCATGTGCGTTTTTTCCGCCCAGAGGCAGGTGGAGGCACCAGTGAACCCTTCAAACACCCCAAAATGTCATATGTGACCATCAGAGGGGCTTTCAGAGACATTTAATTCAGTAAAAATGTTACTAGTTCTGCTTTAATGTGTAGAACTCAGTACAGAAGGCGACACATTAATCTGTTGAGAGCCAGTCAATGTTGTTGACCTATCAGCAATTCAACTGTGGTATAAATCTGAAATTCTTTGTGAAAATAAATATTTATTATCACACATACAAATATGAATTAAGTGTTTATTTATATAGCACTTTTCACAGACATATATCACAAAGACACTTTTTGCAGAGGATTATTTACAGATCATTCTTCATTTACTCCAGACGGTGGTGGTAAAGTACTGTTGTAGCCACAGCTGCTCTGGAGCAGATTGGCGGACGCACGGCTGCCAGGCCAACCGGCCCCAACAGTCCCTCCAACCACCACCATCACTCACCCACTCCACTTTCACACCTACAGTGCATGTTTTGGGTTGATGGGGGAAACTGGAGTGCCCAGAGGAAACCCATCCAGACACAGAAAGAAACATGCAAACTCCACACAGAAAGGCCCGGCGAACCCGCAACCCTCTTGCTGTGAGGCATGAGTGCTAGCCACTCAGCCACCGTGCCGCCAAACTATACAGAAGAGTAAATAACACAAATACTTTGTACCTCAGACTCAGAAGCGTCTCTGAGACTTCACTGATTTCACTTCGCTAATAGATAGAAGTCAGATTTATAAGTTTCTGGAATACATGTCATACACAAATAATAATAACTGTAACTAACTGTAAAATACATTAACATAAATAGATTTCTATTTCAGTTAAAACAGAAGCATCAGAACGAGTCCCAGAAGAGAATGGAGCAAGCTCATTCTCACCAAAGACACAGCTGAGGAGGTAGTAGTAGTAGTAGTAGTAGTAGTAGTAGTAGTAGTAGTAGTAGTAGTCGTAGGCAGAATGTTGCAGTTAGCTGTGGTGCAGCAGGTGGGCGTTCCTTGGATAGAGCCGATGCTCGTTAGCAGAGGGGAGGTGGATAAAGAGGCAGCAGCCAGACACAGATTGCCAGAGGCACAGCCATGAGCTGAGACTGAGGTGGAGCTCCCCGGAGGAATCACTGCAAACAACACACATGACTATGTTACTATGGCGACTGT